>CM045731.1:31400000-31490000 GCA_024760905.1 Plotosus lineatus
GCTGCATGGCGCTGAGAGAGCGGCAGTGGATGAGATGGAGGAGACTCGGCGTTAATATGGCTGACATACATGGAATACGATGAGCTGACGATAGATGGCGACAGAATAATCTTTTGATGTTTAAATTTAGGCCACGACCTCAAGTACAGTACTGTACAGTACATTGTAATGTTACCAGAATAAAATTTAAATACATTGCAAGAATGTAGTCGTAATGTTGCAAGAATAAAATTGCAGTGGTTATAAGAATAAAGCCATAATGCCAGGAGAAAAAAAGTTGTAATGTTATGACAATAAAATTTTAATCTCGTTAGAATAAAGTGGGGCAGTGGTGGCCTGGTGGTGATGGCTCTGTTCTTCGAATTCGAAGATAGTGAAGATATCTCTCATCGCCTGCACTGAGTATTTTTGTATAGCAAGAGACAGTTTGCGCTGGCTGATCGCAGCTCTCGAGGCCTAGGTCCCCTCTACGGTGGCTCAGCCGGCTACTCTTTTTACGAAAGTCATCAATGGTTCTTTTACATGCCTCTCACCATAGACAGTGAGAGACATGGCCTGCCTTTGATAACCCACTTAGCTGCACTGGGGGGACAGTGACAACCCTGTGGGGACTTGAACCCCCAGCCTTAGGATCAGCAATCCTGCACCCTATCCACTAGACCACCACTGCCCTCCTGGCCTGGTGGTAAAGGGTGCTGAATTACTGATCCTAAGGTTGGGAGTTCAAGCCCCACTCTCCACAGGTTGTCATTGTCCCCACAGTGCAGCTAGCAGCTAACTGGGTTATCAAAGGCTGGCCATGTCTCTCACTGTCTCTGGTGACAGGTTCATATAAAAGAACCATACCATCGGCGTGTTTCCGCCCTGTGATGGCCTCGCGAGCAGTCCACGGTGTACTCTACCCTCGCCCGGAGTTGGCTGGGATGGGCGCCAGTCTCCCTGTGAGCCTAATTAGGGTTAAGCAGTTACAAAGGCTGATAGAATAAAGTTGGAATGTAGCAAGAATAAAAAATAAACCCCCTCCCTTGATCTCTGAAACCCTGCTCCTATTTTATTTTATTTTTTACTAATGCAATGGGTGGGGTTATGCTCTGAACTGGGGGGGTGGGGGGGTGGAGTTACAATTTCAGCATTACTGTAGTTGTCTGCAGTGCCATACTGTACATCCATTGCAATCAAGACAAGTAATTGTATCATTGCAACACCAAATGTTTATTTTAAAGCAGGTTTATTTACACTACTAAAACACTCATTTACATGTTCACTCCTATTCATTGATTTATTTATGCATAATGTGTCACTGCACAAGCACATATCTTTATCAAGGTCATGAGAGCTTTTATTCTACAAGACTAGAAATTGATAGGGAAAAAAGATAACAGAATTCAGTTTCCCAAAAGACTATTATGGAGAGTGAGCGAGAGAGAGAGAGAGAGAGAGAGAGAGAGAGAGAGAGAGAGAGAGAGAGAGAGAGAGAGTCATTGTGATGCTGTGGTTGGGTGTTTTGGGGAAACTAAACACAGGACAGTTGTTTTCTTCTTCTTCTTTGTAATAGCTGAATAGCAGCAATGCTAGATGTGAAGGTTACCAAGAAGGCAGCTGAGATCAGCGCTCGTGTCCCAGCAGCTGAGCAAAGCACAGCTGAAGCTAAAGCACTTCGATTTCATACAGATAAACACAAAAGAAGCATTTCACAGAGAAGCTTCCCGACGCTGAAGTCATATGCAACATGTACATATCTGGATATCAGTTTTATAGCTTAAACACTTAGCATTTCTTCTCTAATGCATTTTTACTTTTTACGAGAAGATTTCTGGCTCAGAATCTCTATGAAGCATGCATCATAAGACTGACATAACCATGTTAGAAACCAGTTATAAGGAAATTTATACCTCATGATACTATGAAAACTTCCTTACAATGATGTCATAAGAGATAGTAAGAATGACAAGTGTGTTAATTCTAGCTAGCTCCTGTAAAGACTCCAAAGCAGAGAATCCCACACCAAAGAATGGCAATAATGCACCAGTACAGTCCATAAAATATTGCTCTTTCTATATTCAGGGCCCACGGAGCGATGTGAGGGGGACTGAAATTTTTGGGAGTCCATGCAGTCAGTGAACAAGGAGGGGACTATGTATGGCCAATTTCCAAATTTTAGATTATATGAAACACTAATCCCATTACTTGGATTTGGAAAACGAAGCGTGTGCAGTGTTATGATCTTAGCCTTTCATACTTGTATACACACCCAAGGACCAAGGCCCGATAGGTTAGGTAAGGTAAAGTCTGTTGGGTTTTTACACCCGAGCCATAGTGGCTCATCAGGCCGTTCAACTTAGTGGCTCATGATTATCCCCGATTTCCATAGTGTGAAGCGACCAGGAGTTCAACTCCTCCTGGATGGGATGCTAGTCCATCGCAGGTTACCTTCCCAGTATATTTTACTGGTACCCATTTATACTGCCCTCCCAAGCCAGACCGCAGTATCTGCAATTTTAGCCAAATTGGCCTTTTATGTTTTTCTGACTAAGTGCAATCAGCTCCACCTAGTGGGCTCAATTTTCTCAGTTTCATGATTTTGCAGATACTGCGGTCTGGCTTGGGAGGGCAGTATACTGCTGGGTGAACAGAGGCACACTTGTGGTTGAGACCTTGCCCAGGGGTCTTAGCACAGTGAGGGTCTCGGTGGGATTTGAACTCACAACCTCCCAATCATGAGTGCATCACCCTAACCACTACGCCACCGGCCCCACAAGGCCCGACAGGGGTGGTGCTTATATTCTTATGTCTGTGTTTCAAAGCTGGAAACATCAACCAAATGACAGTTTAATCTGAAAACATATTTCGATAAATTGGGTAAAATGTAAGTGGTTGGAACAGATGAGGCGATTTCGGTTACAAAAGTTGTCAATTTATGTCAACTGACAAACAAACATACCATAAGTTTCCTGCATGCACTTTATATCGGATTTGAACAATAAGGTTATAATCGCACAGTCATGGTTCCTTGGGAATTGCAATACCTATTTTAAGACTGATGATATTCTCCCCTTTGAAATGTTCATTTAGTTTTGTCAAAGTTATCCTTTCTGAACTTCCCGGAAGTGGCTTCTCTATTTCATGTAGAGAAGTAAACTGATTAGCTACGGATACCAAATCTATGCTATCAGTGCGCTCCTTGTGGACAGTCAGAATTGCCAAGTTGTTGAATCGACACTGGTTCATTGACGATCGAAGCCAGCTCTTAAGGCGGTGGGCTGTTGAAAATGATCTCTCACCGACAGCATCTGTATTAACCAAAATAAACTTCAGTAGAACTTCAGCTTCTGAAACCAGGCATCCACTTCCTGGACTCAGTTGCAGATAAGCTGAGTAGATGTCGTGGAAACAGGAGTACATGTTTATACTTGGGTAGCTAAAAAGGTGTGAAAAAAGAAGAAATACTGGTACCAGTACATTCCCTAGAAGGCCGTCACTATATGCTTGGGGCATAAACATTTATGGTACACTATGTACATGTCGGTTATACTTCCTTCCTTTCGACTTTTTCCCCTTTCTCGGGAGTCGCCACAGCGAATCATCTGATTCGCACATTTGATTTGGTATAGATTTTTACGTCAGATGCCCTTCCTGTCACAACCCTTTAACAAGGGACAGAAACACGCTGACGGCTTTGCAGCTACTCTTTACAAAAGTCAGCAATGGTTCTTTTACATGCCTCTCACCATAGACAGTAAGAGACATGGCCCGCCTTTGATAACATAACCCAGTGAGCTGCACTGGGGGGACAGTGACAACTCTGTGGGGACTCGAACCCCCAACCTTAGGATCAGCGATCCTGCGCCCTATCCACTCTAACCCCCCCCCCCCCCCTGGTTCTGCAGGCCCTGATATTAACAGCTCAATCTTAGGGACTTGTATGGCAGGTAAGTGAAATAACCTGATAAATATGAATTGACTGAAAATATGTGCCAATTTGAAGATTTAATTGTTGATGTGTGGGAGATTTTTTTGAAAGTCTCCAGTGTCAGCATTTTTCAACATGGTGTGTTTATATGCTTTAAAAAGTTATTTTGGTCTTGATGACGTCACCAGAAGGAAAAAGAGAGAGACTGGTGCAGGAACACTTGTTTATCTCTGCTATAAGTGCTAACAGGAAGTATCCTGTTAAAATGTAACTACAAATGAATGAAATATATAATTTGTCTTACTTTAATAAATAATAAAGTGTAAGAGTGCACAAGTAATAAAACATTTTTGGAAATGCTGTTTAAGCAAAATAATGTATTTCAGAGTGATTACACTGACATTGCTTATATCTAGCTAGAGGACACTTAGTGAAAAGTTAGCATGTCTTGGAAGGATACTGTTCGCTGTTAGGCTGACACAGTGCTTCTCAAATAGTGGCAGTATGATGTTGGGGAGAGCACGGATGAATGTTCATGAAGTTTTTCTTTTTGTAAGCTGAACTATATTTCGTTCTCTTTTGTTTTTAATGTTAAAGATAATGTTATGCAGAGGTGTACTAATAACAATTTTATAGACAAATACTGAAATACTATTTATAGTTGCTTGCGAGGTGGTGGGGTGTGTGTGAAATGTCTTTTTTTCTTCCTAGAGGGGGCGTCACAGAGAATAATTGGGAAGCACTGGGCTAACATGACAAGTGTGGACATGACGACATGCCAGGTTTATGAAGACTTCCAGATAAAAGCTTTTATGCCAGGAAGTAGCAATAGTATTATGACTTCCAAGCAGGAAATTATATGTTAAAACAATGAGTTACTAAAACATCAATGAAAAAATGTACAACATTTCAGAAGGGGTCAAATACGTCTGTTTGACCACAAAGGTGCGGAAAGTGTTGAAGGTTCGTAAAGTGCAGGTAAAGCAGTTCTGCTTGCTGTTCATACATGAAGTACCGAGTTGCAGGGTCCTTGGAGATCTTCAGATGACTTCTGATCAATGAAAAAGAAAACAATATTAATTCCTGAATTTACCGGCATTTAAACCCCATGATGCCCTGCGATGGCCTGGTGAGCTGTACAGGGTGTACCCCGCCCTCGCCCAGAATCGGCTGAGATGGACGCCAGCCTCCCCATGATCTTAATTAGGATTTTTAATGAAGCAGTTTAATTAAGCGGTTCAGAAAATGAAGGAATGGATACATACCATGATATTTATCTGTCTATCTGTCTGTCTATATAGTTATAAAACACATTTTTTTTACTGACCTCCTTAGTAGCTAACCAGCTAGTTAGCTGCTAATAAACAAGCTCACATTTGTCTCAGGTTGATACCTATGCACTCCTTAATATTATTAGCTCTTTACAATATTTGATTGATGTAAAACCACACATGCCAGAATTCATTCATTCATTCATTCATTTTCTGAATGACTTAATCCTAATTAGGGTCATGGGGAGGCTGGCACCCATCCCAGCCAACTCCAGGGGAGAGCAGAATACACCCTGCACAGTTCACTACACCATCGCAGGGCTGAAACACACTGACGGCTGTGCAGCTACTCTTGTCGAAGGTCAGCAATGGTTCTTTTACATGAACCTCACCATAGACAGTGAGAGACATGGCAGGCCTTTGATAGCCCAGTTAGCTGCACTGGGTGAACAGTGAACCCTTTGAGTGTGGGGGTTTAACTCCCAACCTTGGGATCAGTGATCCAGCGCCCTTTACCACCAGGCCACCACTGCCCCAAGAATTCATTCATTCATTCATTTTCTGAATCCTGTAATCTTAACTCGGGTCATGGGGAGGCTTGCACCCATCAGAATGGGAACTGTATCTATCACAAATCCAACAAAATGTGGTTAGTCATTAAGATGAAAAAAAAAAGGCTAGCTTGGGGCCAATATGATATGTTATCCTCTGCTAATTTGCATATTGGCAGTGATTGTTTGAAAGTTAATAAAATAGGAGATGCACACTGCTGTGATGTAAATAAGATTCTGTGAAAATTTGATTAAAATAAGCTGAGTACTTGTAGCTGACGAGCAGTTGAGGATTGCAGGCAAGTGTGACAATATGCACAGATGGCAACACAAAAAATGATGCGAGACGACACATAGCGATCCCTATGTGTTGCTAAAGCTTCACTGGCAGGCAACACAACTAAGTGACCAGCTGACTGTGGTTATGGCATTATAGTTTACTACATCATGTTACAGATATCTCTGAAAATATACATTTTATTATTTTTTGGACCTCACCTGCCCTGTGGTGTGCCTGGATCTTGTCTAGATGCGTGAGGGTGCGGATGGACCTGCGTTCCTTGAAGGCGACTGTGGGAAGAATGTCCTCCTCATTGGTTAAGTTCATCAAAGAGCCCTTGGCTGGGCTGGGAAGCTTGATCACTTCTTCTAAGGGGAGGCTGTTGAGGGGCTTTATGTTCTCATTCATTGGTGTGGTTGATAACACAGGCTTCTATGAAACAATGAGTATATAGTACTGTATATATAAATTCATGTTTTTTTTTTTTAAGATTAGAAACATCTCAGTGAGCATGAGCAAATTTACTTTTCATTCTATGTCTTCAGTATAAATAATTAAAAATAATGTAATCATAGCAATAAGTAAAGTCGAGGCAGATGCTTCCAAAAAGTGAGAGAGAGAAGAAAAAGATAAAGCATGTTCATGTAAGAGTAGGGACTTTGTATACTGGCACAATGCCAGACTTGATGTAATGTAGTAGAGAATCCAAGAACACTAGAGGTGAATTCAAGTTGTTCTACCATGGGGTGGATGGGAGAAGAAATGATGTAGGGGTAATCCTGAAGGATGAGGTCATCAAGAGTGTGATGAAACTGAAGAGAAAGTCTGACAGAGTGATCAAGCAGGAAATCGAGAAAATAATGTTAATGTCATCAGCGCATATGCCCCAGAAGTAGGGTGTGATAGGGTAAAGCAGGAGGATTTTTGGAGGAAGTTAGATGGACTGGTTGAAAATGCTCTCAAGAACATAAGAGTGATGAACGGAGTGGACCTCAGTGCGTTATGTTGGTTAATGATTGACAGATATGGTGTCAAGGAGAGGAATTCTAAAGGATAGATGGCAATAGATTTTCCAAAAGAAAAACTGAAAATAGCCATCATGAAGGTACAGTACAATATATTTCAAGAAGAGGTAGAATATTTACTTTGAGAATATTAATGGAGAATTATAAGCATAGAAATATGTGACAGTGGTACGGGATATGTATGAAGACTGTGAGGCAGTGTTGAAGTGTATAATAGGAATGAGAGACTGGCTCAAGGAGGAGGTGGAACTGCATCAAGGATCAGCTCTGAACTTGCATTGGTCATTGGAAGGTCAACCAACAAGCTTAGATAAGAGTCTTAATGGACTCTATGTTTATCGATGGCACTCACGATCACGATCTCTTGTGAGAGCACGTAACAGGTGGAGAGGGAGGGAGGGGTATACGGACACTGAAGAGAAGAGGAAAGAATTTCTGAGAGAAGGTTATCTTCAAGAAACAAAGAAAAGTTTCACAAAAACAGTCGTGAGGCCAGCTATACAAGTTGGAGACAGATAAAGATATTGGAATTTTTTTTCTGGGAATGACAAGAATGGATAGAAAAAGACAGAAATTTTAGATTGACATCACAGGTAGGAGTGATAGTGGATACAGGATGAGAGGCAAGATTGAGGGTGGTTGGGACGTGTGTGGATGAGGGATGAAGGGTATATTGGTTGAAGAATATTGGGGATGGAATTGAGTGAGAGGAGAAGATAAAGGGCCGGTTGGGGGGGGGGGGGGGGGGTCATGGATGTGGTGAAAGAGTGGACATGTTGGTGATTTGTTTGATGAAGAGGGATGCAGAGAACAGAGAAAGGAGAAGGATAACTGTTGTGGCCGCCTCGAACAGGAGCAGCCAAAAGAAGACGCAATCGCGGCAATATCTTTGCCTTTGCTAAATAGGGAAAATAATGCATTATTATATTTGGTGGATTTGTAAAAGCATAATCCTTAATTCTCTTTATTACCTTCTCGGTATCTGTCTTTCTTGTTCTTTTCATTATTTCTTCTAACCGCTGTAGAGAGAAGTATATAAAATATTAGAACTTAATTCATTTCTTCTAGGTTTATATTTATGGAAATTGGGATAGGGATAGTCAGCATATAATTTTCTATTGTGTGAGATATAAATATGGTCGACGAGGTTAATTCTCTGTCTAAGTGTGTGGCATGACCTACATTCATTCCTGACCTGACGGACATCTTACCTTCTTCCTTTCCTGTCGTTCAGTTTCCTCTTTATGAAATCGCGTCTCTCTCTCAAGCCGCTGCCTCTCCTCCTCTTCTTCTTTCTGAAAACAAGGACAGATCAGAGTGCAGTACTTTTAAGAGCCATGCACAAAGGAATTAATTTTTTTTAAAATTTATTTTATTATTTTTAAAAAATACTGTAACTGTAGTTAATGGAGCGGATTGTGACACTTAGTGCCCTCTGTTGCTTGTGAGGTGAATTGCAACTACAGTACTATTAAAACGTGGATCATTGATACCGTATGTATTTAACCTCCTGAGTCTGATGACTAGGGGCAGTGGCGGCCAGGTGGTAAGAGCTGGATTATCAATCCCAGGGTTGGGGATTCAAGCCTCAGTCTCAACGGTTGTCAATGCTGTCCCACCCAGTGTGGCTAACTGAGTTATCAAAGGCTGGCCACGGTCAAAAGCAGGCTCCATAGCTGTCAGCGTGTTTCTGCCCTATGATAGCATGGCGAGCTGTCCAGGGTGTACTCTGCCCTCGCCCAGTGTTGGCTGAGATGGGCAATAGCCTCCCCGCAATTAAGCGGTTCAGAAATTGAATGAGTTTTATTAATACTATGGATGACTGCTTTTTTTTTAAACAGAAATTATTTGTAGACGCTTGCTTATAGATTTCGAAACAATGACCCCCAGTGCAGCTAACTGGGTTATCAAAGGCCAGCCATATCTCTCACTGTCTATGGTGTGAGGCATGTAAAAGAACCATTGCTGCCTTTCGACAAGAGTAGGCTGCAAAGCCGTCAGCGTGTTTCTGCCCTGCGATGGCCTGGCGAGCTGTCCAGGGTGTACTCTGCCCTCGCCCAGAGTCAGACACAGCCTCTCTGTGACTCTAATTAGGATTAAGCGGTTACAGAAAATGAATGAACTGAACAGAAATTGTGGGTTTTCTACAGTATCAGTAAGACAATGTGTTCATTAAATGTCTAGAGGCACCCATGAAAATTACTAACTGTGCCTTTGAAAGCACAGGGTCATGTTAAAATTATGATTTTACGGGGAGAGGGGGGGTTTCTGTAGGTTTACACATAAAAGAATCATTGAAGTCGGTGACAAAGCGGTTAAACTGTCATGTCTTACGTCCTGAAGAAACTTTACTGCTGAATGTTACAAAGCTCTGACACGAGGAACTCCAGTGATCACCATAAATGTTAAAAAGTCTACTAATATAAAATGTCATCATCTCAATAATTACAGACTTTTGAAATTAAGCAAGTGCCACATAAATCCCTGTCAATGGGATCTTCTGCTAGTATCTAGTGTTAGGGTTACAGAAAATTGATTTACACCTTCTGACCAAGCAGAGTGGAGAATTAAACACCACTGTGATACAGAAGCTTATCAACACATCTGTGACCTGTTGCTGGAGTCTCCTCTCCTCTTCTCTCTGCTTTTGAGCCTGCTCCTCTTCTTTCTTCCTTTGTTCTTCCTCCTCCCTTATCCTTTTCTCTTCACACTGGGCCTCTGCCTCACGCCTTGCTCGCTCTTCAGCTCTCCGGTGGGCCAATTCTTCTCTCCCTCGCCTTAACACACACACACACACACACACACACACACACACACACACACACACACACACACACACACTTATATGAGTCAGACTTTTGCTTTTTTCAAGAAATAATTTTGTTATTATTATTTGTCATTCCATTGTGCAGTGGTACAGTGATCATCACTCCTGCCTCACAGAAAGACGATCCTGGGTTCAAGTTCTGATCTCCAGGTACTCTAGTTTCCTCCAGCAGTCCAAAGACATGAGCTCATTATGCTAATCAGGTACAGACGCGCCACAACTTACGTTTTAGTTCGGTTCCGGACGGCCAAACGTAAGGTGAAAAAAAAAACGTAAGTTGTTACTGTATGTTCCAGTGACGTATAACGCTCATATTGCACTATACATCCATAAATACCATTACCGTATCTTAAAGACACCTCTAAATCAATTATTATAAACATCTTCTTCTTCTTGTTTTCCTTTCGGCTTTTTTCCCTTTCTCGGGAGTCGCCACAGCGAATCATCTGATTCGAACATTTGATTTGGCAGAGGTTTCTACATCGGATGCCCTTCCTGCCACAACCCTTTAGCAAGGGACAGAAACACACTGACGGCTTTGCAGCTACTCTTTACGATAGTCAGCAATGGTTCTTTTACATGAACCTCTCAACATAGACAGTGAGAGACATGGCCCGCCCTTTGATAACCCACTTAGCTGCACTGGGGGGACAGTGACAACCCTGTGGGGACTCGAACCCCCAACCTTAGGATCAGCGATCCTGCGCCCTATCCACTAGACCACCACTGCCCCCAATTATTATAAACATAACATTGTAAAATAATATCAAATATATCAAATAATATCAACATTAATTTCAAATAAATTAAATTCAAGCAAAATAATTTCAAATAGATAAATTTTAATCAAATTCACTCATAAAATATCAAACACAGTATCAAATATAACCTTTAACATTCTCTATAATGCGATCTTTCTGCTTGTAAATGGTTCCGATGGTCGACGGATGGTCACCTTACATAAAGCTGAGCCGAGTCACTTTACATGAAGCTTAAAACAGCCAATCAACACTTACAATATGTGAGGTGCTCCACCGAAAGCAGTTCACTTGCTTGTGCTTTAGACAAAGCGTGTGTTATCCGGACTTCCTGTCTTTCACGTGAGCAAGGGTGCTGTTGACTACTTTTTTAGTACTCAGCCTGCACTGATGTGAATCACCAGCAGAGTGGAGAGTTCTCTTTCTTTTCTGGATTCGGGTTTTCATTCATTTTACAACTCTTTTTGCTTAACTGAGTATGCATGGTAGATTGCGGGGATCCGAGAAGATAGTTAATTCAGTCTTAGAAAAACCGGAAATTCCGGCATATGCCGGAAAACTTGCACCCATGCTAGTAGGCTTACGCTTCTGACCAACCATATTTGCTTAGGGTTACAAAAGTTGGCAAAACAGTGTAAAGACAAAGATCACAGAGACGACATCTTAACACAAGGGTAGCAACCACTGAACTGGGGACGTTCAGTCTGTTGTTTGTAAACAATGGACGCAGCATCATTACGACATTGCGTCATTACATCAGCGTACTACATAGGTACGTCTCATACTACAGAGAGCATGCTAAATTCAAAAATTGACACCATTTTTTTTTTAAAAAACCCATGAAATCGAAAAAATGTAAAACGAATGAACGTAAATCGGGGAGTGTCTGTATTTTCTCTAGGTGTTAATGTGAGTGAAAATGGTTGTGTGATTTAGCCCTACAATGGTCTGGAGAGCTGTTCAGGGTCTATCCTACCTTCTCACTGGGTTGGCTCGGATGGGCTCATGATAAAAAAATGGATAAATATAAAACATTTTGGAAATTTAAATGAAATTCATTTTGAAAAACTCTGAATTGTGTGGAGGTGTGTTCTCCCTCTTTTTCCTCACCGTTCTCTTTCCTCTCTCTGTCTGCATTCTTCTTCTTCTCTTTCTCTCTGTATTCGAGCTTGTCGTCTCTTCTCTGCCAGCAGACGTGATGCCTCTTCAGGGTCTGTGGTTCCTGTCGAGGGTCTGGTCTGTGCTCCGACACTTCGCTCTGATAAGCAACAACAACAATAACAACCAAAAAGTTTGACATTAAACAGTATGACATTAAAACTGAATTTAATCTTCAAATTGCATCTGCTCCACTCTGTGGTGTGAGATAAACAAAAAAAAATTATCATGTTTTCATTCGGTTACATGATGGGGACCACTCCATCGACTCTCTACTGAATTCAAGCTATTAAATTAGTTGTGGATAAAAAACTGTTCTTTTTCCCCTTACCATTATGTGTGAGACAGCGTGTGGGGGTAGCCAGGGGTCCATTAGAGCCAAGGTTCTGCTGGACCGGTTTATCACATCCAACATTCTCATGCGAGCTTGCAGCAGCTGACTGGTCACATGAAAATCGATGGGAATTCAGCAAACTCTTTGGCTCTGAAACTCCCTCCTCAGCCAGTGGGGGCAAACATTCCTGACTTGGAGACTCTCTTAGGGTCAACCTCAATCTAATAACACAGAGATAATCTGTTTATTATCTTTATATACCCCACAGCTCTGATTCATGAACAGCAGCATTGACAGTATTGCAGATGCATGTCACAGGTTTACATTAATGTACTTGCACTAAAACATAATAGTTTATTCAGTAACGGTTCTTTAAACGGTTCTTTAAACGGGGCTTTAGCCGTGAACATAAACAGATTGAAAAGGCGTGTCATTGTTTACGCCATAGGTCGACGTTACCGACTGCTCACGTGCATTGGTGACCTGTTAGACCCCTTTAATGACTTTACTTGAAAAACAAGGTTATCAATAAATATAGCAACTGTCTAAACAGATACTTGCGACTGGTTTTCATTTGATAAGTCTGTCCAGCTCATATCACAGCTGCTAGAGATACATATTCTAAGCCAAGAGAGCAGGTTTATTCGGTTTTTAGCCAATCACTATTTTTTTTGTTTGTTTTTGCAACTGCTTACCATTGTTTCCACAGGCCAATCAATGATCATTTTTATTCCCAGTGACAAACATCTTAACATTTTTATCAAAAGCCAATCAGTTCCCTACACTGTTCGTAATGACCAATCAAAGCGTTTATTACAAGCAAACCTTGGTTTTCGAATGCTTTAGACATTGAACAAATCGGTATTCGACCAAAAAATTCAGAATTTTTTTTTGTCCCAGAAGTCAAACAAAATTCGGGAGCCGAACATGAAACAAAAGAGAGACGCCAAGCACGAGAAACTTTGACATGTTTCATTACTGCATAATGTTTCTATACATTCCTTTACACAAAAAAAACGTAACATACTGTCGGCTAGGCTGGGCTGGGCTATGAGCTACCGCGGCAATTCTTACCCGAGCCTAGCCTACTCGATATTAAGAATTTGTGTGTTTGGCCTGTTGTTTCACATTTAATATACAATTTGATATATCAATGACATTATGAAATAAAAAGTAGTTTTCTAGCGTCTTGAAACGGATTAAGACCATTTACATTATTTGTAATGGGAAAAATAGATTTGGAATTTGAACAAATCGCTATTCAAACAACCTTCTGGAACGAATTGTGGTTGGAAACTGAGGTTTGCTTGTATTTCCTAACTGGCCAATCAGGTCGTACTAACACCGACACTTTTATTTCTTGTAGATAACATTGAGCTTGAATGCATTTATTCCAAGCAGACTCGTATATTATATATTACATGACATTTATGTATATTACGTACCCCGATAACAAGGATATTGTTTTGTTTTCTGTTCCTGATGAGGCACTGACGTGAACATTTGCCGAGTGAGATTGGGAATTTTTCCGTTCTTGCTTCTCGCGATTTAATCCCTGAGACCCAGAGCACACACAGAGACAAAAACCCTTTATTACATTACCATGTCAGTGCACATTTTTTAGACTTCATAATAAAAGCAGAAAACGCACTGTTTTACTCCTGGAGGTTTGGTGGCTGCCATCGTTCATCTTGGGCCTGATAGCAGAGCTGTATGTTGAAGTTCCACTAGGCTCCTGAGGATTGATTTTGCTCATGGTATGGCATGAAACTGCACGTCGACAAATATGAACAACTGAACAATGATATGGGTTTTTGTTTGTATAAAAAGAAGAAACGTGGAGATGAGTAAAACAGAAGATAAGAGAAAGGTAAACACTAGCATTAGCACAGCGGCTTCGATTGCATTCGCTTCTTTTAATCTCTGAACTATTGGGACTTGCTATTTTTAGAGGAGTAGTTTGTCATTTTTAGGCCTCTCTGCAATTGTAATCACCTTCTCTAGACCCAGTCACTATGCTGAAATGGATATTTTCTGAGTCATTCTAAAAGAAAAATGATCTAATTATACTAAGAAGTATTGATTCAGTAGGAAGTTGGTGGCGCCAATTTTAAAGAAAACATTTTTAAAAGCTTAAAAATGATAATATGGCCCACTTTACAGGAACATTGTGAATGAAAATGTTTTTCAGGCTTCTTTAAATATATTAGGACACATGTTACATATTACAATTCAAGAAATGCTAAAAGATTACAAAATGTGCATATATATATATATATATATATATATATATATATATATATATATATATATATATATATACATATATATATATATATACACACACACACACACACACACACACACACACATATATATATATATATATATATATATATATATATACATATATTCTTGCATATACTCGTATTAGAAATTCCACCTTTAATACACTCTCTGGTTTCCTTGTCTCTTCTGTCTGCAAGCAAACCCATCCCCTTGCTGAAAATACTAATTGCTTGTGAACTGTCTTTTTAAGAATGCTAAGCGGGACAGTATTGCTTTAACAGGAGGTGGAGCTGATGTCAGGGCCAAAAGTAATGTAAAAGAACACGAAAATGAAGAAAATCCTGTTGCATAATAATGTTGTGAGTCATAATGACTGTAAAGTGTTCGTGAGTAACTTTGAGGAACATTTTTATTACCGTATAAACCTTTAATATACTAAAAGCGGCAGTGATGGCCTGGTGGTAAGATACGGGATTACTGGTCCCAAGTTTGGGGGTTCGGGCCCTGCTCTCAACAGGTTGTCACTGTCCCACCAGTACAGCTAACTCGGTTATCAAAGGCCGGCCATATCTCTCACTGTCTATGGTGTGAGGCTGTAAAAGAACCATTGCTGACCTTCGTCAAGAATAGGCTGCATAGCCGTCGGTGTGCTTCCATCCTGCGATGACCTGGTGAGCTGCCCCTCACCCAGAGGTAGCTGAGATGGGCACCAGCCTCTTCTCGACCCGAATTAGGATTAAGCGGTTCAGAAAATGAATGAATGAATGAATATACTAAAAATAATTTGCCCCTTTAGTATATGATCTGTTTACCTTCTCCACTGGACAGAGATACCACACTCCTGCTCCTGGTTAAATAAGCGATGGTGGGGGTCTGAAGACGGTTAACCAGGTTTATCTCCCACTGACTAAGAGAGCGGTGTTTAGCTGAAGAAAAGCAATGCACAGACACTCAAAGCAAAGGGGAACGTACATGGTTATGCAAGAAGTCAAGAAGTGGGGATTAGTCCTGAAAAGATGTGTACAGTACTCGTAGAATTTTACCATTAGTGTTGTTTTTAGTATTGCACACCCTCCTCTGTGTACTTCTCTGTTTGGCTTTCTGGCTTCTCTCCATGGTCTTCTGCAGCACAGACTCATACCGTTCCTGAGAAGAAGATCAGATTGTTCCGTTACACACCAAATTTGACTAGAAAGGTTTAATCAGCTGTAGCAGCATCATTCAAATGGTAATATTAATGTAGAACACATATGCATAATTAATGTAAAATTACAAGGCCCATAGTCAAATCCTGGCCTTCAGTACATGGGTACATGCATGAAAAAAAGAACACACACACACACACACACACACACACACACACACACACACACACACACACACACACACACACACACACACACACACACAAAACCATGTACACTCCCACCGAGAAGCAATTTGGAACAGCTGAACGTGCATGTCTTTTGACTGTGGTTGGAAACTGGAGCACATCCATGCAAGCACAGTAAGAACCTTCAAGTTCGATATAGAAACACTTGAGCCTGGGAATAGAAACCAGGACCTTCTTGTTGTGAAGCTGTGTGCCAACCACTACACCACCATACAGCCCCAAAGAAATATTGTCCTTTTCAGTCATTCATTTTCTGAACCTCTTAATCCTAATTAGGGTCGGCTAAGGGAGGCTGGCGTTCATCCCAGCCGACTCTGGGCGAGGGCATAGTACACCCTGGACAGCTCGTCAGGCCATCGCAGGGCAGAAACACACTGACGGCTATGCAGCTACTCTTGACGAAGGTCAGCAATGGTTCTTTTACATGCCTCACACCATAGACAGTGAGAGACATAGCTGGCCTTTCATAACCCAGTTAGCTGCACTGGGGGTAATAAGTACTGTATTGTATTTAAAATGATTTAAACAACCCCTATTCTTTTCTAAGAGTGAAGAAAACCTTTAAAGCTGCTATGTATGTCTCAATTATCCAGAGAACCTTCATATGGGAAATGTTTAAATATGTTTTTTCTGAGTGTACAGAAATCCATAAAAAATTGTGGCTGGTTCTATTTAGGTTCTATTCCCTATCAGAGAAATATAATTTCCAAAGACATCTACCTACAGGTTCACTCATTCATTGTAAGTTATCTCCTCCAGACTCAAACGGATTATTAACTTGGCATGGTTATGATCCCCCAGTGGAAGTCAAGTTAATATTTTGTGCAATGGAAAAATCTGTATTCTTATTCAGGGTTTTTAACATGATCCAATGCAGAGATCACCTCCAAAGTTTTATGTTTTTTTTTTTTTTTTAAGCCCCAGCCCACCCCATCAAACTTGATAAATATCAGATCAGTAGCCTGTAATCCTACTGAGAGAGAAGAAAAATAATAGATCTTTGTTAAAAAGCTTTTAATAAATTCCTGGTTTCAGATCATGATTGGAATCTGCTTTAAATGTGACGTTCCTGCCAGGCCCAGAACCCAACCTTTCAACACATGGACACTCTATTCTGTCCATTTGGAAAACGCTCGAATGGTTGGACACGATTCCAAGCAGAATCTATTTAGCAAGTTGAAAACCCTTAACTGTCCAGCATACCCATGAGTAATCAATTTTCTATAATTTTTTTAATAAAAAACCAAAAGAAAAAAAAAAAGATGAATACATTCTTAAACCTGAAAGGAAAACTTTATTTAAACTTTAAACATATCCCTTTGTTTTCAGAGAGGTATCTAGGAGAAACTTTCTGTCCATAAACCCTTGAAGGAATCCACTTAGACTCACTCGCTCTGCTTTGAGCCTTTGTCTGCGCTTTTCCTCCACAGCGTTCCTCCTCCTCTCCTCCCTCTGCCTTTGCTCCTCTATTTTCTTCTTACGCTCTTCCAGGTGTTTTTCGTAGAACCTTTGGGCTCTCTCCTCTCGGACTAGCCAGCTGCGTTCCCGTGATGCTAAACACGAAGTCAAGCATTTAATTGTAAAAGAAACTCTACAAAAATAAAACAATATATATATATATATATATATATATATGTGTGTGTGTGTGTGTGTGTATATACTAGTATATATATATATATATATATATATATATATATATATATATATGTGAGTATATATATATATATATATATATATATATATATATATATATATATATATACACACACACACACACACACACACACACACACACACACTAGTGTATATATATATATATATATATATATATATATATATATATATATATATATATATATATATATATATGTGTATTGCTATAAAACAACATTCATTTTAGAACTCATTACCAAGCTGTTTGAGGTGCTCCTCTCTTCGTTCTCGAGCCAGTCTCAGTCTCTCATCTACCTTCAGTGTCTGAGACTCTAAAAAAACACAAGTACACTCACTCACTGTTACATTCCACTTGGAGACCCACATTTTTCTGGACCACAGAGGAGTTTCTTTTGTCTGCCTTTTAGCAATTTGGTTACTTATGCTTGTATTTGTATTTAAATTCAGAGACAGTATGGTTGTGTAGTGGTTAGCACATCTGGCAGACCTTGTGTGGAGTTTGCATGTACTCCCTGTGCTTGTGTGGGATTCCTCTGGCTTCTCTGGTTTCACAGTACGAAGATATGCACATCAGGCTAATTGGCTGTTCCAAATTGTCCCTAGGTATGAATGCGAATGATGATATGTGTGCTGTCCCTGAGCCAGACTGGTGACCTGGTGAGCTGTTCAGGGTGCATTTCCCCTTTTACCGAGACTTGAGTAAGTTAGGTTCCAGCTTCTCTGCAAGCCTAATATGATTAAAGAATTTGGTGAATGAAAGGACTGAATTTTGGAGAAATGGAAGTTCTTATAACTCCTTTCATTTTAATTGTAACTTGTAAAAACCTATCAAGATTTTGATTCATTACTCTTCATGACCTCATGTTGTACAGTGCAGTTGGCATTATAGCTAACCATACATGTAGTGATCTGATTCTCCATCTGCAGGGTTAAACTTATGAATATGTTCATCCATTCATTTTCTGTAACCGATTTATCCCAATTAAGGTCCTGGGGAGGCTGGCGCCCATCCCAGCCAACTCCGGGTGAGGGCAGAGTACACACTGGACAGCTCACCAGTCCATTGCAGGGCGGAAATACGCTGACAGCTATGCAGCTAGTTTTGTTGAAAGTCAGCAATGGTTCTTTTACATGAACCTCACACCATAGACAGTGAGAGACATGGTTGGCCTTTGATAACCCTGTTAGCTACACTGGGGGGGGGCAGTGACAACCCGTAGAGAGTGGGGCTTGAACCCCAACCTTAGGATCAGTGATCCAGAACCTTTGCCACCAGGCCACCACTGCCTGCTTACGGATGTGTAGCTTGCTAAAACCCTTGATTGCAGCAATATAGGCAAGACTTCTTTAAAATCTCTTAGTTTTAAAAAAGAATAATGTTAGAAGTTTCATTAATCTGCTAACAGCACCAGAAGATATTACTGAAGTACGATTGGTTCTAATAATTAGTCGGGTAGTGAGTAGGACCTATTGAGATTAAATAATGTTTTCAGGGACAAAGTCATCAGTACTACAAATAAAAAGAATTAATTACATCATTAAGGTAAAAATTTCAGTACTTAAAAGTTTTCTTTTTACACTAAGGTCTCTCATAGCCAACTGATAAATGAGAACCATGACGACGACTACCGTGTCCCATTCTGCAGATTTTGGAGGTGGTCTCTTGCAAACATGGTTCAATTCTTATTGAATTGATCCCGTGTTTTAACATGACCAAACTTTCATGGAATGGAAGTGACGCCCTCCCAGCTCTCAAGGTAGCGCTGTGGCTCTCAAATGATCTGATGTAGGTACCCGAAAAACTTATTGTATAAGAACATTTGACATTCGGAAGACAAAAAAGGGGTTTACAGGGATCCCTCACTTTCCGCAGTTAATTGGGACCGAGATCCCCATGCGACCACTTAATTCCACAAAGTAGTTCACCCTCCTCCCCCCGACTGACGTATACATGTATATGTGTATATAATATCAATCAATACATATTCACTACTATAAATGCTTATAATAACAATTAAACTTCTTCTTCTTTTACTTTAGGCTGCTCCCTTCAGGGGTCGCCACAGCAAATCATCCGCCTCCACCTCACCCTGTCCTCCGCATCTTCTTTTCTGACTCCAACGACCTTCATGTCTTCCTTCACCACATCCATAAATCTCTTCTTTGGTCTTCCTCGAGGCCTTCTGCCTGGTAGTTCCAACCTCAGCATCCTACTGCCAATATACTCACTATCCCTCCTCTGTACATGTCCAAACCATCTCAATCTAGCCTCTTTGACTTTGTCTCCAAAACATCTTACGTGGGCTGTCACTCTGATATACTCATTTCTGATCCTATCCATCCTCGTTACTCCCAGAGAGAACCTCAACATTTTCATCTCCGCAACCTCCAGCTCTGCCTCCTGCCTTTTCCTCAGCGCCACTGTTTCTAATCCATACAACATTGCTGGCCTCACCACCGTCTTGTACACTTTTCCCTTCATTCTTGCTGACACTCTCCTATCGCACATCACACTGGACACTTTTCTCCAACCATTCCAACCTGCCTGCACACGCTTCTTCACCTCTTTTCCACACTCTCCATTGCTCTGGATTGTTGAGCCGAAGTACTTAAAATCCTCTACCTTCGTTATCTCTGCTCCCTGTAACATCACCGTTCCTCCTGGGTCCTTCTCATTCACACTCATGTATTCTGATTTTCTGAGGCTAACCTTCATTCCTCAAATTTCCAGGGCATACCTCCACCTTTCTAGATTTTCCTGCACTTGTTCTCTGCTCTCACTACAGATCACGATGTCATCTGCAAACATCATAGTCCATGGAGATTCTTGTCTCACCTCGTCTGTCAGCCTGTCCATCACCATAGCAAACAAGAAGGGGCTCAGAGCTGACCCTTGATGCAGTCCCATCTCCACCTTGAATTCGTCGGTCACACCGACAGCATACCTCACTGCTGTCTTACATCTCTCATACATGTCCTGCACCACTCTAACATACTTCTCTGCCACTCCAGACTTCCTCATGCAATACCACAGTTCTACTCTTGGCACCCTGTCATATGCTTTTTCCAGATCCACAAAGGCACAATGTCGCTCCCTCTGACCTTCTCTGTACTTGTCTATTAACATCCTCAAAGCAAACATTGCATCTGTGGTGCTCTTTCTTGGCATGAAACCAAACTGTTGTTCACAAATGCTGACCTCTGCCCTTAGTCTAGCTTCCACTATTCTTTCCCATAACTTCATCGTATGGCTCATCAACTTTATCCCTCTGTAGTTGCTGCAACTCTGCACGTCTCCCTTGTTCTTAAAAATGGGCACCAGCACACTTCTCCTCCACTCCTCCGGCATCTGCTCACTCTCTAGTACCTTGTTGAATGTTCTTGTCAGAAAATCTACTGCTACCTCTCCTAGACACTTCCATACTTCCACAGGTATATCATCAGGACCAACTGCCGTGCCAACCTGTATAGATCATTTTCTCCCTCTTTACTATCTAACCTATCATACAAGTCATCATATGCCCTCTGTTTGGCCTTAGCCACTGCTACTTTCGCCTTATGCTGTGTCTCCCTGTGCTCCTGTTTACTCTCTTCGGTCCTCTCAATGTCCCACTTCTTCTTAGCTAACCTCTTCCTTTGTACACACTCCTGCACTTCCTCATTCCACCACCAAGTCTCCTTATCTACTTTCCTTCCAGAGGACACACCAAGTACTCTCCTACCTGTGTCCCTGATCACATTTGCTGTGGTTGTCCAGTCATTTGGAAGCACTTCCTGGCCACCCAAAGCCTGTTTCAACTCCTCCTTGAAGACAACACGACACTTCCTTTTTCAGCTTCCACCACTTTGTCTTCTGCTCTGCCTTTGCCTTTTTCACCTTTCTCACCATCAGAGTCATCCTGCACACCACCATCCTATGCTGTTTGGCAACACTCTCACCCACTATGACTTTGCAGTCACTGACTTCCTTCAAATTACATCGCCTACACAAGATGTAGTCTACCTGTGTGCTCCTACCTCCGCTTTTATAAGTCACCCTATGCTCCTGTTTCTTCTGGAAGAAAGTATTCACCACAGCCATTTCCATCCTTTTTGCAAAATCTATCAACATCTGTCCTTCTGCGTTCCTGTCCTGGATACCAAACCTGCCCATCACTTCCTCGTCCCCTCTGTTGCCTGTACCAACATGTCCATTGAAGTCTGCACCAATGACCACTCTTTCACCTCTGGCGGTACTCTGCATCACTTCATCTAAGTCACTCCAGAATCTTTCCTTCTCTTCTAGCTCACATCCTGCCTGTGGGGCATAAGCACTAACAACATTGAGCATTACACCTTCAATTTCTAACTTGAGACTCATCACTCTGTCTGACACTCTTTTCACTTTTAGAACATTCCTGACAAACTCCTCCTTCAAGATGACTCCTACTCCATTTCTCTTCCCATCCACACCGTGATAAAATAGCTTAAACCCTGCTCCTAAGCTTTTAGCTTTGCTACCTTTCCACCTGGTCTCCTGAACACACAGTATGTCCACCTTCCTCCTCTGCATCATATCAGCCAGCTCTCTACCTTTTCTTTGCATAGTTCCAACATTCAAAGTCTCCACTCTCAGTCCTAGACTCATGCCTTTCCTCTTCTCTCTCTGCCTACGGACACGCCTCCCACCTCTCCTTCTTCGACGTCTTCGACCAACAGTAGTCCAATTTCCATCAGCACCCTGTTGATTGACAGCACTGATGGCGGTCGTTGTTAACCCGGGCCTCGACCGATCCGGTATGGGGGTAATACTTCTGATTTGCATCATAAATGTTTGGCATTGGTTTTACGTCGGATGCCCTTCCTGACACAACCCTCTGCATTTCTCCGGGCTTGGGACTGGCATGAGGGGGAGAGACACTGGTTAGTGCCCCCCCCCCCACCTTATGGCTGCATTTATAATAACAATTAAACATTAAATAATAATGCATAAGGTGTAAATATAAATACACACACACAGGTGCACGTGCACGCACGCAGATGCGCACCTCATAAAAATGTAACTAGTTTTGATGGGAGGTTTTGGGTGCTTTTTTGTTTTGTGTTTGTTTAGGGTTTGTTTGTATTTTTGCTCATTGGCCTTGTTTTTGTGGCATTTTCCTTAACTTTTCCCCCTATTCTTCCTTCATTTCCTTATTTTTTAATTTGATGAATACAGTGAGTTGTCGACTTCTGACCGCGTTTGGTTCTGGCAGACCGGTCGTAACTCGATCTGGTCGTATGTCGACTTTCCATCCAAATACACTCATGCCAAACAAAAACAGATGAATAAATCTCACGCATTTAAATCTATACATCTATTCTCAATTCCACGTCACTGTGACATGCAGCGAAGAGCCAATCCTTTCTGTACTCCACTGTGTGGGCGGGTCCCATAGCTTCAAATTCCAATTTTATTGGATTATAACAACAGCCACAGACTGCACATGTTGTTTGAGCAAAGAGATAAATTTCCCTCATTTTGATCGGCTCATTTCCACGAAGCCAAGCACAGCTGGCAAGCAAACACAAATTGATGGACATGGAAAAACTTCAACCCGCAGAACAGCTGATTTCCAAAACTTGGGACGCACTTCCTATCACATAAACACTGCAGCGTGTGAGTCCAATAAAATTAGAGTTTCAAGGTATCGGACCCGCCCACACAGAAAGGATTGGCTCTCAGCTTCGTGCCACAGTGACGTGGCATTGAAAGTAGATGAATAGATTTGCTCTGAGCAGTTAGAAAGTGAAGCTGCATCATCTCCTGCTTGGCCTTTTAAGATGCTGGTGCTGCCGGTAGCACAGACAACTGTCGTACGCAACACTCGCACTGCACTGCCATGAATCATGCTTCACGACTGTTGCGGTCGTAAAGTCGATCAGACGTAACTCACATAGGTCGTAAGTCGACAACTCACTGTATTTAAAAAACTTTTAAAAAATTTAAAAAACGCGATGCACTGAAGCCGCATGACTCGAAGCGCGAAGTAGCGAGGGATCCCTGTATAGGTCAGTAATTGTGGTTATGTAGGATTAAGACTTTAAACACTTCAAAAAGTAGGAAGATTTGTACCTTCCTTCAAGTACAACTGAGTAAATGTATATACTTTCCTTACGTATAAGGTCTGAGCACTTTTTCTAACCCTCATCTGAGAACATAACATCGGTCTCATGTTCACACAATGATTCCAATTCAGTCACATGGCGTTTTATCTGATTGGAAACACCTCCTCTGAGAGATCTTTAAATGCTTCTTCTTTGTTTAATTTCACAATTTCTTGGCTATTTCTTGTGAAAAGTACAAAGAAGCCCGTTGTGCTGCTGCACCACATCAGCACCATGAGAGACAAAGTGAAGAAGAAAAAGAGAACAGCAGGACTGATGGGCCAGGCTTGAGCTGTTTCACACCTGCGGCAATGTTCCCATTTCTCCTGTGGTTACTGATCTGTGTCGAGGGAGAAAAGGGTGCGCGCTTCTGCTCCGGTTTGGACTTCGTTTCGTGGACACTTCCTGAAAAACAGTAAAAGAATCTAGTCATTCAGTTAAAGGTTAAGGGTGAAATTAAAAGTCCTCCCACAGTCCAAAACACATGCACATTTGGATAAATGTCAGTTCCAAATTGCCCTATGTGTGAGTGTAAATGATCTAGTAAGTTGTTGAGGGTCTACCCTGCCTTTGCCTAGTGTCGCCTGAGATCTCTCTGCTACCCTGACAATTGATCAGTGTAGAGAATGCTGGAATGGATGTCTTTCGAAACACCAAATACATCTTTGGTGGAACAAATGTCATATGATGTGAAGTCGATCCGTTTTATACTGTATGATTTCTGTCATAAACAAAAGCCACACATTGTAAAAAAGAATCTCACTGGTTGCAGATGTAGATTGTCTCACTAGGTGGTGCACACTACAGTGATGAACATTTGATATCCACCAATATGGAAACAGTCGGCTCATATACAGCTACAAAGACATTAAGTGTGATAAAACATAAACAACACTCTGAAGACAGAAAAAGCCATTCATTCATTCATTCATTTTTTTTAAGCGTTTAATCCTAATTAGGGTCGCGGGAAGGCTGGCGCCCATCTCAGCCGACTCTGGGCGGTGGACAGAGTAGGTAGGTATGTAAAGCCTGTTGGGTTTTTACACCCGAGCCTCATGGCTCATCAGGCCAGTGCTTATCCCTGGTTTCCATAGCGTGAAGCGACCAGGAGTTCAACTCCTCCTGGATGGGACGCTCGTCCATCGCAGGTTACCTTCCCAGTATATTTTTACTGGTGCCCATTTATACTGCTGGGGGAACAGAGGCACACTTGTGGTTGAGACCTTGCCCAGGGGTCTTAGCACAGTGAGGGTCTCAGTGGGATTCGAACTCACAACCGCCTGATCATGAGCACAGCATCCTAACCACTACGCCACCAGCCCCACGGCGGGCAGAGTACATCCTGGAAAGTTTGCCAGGCCATTGCAGGGCAGAAACACGTTGATGGCTATGCAGCTACTCTTGTCAAAAGTCAGCAATGGTTCTTTTACATGAATCTCTCACCCTAGACAGTGAGAGACATGGCCGGCCTTTGATAACCCAGTTAGCTGCACTGGGGAGGAAAATTTATTATTATTAGTATTTTTTAAGGCTCGACTTGAAACATTAGCCATTTTTTTCCATAATGCTACCTGATGTCAAAAATATTATTATTTTCTTTTGGGTATAATAAGATATGAAGAACATGCATCTTCAGACAACTTGTTACAGGATCCATATGAGATTCTATTGAAATTCTATTGAGAAAACAGAACCTTTATACAGTACAGTATATATATATATATATATATATATATATATATATATATATATATATATATATATATATATATTCAGATTGATTTATCACTTTACAATCTTTAATGGCCAGCAGGGCAACCTGAGACAGGTCCCATGCTGACTCTGAGAGGGCTGTGTTGTTCTTCAGTGCAGCCCAAGGCCTGAAGAGAACGGGAACACTACAAAGACATTATTTGTTTGTAATCAGGGTGTCTTTGGGACGACATGGATGAGAGAACACATCCAAAGCGCCTGACAATGCTTCTGGATAGATGGTGAATAAGGAATGGTTGTGTGAAGTCAGAAATATATGGAGTGTGTGGATTGCATAACAGAGTACCATACGATTCAGGGAGAACCTTTGGAATGAGTACAGGTCCACTGTAACCTGGAACGTATGGGATCTATTATGATGACAGAATTCTGTCATGTACATATTCATAAATATCCTGAGCAGTGAACGTGCACCAGTATTTATAGAAATATCATTACACACATATCTTTTATAGCAGATATAAACCCTCAAGCTGACTGGAATTAATCCATTCACCCACCTTTCATCTTGTTTTCTTCTGGTAGAATAGAGAGCCTCGGGAATGTGGCCTTGGCTGCCTGCTTCCAGTTTCTCTGCTGCCCTGCCAGGCTCATACATGGAGCTGGCATTGTGCTGTTACACCCTGATTCTCCTCTGTTCTACCGTATCTGCTCCACAAACCGTGTGTGTGTGTGTGTGTGTGTGTGTGAAAGAAAGCGAGAGAGAGAGAGAGAGAGAGAGAGAGAGAGAGAGAGATCACAGCTGATTCGGTCCAGCTCAAGCTGCGTCCCAATCCTTCTCAGCATGTGCTCTGTATATGAATCTATTTTGATATACTTTCTCTTCCCCTTTAAGAGTCAGCAGCATTCAAGTCTGCAAGGAAGAGTCTCTCTCTCTCTCTCTCTCTCTCTCTCTTACACACACACACACACACACACACAGATGCTCTGCAGGAGTTACCAGAGCAACAGTGAAATATCACATTGAAAGTGTGTCGGTATGACGTTACTGATCCGTGTTAATAAAAAGGAACATTAGTAATAAAAAATAAGAAAACAAGTCTAAATCTGAATAAATGTTTTAAAAATTAATAATGTAAACTTGGGGAAAAGGAGGGTGTGGTGGCCCAGTGCTAGATTATTGATGTCAATTTTGGGGTTCAAGTACCAGTATTTTTTAATTTGATTTTTGATATTTTGATTTTGATATATTGTATTTGTATTGACTTGGATACACTGTACACTGTTTTCCTATAAGGACCCATCCAGAGTGAACACACAAACACACACACACACACACACACACACACACAAACACACACACACACACACATGGGGGGATAGGTGCCTTGCTTGAGGGAACTTCAGCCATGAATGTGGAGGAAGGAAAATTACAGCTCACTCTTCCACGGCCACGCATTTTTCCTGCTGGTTTGAACTAGCAACCTTTTGGTCCCAAAGCCACGTTGCAAGCCATTAAGTTGCAGCTGCCCCTCTATCAATGGATTGTCACTGCTGTCCAGCCACTGTAGCTTGGCTTCTCAAAGGTGGCCATGTCCCTTACTGCTTTGTTTGTAAAGAGTAGGCCATTGAATTGCCTTCACCGTTTTTCTGCAATGGCCTGGCGAGCTGCCCAGCGTATACTTTGCCCTCTCCCAGATTCGGCTAAGATGGGCGCCAACTTCCCCACGACCCTAATTAGAATCAAGCGGTTCAGAAAACGAATGAGTGGATGAATGAACTTAAAAAGACTACAATCAGCAAAATAAACAAACACATCTCAAAACACAACAATTACAAATATAATTTACTATAAAATTGCTACACGGGATAAGGGATACAAAAATAAGTACTGTATTCACAATAAAATAAAATTGCAAAATATTTTAACACAACCAAACAATTAAACTTGAGTACTACAATTTTTAAAAAAACTTCATCTTCATCCACTTAATTCAGGGTCGGGTTGTGGGGGCAGCAGCCTAAGCAATGAGGTCCAGGCGTCTCTCTCCCCAGTCACCTCCTACAGCTCTTCCGAGGGGACACCGAGGTATTCCCAGACCAGCTGACAGACATAATACCTCCAGCGTGTTCTGGGTTGACCGTGGGGTCTCTTGCCGGTAGGACATGCCCAAAACACCACACCAGGGAAGTGTTCGGATGCATTCTAACTAGATGCCTAAGCCACCTCAACTGGTTCCTCTCAATGTGGTAAAGCAGTGGTTCTACTCTGAGTTCCCTCGGATAGCTGAGCTTCTCACCCTATCTCTAAGGGAGAGCCCCACCACCCAGCGAAGGAAGCTCATTTCAGCTGCTTGTATCCTTGATCTTGTTCTTTCGGTCACTACCCAAAGCTTGTGACCATAGGTGAGAGTTGGAATGTAGATCGACTGGTAAATTGAGAGCAGAGACTGCAGTGATCCGCTTGTCAATTTCCCACTCCATCCTTCCATCACTCGTGAACAAGACCCTGAGATACCTTAACTCTTCCACTTGAGGCAGGAACTCATTCTAGACTTGGAGGGTGCGTTCCACCTTTTTCTAGCTGACAACCATGGCCTCGGACTTGGAGTTTCTGATTCTTATCCCAGCTGCGGACTCCAACTCTTACCGGAAATGAATTCGACCTGTTGTTACCAATGTCTACCAAACTCTGGCTCCAGTGATACAGTAACCGAATGGCCTGTAGCAATGGGTCCGGAACGCTGTACTCCCAGAGCATGCGCCACAAGACAGTCCGAGGGACAAGGTCGAAAGCCTTCTTTGAATCCACAAAACACGTGAATCCACAAAACACATGTAGACTGATTGGCAAACTTCCTGCCTCCTCCAGGATCCTGAAGAGCATATAGAGTTGGTTGAGAGTGCCATGGCAGGAAGAAAACCACATTGTTCCTCCTGAATCCTAGGTTCAACTATGGGTTAGATTCAAAAGACCCCTATGAAGAAAATCACAAGGACACAGTTTCCCTTGCCCACACATGAGTCACTGGGGGGTAGGGGACGTTTTTATATAAACATAAACATAAGTGCACTTGGCACCCGGACACCCCAGGTCACAGTTAAAAGACGGACTTTGTAGTCATGTCATTGGACTTGCGGCTACATGTTCTGGACACTTGGGTGAAGAGAGGAGCTGAGCTGTCAACCGATCATCACCTGGTGGTGAGCTGAGTTCTATGGTGGGGGAGGCTGCCTTCCAGACCTGGCAGCCCCAAGCGTGTATTTAGGGTCTCCTGGGAACGTTTAAGCAGAGTCTTCTGTCAGAGTGGCCCTTAACTCTCACATCCAGCAGAGCTACACCACGTCCAGAAGTAGGCGGTTGACATGGAACGTGCCTCCATTGCTGATGCGGCAGCCCATAGCCGTTGCCAGAAGGTCATTGATGCATGTTGTCGCGGTAACCCCCAAAGCCAGTGGTGGACTTCTGTGGTGAAGGGGGCCATCCAGCTGAAAAAGGAGGCCTATCGGGTGTTATTGGCCTGTGGGACTCCCAAGGCAACAGACAGGTACCGGCAGGCCAAACATGCTGCAGCTCGAGCTGTTGCCAATGCAAAATCTCAGCTGTGGAAGCAATTCAGTGAAGCCCTCGAAAGCGATTATCGGTTGGCCTCAAACAGGTTCTAGAAGACCATTCGACAGCTCAGGAGGAGGAAGGTGTTCTTCACAAATCCTCTTTACAGTGGAAGTGGGGAGCTGCTCACTTCAATTGGGGATGTGTCGAGAGGTGGAAGGAATATTTGAGGACCTCCTCAATCCCAGCAGCACCCCCTTCATGGTGGAGGAAGACCCTGGGAGTTTGGGTGTGGGCCCACCAGTCACTGGAGCTGAGGTGATTGAGGTAGTCAAAAAGCTCCTCGGTGGTTAGGCTCCGGGGGTGGATGAGATCCGCCTTGAATATCTCGGGGCTCTGGATGTTGTAGGACTGTCTTGGTTGACACGTCTCTGCAACATCATGTGGTTATTGTGGGCCGTATCTTTGGATTGGCAAACCGGGTGTGTGTGTGTGTGTGTGTGTGTGTGTGTGTGTGTGTGTGTGTGTGTGTGTGTGTTTAAAAGGGGGGACTGGAGGGTGTGTTCCACTTATCGTGAAATCACACTCTTCAGCCTACCTGGAAAAGTTTATGCAGGGGTGCTGGAAATGAGGATCCGACCTATAGTTGAACCTCAGATTCAGGAAGAACAATGTAGTTTTCATCATGGCACTCTCGACCAACTCTTTTCCCAAACTTATAGAAATTAAAAAAAAACTTGTAAAAGTTGAATCCAAACAATGGAAAATTTATGAAACATGTCCTATAAAAAAAATCTTCAAATCTAATGACAATGAAATTGTGATAGTAACTGTCACAAAGCCCCCAAATCATTGGAAACACCAAATGTGCAACTTTGCTAAGCCATCACTAGATGGCGCTCGGGATAGGATAATGCTTCCAAAAGATTGCACTCCCCATTTTTATTAATTTCGTTATTTTCTAAGCCTCTTAATCCTAATTAGGGTCGCAGAGAGGCTGGCGCCCATTTCAGAAGACTCTGGGTGAGGATGGAGTACATCCTGAACAGCTCATCAAACCATCACACATACAACCATTCATACTCACACGTCGGGATGATTTGGAACATCCAATTAGCCTATTGCGCTTGTTTTTTGACTGTGGGAGGAAATCAGAGTACCCAGAGGAAATCCATGCAATCACAGGGAGAACATACAAACGCCACACAGAAACACTCAAGCTGGGAATCAAACTCCCTTTCATAATAGGAAAATATATGTCTATTTTACAATGAATCTAATGTTAACAAATGATGTCCATAATGAAATTGATGTTTTTTTTCTCCAAAACAATGACTGAAACACTTTTGAATCAATTGTAAGGATCCAGAGTATAGAGAATGTTACACATGCAAAATGGTGACATTTACATTTACATAAATTTACATTTACAGAATTTAGCTGATCTTCTTATCAGAGAGATTCAGAGAACATCTTGTTGTCTTCATAAAAACAAATCTTTATTCTGGAACAAACAGGTAAAGGTGAAGGCTGTGGTAATCTACCTATCTATCTAGTGCCTGAGTCGTAGGACGACCATTGGCGACCCGCCATGAAGGATAACACCCTGGTTATCATCTTCATGGAGGTTTTCTTGGTAGGTTTAGTGCAGTGGTTTGCCATTGCCTTCTGCACAATGCAAACCAACGGGCAATTTAGAACTTCCAATTAACCTACTGTGCATGTCTTTGGATTGTGGGAGGAAACCGAAGCACCTGTAGGAAACCCACACAAGCACGGGGAGAACATGCAAACTCCACACAGAAACGCCCATGCCAGGAATCAAACTCAGGCCTTCTTGCTGTGAGGCGGACGTGCTAACCACTACGCCACCGAGTCGCCAGGCTGTGGTAATAAACAAATGAAATAAACAGAAGCCAGATCGAGAATAAACACAAATTCACTCATTCATTTGCCAACCCACTTATTTACAATAGGGTTGCATGGAGTCTGAAGCCTATCTCAGCCAACACTGACACCCTAAATAGCTCGTCAGACCTTCACAGGGAAACACACACACACACACACACAAAACCATTCTCTCTCTCTCTCTCTCTCTCTCTCACACACACACACACACACACTCACACCTAGGATTAATTTGGAACAGTCAGTTAGGCTGTTAGTAGAATACAGTACTGTATCTGGAGAAATCCCACACAAGCATGGGGAGACATAAGGAGAATATGCAAGCACAGATACACCCAAGCCAAATCTGGGACTTGAACTCAGAACATTCTTGAACTTTCTTGAGGGCATTCTTGATCGCATTCTTGAACATTCTTGAATTCAGGGAATTCTTGAACTCAAGGCATTCTTGAACTCAGGGCATTCTTTCTTATAGAATAAAAAGTGGCAAATAAAAAGTGGAATTAAAAAAAAGATCACAAAAGGCTATAAAAATAACCGTCTGATCAGCATGGGTTTTGACAATGACAATGACAATGACAATACTTTATTGCCTGAGAAGGGAATTTGTCTTGCACGTACACAGGCTCCATAAAACATACATACATAAAAACATATTACAAACATGAAAAACATAATACATATATAATATTAAAATATCTTAAGGTACAATGTAAGAAGACTAGCACTAAAAGTTCAAAAATAAAGTTTAAAAAATACTTTAAAGAATACTCTATGTTAAAACGGACATGTAACGACTTGAGACATAAAACTGAGTTTTTAAATTAGATAACGCAACAGATAAAACAGTGGTACAAAATGTAACAATATACAAGAGACTAAAAGTGGAGGCTACTTATTTAAAAGGAAAATGCTAGTTGGTATATAGGATGTACGGGCTCTCTTTGATTTAAGTTTGGGTAATTGATATCTGCGGCCGGAAGGAAGAAGGATATATTCAGAATGAAGAACATGAGTTTAAATCGTTAATAATTTTGGATGCTAAATTTAGTACACGAGATTCATAAAGGTAGTCAATAGGGTCTAAAGGAGTTCCAATGATTTTGCTGCTTACTTTTACAATTTTACCAAGTTTGTTTTTGTTTTTGAGAGAGAGGGTGCCGTACCAACATTGTACACTAAAAAGTAAAACAGATTGCACACATGATTTGTAAAATAACAACATAATGGTTTTATCAATATGAAAAGATCTGAGTTTGCGAAGGAAGAACAGTCTTTGTTGACACTTGTTGTACACGGCATCAGTATTCTGGGTAAAAGTCAGCTTATTGTCAATGATAGTTCCCAGATATTTGTATTGGTCAACTTGTTCAACAGTCTCTGAGTTAATTACGACAGGTGCATGATCAGATTTTACATAATTTGTGACATTTAACAGCTTGCCAATCCATTGCAAAGCCAACACGCACACACACCCACACAACCACACACATTTGTACCTCTGGTCAATTTAGAACAGCCAATTTGCCTAATATGCATGTTTTTTTTTGTAGTATGGGAGGAAGCCAGATTATCCAGACGATACCCACCCAAGCACGAGAAGAACATTCCACACAGAAACGCTTGAGCCCAGGATTCATACCCAGGACCATCTTACTGTGAGGTCGGCCACGACGCCATTTTGCCGCATGACCTTCAACCAGGAACAACAAATAATATACCACCAACTTGGAACCTTCTTCTCAAACCCGAATTTAGCAAGTGGCATACAAATTTAAACGGCTGCCCTGGAAAATATACATTACTCATCACAGTTCGCTTGCTAGGTTTTCGCTAAAAATTAAACAAACAACAACAAAAAAGATTACTGTAGTATGTATCCACGAAACAAAGGCTGACCGTCAATACGGTAAATTAAACATTTTCTTTTAATGGTGTACAAATTTTGTAACCGAACTCGAATCACACAGTGAAACTTTGTTTACTTTTATTACATAGTATTATATTTATATTAACTCTGATCCAGATGTATTGACTATAAGCGTAAATATAAATATTAAAAACAAACAGAAAATAACAAAGGGCAGTGGTGGTCTAGTGGTATAAGGCGCCGGATCGCTGATCCAAAGGTTGGGGGTTCGAGTCCCACTCTCCACAAGGTTGTCACTGTCCTCCCAGTGCAGCTAACTGGGTTATCAAAGGCCGGCCATGTCTCTCACTGTCTATGGTGTGAGGCATGTAAAAGAACCATTGCTGACTTTCAACAAGAGTAGGCTGCAAAGCCGTCAGCGTGTTTCCGCCCTGCGATGGCCTGGCGAGCTGTCCAGGGTGTACTCTGCCCTCGCCCTGAGTTGGCTGGGATGGGCACCAGCCTCCCCGTGACCCTAATTAGGATGAAGCGGTTACAGAAAATGAACTGAACTGAACAGAAAATAAAATAAAAAGAAAAAATTCACGAAACATTACTGATGAAACATAAAGCACTTAAAATGTGAAAAAGTAAATAATTATCCCATGAATGTGTAAATAAAACTTTGAACATATAGTACTGAATATGTAGAAAGTTAAAATAATATTATCCAAAAAAAAAAAAAAAAAATATATATATATATATATATATATATACATTTTTAAAAATCTTAACTAATTAGAATAATTCCTTTATACAATGCTGAACTTGGGGGGGGAATATTAATTAGCAAATTTTTAAAAATTGTGTGGCAGCCCAATGCATGTGTGTTGTCACTTAAATCTCTCTTTTCTTTCGGCTTTTCCCCTTTCTCAGGGGTCGCCACAGCGAATCATCTGATTCGCATATTTGATTTGGCGTAGGTTTTTACGCCGGATGCCCTTCCTGTCACAACCCTTCAGCAAGGGACAGAAACAACCTGACGGCTTTGCAGCTACTCTTTACGGAAGTCAGCAATGGTTCTTTTACATGAACCTCTCACCATAGACAGTGACAGACATGGCCCGCCTTTGATAACCCACTTAGCTGCACTGGGGGGGGGGGGGCAGTGACAACCCTGTTGGGACTCGAACCCCCAACCTTAGGATCAGCGATCCTGCGCCCTATACCACTAGACCACCACAGAGCCAAAATAGCCCTTGCAGGATTAATACACTATAAAAATTATATAACGGTCAATGGTTGTCACTGTTGTCCCCCAGTGCAGCTAACAAGGTCTATCATGTCTATCATGCCACTATCAAAGGCCAGCCATGTCTCTCACTGTCTACAGTGAGAGATTCATATAAAATAACCATTTCTGACTTTCATCAAGAGTGGCTGCGCAGCCATTTGCGATGGCCTGGCGAGCTGTCCAGGGTGTACTCTGCCCTCGCCCAGAGTCAGCTGAGATGGGCCCCAGCCTCCCCGTGACTAAGTGGTTCAGAAAATGAATAAATAAATAGACATCCGTTTTACAGCGAGAAGGCCTTGGGCATTTTTGTGTGGTGTTTGTTTGCTTTCCCCATACTTGCATGGATCGGTTTCTTCCGGTTTACACATTAGGCTAATTGACGATTGCAAATTGCCCCTATGTGTTATTGTGATTGCTGAAAGAGAAAGATGCTGTGTATGTCAGCCCTGCGATGGTCTGGTGAGCTGTTCAGGGTGTACCCCTCTTCATGTACATTTCACTGAAGCTCTGCAGTTTTTAGAAACAAATTTGAAATGCAAAACTTCATTTATACTGTCTTCTGTTCCAGTTATACAAGTGCAGTCCAGCACAAAACATACTCTTTAAACAAACCGGAGCATGCATGTAGATGTATATGTAAATATCCCGAGCAGAGGAAATGCAGTCTGTAGTTACAGGAAACACTGATAAGGACAGAGCAACGGAGGGAAAAACAGAAAATTAGCGAGAGAGTGAGCAAAATGAGGAGAAGTGGGGGTGATAGAATGAATGATAACGGGGCAGCGGTCACTTAGTGGTTAATGTGATCGGTTACTAATCCAAAGGTCAGTGTTTCAATCCCCACTGTTACCACTGTTGGGCCCTTGAGCAAGACCTTGAACCCTCAATTGCACAAAAAAGAAGATACAGTACTTGTAAGTCACTCTGGATAAGTCTTCCAAACGCTGTAAATATAATGTAAATGATAAAGAGAATAAGAAACGGAATGTGAGAGCATGAGAGAGTGAGAAAGCGTATGGAACAGAGAATGTGAGGAACGAGAGAGAGAGAGAGAGAGAGAGAGAGAGAGAGAGAGAGAGACAGACAGACAGAGAGAGAGAGAGAGAGACAGACAGACAGAGAGAGAGAGAATAACAGGGAGAGACTGACTGAGTGAGAGAATGAGATAGAGACTGAAAGAATGAGAGCGAGTGAGAAATCTCGAGATAGAATGAGAGAGATAGAGAGAGAAAATGGGAGATTGAGAGAAAGAGAGGGAGAGAGAGCGGGATTGAGAGGGTAAGAGAGAAAATGTGGGATTGAGAGAGAGAAAAAGAGAGGAAGAGAGCGTGAACTACAGCAAGAGCACGAAAGAAAGAGAGAGAGAGAGAGAGAGCGAGCGAGCGAGAGAGAGAGAGCGAGCGAGCGAGAGAGAGAGAGAGAGAGAGAGAATGAGGAAGTAAGATTCGTCAGTATGGTATATATCACCTGTGTAAAACACGCACACACACACACACACACACACACACACACACACACACACACACACACACACACACACACACACACACACACACAGGAGCCTCTAATTAAACTGAGCACATTGATGTACATGACACACACATGGCAAAGACACTCTGCTGGTGATTTTATAAAAAGGTTCAAGAGGTCAAGGGGGACAACTTTTTCAGCATCCTGTCAGCAGGAACATGTATGTGACTTCATTTGCCTTTTCCTTTTCAAGAAAATTAAACAAATAGAGCTTTGCTTGGTTTTCCACCTGCATCACTTGTCAGGTTACATTTCCCACATTCATTTTCTGTTCTTTCAAAAAAATTATTCCTAAAAGTAACGTTGTGAATATTTTCTTTGGTGAGGTGCTGTCAGAACTGTGATGTAGAGATAGTCTTATCTCAGGTTGTAAGAACCTGTTTAAATTGCAGTTTTGGGGTGGGGCCGGAATTTAAACATCACACATGCTTGACATTACATAATTTACACATTATTAAACTGAAACGCTAAATTATCCAACAACTGACTGGTGCTGTATTCTCTCCACCTATTTCTTTTTGAAAAAAAAAAAAGAACCAGTAGAGAGAACATTACTTTAATCTCTCTCTCTCTCTCTCTCTCTCTCTCTCTCTCACACTCACTCATCTGTTTAGTACAGGAGTCAAATCAAGTGAATTTAGTAATGAACTAAACTTTTGGGAACACTCCTGACTCTATACTGTTGTATCATGGACATGTTTTAACTGACAAATCATTCAGACAAGCAGACAAACCCCAAATTGGGGCACAACGCCAAGTGGGTGTTGCCATCCATTGTTTGCGAGGAAAAAAACTGCAGTAAAACTGCATTACACTCTGATGTACTCAGTCAGCACCACACTCTTCTTCCATTCAACTACCAGGCACTTGGACACACCTGACCAGTTCGATATTGCATAAATAGTTGAGAACAAGCCTTTTTGTTTTTAAATTGGTTGCTTTTTCAATACATTAATAAGTTAGTTCGTGTCCCTTTGAATTGGACATTTTTCTGGTAAGTTTTTTTTTTTGCTTATTTTTCATGATGTGACACACTTTGTGCCACCTGTCATAAAAATGGCTGAACAAATAATGATATCATTATTGTTATTATTATTGTTTCTAGTTGTCGTCGTAGTAGTAGTAGTAGTGCTATTTGTTGTTATTGTTATTATTATTTCTAGTCGTCATAGTAGTAGTAGTAGTGCTATTTGTTGTCGTATTACTAATTCAGTTGGTGCCAATCATGAACAAAGTTAACATGTGTTCAGATAAACTATCAAAATGTAAAATATCTCAGTTCCCAGATGATACCTGAGGTTATTACTTGAGCAAGCAGCATCACAATGGCAAAATGTAATGAGATCACAAGTTATCATAACTTATCTCTATATAATCTCATGATAATGTAACCTCATGATAATATGTCCAGGACAAAGTTTTGTAAAATCAGGATCTGGTTCGAAAAATATCCCCCATGCTGGTTACCTATTTTTTTTTTTTTTTTAGTCTTTCTCTTACATGCCTTCAGTACTTTATAAACTTCATAAACTATAGTGTACAAACAGATGGCTGTGACTTAGACACAAATATACAGCACACCTTGACCTCCAGGAAGCATTGACACACATTTAAGTACTGTATCTTCCTGTAATTAAACATTGGTGCTATTCATCAACAATCTGCTGGTTCTACCTGACTTGTCTTGGTGTGCCACCGGTGTCCGATCACACCCTCCCTGCCACAGTGACTAATAGTTATTATAAGCTTTCACGTTATTATTCTTGAAAATCAACTACTTAGTGAATGAAAGGTGCAGTTTGTAATCTTGTCCTGTTTACAATGATCATCTCAAACGTGCCTTCAGAACTCAGAACATTCATGAAACGAGTATTCCCTCAGAGTCGATTGGGATTTTTAGTTTTTGTTTTCAGGATTTGGTTTACTCGTTTCATTTTAGACCTGCTGAGCTCTGCTCCTTATTTGATAAGGAGCAGTGGAAGAAGAATCTGTCAGCTGATCTGAAGACATGAGTTTGAATTCAGAAAAACGATCGAGAAATACAATATTAAAACTGTGGCTTGTCTTAAAGCAAGAAGAGAGCTCATTGTGTCTCATCTGTCATACATAAAATCTAAGCATCTTCTGTACAAAATAAGAGATAAGAACAGAACTAACCTCTGAAAGGCTGAAAAAAATAGAACGCAAACAGCTCCCCCTGCTGGGCCTGCTATATTATTACACTTCCAAAAAAACTTAAATGTTAAAGACACCAGATCCAGGTGATCTCACAATCTATTCTTTCTTGTCCAAAGCCAATCCTCTCGTAGAAATTTCATGACAATCTTGCTAGCGAATAAGTACACAAATTGAGGATAATTAATAAGAGGAATAAAATATCTAAAATGTTTAAAGATTTTTGAAATAAGCAAACAAGAGACAAGTACTGAATGATGAATACTAATGACACAATATGCATGAAGAGCATATTGAATATCAAATGAAGAGAATTATATTGCACTATAAGTTTATTTGGTATACAGGATGAGGGGAAGCGGGATGCATTTTAACCTCACATTGATCCTGAACTTGGATCGCTGGCTGTCCAAGCATCGATCCTGATTTACTCCAAAATCCCTTTCAGATTCCTCCTCCATCCCGAACAGCCAGCAAGGGGATAAGTGACTTTAATCTGCCCTTGAGATGTGCTTCCCTAAGATGGATAGACTCACTCATTCATTTCTGACTCCACAACAAAACAAGTCTACTTTTCTTATTTCTATTCCAATTAATGTTGTTATCTCAGTGGGTGGCGCAGGCCTGCAAAACCTGTCCTCTAGGGCAAACATCCATACACGCTCCCATGTACACTTGGGGTAATTCGGAAAATACATTTAGCCTATGCATGCCCTTGGACTGTGAAACCCAGAAGAGCTAAAGAAAACATTCACAAACACAGGGACAACATGCAAACCCCCATAAACGCCTTTGTCAACATATATACAGTGCTGCAAAAGTGCAAACCACTACGCCATTGTGTCATTTGACCAGCATAAAGAGCTGACTGAGGAAGTGCATTTAAAATGTTTTAAATAATCTGCTTGAGTTTTAAAATAAGTATATACAGTAGTGTTCTGTTCTGTGATCATATGGATGTAGGTGTAAGGGGTCTTTTTTTGAGCAAACCACACTTTAAACCTGAGAGACCTGGAAATGATTTAATTCAACAAACATGCTTAATTATCTCTTACTCTGATGACACGCTATAAGAACGTGAAACACCCTGTTTTATCAGATCATAACTCATGTCTCATGTGTGTGTTTTTTTTTTTTTTTTTTTTGGGTGACATTAGAACCAGGATCATGGCACCCATCTACGTGGACTTACAGGTGTGGGAAGCAGCAAACCTCCCATGGCTGGCGGTCCTCTCAGTGGTCATCCTCTTCATCCTCTGCATCACACTCATTGCTCTGTGTACGAGCTGTCAGAGGTGAGAGCCAACCGGGAGCATGCCTCAGATACATGTCTAGTCTTCCTTCATGCTCAAGGTTTTTCATTCATCCGCTCGTTCACTACAACAACATTCCAGGACAGAACGGTCAAGTTTGTCAGCTCAAGGAATTTGTCAGGAATTAGGCGTGACCCAGATATACTCACAGAGTATCACATGCCCCTTACACTGTACATGTACATGGAGGACAAATGCACTCCTACTGCATTATAAACAAAAAAATTACAGATTATAAACTAAAAAAATGAGGATTATAGCAAAAATAGGGACTTGGAGATAACATTTGAAGTTCAATGTCAGCTGAAATAAACAGCTAGACTGCACTGTAAAGAAAGAATTGTGAAAAATGCAGTAAAAATATTTCACTAATTGTATCTTTACACCACCGAAATCAGAAAAAAAAGTTTTGTTATAGAAAATACTTTTCAACTGAAAGGTTGAAAGTTCTATCTATCTATCTATCTGTCTCTGTATATATATATATATATATATATATATATATATATATATATATATATATATGTGTGTGTGTGTGTGTGTGTGTGTGTGTGTGTGTGTGTGTGTGTGTGTATATATATATATATATATATATATATATATATATATATACATATATATATATATATATATATACATGCATATATATATATATATATACACACACACATATATATATATATATACATACATATATATATATATATATATATATATATATATATATATATATATATATATATATATATATATATAAATATATAATTGACTTTTTTGACTATTTGGAGAAATATTCATTCATTCATTTCATTCATTCATTAACTGAGCTGCTTTAGCCTACAAGGAGCTCAGGGAGGTTGGAGCTTATCTCTGCCAACTCAAGTCAAGGTGGGGTACACCCTGAACAGCTTTCCAGACCATCACAGGCCCAAGATTTGATTAATGGCTTTCATTTATTCAGACACCTTCCCTTTTCAAATAATAGTACTGTATTAATAATTATTTGCACCATCCCATCAGGAAACCATTTTGAACCCTTTATATATTTCAAACTTTTTGAAGCATTCTTTTTTTAAACTCTCCTGATATCCAGGAAATGTCTGGGGTCTTCCTCCTCTTCTCTCATTTAACCATTACAGTCCACATTTACCTGAGGTATGTTCGAGGTCACACAAATCTAGAAAAAATATAATTTGTCAGCTTTTTGACATAATGTAAACACCTGGCTGTTGAGATGCACATTTTAGGGAGATTTATTGTTGATAATCATTGTAGTGATTACTGAAGTAAAGGCCAGTCTGCTGGGCCTTTACACCCAAATGTACTGGGTCAGTGGACTGGAGTTCAACCCAGTTTTTCTTATTATTTAAGAATGTTACAGTGAATCTAATAAGAGATTACTGAAGCAATAAGGATGTGTGTGAGAGGGGGGGGGCAATATTGTTCCACAGATGTTTATGAAGGAAGGATTTAAGAATGTTATACTTTTTTATTAGTTTATATTTAAATTTTATATTACACAATTTCTTTTACAAGGAAATGGCAGCTATTAACAGCAGCTCTCTCTCTCTCTCCCTCTCAAAAAGATAATGAAAGTAAAAAACAGAGCACAGAAAAATAAACTGAGACTGAAAACAAATTGAGACATTGCATCTGGCAAGAATGAAAACCATATGGAGCCTCAAAGGGGACATGTGTAAAACTAAGACCTTCTTGTTACTAGTACAAAATGTAATACTTCCTCATGAGCAACATGTAATCACCTTTTCAAATTTTTTTATTTGTTTGTTTGTTTGTTTGTTTACACATGTCCTTACAAAATAGATGAGGAGTAAATTAAAATGCAGTGAATAGCGTGGAACGGTGACTTGGTTTTTAGCACTTTTATCACGTTTTGCCCACTTCACAGTGAGAAGGTTCTGGTTTCTAGTCCTGGGCTTGGGGAGAGCAACTCTGTGTGGACTTTGCATGTTCTCTGTGTATATGAGTGGGTTTGCTCTGGGTACCCAAGTTTCCTTCCCTGGTCCAGAAACACACATTTGGCAAAATTACTGTACCAAATTGCCCATAGGTGTTGTTGTGAATGGTTGTGAGTGGCAAGCTGTGCAGAAGGTACCCCATCTTTCCCCAAAAACGTCTGAGAAAGGATCCATCATTCTGACAACACTAGTACGTAGTATAAGAAGTTCAGCAGATGGATGAATGACTTAGTATCTATCTATCTATCTATCTATCTATCTATCTATCTATCTATCTATCTATCTATCTATCTATCTGTCTGTCTGTCTGTCGGTCTGTCTGTCTGTCTGTCTGTCTGTCTGTCTGTCTGTCTTATGCTATACTGTTCACTGTGTATGGACTTGCGTATTAGCTTCTTTTCTTTTCTATTTTATGAAAATAAAGTGGATGTTACAAACCTCTACTGTATCTTGAATGTAGTCAAGCATATTATATTACAGTATATCAATTTCCTCATGTAAGATTAAAATACATCTAATCTATAATCTCAGACCTATTTGTAGATACCTCACCCATTTCAAGTATTGTAATAAAAAAGTCTTATTTATTTACAAATATAATAATACAACTTAATACTGGGATAAATAAAATATCTAAAGATTGATTTAATAATCTTAAATGTGGTTTATTGGAGTCATGTAATATGAAATACTTGTAAACAGGACTATCTTAAAAAATAGTCATATACTTATTTTAATTCAGAATTCCTGACACATTTGTCTGTGAAGGGTGGCAGTCATTTGTGGCCCTGATTGTTCAGAAGATTTCAAAACAAGTTGCAACATGTTGCAACTGTTGTGTGCGTCGCAACCTATAGGGGGTAGTAGAGGATCTCAAAGGTCTCTGTTGTTTTTCTGATTTTATTTGGAATAAAATTGCACTTTTGGCCACTAGACGGCAGCCTTCATTCGTAATTTTATCTCCCCTTATTATTGTTCTTCTTTTCCTTTCGGCTGTTCCCTTCAGGGGTCGCCACAGCGAATCATCTGCCTCCATCTCACCCTATCCTCTGCATCTTCTTCTCTTACACCAACTACTGTACCTTCATGTCCTCCTTCACCACATCCATAAATCTTCTCTTTGGTCTTCCTCTAGGCCTTCTGCCTGGTAGTTGCAACCTCAGCATCCTACTACCAATGTTCTCACTATCCCTCCTCTGTACATGTCCAAACCATCTCAATCTAATTTGTGATTTGAGTTCTGAGATCTGTATCATGTTGTGACATGATAATGACAGAATGCTGTTATAAATGTGATTAATTTTTCTATTTTTATGGTGTTGACCAGACAATCGTTTACTCTGGAGGATAGCTCTGTTGCCGAGAAGGGCAATTCCACGCTGGTTCGAGTTGTAAGTAAATCCATTATCCAATTTTCTTAATTTTAATCCAGACTTGCTTTTAAAAGTGCTTGTAAATGTGTGAACAGGTGAAGTCAGGAGAATCAGGGAAGACTCCTAGAAGAAGTAAGCATCACAGCATTCCTGTCTGTAACTCGTACACTGATGGCTCATATAACCAACTCACCAAATGTCCTTTTCTCTTATCTCATCAGCTATCGTTATCCCACCCGAGGACCTACAGCTCGGCCCGAATGAGCAGTTCAAACAATGGAGGAGTCACACGCTAGGCATGTCTATTTCCTTCAATGTTCGAACATGCTCGGACTAAGTGCTCTCATTGATTTATTATTCACACACTCTCATTGAGCGTTAGTGAAAATAACATAACTAAAAATAATAAGACTTGAGGTCTGTCAAAAGAAAAACTTCAAGAAAAACATTGTAAATATTTGTCTGAATACCATACAAAAAACCCCTTGTTAAGCTAAACTCGCTCTGTTATTACAATCTAACAAGACTTTATAATGGGCCAGTTATTCTGGATAAGTCTTACCAAAACCAACACTGATGCAAGAAAGTAAAACATAAAAGGTAAAGTCTGTTGGGTTTTTACACCCGAGCCTTCTGTCCCCGGTTTCTGTCGCGTGAAGCGACCAGGAGTTCAGCTCCTCCTGGATGGGACGCTAGTCAATCGCAGGTTACCTTCCCAGTATATTTTTACTGGTACCCATTTACACTGCTGGGTGAACAGAGGTACACTTGTGGCTGAGACCTTGCCCAGGGGTCTTGGCACAGTTAGGGTCTCAGTGGGATTCGAACTCACAACCTCCTGATCATGAGCGCAGCACCCTAACCGCTACACCACCGGCCCCACTTCGAAGTAAAAAACTATTCCAAATCAAACATGCAATGATTCGCTGTGGCGACCCCTGAGAAAAATGGAACAGCCGAAAGGAAAAGAAAAAGATTTATCACAGCTCATTCACATGGACCTTCAGGACAAAAGATCCACATGATCTATTACCAATAGTATACATTAATATTAACATTCATTCATTTTCTGTCACCGCTTTATCCTAATTAGGGTCGCAGGGAGGCTGGCGCCCATCCCAGCCGACTCTGGATGAGGGCAGAGTTACACCCTGGACAGCTTGCCGGGCTATCGCAGGGCAGAAACGAGCTGATGGCTATGCAGCTAGTCTTGTTGAAAGTCAGCAATGGTTCTTTTGCATGAACCTCACACCATAAATAAAGTAAAACATAGTCCTGGTTAATTACACTTGTGATGGTTTAGCGGGCTGTTCAGGGTGTGTCCTGCCTTAGCCTATTGTTTTGCTGAGATAGGCTTCAGACTTACTGCGACTCTAACACGATTAAAGGGTTCACCAAATAAGTGAGTGAGTGAGAATAGTTAGTTACAGTTTAGTTCCTGAGCCATCAAGATATAAAGGAGACCTGATGGAGAATTCACTTATTAGCAGCAATAAGGTTAGCATTGCTTCTTTTGTGAACAAACAACATTTATTCCGAAAAAACAAACAGTACAGGGATCCCTCGCTACTTTGCGCTTCAATTCATGCGGCTTCAGTGCATCGCGATGTTTTTAAAAATATTAATCGAATTAAAAAAAATAAGGAAATTAAGGAAGAATAGGGGGAAAAGTTAAGGAAAATGCCACAAAACAAGGCCAATTATGCAAAAAAAAAAAAAGCTAAACAAAAACAAAAATTAGTTTTATTTCTTAATAACCATGTTAAAAAATAATTTAAAAAAAAGTTAAAATATGCATTACTTTTGAATGTTTAATTTTTATTATAAGCATTTATATTGTTGAATATGTATATATTGATATTATATACACATATACATGTACGTATACGTCAGTCGGGGGTGTGTGTGTGTGTGTGTGTGTGTTGATCCTACTTCGCGGAATTCGGTGGTCACGGGGGGATCGGGTCTCGGTCCCAATTAACAGCAGAAAGTGAGGGATCCCTGTACATGCATGAAAAAAGAGACTGTTACTTTTGAGTAATACACGAAACAGTGTTTTTCCTCACAGCATTAGCCAGTTGCTAGGGTTAGCCGTTAGTGGTATCTGGGTATTCCCATTGCTAACTTAATTTATATTGGTGATCAATTTTAAAGACAACATCAACTGTATTTGGACTATATTTTCTTTCTTTCTTTCTTTTTGCAATTGAAATTCTTGCAAAGCATCTTTATATCATAAAAACATCCTATTAAAGAGTTAAAACGTGTTAGTTTAAACCTTTCCCTGTATGTACATTCTTGACATACCGAATGGGCATGCGTGCAGTGGCAGGACAAGCTTCATTCATACGCAAAGCATACAGTATTCATTTTCTGAATCAAATTATCAATCCCAACCAACTGCAAGCGAATGTGAAGTGTACCCTGAATAGCTCACCAGACCACTGCAAGGCCAAAACACACAACGTTTATATTCCCGTTCACATGTAGGGGCATTCAAGAAAGTATTTTTGTATCTGAGTCTTACACTTGGCAGTTATCAATTCAATATCAAAGTTTGCTAGCTGTACTAGTTATATTTATTTGTCCCGCATAAAATTTGCTGTAGGAGCAATGTTATGTGGGGGCTGGATTACTGATCCTATGGTTGGGGGTTCAAGCCCCACTAATAGTGGTCTTGCTCCTCCCATGTAACTAACTAGGTTATCCAAGGCTGGCTATGGGTCTCATTGTTTATGGTGAGAGGTCCACGTAAAAGAACCATTGCTGACATTCAATAAGAGTAGCCGCATAGCTGTCAGCATATTTCTGCCCTGCAATGGCCCGGCAAGCTGTCCAGGGTTTACCCCAGAGTTGACTGAGATGGGCACCAGCCTCCCCACAACCAGGGGTGAAATTCAGATAAGATTCTTGCAGGAACTGTGCAACTCAAAAGTTTTCTTTGCATGCGAGCAGCATGCTAAAGATGTAAATAAAGCCTGGTCTTTTCTGATTTGATTCTTAAATCCTGTGCACATAATGTAAGCTGTCAGACACATAATGTCTTCTTCTTCTTCTTCACTTATCCCTTAACATCCGGGGATGTCGTTGGGGCGCCTTCATGATGAGACTTGGGCTGATTTGGCCTGGCGGCACCCATCCCTCTCTAGGTCGTTAGTTAATGCGAACCGGAGTACATGGAGGAAACCCACGCAAGCACGTGGAGAACATACAGACTCCACACAGAAACACCCAGGCCGGGAATCAAACCCAGGCCTTCTTCCTGTGAGGCGGACATGCTAACCACTATGCCACCATGCCGCCACACATAATGTAATATATGGCAAAACATTTATTTTTTGGTAAAGCACAGATAAAGTCCTTCTTTAGGGGGAAATAACATCAGAACCTTAATAACACAACCTCAACATAAAGTATTTTCAGAAGCTTTTTTACAACTTCGGCCCACAGTAAATGTAGACTACGCAATAAATTCATACAGCATACTGCTTTTTTTTAACCTTCAAGTGCATTAGGCTGTATTTAGATACCATTCCCTATTAAAAGGATGTATGCGACCTCCAGATGACCCCCAGCACGGTCCTTCCATCACCTGCACATCCAGCCATCCAATGAAAAGAACGCATTGAGTTTTCTCTCGTGGTTTGTTTGCGGAAGGGAGTGGTGCTGCTTGCATAACAGAGAGAATTTATCACTTGGACATTTTTGTTTTGTTTATTTTTTAAAAATGACTACCCTGAAGGGCAGTGGTAGCCTGGTGGTAAGGTCCTGGATTACCAATCCCAAGGTTGGGGATTCAAGCCCCACTGTCAACGGTTGTCACTGCTGCCCCACCAGTTCAGCTAACTGGGTTATCAAAGGCCGGTCATGTCTATCGCTGTCGATGGTGAGAGGTTCATGTAAAAGAACCATTGCTGACTTTCATCAAGAGTAGCTGCATAGCCATCAGCTTGTTTCCACCCTGCGATGCCCTGGTGAGCCAGGGTGTACTCTGCATTTGTCTAGATTCAGCTGAGATGTGTGCCAACATCCCTGTGACACTAATTAGCATTAATCAGTTCCTGTTGTTTAGAAAAAAACCAATGGACATTGGATTAATGTTACGCTACACTGAGTGAATGCCTACCACAAGCATAAATCTTTTTATGTATTCATCAATTTTACATTTATTTTGTTAAAATTCCCTTGACAAAAGAAGGGGCTTGTATTGCATGGGTGAAAGGTGCTTTTCCGAGTCGTTCCGGTGTGTTCTGGTAGACGAGGTCTGTAAATTTCTTATCGACACAGCGTTCCGGTGTGTTCTGGTTTATGTTCACCTATGCGAGCGACCCTAATTAGGATTAAGCGGTTCAGAAAATGAATGAATAAATGAATGAATGCATGAGAGGGAGAGCTTGACTTTGTTGTATTTAAAAGTTATCCCCTCTATGGATGCAAAAATTTAAGATAGCCAAATGTTAAATGCTTGTAAGATAATTCTGTCTGTTTGTCCTGCAGTGCACGAACCACAGACAACAGTGAATGGTGCCATTGGGAATCAGTAGGGTGTCTGACAATGGGTATGGATACTAAGTACTTCTATCTCTTGTAGGTTAATCATGTTTATGCACATATGAATTAGAAATAAAAAAAAATGCTTCTGTCTTTGACCAATCAATGCTCTTATTTCTAACAGGAACGGCATCATCATGCTCAGGATATAACCATATCTGTCATGGAATCGAGTCTCGAAATGTGTCTAGGCACGCTAAAAATGCTTGTCCTTATATAAAATCAAACAAACCTCTCAGAAAAGACATTAATCACATGCCCCACACTACTTCGCACATCTGTTGGATGGATGAAAATTCCAGAGATATTCATAAAGGGACCTCATAATGAAGCTGTGTTTTACATCATGAACCATGGCGTAATGGGTGAAATCTTCTGGCGAGAACAGGAACAATATGAATGATCATGATGGTCCAAATGTGAATAAGAACATCAAGGGTTGCAGCACACCATAATTCAGAGGAACTTACGCTACTCTTACTAATAAGAAAACAAAGAACTGAAACATTCAAGCTTATTTTTAGAAAACCATCACCACCGCTCTTCGGAAAAAAAGGGTCTTCTAGCGTTCTCATGGAGTTCAACGCAAAACTTTTTTTAATACAATAGAGAATGCATCTACTAATGGTTCTTCCAATCCTTTCAGGGCCCAATGAAAGGGTTTCACCTGGGACAGGAACTTTCAGATTGAGATTTATCGACACCGTCACTTTCATGGAAGTGCACTGATCAACATCTATACTTCAGTTCTCAAATAATAATACGTAAATGCTTAAAGTAGTATCTAAACCAGCTGCATGTATAAGGTGTAGGTCACTTTATCTGGCAAGTGTATGATGTTTTATATCTTTATATTATAAATGTCTATTGGAAGTAAATTTATCATCAGTGATGGGGAATCTGTAATTTTGGAAAATACATCCGTATAAAGTTTATGTGAAATTCAGCATGCTAATATTTCTCGCCTTATTGCACATCTAACAATAATTTATTATTGGGTGTTTAAGTTTCTTTACTCGCCAAAATAGACAAGATAAACAAATAGCAGTGACGATACTTCAATAAATGCTTTGCATGGGGCCTTATTTATCAAATCAAATTTTGGGTTTTTTTTTTTTTTTTTTTTTTTTTTTTTTTGTGGGTCAACAAACATAAGCAAAAAAAAGTTTTTATTATTTTTCTTTATACTCATTTGCACATGTTGATGAATGGCCGTCAGCTGACCAGGGGCTGATTTCTATTTGGTCTCTCACACACACAAAACACCAAAGGGCCAAAATGTCATCGAACCGGCAAATATTCCAATAATGCAGTTCAGCTACTGCAGCACAGTTTTCTTAAACAGACACACTGAGCCTTGTGTCTCTCATATGATGACATTACTTTTGTCCTATTTCAATAGTAAGTCTGACTTAAGTTAATTTATGGTTCATTTTGTACTGCTTTTTAGTTCATTATATGAAACAACTTGTTAAACTGTTGTTGTTGTTTTTTGTGTTATTATTGACGTAAATAAGCCATTTAAACTTAGCAACATGATCTGTTTATGAAATACAAAATCTCTGCAACTTATCATAAGATTTGAAGTGAGGCTCAGATCACCGAGTGGCGTTATTTACACAAGCTAAACTAACTGGATTTTCATGAATGGCACATTTCTTGTGTAAATTTTTCTTGCGCCATTATAAGTGAATCACCTACAGTAGCGCACGAACAGGGTGTGAGCCGGCGCATAACTCAGGACGTCTGTGGATATACATGGGTATCAGTCTGACTGAAGATATGCAAATGTTTAACATCTTGTCATCTCATTTCTCTTTGACATGTATGCAACCCACAGTGTTGAGAAAATAAAAGAGAGAAGCTATGCATCTTGAATGTTACTCTTTTTCATTCTTTCCTTCACTTGGAGGAAGAATCTCTGTAGTGCCTTGATTTAAAACTGTAAATCAGAACAAGCAGGCTTCTTGAAGTGCCTGTCAATCATGTTTCCTGTTATTTCACTTGTGCTAGCAGTAAGGTGTTACAGGGTATAGTCATGTTTTTTTTTAATTAGAAAGAGAAAACTGCTGACTGCCTTTAAATCTAATCATGTATTCTTTTTCCTTCCAGCTTTTTCCCTTTTTCAGGGGTCGCCACAGCAAATCATCTGATTCGCATGTTTGATTTGGCATAGGTTTTTTTTTTTTTTTTTTACGTCAAATGCCCTTCCTGTCACAACCGTTTAGCAAGGGACAGAAACACGTCGACAGCTTAGCTACTCTTTACGAAAGTCAGCAATGGTTCTTTTACATGCCTCACACCATAGACAGTGAGAGTCGTGGCCCGCCTTTGATAACCCAGTTAGCTGCAATGGGGGGACAGTGACAACCTTTGTGGGGACTCGAACCCCCAACCTTAGGATCAGTGATCCTGTGCCCTATCCACTAGACCACCACTGCCCCAATAAACAATAAAGACAATAATAGACAATAAACTTCTCATATGTTGGTAAAGGAGTGCCTCAGGTAGCAGTTCTTGGACCATCTTTTTATCCACTGCCACCCAAAATGTTCTATTCGGTATACACAAATATAGATATCAAGAGAACTCTGTCTTCCTTTCGGCTTTTTCCCTTTTACTCTGGAGTCGCCACAGCGAATCATCTGATTCGCACGTTTGATTTGGCAGAGGTTTTTATGTCGGATGCCCTTCCTGTCACAACCCTTTTTAACAAGGGACAGAAACATGCTGACGACTTTGCAGCTACTCTTTATGAAAGTCAGCAATGGTTCTTTTACATGCCTCTCACCATAGACAGTGAGAGACATGGCCCGCCTTTGATAACCCAGTTAGCTGCACTGGGGGGACAGTGACAACCTTTGTGGGAACTCGAACCCCCAACCTTTGGATCAGCGATCCAGCGCCCTATACCACTAAACCACCACTGCCCCCTTTCGTTATTTGGATTTCTGGGCATTCTGCACTTCAATACTTTCTCATTTTTTTCTTTTCTTCACCTGACCATTTGCATTACCATCTGGAAAAAGATATTGCCAATCCTTATCAAACAGATGATTTTGCAGAATACTGTACTACAATAAGATTTCACAAATTTATGAGTACAGTATTGCTATTGCTGTGGTCAGCATACAATCCACACACCCCGTGTTGATGGACTGCACCATGTGAATTTTAAGCGCTGAGGTGGTGGAGGTGACACACAAGCAGTTTGCATTCTCTGTGTCATATGCTCAGCTTGCACACATCACTTACAGAGTCTTTTGATGCTCAAACATTTTGGGAAAAATTATAACAATAAGAAACCAGGGATTCCTCCTTTCTTGGATTTTTCTCTTAGTTAAACATCTAGTTGGTATTGTTTTTCTTTTTGGTATTACCATAATGGGATAATAGGAAGGAAATCTCAGCGAATGAAACAAAAACAGTCATCTTAACTGGCATCTTTAACTTTGATGCAGGTGTAATCATGCGGTCAAACATGAAGGTTGGAGAACAAATACCACATCCATTACCAAGATTAAAACGTGGTGCTTTATAACATCCTTATTAACTCACTCATTCTCACTCACTCATTTGTCAAACCACTTAATCCTACCAGGGTCATGGTGAGGCTGAAGCCTATCTGAGTCAACACTGGGCGAAGACAGGGTACATCCCGAACAGTTTACCAGACCATTGCACACACACACACACACACACACACACACACACACACACACACACACACACACACACACACACACACACACACAAACTCATGCCTAGGGGAAATTTGGATCAGCCATTTAGCTTACAGTGCATTTCTTTGGGCAGCACAGTAGTGTAGTGGTTAGTATGTTCGCCTCACAGCAAGAAGGCCTGGGTTCCTTAGGGGTGAGCATGTGTGAATGGTTGTATGAGTGTTGGCCCTGCGATGGATTGGCGAGCTGTCCAGGGTGTACCCCGCCCTCACCCAGAGTTGGTTGAGATGGGCACCAGCCTCCCTGCGACCCTGATTAGGATTAAGCAACTTGGAAAATGAATGAATACATATCTTTGGACTGTGGGAAGAAACCGAAGTTCTCGGAAAAACCACACAAGCACGGCGCGTACAAGCATACAAACTCCACACGGACACAACCGAGCCCAGAACTCAAACCCGGGACCTCCTTGGCCTGATGTCTATGCCCACCTTAGTAACTGGTTTACCTTAAAGTGGTTTTAATTTGTGAAAATATATACTGCAAAAGAAGTTGCAGGATGTAGTATTGTGACATTGTAGTAAATCTGAAGTTTACCATGAGTCAATTTACCATGTTTGTGTACTGAGCATGTGTGATGCCATATTCTTCCCAGTTAGTACTTTGCAATTTTGGACGCTTTATCATTGGTTAATTTACTCAAATTGTGTTATTTCCTCATTGTGACATCACTCTAAGCTTCTATGTAATACGAAAGACGATAAAACCGAGCTCAGGTCTGATTACTGTTATAGAATTTCCTTTCAATTGACCTCTCAGGCATAACCCTGAACGACTGCAAATTTTTCAAAACTGAGCTGTAGGAGTTATTATTCACACTAAATGAATGGTACATGTCACATTAAGGCTTTTCCCCATAAATCATTTCTAGATCTTCAGATGTAAGACTCTTGTGTTGGGGTTGCAAATGTTTCAGTGCCATATGCTGTCATGCTTAGAATTGTTTATGACAGTTTCAGATTGTTTATCCATAGCTGAAATAATACACACACAACACACGGCATTTTTTTTATATACCATGCATCTAAAAAAGGTTTTTCAAAGTAATATCATGATAACAATGTTCCTAAAAGGACATTAATATCACAGTTATAATTCTGTCATATTTAAGATCAAATGAACACATCATTTTGTTACCATCTGTTATGGTGAGAAATGGTGTTAACTAATCAGAACTATTTTCCTTATTTCTTTTTTAAAAGGTTGATCTAGCTTCATTGTTGTTGATCTATTAATATTTTAATAAATGTAATGACATTAATACTGTAATATGGAAGCATCATACTTTTTTGGAAATCACTCAGTGACTTAATGTGAGCACATGTCCTTCTGCATATCACAAATTAAGTCCCAGTCACACCATTGCTCTGCATGTGCTCCCCCCATTCTCGCTGAATCTGTGATGTTGTAAGAAAATTTATTTTCTTTTAACGGATACTCCATAGTTTCACAAGTCTACATCTCTTCTGTTATGCATATGATTACGAACACAAGATATACAAGATACAGGCGAAAAAGGGGACAGAAATTGTGTTTATTCCAAACTCTTGCATAACCCAAGTCTAAACGCAGCTATTTAAAAAAAAATTAAAATACTAATCCATGGGTCATACAGTGTAATAATAATAAAGGTGTTTGCATAAGACAGGAACAGACAGAAATGTCTTGATACATTCTAAAACTCAGACAGTATGTACATGGTGTATATTTTTTATTGGTACCCATTTATACTGCTGGGTGAACAGAGGAACACCTGTGGTTAATACCCCATTTCACTGGACTACGGCATGCAAGGATCGTGTAGCGGAAAGGCGCGGAACACAGTCTACAGAAGAGCTTGAGCATTTTTACACGAAAAACGGGTGGAAATCCAACGGAAAAGTTGAAATTCGTTACACTCTCGGAACGTTCACAGCATGTGCGGAACAGGTACGGCAAAGTACGCCAAAGTGACCCTACGGAACACTCACGGAACATGTTCAAAATCACGTTCACGGAATATTTTGGCCTGCCGGAAGCATGGAGGAAGACTTGAGGAATAACTATGGAATCACACGGAAGATGAGGAAATAATTGCGGAACACAACATTTTTGCTTCTGTAAGTCTGCCGTGCTCCAGTCAAATGGGGGTATAAGATCTTGCCTAGGGGTCTTAGCACAGTGGGGGGGGGTCTAACTGGGATTTGAACACACAATCTCCCGGTCATGAGCCCAGCATCATAACCACTACGCCACCGGCCCCACATGTACATGGTGACATCATACTAATTGAAGTCATCACAGGACTCATTTTTTTTAACTCATGAAAATGAAAAATATGTAATTATTCTCCCAGTGCAGCTAACTGGGTTATCAAAGGCCAGCCATGTCTGTCACTGTCGATGGTGAGAGGCTGTAAAAGAACCATCGCTGACTTTTGACAATAGTAGCTGCATAGCCGTCAGTGTGTTTTTGCACTGCGATGGCCTGGTGAGCCGTCCAGGGTGTAATCTGCCCAAAGTCGGCTGGGATGGGCGCCAGCCTCACTGCGACCCTCATTAGAATTAAGCGGTTACAGAAAATGAATGATTGAAAGAAATTCTCTCTGAATTATAGTGTCAGACTGATAATACAAACACAAAGTCATGCCTAATTACAAAAGAATAAGTGAAGTAAAACATACTTCTCCTTCTTCTTCTTCTTCTTATTATTATTATGTCTATTACACAACACCCTTCAAAAAAGGAAATGACCTAAATCTAGAAGAATTCTAAAAGGGAAACATTCATTTGCATGTAGATATAGAGAGACAAATGGAATATTACTCCAGTTCTCTTAAAACTAAAGGCCAGAGGTCCCTGATGGTGGTGGGGGAGGATCTAGAAAGTTGGGGGTGGTGGAGTGAGTAAAGGAGTGCCATAGATTTTTGAGTATGATCTGGTAATGTTATGAGGCTGAGTTTCAGTCAATCTAATCATGTAGGGATTTTTTTTCTTTTCTGAAACTGTGTAATATATTGTCATTAAAATGTCTAAAGGCTTCTAAACCATACACATTCAGTGCCTCAAAAAGTAAAAATAAATTTGTCAGTAATGTATGTGTTTTTTGCAATTTTTTTTAGGTGAAAAAGATCAAATTCCCAGAATAAAATCATTATAAGACACTATCCAGATGCTTGGCATTATTTACAACAAAACATTTTACGAAGCATTTTCTTCATCCCTGTTGGTATGAGGCCGTGCTATATGTGCTATGAGCTACTTAATCATGATCTCAGGCTTTTTCTTGTCGTAACTCAACCACATCACCTCATGGAGAGCTGTTTATTAAATAATAAGATAAGATAAGATAAGAGAAGATACAGCTTTATTAATCTCACAATGGAGAAATTCAGTTACAGGCTCTTGAGGTACCATCAGTAGGGGGTGCAAAAATAGATACAAATACAAACATACACACATACATATATATTATATAAGTAAATAAATAAATAGATACATAAATAGTATAAATTAATAAACAGTAAAAGAAAAGAAGGGAACAACTTTGTAGACTGGCCTATATTCAAGTGTATATGTATCTGAGGGCAGAGTAGATGGGTTGATATGGTTCACAGTCAGTGGGGTAGATGTGGTTGATTAAAGTGCACGGGGTTTTTATTGCACATAACCGGTATTTTCACAGACAGTTACAAAGTGGCGTTGTACAGTCTGACAGCGGTGGGAATGAACGACCTGCGGTAGCGCTCCTTCCTGCACTGAGGATGCCTCAGTCGTCCACTGAAGGAGCTACTCAGCTTCTCTACAGTCTGGTGCAGTGGGTGAGAGCTGTTGACCAAGATGGATGTGAGCTTTGCTACCATCCTCCTCTCACTCACCTCCTCCACAGAGTCCAGTGGGCAGCCGAGGACAGCGCTGGCCCTCCTGACCAGCTTGTTCAGTCTCTAATGAAATCAGGAATGTTCTCCGTTCATTTTCTGTAACCGCTTAATCCTAATTAGGGTCACGGGAAGGCTGGCGCCCATCCCAGCTGACTCCGGGCGAGAGCGGAATACACCCTGGACAGCTCGCCAGGTCATCGCAGGGCGGAAACACGCGGCTATGCAACTACTATTGTCAAAAGTCAGCAATGGTTTCTTTACAGGAACCTCTCACCATAGACAGTGAGAGCCATGGCCGGCCTTTGATAACCCAGTTGGCTGCACTGGGGGGGCAGTGACAACCCGTGGAGAGTGGGGCTTGAACCCCCAACCTTAGGATCAGTGATCCAGCACCTTCAGGAATGTTATAAGAATAAACAGTGCAATAGGAATACCTATTATTAATTTATAACTTCAAGTTAGGAACCTGTTCATTTAACTGACCGGAATGGAGGAAAATAAAAATATTTTAAGACTCTAACACTAATTTTACACGAAAATTTAATGAGCATTTGACTGTTTTAAGTAAGAAGTGATTTTGTGAAAGTCAGCAGACACTGACAGGCATTTGAGACTCAAGCCCCTCACCCACTTCTGAACAACACCGAGTGAATCGTTGAATCGAAGAATCGATTCATTGTGGAGTGATTCTTAAACCAAATATACAAAAATTCACTAAAAAAAGAAGCGACGTGTGCTCCACACTGTCGTCATCATTATCTTTACTGTAAGTATTGTCGAGCTCATATGTCCCACTTTGAGTTTTTAAATACACTCTCACGCGAATGATAATGCTGGAGAAGAGTCATATTTCTGCGCGTGCGCGCGTTACGACGTGCAGCGCGAGCACGAGAAACCACGTGCTCTTCTGCACGTACACGTTCCTCTATTCGCAGAGACACAGCAGTTACTCATCAACACGCACGTAACAGTTGTAAACTCTGTGTGCAAGCAAGCAGGAAAGGACATCCAAGAACGTCTGACCAAAAAAACAACAACAACAAAAAAACACTCTAAGATAATTTAAGAAAACCGCATATAGAAAAAAAAAACCACAACTCCTTGCATACATGAATGACGTCACGATCTTTTTTTTTTTACAAGCTGCAGTATAATTAAAAAACGAAGGGGTTCCACACAAATGCACGAAGAAAATCCATGCATTTTTAAAAAGAAACTATTTTTCTTGCAGCTTAACACTTTATCTCTTTCGAGAACGAGTGCAAGGGTGGAGCTGCTGGATTTCTGTTTACAGATGAAGGATTTATGGCGTGTGTAATTAGAAACCACACTGAGCCATGCTATGGAGCGGTTATGTAATCACTTCCCAGTTTCTTCTGCATGCATGTGCAACTATAATTGTGTATGTACGTAACTGTGTGTATATGTAACTGTGTGTATATATAACTACATGCAACTGTGTGTACTGTATATGTATATGTATCTGTGTATATATGCAAGTGTGTGTGTATATGCAACTGTGTGTATATGTAACTGTGTATATGTAACTGTGTGTATGTGTAACTGTGTGTACAGTATATGTAACTGTATATGCAACGGTGTGTACTGTATATGTATCTGTGTATATGCAACTGTGTGTACAGTACAGTATATGTAACTGTGTATATATGTAACTGTGTATATGCAACTGTGTGTATATGCAACTGCGTGTACAGTATATGTAACTGTGTGTATGTGTAACTGTGTATATGCAACTGTGTGTATATGCAACTGTGTGTATATGTAACTGTGTATATTCAACTGTGTGTACTGTATGTGTATATGTATCTGTGTGTATATGCAACTGTGTGTACAGTATATGTAACTGTGTATATGCAACTGTGTTGTATGTGTAACTGTGTGTACAGTATATGTAACTGTATATGCAACTGTGTGCACTGTATATGTATATGTATCTGTGTGTATATGCAACTGTGTGTATATGCAACTGTGTGCACACTATATGGCGCTGTGTGTGTATGTAATCGTGTAGTATATGCAACTGCGTGTATGTATCTCTGTGTATATGCAACTACCTATACATCACACCACAGCTAATCTGGAAATCTTAACAGACTGACATTCTAATGCACTTAGGCGATTAAAGTGCACTTGGATTTGAACATGAATTTTTGGCATTCATATGAATATATTTTGTGATAAGCATCTATTGGGTGATTAGGGTGTTCTGTGACCCCACTAAATCATGCACTTGTGAATTTAAATGCAAATTATTATGAGGTCACACGGTGAAGTTTTTTTTTTTTAATTAAGATAAAAATTTCTTTAGAGATTTCGGTTAAAAAAGAAAAAAGAGCCACCCTGTAAAATACATTCTCTGCCATTGTGGCCGATGCCTCCTGCACTCAAGGTTGCCATGTTGTATGAACTAGTTTTCTCAGTCTTAAAATTTCACCTTGATGCACAATAAGCCTTTTACAAACTGCAACTCCGACATTGTTATTTTAAGTGATGAATAGTAAATGGTTAATAAAAATAAATCTATAAGCTAGTACAGCCTAGAATGTTTCCTTTTCAGGAATAAAAATAAAAACCGACAGAAAATCAGTGGAACAATCTGGCAACCCTGGCTACCAGTCTGGCGTAAACAAGTCGGGATTTTAGGGCGTGTGTCTTACGAATCACCTTTCAACCAATCACAGCTTACATCCTGCCCACATGGCTGGGTTGTTTACTACAAGAGCTGGAGAAAGGACCAGACAAACCGAGGAACTGACTCAAACCGGCATCTACAGAGCAATGTACTTTTATCCACACACCACAATGGCCTACGTTTGAAAACTCACACCTCTGTATTACTCCAGACAAATTTCACAGGGTTACAACTACTGTTTACACTGTGCATTACAATGTGCATACATTCAGATTTTAAATGCAAGATTGTTTATTAAAATAAAAAGGGGATCGATTATGCAGCATGTTTTCACTTTGCACTCTAATATACCAGCTAAAAAATTAAACAATGTAATGCTATATAATAGTTGATTATTCAATGATTAAAAAACTGAGTAAGAAAATGGATTTGACTGTTCATGCACCAAAGTCGATTATTTTTTTCTTATTAACACTTAAATACATCCTGAATTTTTATCAACCAGGCACTACATCAGTTTTGTTATTATTACAGTCTTTAATGTACTATTGCATGACACACTATTTATCCATTTGGGGCAGTGGTGGCCTGGTGGTGAGGAAGGTTGGGGGTTCGAGTCCCACTTTCCACAAGGTTGTCACTGTCCCCCCCAGTGCAGCTAACTGGGATATCAAAGGTCGGCCATGTCTCTCACTGTCTATGGCAGCGGTCACCAACCTTTTTGAAACTGAGAGCTACTTCTTGTGTACCAATTAATACGAAGGGCTACCAGGTCGATACACACCTCTGAAATTATAAATGTGCTGAATTTACCTTTAATTGTATGTTATTATTAATAATTAATGATATTCATCTATGTGAAGATATTGATTTGATTTAAGAATATATTCAAAAAAATTAGATGCAGCTCAATGGAGAGTGGCGCTATAGAGCCGTGGGCCTGTCCTAAAAATAGCAGTGAACAGGTCCGAGGGCAACTTATATTGTGTGAGCCCTGGTCTATGGTGAGAGGTTCATGTAAAAGAATCATTGCTGACTTTTGTAAAGATTAGCCGCATAGCCGTCAGCGTGTTCCTGCCCCTTGGTAAAGGGTTGTGTCAGGAAAGGCATCCGACATAAAAACCTATACCAAACCAAACATGCGAATCAGATGATTTGCTGCGGTGACCCCTGAAAATGGGAAAAAGCTGAAAGGAAAAGAAGAAGAAGACACTATTTATCCATTTATACTTATGTTTTATCCTGCTGAAGATGCATTAAACAGGTTTGATCCTATTTATTGTAACTCTTGGGATGTATAACTTGTCAGTGGGACATTATATACTGTATATCCACTAAGGTACTTTTTTGTACACTGAAAATTTCTCTTGAGATCAAATGTGTATGTTATTAGCCATTAGAGAATGTCACAGACTTCCACTGAATTCCAATCATGAGCGCCAGTGGTACATATTTGTAAAGTGTACCCATGAGGACAGAAATGTTCTCCTGCCGCACCCTTTTATTTCTGAGGATATGGCAACTGTAAAGTGTAATCTGAAGCATTTTATATTTACACCTTTTTTTTCTGAGTGATTGAAAGCACTGATTCTGGAGCCTCCTTGCATAAGTACATATTTACAAGATGAAGTTCATTTAGAAAAACAAACAAACAAACAAACAAACAAACAAACAATGTTTCTAAGAACCTGTAAAACGTATCGAATATTAAAAAGCACTGAGAGAGAAGATTCCTTACAATAAATTTGGAAATTTTTATGTTTGTCATTTGTTACATAAAGACTGCTGTGATTCATGTATATTTATTGTATATGTATTCATGGCGTTAATGGTAGGAAGCATGTGTAGGTATAAAAGGTCACTGGTTTGATTTCCAGACCAGCGAGGAAAATGTGTGATGGTTGATCCATCCATCATTATGATTGATGTGCCCTTGAGCTCGACTCCTAACCCTCAACTGCTCTCTGGGTGCTGCAATGTGGCTGCACGTGTGACTGTGTGCTCTCTCTCTCTCTCTCTCTCTGTGTGTGTGTGTGTGTGTGTGTGTGTGTGTGTGGTGCGCGCTCACATTAAATGGTTTATTATGTAGAGCTCAATTTTCCTTGATGGATTAAAATAGTGGACACATTTTTTTTAATAAATAGGGGCAGTGCTGGCCTGGATGTAAAGGACGCTGAATTGCTGATCCTAGGATTGGGGGTTCGAGTCACACTCTCCACAAGGTTGTCACTGTCCCCCAAGTGCAGATAACTGGGTTATCAAAGGCCAGCCATGTCTCTCACTGTCTTATGGTGAGAGGTTCATGTAAAAGAACCATTGCTGACTTTCATAAAGAGTAGCTGCATAGTTGTCAGCTTGTTTCTGCCCCTTGCTAGAAGGGTTGTGTCAGAAAGGGCAGCCGACATAAAAACCTATACCAAATCAAACATGCGAATCAGATGATTCACTGTAGCGACCCTGAAAAAAGGAAAAAGATGAAAGGAAAAGAAGAAAAAGATCAAAATTAAAAATACATACATGTATACACGTCATATTGGATGACATGCTGGCATAGTGGTTAGTACGACCACTTCACAACAAGATGGTCCAGGCTTTGAGTTCTGGCCACTTGGGGTCTCTGTGTGGAGTTTGTATGATTTCCACATGCTTGGTTGGGTTTCCTCCAGGTACTTCCCTTTTCTCCAGTGACATGAACATTAGGCCAATATCCCAAGGTAGGGGTGTGTGTGTGTGTGTGTGTGTGTGTGTGTGTGTGTGTGTGTGTGTGTGTGTGTGTGTGTGCGTGCGTGCGTGTGTGTGTGTGTGTGCTGTCCTGCAATGGTCTGGTGAGCTGTTTCTGTCTGTACCATGCCTTTGTCCAGAGTAGACTTAGATAGGCTTTGGTATCCAATCAGGATAGAATATTGAATTTAATTATAATATAAATTATTTTCCTGCAAAGACAGAGTGTAAAAACAGAAAACTTAATGATATTAATGCTATAGTGGTGGCCTGGTGGTAAAGGTGCTGGATCACTGATCCTGAGGTTGGGGGTTCAAGCCCCACTCCCAACAGGTTGTCACTGTCCCCCCCAGTGCAGCGAATTGGGTTATCAAAGGCCAGCCATGTCTCTCACTGTCTATGGTGTGAGATTCATGTAAAACAACCATTGCTGACTTTCAACAAGACTAGCTGCATAGCCATCAGCTCGTTTCTACCCTGCGATAGCTCGGCAAGCTGTCCAGGGTGACACTATGCTCTCACCCTGAGTCGGCTGGGATGGGCGCCAGCCTCCCTGCCACCCTAATTAGGATAAAGCAGTGACAGAAAATGAATGAATGTTAATATTAATGTATACTATTGGTCGTAGATCATGTTGATCTTTTGTTCTGAAGGTCCATGTGAATGAGCTGTGATGAATCTTCTTCTTTTCCTTTTGGCTGTTCCATTCTTCTCAGTGGTCGCCATGGCGAATCATCACATGTTTGATTTGGCATAGGTTTTTACATCGGAGCGGGGCCGGTGGTGTAGTGGTTAGGGTGCTGTGCTCATGATGGGGAGGTTGCGTGTTCAAATCCCATTTAGACCCCCACTGTGCCAAGACCCCTGGAGAAGGTCTTAACCACAAGTGTGCCTCTGTTCACCCAGCAGTGTAAATGGGTACCAGTAAAAATATACTGGGAGGGTAACCTGCGATGGACTAGCGTCCCATCCAGGAGGAGTTGAACTCCGAGTTGCTTCACGCGACAGAAACCGGGGATAAGCACCGGGCCTGATGAACCACTATGGCTCGGGTGTGAAAACCCACCAGACTTTACCCTTTACCTTTTATATTGGACGCCCTTCCTGACACACCCCTATAGCAAGGGGCGATGCGACTCTTTACCAAAGTCAGCAATGGTTCTCTTACATGAACCTCACACCATAGACAGTGAGAGACATTTGCTGGTCTTTTTCATACCCCAGTTATCTGCACTGAGGAAACAGTGACAACCTTGTGGAGAGTGGGACTCGAACCCACAACCTTCGGATCAATGATCCAGCACCTTTTTCCCCACAATGAGCGCTGATGAATGAGTGCATTCCAGTAATATAAACTTTGTGATTTTATCATGGAGAATGAATCAGCTCCAATGCATTCTGGGTGGACGGACTTCATATTACAAACACATCCATCAACACCAGGACACATCCCCAAGCTGAAAGCAACGAATTATGGACACGCCCACCGGCACAAGTCTCCAGCACGCGCGCGCGCTGCTCCAGGAGTCTCGCGAGTCCGGTGCGGGTTTTGTCTGGTGCCCGGAGTGCGCTTTTGGAAACGTTTGCGAGTCGAAGCCGGCCAGAGCAAGTTCAGAGTGAAAAGAAGGGGGAGTGTGAGCTGAAGGAGACTCGCGAACAGGTACGCAATGTTCATTCAAAAAATCCTCGCCGACACTTCGACCTATATGTGAGTAGGTGAACGCGGGCAGGTGCGCGAAATGTTGCGCGTGCGCGCCGGACGTTTGCGGCTTGGTTTGGCGAGCGTGCGCGGTTTCCCCCCCCAGTGTTTATGTGACTGATTGAAAGTAACCGAGTGAGTGATTGGCAGGAGTGTGGTGGGTTTGGCTTCAGGAGAAATTCCTTCATTCCTTTAAAGAAAAGAAAGCGCGTCGATCCGCTCTTCATCGGAGAACTTTCATATTTTTATATTCTGTAAAGTTAAAAAAAAAAAAAATTTTTTTACACTCATCGTCAACAACAATAAGAAATATATATCGGCGCGCGCGCGTGCGTGTGTGCTGGCTCGTGTGTTGCATGTAGAAAAACCAGCTTGTTTGAGATCCAGGGATTTTTTTATTGCACTTATACTGCAGTACCCGGTGGCAGGAGAGGCAGAGCGCGAGAATCAAGCTTTGCATGTAAACAAGGTGGGTACCATGTTAGCTTCATCTCTATTTTGGCTGCTGCATTGGTGTGACGTCACCCATACATCGATGACGTCGTGGGTTCGATGAAATGACCAGTAAGGGAGCGCACGCGTGAGTGTGTGTGTGTGTGTGTGTGTGTGTGTGTGGGGGGGGTTTGTTTGCCTTGTTTTCATTTTTTAGACATTCAATGTATATTCCAGTGAAGACATTTCCTGGGGGTGAGGTATGTATAGAGCTGGAAATAATGAAGTCTCTCTATCACACACACACACACACACACACACACACACACATATACACACCACTACTGGGCTGAACTGTTTTGTGCATGAAATGCATGAAACCTGTTACAATAGATCATGTGACTTGAAAGATTTGTTACATAATGAGCCAGGAGTGCTATTGCATGAAGCTATTTACTTTTGCATTGATAAATCAGACAATTAATAGAGGAGCATAACCATGGTGCAACAGGAGGAATGATGTACTGAGCACACTTAGAAAACCCTGAAAGTTCTGTAGAGATCACTTTTGCCCATGAATCAGCCCTTACTGGAACAGTGGACTGACTCCAGATGAAGGTGGGGTACACCCTGAACAGCTCTCCAGACGATTGCCAAGCCAACACATGTACAACCATTCACGCTCGCAATAACATCTAGGGGCAATTAGGGACTTGGAGAAGCCAATGAGCGGGGGCAGTGGTGGTCTAATGGTATAGGGCGCTGGATCGCTGATCCAAAGGTTGGGGGTTCGAGTCCCACTCTCCACAAGGTTGTCACTGTCCCCCCCCCCCCAGTGCAGCCAACTGGGTTATAAAAGGCAGGCCATGTCTGTCACTGTCTATGGTGAGAATCATGTAAAAGAACCATTGCTGACTTTCGTAAAGAGTAGCTGCAAAGTCGTCAGCGTGTTTCTGTCCCTTGATAAAAAGGGTTGTGACAGGAAGGGCATCCGACGTAAAAACCTCTGCCAAATCAAACGTGCGAATCAGATGATTCACTGTGGCGACTCCCGAGTAAAAGGGAAAAAGCTGAAAGGAAGACAGACAGAAGCCAATGAGCTTACTATGCAAGTTTTTGGACTGTGGAGGGGAAACTAGGTATCTGAAGGAAACCCAAGCAAACGCAGGGAGAGCATGCAAACTCCACACAGAAACCCCAAATGCTTGACACCCGAACTCAGGACCTTCTTGTTGTTAGGTAGACGTCCTGAACACTTCTCCAGTGCCTTTTATTGTAATGGATTTTAGCGCCGGACAATCCCTCTGATTACACCAATAATGATCATGACCGTAACCAGAACCACAGGAGTGAAGGTGTACGGGTGTCATTGTGCTGTAGCCAATTCTGATCTTCTCTCGTGTTTATTTCTACTGATCGAGACAAAGTTGAGTTCAAACAAAGTGGAAAAGGCTGAGGACTTTGAACACCCTCCGTTTGGTCTGGCTGTCACTGAGTCGGTTCTGGTGATCATGAGATTGTGCTGTCACTGTCAGGTTTGGATTGGTTAGTCACAGCATGACACCCGGTCTTTCAGGATTTTGCATCATTTCATGTCCTGCTGTTTAAATAACTCAGCCGATGAGTGGCCACACGCCTGTGTTCTGTGTCAGACTATAATCAGTGTGGGTTTGAGTATACACTTAGACTTTAATTACGACCTTGTGCTCTGTTGTATATTGTCATATTTATAACACCATTCTTGCCCTAATCAGTTCTGGTCACCTGCCACAGTTCTCTGCAAAGACAGAGAACTTTTTTTTCTCTTTAAATTAGCCTATAATAATAACAATGCATTTTTTTTTTTGTGAGCTTGCAGCCAGGATCATATAAAATAAATCAAGTCCCATACAGCATTTAAAGGCAGCAAAGCCCCAACCTGTAGTGATGTTCTTCAGACGTCTTTATTCGAATAAAATAAAAGAATCAAAATGGGTTAAATTGTTAACGTAGAATAAAAAAACAATCTTGTTCTATCTTGCTGACAAATGAAAATAATCAGAGATGTAATGGATTTACTCAGAAAAAAATGATCTCACACACACACACACACACACACACAAAACTTGTCGAAATTGTAGTTGATAAATTTCCACCAAGAGCATGTCCTGGAGCGTTTGATTTCTCTTTAACCAGTGCAGTTAGACAATTCATGCAAAGTATTATTTAAATAACTGATTAACAAGTGAATTTAATTAAAAAATGAAGTTTTAGAGTTTTTTTCTTCATTTATAGTAGCATTTAATGCTATGCAATATTCATGAAAGTAGTGAGTTCCTATCATCATTAACTAGAACATTCCACGATTTTCACTTAATAATGGTAAATAAAATTGTACTGAAACCAGAGACTATATATATATATATAATACCTAAATAATATTATAAGTAGGCCTCTGTCAGTCCCATAGGACTGTGGCTGCACTCTTGCTGGTATCCCCGCTGGTGATATTCTCCAGTACGCAGAGCCGGGGTAGGGAGTAATGGAGGACAGGCTGTTACCCAAGCAGCTAGTCCCCCCCTCTCGGTGCCACTGCAAGGATCCAATGGAAGGGCAAGTGCCGATACGACTTGTTTCCAGTTCCGCTGCAGGAGTTGCCAGAGCGTTACTGTGAACGAACTGCCTCAAGGGACTCCGACTCCCGATTAGAAACACACCGACGGCTTTGCAGCCTACTCTTGTCGAAAATCAGCAATGGTTCTTTAACATGCCTCACACCATAGACAGTGAGAGACATGGCCGGCCTTTGATAACCCAGTTAGCTGCACTGTGGGGGACAGTGGCAACCTTGTGGAGAGTGGGACTCGAACCCCTAACCTTAGGATCAGTGGTCCTGCGCCATATACCACTAGACCACCACTGACCCCCCCCCACACACACACACAGCTACAGCATTGTAACCGCTGTAGTTGTCATTAAACGAATGAACGTCTGAATACTAGCTCAGTCTGTATGTTAATCGATCCTTAAATTTTTACAGAAATCAAGTTGTTTGCATCGATGAGACCAACTGGAAATGTTTTTTTTCCCTGTTTCCATTTTCAGCTTTTCTCTTGGTGCAGCTGATCTCCTATAGAAGTAACGATGGAGAAGGTGATAACAGCAACCGTGTTACCGAAGAGCAGGTTAGGGAAACGCTCTCCTCTGGGAGCCTTAGTGTGCAACTCTTCAGCCGAGGGTCTCGTGGATGTAGGAGGACATGGAGACTCCGACGGGGCTCTCGTGAATTCTGGGACGGGAGCAGGAGTTCACAGTGTCCACAGGGTCAAATTGTACCCAGGACAGCGGGTAAGCGGTTGCGAGAAGTTGACATGTCTGGAAGTATGGGGTTTTGTAGCTTTTATTTTATTTTGTTGAGATCTGATATGCTTTGTGTGTGTCTCAGGTGTATGTGCATTGTGGTGGAAAAGAGCACGCTGGTGTTGTGGAGCAGCACAATCATGTGGACAACGAGGTGTCCATATTCGTACAGCAGCTCCATCAGCACGTGCACAGGAAACTGGAGGATGTGTGGGTGAGCGCATCAGGTAGCGCTGCCCACTCCGTGTCATCCTCGATCGACGTGCCAAAAAGGTTGGGTTCTGTCATCATCCATGATATCTGTTGACTGTGATTCTCTCAGCTTGGTTCTGATTTGTTCTGATGTTCTGTTCAGGAGTGTACAAAGTGCGGACATGGATGAAATCATGGCTGCCATGGTGCTGACCAGTCTGTCCTGCAGTCCAATGATCCAAAGCCCTGTTCATGGAGAACCAACTCCAGGTGAGTGCAGATTCTTGGTGTGACTTCCTTCACCATGTCAAACCTCCTTCTTTCTTTAGTCACTCTTTACTTTGTTCACAGCATCAAATGGGACCGAAAGCACTGGTAGCGAAATGTCCGATGGTGGGTACTGGAGTTGTGACCATGGAAACGGCAGTCCTGCGCCATCTCCACCCGATGCAGAGGCAGACCGCTCCCCACCTGTCGACGATGGCCTGGACATGGAGATGGATCAAATGCTGTTTGATGAACCAGCACCAAGGAAACGCAAGGTAAAGTCTTACTCCTGTTCCTGCAAGGTTTATTATACTACAGCAGAATTAGAAAAAATAATGTCAGACTAAATTGTATTTCTACCTCATTCATACTTCTTTAGAACTCAGTAAAAGTGGCGTACAGATGCCTGTGGCCAAATTGTGGCAAAATCCTCACCACAATTGTCGGCATGAAGCGCCACATTCGCACTCTGCACCTGGGGTGAGTCATTACTTGTGAAATGCAATCACACCATTATTTCCACAACAAGAACCTTTTCAGGAACTTTTTCGGAACTAATAAGGCTCCAAGAGAACCTGTTGTCATCCTGGTTCTTAGTTTCAGAAACCTTTAGTTTTTGCTCCATTGTAAGTATTAGGAACATCAGCTTGCTGAATGGTCAGTGCTGTTGATTACATAGTGAACAACACTGCAAAAAAAAATTCTCAACGGTTCCTTGATCTGCCAAAGATTCTCCTGAGCTTCAAAAGGATCTGCATGAAGTCCCTTTTGTTATTGTACTTTTCCATAATGACACATCATGGAATTGCATAATTTCTTTTCACATTTGTACCTTAAAATTAACCTAGTGTGAATGTTTTTGGACTGTTGGAAGAAACCAGAGTACCCAGAGGAAACCCATGCGAGCATGGGGAGAGCCTGCAAACTCCACACAGAAATGCCCTCAGTGAGCCCGGAACCCAAACCCAGGGCTGCTTCTGTTATGAGGCAGACGTGCTAACCATTAAGGGACTGTGCCATCCTCCATGAATTCTTCTGATGGTCGATGGCATGGTCCCCTAATGGTTAGCATGTCTGTCTCAGAACAGAAGAAGCCCTGGGTTTGGGTTCCGGGCTCACTGAGGGCATTTCTGTGTGGAGTTTGCATGTTCTCCCCATGCTCGCATGGGTTTCCTCTTGGTACTCTGGTTTCTTCCCACAGTCCAAAACCATTCACACTAGGTTAATTGGTTGTTCCAAAATTGACCCTAGGTGTGAGTCGACTCGTAGCTGTGAAGACAGGGTATGGCCAGAACATCATAGGGTCAGCTGCTCATGGCGTACCCCCGTCTTCATGGTTCAGATAGGCTCTAGCCTCCTCATGATCCGAGTAGGATCAAGAGGTTTGGCAAAAAAAAATGAATGGATGACTCAAGGTCAATTATGTTCCTCAAGCAGCCACAGAACCTCAGCAAAAAAGATGTTAACCAACCAAACATAAAGTACAGACCCTCAGTAGAAACATCTGGTAACTGCTGGAATAGTTCTGGAAGCAATGGAGACACTTAAAGGCTGACAGAGCATTTCTGGAGCTTTTTACTTTCTCAGCACTTTCCAGAACTTCAGCAGAAACATATCTGAGCTGACGTGAGTTAATCCAGAAATACTTCAATTCAGATCCGATACCACATGTTTTTATAGACTTGGCGACAGACCTTTCATTTAAAAAAGGTTTTCATTAACAGGGTTGTTCCAAAACCTTGAAGATTGTGAGAAGTTTTCAGAAATTTCCTTGCATTCTGATTGGTGTTTAAAATCTGGAGCTTCCTCTGATGGTGCACTGTACTCTTCTTCACTAGCAGACAGAGCGAACAGGAACGCTGCCAGAGAGAAGAAGATTTCTACTACACAGAGATCTACCAGGGCATGGAGCAATTACCAGCTCCGGCTGGCTGTACCTCACCTTCCAGTCCGACCTATCAGAGATCCTCTCCTCCGACACCGGAGCCCCTCCAGCCCAGCCTACTTAGCCAGTCAGCCCCCAGCAGCTTCTGGCAGGTCCACTCCGAACACTCATACCAGGTAGGTCACATGATATGAACACCTTGTCCTGAGGGCTTTGTGATAAATCAGAGATGTGCATAGGGCGTGGCTCACATGTCTCATAATTTATTACTGGGGTCTTATTATGGGAAATTTGAATGACGATACGGTACTACCATGATTGCGGATGATCACGGGGAATTACGTTTACTGTTATGTTAGTATGATAACATTATCATAGCATAGCCTTTGAAGAATGTGAGCAGGTCTGTCGGCTGTCTTAATGATTTAAAAGATCTCTATAAAATGTTGTGGGTCTGCTTTACGTGAAATCCGTTCTAATTATACTCAAATTTTAGTCTGTTTTACACAATAGTTTAAGCGATCGGGAGGATTAACAGTAATAGTTTCTTGTAGTTTTCTCAAACTGACAATGGTTAACCCAGAGTTTCACAAGCTTTGGTTTGGTTTTTCTGGTTTCATTCCAGAAAACCATCAGATTTACGTAAACAGTGCTTCAGCTGAAACATGTCTGAGCTTTAACCCTGGATTAACAGCTGTCATGTGATACGGTGCTCTCAGGTAGAGACTGTGAAGCGAAAGGGGGAAAAAAGGGGAAAAAAAAGTGAAACCACTGTATTGTACAGTCACAGAATTGCATTTCATCAGGAATGAAACACCCCTGCGATGTTCTCGGAAAATAATCTACTAACCTACAGCAAACCATGGCAATAATAATAATAATAATAATAATAATAATAATAATTTTTATGTAGTTGCTTTGTTGTACATTTATTTTCTGTGAAACAAGTCACTTCCTGTTTGCTGACACTAGAGACTCCTTCCATAAGCGCATTGCTCCTTGCAGGGCAATAACTTCACCATATGAATGATTTCACTGCAACCGAAGTTAACAGTGCTGTGGGAGGATTACAAGTTAAACAACTCTTTAAGTTTGGCATGCATTCACGCACGTATTGAATCTCACCAGTCTTTTTTTTTTTTTTGTTTGTTTTTTTTGTTTTTGTGGTTGCCGTTTTAAAAATCATAACTCATCGAGCCTTTCTTGTATGTTTTGTTGTTCCAGGCTCCACCTCCTGTTGGTCTGACTCCATGTAAAGCTGTTTGTGTGCCTGCCCCGCCTCGCTGGACGCCTCTTATCACGCCACACCAGAGCAAACAGGTCAGCTTGTAAACCACCAGTTAAACCTTTTACTGAAACTGTGTTGAGAATTTCTTGCAGGGTGTTGGAAGTACAAGACTCAGTTCAGTACCACCAATTATGCATGACTCAGTCTGACTCAGTGGAATTCTTGCTGCTTGTTTTGCGAAGATGTGCTGCTGTGCACGCAGCAAGATTTAAACAATAAAGCCGGACATGGTGTAAAATGTTTAGTAGACAGAAAGGTTAAACAGATGGTATGTTTTCTCGAAGGCCGCAAAATGTCCGTGGTATGTTTGGTTTTGCATTTGTTCCACTGCTAGTATTGGAGCACAAAACTGACATCTACTGGACAAATGACAGAATTTCAAGTGCTGGAATGATTTTTTTTGTTTGTTTGCTTGTTTTTGTTCAAGTAGATATAGATTGTATGGGCAGTTTTACAATCATAGAGCCAACTGTAATTTTCATAATTTCAAACTCTAAAAAAATTTATATGTAATTTAATGTAGTGTGCGTCTCAAAGAACACACAGACATGAACAGAAAATGGAATTAAAACAACCTCTTCCTGTGCCACATAGTGCCAACTCAAAATTTTTTGTCTTATATTAATGCAATTCTGCTTCAGGCATTAAACATTCTTTCTCTCCTGTGTATATAATATGAACTTGTATTTAAAGTCCAAATTATTTTTGTCATCCTACTACTGATTGCAGTGCTTTTAAAAGTTAAAAGTGCTATTTAAAAGATACATTTTAAGAGAAAAGTCCTCTCCATCATCAATTTTAGGCCAACACAAAGAAACTACCATAAAGTGCGTGCATACATTTTAAAAAATGCCATATGCCTCATTTTCTTTAATTAATTTATATAACTCTTGTTATAATTTATATAACTTTTCCAACTACACATGATGATGTGAAACAAATTCTAGTTTCAATCAAATACATTTCCTTTCTGGCACAAGACATATTTACTGAAACCACAAAACCTTCTTCTTGTCAAAATATTCAGCAAAATGATAAAGTTGTCTTTCCTTCCTTACTCCCGCCTGCCCGCCCGCCTGCCCGCCTGCCCGCACGCCCACCCTGGGAGGAACGTATTTTGACAATTTTTTTTGTGTGTGTTTTGACCCCCTGTGAGGCCCATATGGCCTTATTACTGTAAAAGTGCCCATGTATTTGTCATCATGGCAAATTCTGACACCAACACTGAGTGACTCAAAGTAATCAAATATCAGATGCTAAAATATTTAATAATTATTTTATGAAATGTGAAATGATTTTCTCAAATCACTAAACCTGGACTCATGAAAATAGTCAAGCTGTCATAATGTGATTGATTCTTTGAGTGACTTGGTGCATATAATGTGTATAACACAATGTCATGTGCTCATTTTGTGTTTGTTTACCTCCAGGCTGTTCCATTTCGTCGACGTTCGGTCAGTGTGGGAGAGCAGTGGCTCCAGAACCACAGCACCCCCTCCAGGCCTCCACACCTCGCCAGCGTCTCGCCTCCCAGAAGCCACTGCGCCACACGGTAAGTTCATTTCATCTTCACCTTTCAAACATCAGATCAGTAATGCTGAATTGTTTCTGATACTGAATTGATATATTTGATGAATGCACCTACCCAGGGACCCCAGTATAATTAAGTATTTCAGCAAGTGAGTGAGAGTGTAAAGTACAAATTGTACAAATAATATGTTTTTTTTTTTTTACTAAATATCAGATATAATAAAATGATAAATACCTCGAGAATGTGCATTATTGTTGATGTTAATTTTATTTCCAAATATATAGACATGTCACTGACAAAAGTCTTGTCGTACATGTGGAAGGTATTGTATAAAAGCTTGTATCTCACCAACCTATGAACTGATTTTAATTAACTATGACTTAAAATAACCGGTTAATGGTAATGAACATTATGTGCTAGCACCAGGATTGGAAGAAATTTATTTTAAATATAAACATTCTCCTTAAATACAAACATTCCGGGTTTTTTTTCCTGGACAATAGTAAACACTTAATTTCACTTAAAAGACTATATTTATTACAAAAATTTAAATGGTCTTGTTTATAATAAATACATAATATTGTCGCAAATATAACCTCATACTGAAAAATTAAAAGCATCGCTCTAGGTCAGTAGTGCCTCTGCAAGTTTGTCTGAAGGTGCTTGTCATGATGAATAATTATCATACTAAAAGAATGATTATTATTATTATTATTGTGGATGCTTATATAGCGCCGTTTCATACACACGTATGCTCAATGCGCATGAGACCCCAGCGCTCTCTACGCTCCGGGTACCCATCGCCACTGTACGGCACCAGTTGTTGCGTTGTTCTATCCTTTTGATGCTGAGCGCCAAGCAGGAAGCAACAACTCCCAAATTTTAATGTCTCATGGTATGACGCGGACGGATTCGAACTCCGACCTTCTGGAGGATAAAGCGAACACTCTACCAGCTGAGCTAAATCCCCGGAAAACAATCAGTCACCTTCAAATCGTTCAGATTACAAATAATAAAAATTTGTAAACACTCGTAAAAATTCTCAATGCACAAGACACTTGTAATCCATTTGTAATACACAAGTATCAACCGTATGCTGAGTAATCTGAGCCGCCTGTCGGTTTGAAACATGATGGGAAACAACAATCTGTCGATATTTGCGTCCGGTAATGTTCCCACTCGTCTTGCACAGCTTCGTGATCCCTAAGCTGTGACCTTAAGCCATGATGTTTCACTTTCATACATGACCGGCTCTTCCGTGAACTTAGGCTCCAGCAATTTTCTAGATGGTCAGTAACAACACTGTTGGCCTAAAGGTACAGGTTTTACACCCGAGCCTCGTGGCTCATCAGGCCGGTGCTTATCCCCGGTTTCCATAGCGTGAAGCGACCTGGAGTTCAACTCCTCCTGGATGGGACGCTAGTCCATCGCAGGTTACCTTCCCAGTATATTTTACTGGTACCCATTTATACTGCTGGGTGAACAGAGGCACACTTGTGGTTGAGACCTTGCCCAGGGGTCTTAGCACAGTGAGGGTCTCAGTGGGATTTGAACTCACAACCTCCCGATCATGAGCGCAGCACCCTAACCACTACGCCACCGGCCCCACTAACACTGTTGGTATAGCGAGATGATATTAAATTAATAATTAATCTCGAGTAGAATGTTTTTCTCCATGTTTCTGCCTGTGAGGTCCTTGGTAAGCATGTCATGGTGCTGATGCTGAGGCAGACGTTGCTAGCTATGTATCCAGTTGTTTTGTGGATAGTTCTGTTGCATGACTGAACTTACTCTGTGTACCGAGGGTTCTGAACCTTCTTACTATTGCTTGCAAATTATTATTATTATTATTTTTTTTATCTAAAGGGTAAAATGTTAAGATGTTCCTTATAATTTAAGATTTTGTCCTTTATGTGAGAAAAACAATATCTCTGAAATTGAAGATGAAATCCATGTAATACTTTATTGCAAAGGCTACACGGGTATAAGAAATACAGTAAAACCTCCGCTGACGAACGCTTAAGCTCACGAACTTTTCGCCTCAAGAACATTAAATTTGCGAGCATATAGTCTCTGCTGACGAACTAGTTTTCGGCGGACGAACCAAACCACGCGGTCGAACAGCGCCACGGTGGCGGCCACGAGAAGCTGACGCACGCTCACGGCGTCATAGTTCGTCACACCCCTTTCTTTGAGTGCAAACGTGGTTTGTGTTTGATAGACATTTTGGACCATATTGAGTGTACTTTTGCTATTATGGGACCGAAAAAGACCCCACCACAGGCGGAGATCATTGAAAAACACGAACGAGGTGTGCGTTTGTGTGACTCAGCGTCCCAGTACCAGTACGCTAAGTCTACCACCATCCTTAAGAACAAGGAAGCTATTAAGGGGGCGTGTGTGGCTAAGGGTGTTTCCAAACAGTAGGCGTTTCCAAACTCTCCTTCCAAACAGTAAGTCCCTCCCTCCCTCCTCCTCCCACTCCATTCCATCAAGCCGTCAACTACCATCACAAAGGTAAATAAAACGACTTTATTATACAGTACAGTTTATTTCTTTAATTACAATACAATAGACATTTATTATACATAAAATAAGGTATATTTTTGTGTAGTTTTAAGGCTTATTTAGTAGAAAATTATGTTTTATGGGGACCTGGGAACGGATTATTCTCATTTTAATGGTTTCTTATGGGAAATAAATGTTCGGAAGACGAACTTTTCGCCTCACACACACTTTCTGGAAACCAATTATGTTCGTGAGCTGAGGTATCACTGTACATTATGAAGTAAATATTTGAAGTCCCCCTTATCACAACACAGTTTTATTAATATTATGTCATCAACTGATGTTAATGCAATCCGTAACCTCTGCTTATTTCTTATCCATGTTAAGAAAATCAGAAATTCAACTGATCTACAACAATAGTTCATGCTTTCATTTATTCATTTTGTCTGTATTTTGGGCTAATGGCCTTTTATTGAATAAAATGTCTGTCTGTCTGCAAATTATTTTCATTCACTTTTCGGAGATCTTGAAAGTTTCTACAGCTTTTGTTAAAAGATTTTATAAATTGCCTGAAACTTACTTTAATACCTGTATTTTATTTTTATTGAGTTAATTAAGCAGATTTCATTTTTACTAATTTTACTTAATACTTTGATCCAGAATTTGATGTTGTATGATTGCAACAAATCTTCTGTGCAGCATAGAATGGATACGGTCATCTTTTATTAGCTGTAAAAATGTATAAATAAATTTGAATTTCCTGTTGCTTTTACAAAATAATCTGTATACTTGTAGGATTAATGTAAGGCTGTAAGGCATAGCTGATGAAAATCGATTAATAGTTTGGTGAGATATTATGAATGTCCACGTGTGGCAAGACTTTTGTCAATGAGTGCGTGTGCGTGTGCGTGTGTGTGCGTGTGCGTGTGCGTGTGCACGTGCGCGTGCGCACATGCATGCGCACACACACACACACACACACACACACACACACACACACACACACACACACATACATTCATCCATTTATTTTCTGAACCACTTTATCCGAATTAAGGTCCAGGGAGGGTGGCGCCCATCTCGTCTACACAAACGCTGTAACATTGATCATATAAATGGTTAAAAAAATGTGTTTTATTATTTTTAACTATTATTAATTTTATTAATGTTATCTTTCATTATCTTATCATTTGGTTTGCGTGTCAGTGGAGTGGTGGTTTTTTTTTTTTTTTTTTAAATCAAGTTGATAAGGTTTTCTTGTTTGTTCTTGTAACAGTAGGGTTCGAGGCGAGGCTAAAAAGTGCCGGAAGGTGTATGGGATTGAGCACCGGGATCAGTGGTGCACTGCATGTCGCTGGAAAAAAGCCTGCCAGAGATTTTTGGACTGAAGCTGGTGTCGAGCTGAACGATATACAAAGTAGAGACTGAGAGGATACAAAACAGCTGGATCAGCTCTACTGTGGTGGAGGGAAACCAGATGAACAAATTTTCTTTTCACTTTTTCTTTTTTATTATAAATCCTGTATCAGAATTCTAGTATAAGGTGCAGCGTTCTCTCAGTGGTGCTGATTTAACTCGGGATTGATCTCCGCCACACCTTGTGTCACTTCATCAGTCTTCCTGAGGTCGTTGAGGTCGTCTCGGACTCCAATCAGTGCTGATTCCTTTCTTCAGTGCACAACAGCCATATTTTTGTGAAGGCTCGGGATAAATTAAAGATCAATTTGTGACACTCCATATGGTGATGATTGTTTACCGTGAGAGATTCGCAGTCATTCCAGAAAACCTGACTCGTAATTTCTGTTTTATAATTTTTTCTTTTTTGAGAGACATTTCCTTTTTATGTTAAGACGCTATGGTTTTCTTTTTTTTTTTTTTTTTTTTTTTTTAGTTTTTGTCTGTGTTTTATCAGGGGAGGAAGTGAATGGCAGCTTGACAGTGACAGTGATTTGTAATATATGGGCGTACTTTAAAAGCAGACACGCCTTTATGTTTATGTATGCCATGTATACCAGCTAACATGCTGTTATGTGTTTTATAACAACTAGGCAAAAAAAAAGTGCTTCTTTCTGTATTGAAATTTGTAATAACTGTGCCTCTACTTATGATTGGTCTATTTCTATATCAACGACACATCTTAAACGTGAACATTTTCATTTTGCAATTCAAAAAGTGAATTTTATTTATTTTTTACCCCCAACCTGAAACTATCAGAATTACATTAATGACAGAATCATTAATGAATTATTTCGTATTCTGCAGTTGTTTTTTGTTTGTTTGTTTTTGGTCAAAATCAAATCCTTTTCCTGTTTTGCTGTTTTTAATTTTATTTCTCGTCGCTGTCTTATTATCACTTACTATCTGCACTACGTGAACTTGTTTAAAGATTCAAAGTTAAATCCAAATTGTACATTTGTTTGAGCATGGATTAGTAAAATGTTGGTTAAGACATTCAGAGAACCCAAAATCAAACAAGGATTTTTATTTTAAAGGAGGATCTCGAATTTTGTGCTGTACTTATAACACAAATAACAAACAAACCAAAACTAATCGAACCCATGAACAACAACAAAACAAATTTAACTCTTTAACGCCCAAGTTATTTATTGCACTGAAAAAAATTTTCACAAGTTTTTTCGAATCAAAAATGCCTAAGGAAACACCCCGAACACATTTCTTTCAATAAAATTGTAATAACACTAATAATAATTACATAATAATAACAAATAACACACACATTCTTGAGCAACACAATCCTCCGCACTCTAGATCGTCTCACAGGTAGGTGGGTCCAAGCTGTGTTGCATCAGGTGACACCGCAACAAGTATTGAACACGTTCTAGTAATTAGCATTTTTGAAAGAGGACCATATGGTCCTACTGGGCGTTAAAGGGTTAATGGAAACCTTTCATATTTTGGGGTCCAAACATTTGATTCATAGTTATATTTTAAATTACTGTTATGTTTATCTTGGCATATTTAAATGTCCACTCAGATATTGTCGCCTTTCTACAGTATTAACCTTCAGATATGTAAAAGGAACCATATTTAGGTAGGATCTCCATCATAAAATGTATTTTAATCACCAAAGTCTGACATCCTCATAAAAGCTCAACAGTAAGAACCTGTACAGTATTTTGCATGAAAGGAATCGAGTTTTACATTTTGAAATTGTCATTTTCATGTTTTAATACACTTGCTATGTAAACCTCTGTGTCGTCATTTTTCTGCCTATTTTTTCACAGACAGAAAAGTACATATATACCTTTTATAATAATGAATACTATGCCATAATCATTGAGAAATGAGGTGTTTTTATTCTTTCTGTCTTTATTTCTTCAAAAGCAGAAAAATGTCAAATATAAATACAGGATAATCTGTACTTCGTAAACTCGTGCATTTGTTCAAAGTTTTGTTGTTTTCAAATGTCGGGTACTAAAATGCTGTCTCACAAATTAACAATTACAAGTTTAGTAGTTTAGTAGTGAAAGTGTTTTTGTGATGTGAGATGTATATCCCATAAAAACTGGTGATTTAAAAAAAAAAAATGTTTAAACAAACAAGCTTCTATCTGCAGCCCACAACCTTGTTGTTTAGTCTGTAGACCAATCAGAAACCAGGTATCTTCAGCAACAGGTAGCAATAATAAGCACAAATTTTTTTTTTTTTTTTTTTTTTTTTTTAAGGATAAAATAGGGAGAAAATACTCTATTGCTTTATATAAAATGGGAGTCTGAAAGATTTTTAAACTTTAATAACTTTGATATAAATTTCATTATTTCAGGTTAAAATACAATTTCCACCAGTTTGGGCTGGAATGTCAAAAACTTACAAGAACATGAAGAACAGAATAAAAGGTTTATTATGCGTTTTTGCTCAAACCAAAAAACTGCAACTTGAAATCTTCTACAATTTTCAGAAGAATTGACAATTGAAGTCTTAAACACGAGTGTTTGTGCTGTATGTTTGGACATTGATTGATGACTACATACAATTCTGACCACTCAAAAAGATAGTGATTAAAAACTTAATTATTTAATGAGCAACCACTTCAGATTCACAGAAATAATATCAGACACAATCATTTGCTTCATGACAAGCACAAAAAGCACAAAAATAAATAATACATTTTTTATTTCCTATGTATTGAGATGAATAGTTCTATATGCAATTATTATGTTGAGCAATTTACTGTATATGTTAATGAATTAACAGCTAAATAAAAAAAGAGAATTATGAGGCATAAATAATCACTTACATAAATACATTTTTTCTTTTCATAATTTACTCCTATTTAAATGACAATTATTTGGTGTGGTTTTTAAATGAAAAGAAATACAAAGCAGATGCAGAGAATTTTCAGCACAGGTATACAGTGGTTTTCATGATTTGCAACGAGGGTGGATTGCTGAGTTTTTCAATGACCGCTAGGTGTCAGTGTGGTTCAACTCTTACAATAAAATGCTTCAGGAATCTTCAGCATGTCCTTCCTCCAAAACAAATTTTCAGAACATTTTTAAGACCCATTCTTTTCTAAGATTGTTACAGTGTGTGAAACTCTTCCCACAGACTTATGAGAATTTCTTGATTTTCTGCCACTTTTGAGATGTGATAACAAACTACTGTCCTGAAATCCTCCACGAACTTCTGTTATTGTATTATTCAGCGAAATTCTGCAAAACTACAACATTTTCTATGAAGGCTGTAAGCATGTACCTACTATACATTCATAACATATTGGACTTCATTGGACACATCATAAAGCTTTAAACATGTAATATTATTGTATTACTGTATTGATATGGACAGAAACAAAATTTGCTTAAAAATGCTAAATGAAATGTTATAAGAAATGTCTATCGCGCATTATTTCAACATGTCACCAAATAACATAAACCCATGACCACCTAGGCTTAGTTTATTAGTGACAAATAAAATATTATTTTATACTGTGTTTTGACAGCTATATGAATTCAGAACCTACATCTGTTGTAGAGTAACATTAACAAAAGCCATTTGAGAAGTTATGTCGCTTGGTATGATTTCCTGCTTTCTTGCCATTTCACTCTACAACTCTGTAGCTATATAATGTGGTATAAACACTCCTGGTATGATATCAACAATTCATAATGTATACCAAGGATAGTAATTATAACAATGCGTATAAATGCATACAGTATGATCACATTATAAACATGACCTATGACCTTCATAGATCCTGTTACTGATATGTTCATTAGGATGGGCTAATTATTGATTTATTTATGTAATGATCCTCCAAGCAGACTATGTTTTTTGGTTTTGGTTGTTTGTTTGTTTGTTTGCTTGCTTGCAGCTTTACACAAAAAATATTAATGGATTTCAATTAATTTCTTTGGAGGTGTGAAGTATGGCCCAAAATATTATTCCATTAGACCCGCATCAAATTCTGGGTCGAGCAAACTTTCAAAGATTGTTTAGCAGATAGTTTAGAAGTACTGTATGGTATTATTGCAGGCCTAGCAGGGATGCTGTGAATTTCTGGTATTATTATTTTTTGGATCTGCATACGGTTTGCACTCCCCAAATTCATTCATTTTTTGAAATGCTTAATCCTAATTAGTGTTGCAGGGAGGCTGACGCCCATGTTTGTACACCTGTACACCCTGGACAGCCCGCCAGGCCATCGCAGGGCAGAAACACGCTGACAGCTATGCAGCTACTCTTGACGGACAATCAGCAATGGTTCTTTTGCATGAACTTCTCATCATAGAAAATGAGACATGGCCGGCCTTTGATAACCCAGTTAGCTGTACTGGAGGGACAGCAGTGACCACCCGTTGAGAGTGGGACTTGAACCCCTGACTTTTTGATCAGTAATTAGTTATTAGTAATAGTAATATTTATAAATATTATAGGTCAAGATAACCTATCTGCGTATTTGAAAATGTAAAGCAGTCATCAACACACAGTCCGAACGTTGAGAACTTTAATAACTACAAAGTGCTTTGTACTGTGTTTCTCCTTGCCTGTCTTTGCATGCTGACCAAGTGTCATGCATTGTGTGGATTTCTGGAGCCCATTGAATATTCATACTACCAAACAACAAAGCTATAAGTAAATTATTTCCCGTTGATGTGCTTTACACTGAAGTGCCATTTCAGCTAACAATTGCGTTGAACTTTTCGCAACTCACAGAAAAATGATATCAGTATTAGAGTGTGTGTATGCTCTGAGGTTTCCTCAATTCCCCATGCACAATTTTAGCTTCTGCCTGTTAACTGTTCCATTTTACTGTTTGCTGAGCAAAAAATAAAATAAAAAAAAACATATAACTCAATCAGATGTATTTATAATTAAGCGAGTACATAGTCTAAAAGCATGTTTATATTTCTGTGTTCACTCTACAGCATAACGTGACATGCACATATCCAGAAAATTAAATGCACATTGTAGTAAGGTGTGAAAAACTGTTTGGTCCAATTGCTAGAATCATGTTTCCCGCTACACGTTTCCGCTTGCTCTATTTTCAATCAAAATGATATCATGGTAGCATATAGTGTGTTAGAATAAATGGATATAATTTAGTGACTGTTGTTCATTATAATGGCCGGTTAAATCCTGCATCTACATCTGTGGATTTAAACACTACTGGTATAGTTACATTGCAGGGCTTTCAAACTGAGTTCGAATTGATCAGAAACATTTTCAGTGAGAATACACTCGCTTTATATCTTTTCCCATATTGAATTTTTTTCAAAGAGTTTTAGGTTTATTATTCTAACAGAAAAACACACAACATGCTTCCCACTCTCCTAAGTGAATAAGGTGGTGAGCAGTAAGTGTAGGGTTTCTTGTGACAGCGTCTCCTAGAGGAGACACACACACAGTTGCCAATGCAAGTATAAATACTTCACACAGTGCAAGCATCAACACCATATCTATTGAGTAAATTTGAATCAGATAGGACGCAGTGGTGGTCTAGTGGATAGGGCGCAGGATCGCTGACCCTAAGGTTGGGGGTTCGAGTCCCCACAGGGTTGTCACTGTCCCCCCAGTGTAGCGAACTGGGTTATCAAAGGCAGGCCATGTCTCTCACTGTCTATGGTGTCTATTCTAAGAACCATTGCTGATATTAGTTAAGAGTAGCTGCAAAGTCGTCAGCGTGTTTCTGTCCCTTGTTAAAGGGTTGTGACAGGAAGGGCATCCGACGTAAAAACCTATGCCAAATTAAACGTGCGAATCAGATGCTTCGCTGTGACGACTCCTGAGAAAGGAAAAGAAGAAGAAGAAGGACTTTCAGATAAATTGCAACAATATTTATCTCGTGTTTATATAGCGCACTTTGGAGATTTTATATGGTGATCAGCAAGTGTTATCAGAGCAAAAAAGAAAGAAAATCAGCAAGTGTCATCAGAGCTAAAAAAAAAAAAAAGGTCATGCTCACTAAGGTCAAATTATAAGTGATCTTAAATACTTGCAAATCAAGAGATGAAGTTATAAAGTTAAGGCATCCCAAATGTTTCCTTTGTAGTTTCACTGGATATATATATATATATATATATATATATATATATATATATATATATATATATATATATATATATATATATATATATATACATATATATATATATATATATATATATATATATATATATATATACACACACACACACACACACACACACACACACACACACACACACACACACACACATATATATATATATATATATATATATATATATATATATATATATATATATACACACACACACATACACACATATATACATGTAAATGAAAAGTTATTGGTAAATGACTGGGACATGTGCGACCATGTTTCAGTTTTACATTTTTTTAATTGATATAAATTATGAAGTGAATTAATAGATGAAGGATTTGCTGCAGAAGTGTCGTATTATTGATGATTCTTACGCCGTGTTCTGCTGGGTGATGTCAGCAGACACACTGTTATATGCACTTGCTTGAGTGGTCATGCCCAAGTACTGCTTCAAAAACTCACTGAAGCGTTTCTGGTTGTTCCACTTGCGAGCTGACTTGCGGACGCCTATGAAGCCACCGTATCTCTTTTGCATAGACCGGCCTGGATCCATAAACTTCCTGTAGCCATACTTGCTCTTCAGGAACCCTCCGAAACGTTTGGTGAGGTTTACTGGCTCACCCTCTTGTTCGATATTTAACTCCCAATCTGCAGCATCAGGTTCTTCCTGTGTCAATGGAGACTGAACTGCTGAGCTAATCTGTTTGAGTTCATCCAAACCCAAAGCCTGTGCCATGTGGTCAATTTTTTGCAGGGTTCTGGAAAATGTCAGATCTCTATCAGATTGACTAACCGGCAAGACTGTTTGTATTTCCTCCTCGGCTCTTTTCAGCACCGAGTTTCCTAAGGAAAGGGACACCAGGGGTTCTTCCTCTAAGGCGGCTTGGCACCTTTCCCATGTGACGCCCAGAGAAACCCTGCTGTGACATTCCACCATACAGACCTGAGATTGTACAAGGACAAGCAAAACACGAGGCAAGATTTTATTACTGAAGCACAGACTTAAGTAAAAAGCTCTCTGCTTCTAGAAGACTAATCAAGAAGGCCTTGTGAAGGACTTTCAAGTCACAGTGGAGAAGGTTAAAAACCCCATACTCATTTAACACTGAGGAATTAATCAGACAATATAAATTAAAAGGAGTCTTGAAAAGAAAAGCACAAAAAAAGAAGAGAAATGACCTGATTCTGTTTATTCATGCTGAAAAGTTATAAAGGATGGTAAAGGAGGTTCCTTCAACACACCAAAACAGGACCGCTCTACTACATCAGTTTCTACCACCAGCTGCGACAGATGATGTTTTTATGTTTTCCATTTAATTATAAGCGGTGTTAATCGAATCTCCACAGCTGCGTTTGAGTCAAAAGACAAATTAGTGATTCCGACCCCTTGAACACTTCCGATCAACATCAAGGAACAGTGAGATGCGGAGATCCGGAAGGACAAAGCATCTGAATTAAGGAATGTGATATGTGAGTACTGTCGTGTAATTAATTATCTCCATAACATTTAACATCTAATCTATGAATTATTAATCAATGAATGAGCGTAGTACAAAAGTTTATGCACCCTGACTGATATCATTGTTACCACAAGCAATCAATGGTCACTGATGGTCTGACAAACTGGGTAAGTTCATTTTAAGCCTTGATCATAAAATTAGGAATAACAAATCCGGAAAAATAAAGTTTTTTCCCCCCAGCATGTTATTTGTCTGTAATTTATTATGTATGCCATGTGAAAGTTTGCCAGATTTCCAAAACCCAGTTTTGTCCAACCAAGTGAAAGAGATGGCTTCATAAATAGGTCTTTGTCACAGCATGTTGTGCCAATCAGCTCACCATATCATATGGGAAGAGTTTAAAAATCTGTTTATTTTTCCTGACTTTTGACCAATTTTATTGCTATTTGTGTCTTCATCTGGTCTGGTTAATTCTGAGTCTCTCACACTGTCTGTTATAACGTTCTGCTATCTTGTGGACTTTGCTCAACAAGTTAACTTTACTAAACTAGACAAGGTGCAACCTCAAGAAGGCAATATTTAACTGTTTATTTCCAGTGTACTAATGGAAATGGGGCCGGTGGTGTAGTGGTTAGGGTGCTGCGCTCATGATCGGGAGGTTGTGAGTTCGAATCCCACTGAGACCCTCACTGTGCTAAGACCCCTGGGCAAGGTCTCAATCACAAGTGTGCCTCTGTTCACCCAGCAGTATAAATGGGTACCAATAAAAATATACTGGGAAGGTAACCTGTGATGGATTCGCGTCCCATCCAGGAGGAGTTGAACTCCCAGTCGCTTCACGCTAAAAGAAACCGGGGATAAGCACCGGGCCTGATGAGCCACTCGGCTCGGGTGTAAAAAGCCCAACTGACATTACCCTACAAATGAAAAAAGACTACAAGCAAGTATTTACTTCCTAAAAATTCCCACTGAACTAAACTTGAAAATCTCTGACGCCCTCCAAAAATGAAATAAAAGGAAAAGAGATGTAAGACATGGAGGTTTTGGTTGGGGGTGGCCCTTATTTCTGGGATGTAAAATGCAAACAAGAGCAAATCTTTTTCTTTTAACTAGACAGTTTTCAGGTGATGTGATTTACTACATATGAAACACTTATAAACATTACACACCGAACTTTTAATATACATTAACTGTAGAGCATCTTTGCCTCACCAGGTTGTCAACGCCATGGTCTTTGGGAAGGATTTGGCTGCAGGTCAAACAGTCACTCTGACAGTCACTACGACTGGGGATGAACAACCCCATCAGGAGTATAGTCCATAATGGTGTCTTCATTATACACGGATTGTAGCAGAAAGTTGAAATTCTGGATACAGAAGAGGGAGGGGTAGATAAGGATGAAGATTTTTTCCATCAGTCCAATTAATATGACGAAAATATAAAGAATGCCGAGTCAAAATAGCATCACACAGAAATATTAGCAGCATTTGGCGTCTGCAGTTTAAATAGCAGAATTGTGGAGCAAATTTCAGTGAAAACAAAGCCAGAGATATAAAACCATTGACCTCAGATCAGAGAGAAAGGCTAGGTTGTGCATGAGTGTATATAAAAAAAAAAACCCTGTATCTGGTACCTCATTAGCAAAACTCATCAGTGTCCCTAATTGAAGCTTGAATAAAACTTGTGGTGTAATGAGACTCGAATGCAAAAGACTAAGAAGAGAAGAGGCTTCTATTCAGGACCAGCACAGTGCAAAGTGACGACCAAAAAAGAGAGACAAAAGCAAGAGCATCTAAAAGATAAAAGAAGAAGAAACAGGACAGATAATAGATCAACATGTTGACAGGTTTTCCATTTGCTCAGGGAAACAGACTTTTAGTAAGGACTTTGAGGTCAGACCAACTCCATGACAGCAATGAGAATTCAGTAAAAAAAACAAAACAAAACAAAAACAAAAAAAAAAACCCTGGTGCTGTGTTGTTGTGTGAATCAATACAGCCTGGGAGATATTTACCATCCAATGCAAAACCCAAAGAACAGACAGGCTGAGAAATTACAGGTGATTCATATCCAGAACCGCATGCAGTATATATACGTATTGATTCTTAAAATGAGAAATATAGTTCTCATACAAGTCATGGATTATATGATTATTACCCAGTTCCCCCTGTGGTTGATGCAGGGCGTATACTGCAGGGCGTTAAGGCTGATTTACAGTTATACACAGTATATGAAAGTGGCCTATACACTGTTGTAAACATTTAAGCCCCAGTCACACGGCATTCCACGTCTAAATCACGTACAAAAAGTTCTGAAAATCTGGTGAACGTGGTCGTAAGTGATAACTTTTGGTCAATTTTGGCTTGGCCGTGCTCTGTACGTGCTTTTTACGTGGTAAGGCCGTCGGCGGCTGTTCCACTGCTAAAACACTGCCTGAGCACGGCTAACCACGTCCAGCAACGTGTAAGGCAACTTAGGCAAAACATGTGTTCGAACGTGGGGAAAAAACCTGCACGTTACCACGTTACCAATGCTAATCACGATCTCATCACGTCTGTAGCGCTGCCGATCACGTTTTGAGAGCGGACGTAAAATGGACACTCCACTGCAATAGCACTGCCATAGCACTGCCTAATTACTAATAACTGCGGCTCGGGGTCGTCAGAAGGGTGGATTGCCATTTTTGCGTCTTGCGTTTTTATCACTGCCAGAATACGGATTATCACGTATGTTTCACGTGTGTTGCACGTCTTTAGCACGTCTTTACCACGTGGTTGTCCGCGGTCTAAAATTTTGAGCAGTTCAAAACTTTTTTCAACGTCCAGCACCGTTTAAATTTTTCCCCACGTCCTGCCACGTCTAAAAATCGACTGTAGCACGTCTTAAACTCGACACCAACACGAACAACACCGTCTACTTCACGGGAAACAATTTTTAGATGGGTTTTGGCCGTGATTAAACCGTAAAACGCTGCGTGACCGACCCTTTATACTTGTGTATTGGTGTATCTGTGTCACCCCGAAATGAAACCTCCAGAACACAACTCAGTGCTGTGGCATCTATACCATTGTATCTTTGTGTATTTTAAAGTGGTGACTGAATCTTAGCTGGTCATGTTGATCATAATATCATAATAAATTAATCAATGACAGGGTCACTGTCAGCAGGCATGCAAGGGATTTACTTCAGGTCTCAGAGTGAAGTTTAGGGCAGCGGTGGCCTGGTGGTAAAGGGCACTGGATCGCTGAGCCTAAGGTTGGAGGTTTGAGTACCACTCTCCACAAGGTTGTCACTGTTCCCCCAGTGCAGCTAACTGGGTTATCAAAGGACGGCCATGTCTCTCACTGTCTATAGTGACAGGGTCATGTAAAAGAACCATTGCTGACTTTCAACAAGAGTAGGCTGCAAAGCTGTCAGCGTGTTTCTGTCCTTTTCTGAAGGGTTGTGTCAGGAAGGGCGTCCAATGTAAAAACCTATGTTAAATCAAACATGCGAATCAGATGATTCGCTGTGGCGACCCCTGAAAAAGGGAAAAAGCCAAAAGATAAGAAGAAGAAGGGCAGTGTGATGAAGTGGAGTTAATTTAAATTATTTTCGTATAACATTTTACCCTGAACTTTTCCTTTGATAAACCAACTAATCATACTGGGGTTGCAGGCATGTGCGATCTCAACCAATTGTGGGAAAGGGAACAGTACACCAGGAACAGCTTACCACTCTGCCACAGGAGCAACACATAACTGTTGACAAACATATCTAAGGGAAATCTGAAACATCAAGTTATCCAACTGTACATCTATTCATGTATTTGGACTGTGGGAGGAAACTAGAGTATGATGAAGAAACTGGAGCCCAAAGACATGCATACTGGGGAAATTGGCTGGTCCAATGGTTGTGTGTGTTACCCTGTGGGGGTCTGGTGAGCAGTTCAGAGTCTTCACGGTAGTGGCTGGGATGGGCTCCATTCTCCCCATAACCCTAATTAATAGAGTTGAGCGGTTTAGCAAATTAATTGAGATGAGACATTAATATTAACCTTTGATTTGCCTTGTGAATAGACTTAATGTTGAGAGAGGAAATGAACGAGCTACGAATGGTGCTGTGGTGTAAGGAAATTATCGTTAGTTACAGATTAGCTAATTTTGGCCTACAGTATCTTATAATGCTCAGGTAAATCGACTTTTATAAAGCTTCGTTTAATCCAATTATCAATCTGAATTGAAGCCAAGAGTTTTCAAGATGTCTCAACAGAGACCAGTTTGGTGTCAGATTAAATCAAACCAGATTGAATTAAGTTCAATAAAGAATTAAATAGAAGAGACACAATACTGTAGTGGCCAGAGCCTCAGGATTCTACTGACCCAAGCATTGTTTATTTACTTTAGCGGGTCTTCCAGTTTCCCAGTTATATAATGTTCTGATCAGAATGCTCCTCTGATCAGTCCTACAGTGATGATCCTGTAAAAGCCACCAGACCTATTTACAGTTCAAGTCTCATGTCCATGTGTGTCACAGAATGAGTTAAATACAGCATTTGGCGATTTCTGTCCTTAGGACTGACAGAAATGGATAAAATTAATTTTCTTTTTGCACCCTAACCAAATAGGTTATTGGTTTTATTTGCACAAAAATAATACATAACATGCTAGCATTTTTTTGCCCCTAGCCTCATGTTACCTACTGTCTTCTTCTTCTCCTTTTGGGTGTTCCTTTCAGGGGTCGCCACAGCGGATCATCTGCCTCCACCTCACCCTATCCTCTGCATCTTCTTCTCTTACACCAAGTACCTTCATGTCTTCCTTTACCACACCCATAAATCTTCTCTTTGGTCTTCCGCTGGGCCTTCTGCCTGGTAGTTCCAACCTCAGCATCCTACTACCAATATACTCACTATCCCTCCTCTGTACATGTCCAAACCATCTCAATCTATCATGCTACCTACTATAGCTGTGCATAAAATGCTACGGTATTTAGCTACCAAGACTGACTGACTGTCTTACTGACAAATAGATGAACCTGATTTAAGCTCAAGAATATTTTGCTAACAGCAGCTTATGTCAGAAAGTTTACTACTAAACTGTAAAACATTCCATGTTACGTGGACTAATGTTAATTTGCTTGATGTTTAATGAACTACTGTTTTAACACAGTATAATATTAGCTAGTTAATGTTTACTTGTGTACAGCTAACAATGGCTGGCTACAACATGCTGACTGACCTATGACATGATGGAGTTGTCCTATCTAGCATTATTAACAGAGGGTTTTTGTAACTAGAATAAATGATTAACTTGACTTATATTGCTAAAGAAAAACATGTAATAATAATAATAATGTAATATGTGATAAGTAATGAATAGTGCTGCACATCATGGCGCTTTTCACAAGTTCATGGGATAATCAGTGATAAACACGAGGGGATTTTTCAAAGATCACAAATGAGACTGTTCAAAGTATTTCTCAGCAGTAATTCCGATGATGTGATGGGTTCGAGTCCGAAACAGAGTGATTCACACACCGGGAGGAATAAAGTTCCAAACAGGACTAAATATGTTCAAAAAGCCCATATCTGAATATTCTGATCATCTTCAGCAAACAAACTTATTTCTCTAAAAGAGTGAATAAATTGTAAAATGAATTTACTTTGGCTTCTGGTTTTAAATAAAAATTACTAAACTCAAAAACTAAAGATTAAAAGACGCTTGCTAGCAGTACTACTTCTCATTCATTCATTTTCTGAACCGCTTAATTCTAAGTAGGGTTGCGGGGAGGCTGGCGCCCATCTCAGCCGAGTTACAATCGGTTACAATCTGTGAAGGTCTGTTACACTTCTTCTTCTTCTTCTTCTTCTTCTTCTTCTTTTCCTTTCGGATTGTCCCTTTTTTAATGGTCACCACAGCGACTCATCTGATTCACATGAAGTTCTGTTACACTCTACTGCACAATACTATAATTCCCATGTTCTATCACAAGCGTCAAATCATAACACATTGTAAGAATCGTGGCAAAATTTTCATTACAATTCCGCCAAGTTTTCTCAATATCATCTGGTTTTGATCCCGTGACCCCACATGTTCATCACGATTCTTTCAGATTGTGGGCACTGTGGACATTGTGTAACCCTAGCCTAGCATTAGGTAGCTTAGCTAATATTAGCAATGAACTAATGATGAATCTAATGCCAGTGTTATGTTTTGATGTTTTTGTGATGTGACAGTGTGAAAACTATGATGTAAATCAAGTCACTAGTGATAAATATAAGCTAATTTACAAGCCAGCCAGTTAACCGTGTGAGATCACATTAGGACAGGGTTTTTCCTTCATTTTTTTTTTTTTGGTTCCATATTGTATATGTAAGTATTCCCCAGTGCGGCTAACTGGGTTATCAAAGGCGGGCCATGTCTCTCACTGTCTATGGTGAGAGGCATGTAAAAGAACCATTGCTGACTTTCGTAAAGAGTAGCTGCAAAGTCGTCAGCGTGTTTCTGTCCCTTACTGAAAGGGTTGTGACAGGAAGGGCATCCGACGTAAAAACCTCTGCCAAGTCAAATGTGCGAATCAAATGGTTCGCTGTGACGACTCCCGAGTAAAAGGGAAAAAGCCGAAAGGAAGACAGACAGACATTGTATATATAAGTATTAGTGTAAACATTCCTTAAGTTTTAATTCTAAACATGTAGACATATTGCTGCCTATTCTGTGTTATAAGCTTATAGTCATATGTTAGCAGAAATGAAAGAAAGCAGAATGTCATCTTGTGAAATAAGTATGTTAATAGATTTCTTCATCTCAAGATGACTAAAAATGACTTTTTTGATGTGAATAAGTAATAAATTAAGTTTTTTTTCTATCACGAGGCAAGATTCAGTATTTTTATCACTTGATTTAAGGTAATAATTTGGGTTGGCTGTGAACAAGTTGAAAGCATGCAATCAATCACGCATAATTAATTATATTTATTCTGAAACATACGACCCAATGGATAATTCAAGGGAGCCAGCAAGAATCATCATCGTCGTCGTCATCATCATGATCATCATCATCATTACCTTACTGAGTGGTCCAAGGTCTTACGTAGCACATGCAGTATATGCCGGTGTGACACACAAAATAGTCATCATAGAAAGCGTTATGTTTTTTTCCCTTTTAAAAACAGAAGCTTTGGAGAACTGTAACAAAGTTAAAAAGAAGAAACAAAAAAACTAATTTCATGATTTCATTATGAACATTTAGTTTGGAGTAAAGACGTCTGCTTTGGTGGTCACAAATTACGTTTACACCCCATAAATGCTCACTGAAATAGGGATTTGATTTTTTTAATTAAAAAAAATTACTAAGAAAAGCAACAAACAAGCAATTATGCTTTCTAGCAGACAAGGGAGGGACAGAGTAAACAAATATACAAAAATAAACAAGCAGGGTAGGATATAGTGGAGGTTGTACAAAATGAACACACAATCACAGTACCAAGCAAACAAAAAGGAAGCACAATCGAGAACGTATAAAATATTCTAAAGACATGGACATTAGGCTAATTGGCTGTTCCAAATGAGTGAAAGTGAGTGAATATGTGATGGCCCTGCATTGGCCATGGAGGTTTATGGAGTACCCGACCTACACCCAGGGTCGGCGTAATGCGATTCTACTGGATGAACTGCTTTTTCGAATGAATTAATGAATTTACATGCACGCTCTCTCTCTCGCTCTCTCTCTCTCTCTCTCTCTCACTCTCTCTCTCACACACACACACACACACACACACACACACACACACACACACACACACACACACACACACCCCTTAGATATCTTAAAGGAATCACCTGATGTCCCTGTTGTCCTAGGATGTGCAGAGTTTTGCACTCTAATGATAAAAATGCAAACTGTTACAGAAAATAAAACAAGATCACAGTTATAATATGAAATGTGAAATGTAAAAAACAGCATTTAAAAATGACAGACAATGAATACTCTGAAAAGGTTTGTACGTACATCCTTAAGGACAAAAGATCCAAAAATATTAAATTATTTTTAGGTGAGCACA
>CM045731.1:31495000-31575000 GCA_024760905.1 Plotosus lineatus
GGAGGGATAGTGAGTATATTGGCAGTAGGATGCTGAGGTTGGAACTACCAGGCAGAAGGCCTCGAGGAAGACCAAAGAAGAGATTTATGGATGTGGTGAAGGAAGACATGAAGGTCGTTGGAGTCAGAAAAGAAGATGCGGAGGACAGGGTGAGGTGGAGGCGGATGATTTGCTGTGGCGACCCCTGAAGGGAGCAGCCGAAAGTAAAAGAAGAAGAAGAAGTGGCTCATCAGGTCGGTGCTTATCCCCGGTTTCCATAGCATGAAGCGACTAAGAGTTCAACTCCTCCTGGATGGGATGCTAGCCCATCACAGGTTACTTTCCCAGTATATTTTTACTGGTACCCATTTATACTGCTGGATGAACAGAGGCATGCTTGTGGTTAAGACCTTGCCCAGGGATCTTAGCACAGTGGGGGTCTAACTGGGACTTGAACACACAACCTCCTGATCATGAGCACAGCATCTTAACCACTACACCACCATTGCACTATTATGAAGCATTGTACTAAACTTTTTAAAAAATATTTAGATTTACTATATTTATATTTACGTATATCTAACCCTAGATGCATAAAAAAATCCCCATGATAATTACCAGTGCCGTGCCTTCTTGAAAATCTATCTGGAACACTGATAACAATACTAATACGATTACAACAACTACTACTACAAACCGGATTCCATAAAAGTAGGCACACTATACACATTTTGATTAAAAAACTGAATGCAATGATGTGGAAGTGCCAAATTTCATTATTTTATTCCAAATAGAACATAGATGATGGTCAAAAGTTTCAACTGAGAAAATGCATCATTTAAAAAAATATATATATATATTGATTTTAAATTTCATGGTGTCAACAAATCTCAAAAAAGTAGCAGGTAGCAAGCAATAAGAGGCTGGAAAAGTCAATTGCACTTATAACGAACAGCTGGAAGACCAATTCCCACTAATGAGGTCCACTGTCAACATGACTGGGTATAAAAAGAGCTTCTCAGAGTGGCAGTGTCTCTCAGAAGCGAAGATGGGTAGAGGATAACCGATCCCCCCAATGTTGCGCAGAAAGATAAGGGAGCAAGATCAGAAAGGTGTTTCTGAGTGAAAAATTACAAAGAGTTGGAAATTATCATCTAGAGTTCATAACACCATCCAAAGATTCAGAGAATCTGGAACAATCTCTATGCGTAAGGGTCTAGGCTGAAAACCATACTGGACGCAAGTGATCTTCGGGCCATTAAACTGCACTGCACCACAAACAGGAATGCTACTGTAAGGGAAGTCACAGAATGGGCTCAGCAATACTTCCAGAAACTATTGTCGGTGAACATAATCCACCGTGCCATCCACCGTTGCTAGCTGAAACTACAGTACAAAGAAGACGCCATTTCTAAACAGGACCCAGAAGCGCAGGCATTTTCTCTGGGCCAGAAGTAATTTAAAATGGACTGTGGCAAAGTGGAAAACTGTTCTGTGGTCAGACGAATCCCGATTTGAAGTTCTTTATAGATAACTGGGATGCCATGCCATCCGGACGAAAGAGGACAAGGACAATCCAAGTTGTTATCAGCGCTTAGTCCAGAAGCCTGCATCTGTGATGGTATGGGGTTGCATGAGTGAATACTTGTGGCATGGGCAGCTTGCACATCTGGAAAGGCACCATCAATGCAGAAAGGTATATTCAAGTTTTAGCACAACATATGCTCCCATCCAGACGTCGGCTATTTCAGAGAAGACCTTGCGTTATAATGCCAGACCATGTAATTAATGTGCAGCATTAATTACAACATCATGGCTGCTTAGGAAAAGGATCCGGGTATTGTCCCATTCTTGTCCAGCAGTCCTATTTTTAAACTTGAGAAACTTGTCTCCTTGGTCCCCAGACGTTTGCAGAATGTTGTAAGAAGAAGAACATACAGTAGATGACAGGGTCAAAAGTTTAAACTGAGAAAATGTATCATTTTAAGGGAAAAATATGTTGACTGTAAATTTCTATTGATTTTTAATTGATTTTAAATTTAGATGCCTCATAGTGGTGAAAATGGCCTTGTCCCAACTTTTTTGAGATTTGTTGAGACTATGAAATTTAAAATCAATATATTTTTTTCTTAAAATGATGCGTTTTCTCAGTTTAAACTTTTGACCCTGTCATCTATGTTCTATTCGGAATAAAATATTGAAATTTGGCACTTCCACATCATTGCATTCAGTTTTTATTCACAATTTCTATAGTGTACCACCTTTTTTGGAATCCGTTTGTACTACTACTAATACAGTAATTTAGTCTTCATGTTAATGTTCATTTTCTGTAACCGCGTCATCCTAATTAGGGTCGCGGGGAGGCTGGTGCCCATCCCAGCCAACTCAGGGCGAGGGCAGAGTACACCCTGGACAGCTCACCAGGCCATCGCAGGGCGGAAACATGCTGACGGCTTTGCAGCCTACTCTTGTCGAAAGTCAGCAATGGTTCTTTTACATGCCTCACACCATAGACAGTGAGAGACATGGCCGGCCTTTGATAACCCAGTTAGCTGCACTGGGGGGGACAGTGACAACCTTGTGGAAAGTGGGACTCAAACCCCCAACCTTTGGATCAGTGATCCGGCGCCTTATACAGTGGTATACAATGGCACAGTGGTACAATTGATTTAATCCCATTTATACTACAAAAGACTAAATTACGGGGCAGTGGTGGTCTAGTGATTGAGTAATTTAGGTAGTAATTTAGTAATTTAGTCTTTTGTAGTATAAATAGGATTAAATCAATTCTCGCTATTTGAATTTAAAGTCTACATGAAACAGCTTAGAAATTTTGTATGTATTTGTTATATGACACTTTTAGAACTCCTGCTCTGGGTTGACACATGGCTGAGAATGAAGTGACGCTTATTTGTAAGATAACATTGTGTACCTTTCTTTCAGAATTGCTGCTGCACACTCAAACACTGTAATCAGTTCAGTCAGTACACACTTTGTCTTCCTGGGAGAAAAAAGCTTTGAGGGCATTAATGACTTATGATTGTTGCTTTAGAAGGATGGCTTCAACCTGGCACATTGGTTTACTGCCTTCAGTCTTCCCTGCACAGAGGAATGTCGAATACAGCATTCCATGTGGTTTGTTTCTAAATCATTAAAAAGCTATGGATTATTATGAAAACCATTATTTTTTTCATGAGAAACTGCACAAAACATACTTTCCTTTAATTCATAAAATTTTAATATAAACCTGAATCATGATCGTCGGATTGTCCTTGACTGTGACCTTTAGCGTACATAGAACTTACACTGTAATATCAATAAGCAGTCTTTGGTCTGTATATATTTGAAATAATAAACAAGATCAAACTTATATATAAAAGGATCTTAGAGCAGAATAAAACAGGATTAACAATTGAAAAATGGAGAATTATTTTACTTAAACAATCAGAAAAACATTTTGATGATAATTTTAACAATAGTTACATTTTCTCACAAAATACAAGCATGGCTTTTATAAAACCCATTTTAATTAAACCAAAACTTTATTAATAGCTCCTGTAAAATTGTGTTTATGCTAAAATGCACTGTTGTTGGGGCATTGGTGGCCTCGTGGTAGGGTGCTGGATTACTGATCCCAAGGGGTATGTGGGGTGTTATGGAGGGCTAGTACTTTGTATCCATGCCTGCTGCACACCTATGTCAATATGGGTGTGGGTATGGAACATTGGTGCCAACAATACATAACACTCAACTCTCACTTATGGCTCCAAGTAAATTTTTTATGCACACCTACAGCCATACCCTGGGACCTTGACTCGGCAGTCATGCTAAACTAAGTGAGGGCGCTCGCCAGTCAGATTGGCATTGCTAGGGGATGCCACCTCTTAAGCGCATGAGGTGCACCCTTTCGCAAATCATGTCCCACCTATGGGGAAATAGGAGAAGCCACCCATTTCTCCATTAGCAAGTCTGGCCTGGAAGACAGCGCAGATTAGTTGATAGGTTATTCAAACTGGCATGGAAGGCAGGTCAGCACAGTTATGTGGACAACTGTAAAGGGCAAAGTATGGGTGCAACAGATACTTCTGGCCATCCACTGCAGCTGAACACATCTCCAGTTGTCTCGACTCGTCTTGCCTTTGGATCAAGATGTGAGAGAAGCCAAGAGAGTGGGATAGACACAGCACATATCTCTCCCACTATAAAATCATCATGTGCAGGTGCCTAATGAATCGTTCCTTATTACAAAGCCCTGTGGCGATGGGCAAGTGGCGAAGCAGTAGGTGAGGATACACTGGTAGCTGTAGCCACAAACCTGCACACAAGCGGCCCAGGACTTTGGTCGCTCTCAGTTTGAAACAGAATCAGCAACTGTGTTCGGCAGCATCCTGGGTGACTGAGCAGCCATTTTTAGGACCACACTGCTCCCCCTGAAAAGGGAAGGGGCTAGAAAAGGTGCCCTAAAAATGGTCTGCTTTAAACAGCTTGGCCAGCTTTCCATGGCTGTCGGGCATCCCATACAGTGGACGAACCAAAAGAAGAAAACATCAAGAAAGCCTTAAACCTTGGTGCATAGAACATATGCACCTTACTTGACAGCCATACAAGTCAAAGACCAGAACGCAGAACTGACCTTGTAGCACGGAAGTTAGCACATTACAATATTGACACTGCAGCTCTGAGTGAAACATGGCTTGCAGAACAAGGCCAACTAACTGAAACTGGTGCTGGCTACACACTCTTTTGGTCAAGAAAGGCAGAAGATCAACGCCGAGAATCTGAAGTGGGTTTTGCAATAAAAGCGTACATTGTATCCAAACTGGAAAACCTACCTAAAGGAATGAATGACCTTCTGATGACACTTCGTCTCCCCCTGGCTAAACATGGTATGCCACCATTATAAGTGCATATGCACTTATAATGCACTAACCCTGAGGAGATGACAGATGAGTTCTATGAAGACCTTGAAGGAGTCATCAGTGCTGTACCAGAAAAAGACAAGATAATACTGATGGGGGATTCCAATGCCCGTGTTGGAAGAGACAATGACGCATGGAAGAAAGTAAATGGACCAAATGGTACAGGCAACATGAATAGCAATGGCCTGAGCCTCTTAACTATATGTGCTGACCACCAATTCAACATCACAAACACACTATTCAGGCAAACTGACAAATATAAAACAACCTGGATGCACCCAAGGTCAAAACATTGGCAAATGATTGACTACATCATAGTAAGGCAGCAGGACATAAAGGAGGTAAGAATCACAAGGGTAATGAGAGGTGCTGACTGCTGAACTGCTCACAGATTGCTCCGCTCCAGACTAGTGCTCCAGATAGCTGCACCCAAGCGTGTACAAATGACTAAGCCACCAAAAAAGCTCAATATAAGCAAGCTGAAGATTGTTGACATTATGAAAAAACTTAGCAGGAATATAGATGAGTCAGTGGGTATCCTCAAATCCCCATCTAAGGATATAGAGGAAGAGTGCAATGCTTTCAAGGAGACTGTTCACCAAACATCAACCCTTGGAATGGCCAAAAGACATCACCAGGACTGGTTTGATGAAAATGATGTGGCAATTCAGGAGCTGCTGAGCCAAAAGCATGCTGCACACTTAATGTGGACGAAAGATAAAGGTTCAACATCAAAAAGAGCTACTTACACAAAGGTAAGGAGTGAGGTGCAAAACAGGCTGAGAGAGATATGCGACACCTAGTGGAAAAGAAAAGCTGAAGAAATGTAAGCGTATGCAGACCAGGATGACACAAAAAGCTTCTACAATGCTATGAAGGCCGTATATGGACCAATTCGAAATGGAGCAGCCCCACAGTTAACTGCTGATGAAACCACACTCCTGACTGATAAAAACCTCATCAAGGAAAGGTGGGCAGAGCACTTCAGCACCCTGCTAAATAGGCAGTCAGACAGTCATCCAGACGCCACTCAGGAGATTCTATAGAAGTCCATGGTGGCAGCTCTTACTAACATACCATCACTCGAGACACAGAAAGCCATCAAAGCTTTATCAAATGGCAAGGCACCTGGATCAGATCACATACAAGCAGAGCTCTACAAGTTCAGAGGTCACCACCTTGTTCATCATCTAACCAAAGTTTTCCAGGTCATGTGGGAAGAGGAAAGGAGACCTCAAAAATTCAAGGATGCGTCAATCATCAGTTTTTAGAGAGGGAAAGGCTCTCGCTCCAAGTGTGACAACCACAGGGGTATATCTCTCTTAATCATAGCAGGCAAGATACTAGTAAGAACAACCTTAAATCGATTTATCCACCAGCTCACTGAAGCATTCCTTCCAGAAACTCAATGTGGCTTCCGCAGTGGCAGAGGAACAGCAGATTTGATATTTGCAGCAAGGCAGATCCAAAAGAAATGCAGGGAGCAGAATGTGGACTTGTACATGGCTTTTGTTGACCTCACAGAGAGAGAGCTTGTGGAAAATCCTTGCCAAGTTGGGATGCCCAGAGCGATTCACCAAGATGAGTATGCAATTCCATAATAGCATGATGGCTAAGGTAATGTCAGATGGCAACACATCAAATAATTTCCACGTTACAAATGGCGTGAAGCTTTTTTGCAGCTATGCTACTGAATGCCTTCCACAACATGGACAAAGGGTTGTTCATACAGTTTCAGACAAATGGCAAGCTATTTAACTTCAGACGACGCAAGGCCTCCACCAAGCTGGTTGAAGATCTGGTGAGGGAACTCCGTTTTGATGATGACTGTTCATTACTTGCGCACTCAGAAGAAGACCTCCAGCTTATAATGAACCATTTCTCTTCAGCAATCATCAGCAAAACGGAGTTCCCTCAAAAGACTGAAATGATGTATCGACCAGCTCCTCAGAAAGTCTATGTCGATCCCACCATCACCATCGAAGACATAAGGCTAAATATGGTCGACAGATTCACTTATCTGGGAAGCATCCTGTCTCAATCAGACTCCCTGGATGATGAAGTGAACCATCGCATTGCCAAAGCAGGTAGTGCTTTTGGGCACCTCAGAGCAAAGCTGTGGGATAAGAGGAGTATAAAAGTCCAGACCAAACTTTAGGTATACAGAGCAGTCATCATACCCACGGTCTATGCCTGTGAAACATGGACCACCTACAGACACCATAGAAAAAGAAAACTTGATCATTTTCATCTCAGCTGCATCCGCAAAATCTTGGGTATCCGCTGGCAGGACAAAGTTCCAAATATTGGAGTTCTGCATAGGGTAGGAATGCCTGGCATAGAAGCCATTCTGATAAAATCCCAACTTAGATGAGCAGGACACTTAGTCCGTCTGTCTGACAACAGACTGCCAAAGGCAATCTTCTATGGACAGCTCAAAATTGGTTAACGCAGACATGGTGGTCAAAACAAATGGCATAAAGATACACTCAAGGCCAGCCCAAAGAAGTGCCACATAGATGATAGCCGATGGGAGCAGCTAGCAAAGAATCGATAGAGCTGGAGATCCGTCAGTCATAAGGGCATCAGGCAATTTGAAGACGAGTGTATCCAGGCTGTTGAAGAAAAACGCCAACTGCTTAAAACTAGAACACATGAGGCAGTTACATCAAGTCCATCCTGCGATGTGTGTGGTTGTATATGCTGCTCCAAGCTAGGACTCATCAGCCATCAGAGGGTCCACAAATCAAGACAAGGAATGAATACATGAATAGGTAGTCTTTGTAGTATCGACAGACAACCAAGACTGATCCCAAGGTCAGGGGTTAAAGCCGCACTATCAGTGTGTTGTTGCTGTTCTTCTCTGACACACTTTTGTGTTTTTTTTCCATAACTGATTAGGTAAGGCTTCCTAATTAACTACAACACTTTTCCTGAAGCTTCTTTAAGACTCGATGTAGCATGTGCATCACAAAAGTGTGAAAGGCCTCTTGCAACTAACAGAGAACATAGAGGTACATCTAACGTCAGCTTGGGAATATTTATAATGGGATGCTTTCCATTTTTAGAAACTCCCAAATTGTGTGTGCAGGTTGAACCTGTGCTTTGTCCTGTCATCTTCCTGTCATTCTGATGTCTGCATTTCAGGATGTCCCAGAACAGGGTCTTGCTGGTGGATGCAATAGTGATTTGATGATTGCCAAGGGGACTCTGTGTGTGTGTGTGTGTGTGTGTGTGTGTGTGTGTGTGTGTGTGTGTGTGTGTGTGTGTGTGTGTGTGTGTGTGTGTGTGTGAGAGAGAGAGAGAGAGAGAGAGAGAGAGAGAGAGAGAGAGAGAGAGAACTATTTTGATATGTAAATACACCCAGCTGTTACAATATAATTATTTTTGTACTTTGTATTATCACACATCTCAGAACCATGCACCCTCCTGCGACGTCATTAGTGGACTATTTTAGTAGTCATCTGTATTCATTGATGGACTTATTTTAATAATTTCAATAAAGCTTTAACCCAATTTAAATTAATTCTTTGATAAGTTTTTCTTTCTGAAGAAAACACCATTTATTTCCTTCTCCAATCCTAAACAACAGTGCCACGTTGTAGTTGTTGTTTATATAGTAAAAATAAATTGTTTCCTTTTTAAGCAGTAAAAAGAGAACCGGTATTGGTCATGTTTACAGTATAATCTGTGCAAAATATAATTATTTTAATTAATACATGTAAATGACCATAAAATTAACTATCTGTCTGTCTGTTTGTCTTCCTTTCAGCTTTTTCTCTTTTACTCAGGAGTCGCCACAGTGAATCATGTGATTCGCAGGTTTGATTTGGCAGAGGTTTTTACGTCGGATGCCCTTCCTGTCACAACCCTTTTAGCAAGGGACAGAAACACGCTGATGACTTTGCAGCTACTCTTTACGAAAGTCAGCATTGGTTCTTTTTCATGCCTCTCACCATAGACAGTGAGAGACATGGCCCGCCTTTGATAACCCAGTTAGCTGCACTGGGGTAGGGGATAGAGGGGGGGTGTCCAACCTTGTGGAGAGTGGGACTCAAACCCCCAACCTTTGGATTAGCGATCCAGCACCCTATACCACTAGACCACCACTGCCCCAACCATAAAATTAACTATCCTGGCCAATTTTAGCAGGAGCTGAACAAAACTCCCTACATACTGAGCGAGGGTGTAGGCTGGTCTGACTGTTTGTGTGTGTGTGTGTGTGTGTGTGTGTGTGTGTGTGTGTGTGTGTGTGTGTGTGTGTGTGTGTGTGTGTGTGTGTATGCACACCTTGGTTGACCGGAACTCGAATCCCAGGGGCTATAATTTTATTTATTATATTACTGAGCACTTTGGGGGAAGCAGGTACACCAGTGGGTAGAATTCTAAACTTTTAAAAATGGCTGTCTGTACAGTGGTGAACTGCAATCAAATATTATAGTTCAACCAAAAACATTCTCAAATATATTTCAAACTACATCTGCAAGTACATGTGCTAAATACATTTACAAATTAAGATAAAGTTATTTATCTATTCCAAGGCACAAACAAAGATGAATAAATATTTACAGCACAAAAACATACTATTAATTTTATAAAAGTTCTCAGCATTAGGCTGTAGATCCAGGCTGGATGGCTTATGATTATTTTAGCCATTCATTCTCTGTGCGTCAATGTTTGTGTTCTAACACATGTGCAGGAGCCGGAGGCGGTGCTAACAAACTGTGCTTTATTATCACACTCGCACTTTGTTTGATTGACAGTGTTCAGCTATTATTGATTATTGCTTACTGATCATATGTGAGGCGCTCCACCGAAATAGGCATTTGATTGTTGATTGGTCAGCTCGGGCTTGCACATGCGCAGTGCCCGTTACACGTTAACTTTCGGTGTTAACTTCCAGTTTCCGGTTGACTGCATGCTGAATTTATCTCCGACTTTCTCCTCAAAAACAGTCATTAAATTTATTTATAAGATTGTGAATACGTACACATAATTTCTTGTCCAGCGGAACTCAACTCCTGCCATGTGTGTGTGTGTGTGTGTGTGTGTGTGTGTGTGTGTGTGTGTGTGTGCACCCCAGCCTATGCCCTAGCTGAGAGATTTCCTTTCGGCCTTTTCCCTTTATCAGAGGTCGCCACAGCGAATGATTCGCATGTTTGATTTGGCATAGGTTTTTTACGTCGGATACCCTTCCTGACACACCCCTTTCCCAAGTGGCAGAAACACGCTGACGGCTATGCAGCTACTCTTTACGAAAGTCAGCAATGGTTATTTTACATGAACCTCTCACCATAGACAGTGAGAGACATGGCCGACCTTTGATAACCCAGTTAGCTGCACTGGGGGGACAGTGACAACTGAGACAATTGGGGATTCGAACCGCCGACCCCCTACATACCAAAGGACTTTAATTGGTTAATTACCTTTAACTGGCTCATTCTGGTGAGGCACTACATCATCATCATCATCACACTCAACATCTCATAGATTACTATCTAGCTGAGCATTATTTAACTGTGATATTTAGTTGCATTGCATTCTGGAACTTTAAGTCTCCACTATGCTGGACTTATTACTTCAACATGGTATGAAAAAAAATCTTTTTCTCCAAATGCAGTTGTAATGTCACCATCAGCATGATGCTGAACTGCTTCACTCTTCACAGGAATAATGAAAACACAGCAGCATATTCATTCATTTTCTGTAACCACTTAATCCTAATTAGGGTCACAGGGAGGCTGGCGCCCATCCCAGACCTAGTGGTATAGGGCGCTGGATCACTGATCCAAAGGTTAGGGGTTCGAGTCCCACTCTCCACAAGGTTGTCACTGTTTCTCCCCAGTGCGGCTGACTGGGTTATCAAAGGCGGGCCATGTCTCTCACTGTCTATGGTGAGACGCATGTAAAAGAACCATTGCAGACTTTCGTAAAGAGTAGCTGCAAAGTCGTCAGCGTGTTTCTGTCCCTTGCTAAAAGGGTTGTGACAGGAAGGGCATCCGACGTAAAAACCTCTGCCAAATCAAATGTGCGAATCAGATGATTCGCTGTGGCGACTCCCGAGTAAAAGGGAAAAAGCCGAAAGGAAGACAGACAGACAGACAGACCTGTAGCAGAAAAGAGACACAGAAATGGATGGGAAATGTCTGACAGAGGCAGGAGGAGGCAGGTACAGTAACCTCCGTGCTGTATTTAACAGTATGAGTGCACCATTTAGGTGGCTCTGTCTGTAGAGATGAATCATCTGAGAGGCTTGCCCTTTTTCCTGTGACCAGCTGAAGAAAGAAAAAAAATAACATTAAAAGAAACTTTGTCTGTCCCCAGTGCAGCTAACTGGGTTATCAAAGGCGAGCCATGTCTCTCTCTGTCTATGGTGTGAGGCATGTAAAAGAACCATTGCTGACTTTCGTAAAGAGTAGCTGCAAAGCCGTTGGCGTGTTTCCGCCCTGCGATGGCCTGGCGAGCTGTCCAGGGTGTACTCTGCCCTCGCCCAAAGTTGGCTGGGATGGGCGCCAGCCTCCCCGTGACCTAAATTAGGATTAAGCGGTTACAGAAAATGAACTGAACTGAACTGAAACTTTGTCTGCCCTGCAATGGCCTGGCAAGCTGTCCATGGTATATCCTACGCTCATTCAAAGTTGGTTGAGATGGGCGCCAGCCTCCCGATGACCCTAATTAGGATTAAGCGGTTCAGAAAATGAATGGATGAATGAGAATCTTTGCCTTTGTGAAAGAGAGAGAGAGAGAGAGAGAGAGAGAGAGAGAGAGAGAGAGAGAGAGAGGAATTTATCTCTTTTCCCCATTTCACCTCATTGGCTTTCTCAAAGCTTTATTTGTTAAATGCATTACATGACGCTTTCAGTGAGAGGACAGCCTTTGTTTAACTGGGCTCGGCACAGAACCTTTAAGACTTCATCAGTGGAACAAGAGAAAAGCATGAAAGAAAAAATAATCTAAATTAAGACATCATGGAAAAGAAATAGAGGGGGAAAACCAACCAACTGAAAAAAGAACAAAAACCCTGTCATGTAATTTTTTGCAAAGCTTTATCCTTTATTAGGATCACGGGCAGGCTGGAGCCACCCCGTTACACCCTGAACAACAACACATACACACAACCTTTTCGGGGCGGTGGTGGTTTAGTGGTTAGGGCGCAGGATCGCTGATCCAAAGGTTGGGGGTTCGAGTCCCCACAAGCTTGTCACTGTCCCCCCCAGTGCAGCTAACTGGGTTATCAAAGGCGGGCCATGTCTGTCACTGTCTATGGTGAGAGGCATGTAAAAGAACCATTGCTGACTTTCGTAAAGAGTAGGCTGCAAAGCCGTCAGCGTGTTTCTGTCCCTTGCTAAAGGGTTGTGACAGGAAGGGCATCTGACGTAAAAATCTATGCCAAATCAAATGTGCGAATCAAATGATTCGCTGTGGCGACTCCAGAGAAAAGGAAAACGCCGAAAGGAAGAAAGAAAACATACACACAACCTTTTACACTTACACCTAGGGGCAATTAGGTACAGTCAATTAGCCTGAGGGCATCCTTTTGGACCGTGGGAGGAAACCTACGCAAGCATGAGAACTTACAAACTCCACACAAAATCGCCCTCGGTAGATAAATGACTCATACCCAGAACCTTCATACTGTGAGGTAGACATGCTAACCTCTATGCCACCATGCCATGAACAGATTTTCTATTTATTTAAATTATATGCTAATTAAGACTGTATAAAAGGTACAAACTATCATCACAATCATTAAATATGATTACTGCAGTAGACAGAAACTGTTTCGAATGTGTGTAACCATCCCTTTAGTGGTGTTGTGTTTCACTCGAGATTGTTAGGGCCCAGTAGTTTCAGGCTCTAGTTAATTATTCAGACAGCTTTAGGGGTCACATGATGCAAGAGCGAGGGTGACATGTTCCCATACTGCCTTGCGCCACTGCACTTTAGGCAATTCTTTGTCCAGAAATCAGACCTAAGTTGCACTTTCTGTTTTGTCCAGATAACACGAAAACCTTAAGGGAGAGGATTTCTTCTCGGGAAGAAAAACTTGTAGAAGTTGAGAGGAAATTTCACAGTTGGTCAGACATCACCATAATGCTCAGTCAGCTCTGTGCGGTTTTAGCATGCAGATACAGCAGGTATAAAAAGTTTACACACCCCTGCTGAACTGGCAGGGCTTTATATTTGAGAAGAAAAAGATGACAGATCTGATCTTTCCTTCCCTTCAGTGGTGATTTTCAATCCTAATGATTTCACATAAGGATGAGTTTGTGCTACTCAAAAAAAAAAACAAAAAAAAAACCCTCAAGTGTTCTTTTAACAGATTAAAGCTTTTAACATGAACATCTGTCTGAAAGGGAAAGCTTTTATTTACAGAGATCTACAGAAAATATTGATGATATCAAAGATAAAAAAAAATAACACACACACACACACACACACACACACACACACACACACACACACACACACACACACACACACACACACATGAGAAGAAAGAACAGAGAAACAATAAATGAATTATCGGAAACTAAAATACATAACTTTTAATAACTTTAGCAAAGAATGCAAGAAAGTAAGAAAGGTCATAGATGAGTCAAAAGTAAGAAAGCAATAAAAAAAAATAAAAAAGAAAAGATGGGATGGTGAAATAACACATGTTGATAAAAATCACATTCCTGAGACACAAAATCATCCCTTAAAAATCTCCTATTTTCTCGTTGTTTTCTTTTGTCCGAGTCTTTAAAAAGATTTCAGAACACCTCGGAGCTCCATATGGAGTCTCAACCAATAAAGTTGACAAAGATTTAAAACCAAACCTACATGTTTTCTACAAACACTGATGCCAGAAGGTAAAAGCTCAGTGAATTCCTTGCCCTGTTCCCTGATTGGATAACTGGAGCTGAGCACCTGCAGGAACAGATACACCACTTATCTCTGCCTCACACCCTGCGCCAAGTGTTTTCCAGCTCATTTCACACTGTGCGCCTGTTCTCCTGCGATCGAGGACAAGACAAACACCAAAATGCAGTCGTAATTGCACTTTCATTGTTATAATTATGGCAACAACAAAGCTGTGAAAAGTAAAAGCATTATCATGAGCATTGAATATAATGCAGATGCAAAGGGAAAACCACAGGGCATGCTGGCAGAGAAGGGCAGAGGTGGCAGGATGTCTGCACCAAGGGCTTTTATTAAGGAACAGCCAACAGCACACAGAGGGGCTCAAAATATTGCTTAGGGAACGAAACTATATGAGAGACTATTATGATTAAACCGGAAAAAAACGACAGGTAAACATGAGACAAGGATTAAAAGGAAATTTCATGTGACTGTGATTTTATAAACAGAAAATAGACCAGAGGAGGCAGACTCAGAGCATGATTATACCTTTAAAACACACAGAAGGAGCTTATGATGATGATGATGATGATGATGATGATGATGATGATGATGATGATGACGGTGAGACACATGGAAAAAAATTTGATTTCTATTTTAAGTAAAAAGTAGGAAAAAACAAAGTCATCACACTAAACTAATGTTTATAATGGGTGTTGTTCTGACAGGGTTATGAATATTAAGAAGGAAAGAGAAAAAATGAAGGAATGACAGTAAGGAAGGAAAGAAAATGGGAACGAAATTTAAAAAGAAAGTAAGAAAGAAAGAAATGGAAGGGGAAAAGAGACAGAAAGGAAAAAGAAAGAAAAGCAAAAAATAAAAAATAGCAGCAAATAAAAACAAAAAGAAAAAATTTATAAGCAAAGAACGTAATTGACAGGAAAAAGAGATAAGGGAAAACAAGGAAAAAAGGAAAATTATAAAGTCTAAAAAAAGAAAGAAAACAACTACAGTATATACAAAATGAATCCATTTATTCATTTTCTGCACTGCTTAATCGTAACTAGGGTTGCGGGGAGGCTGGTCCCATCTCAGCTGACTCCAGGTGAGGGTGGAGTACACCCTGGACAGCTCGCTGGACCATCGCAGGGCCAACACTAGGAGAGATTTGTAACAGCCAATTAATCTATTGTGTATGGTTTTGGACTATGGCATGAAACCGGACTACCCAGAGGAAACTCGCGCAAACACGAGGAGAACATGCAAACTCCACACAGAAATGCCTGAGCTGGGAATCAAACCTGGGCCTTCTTGCTGAGGCAGACGTGCTGACCAGTACACCACCATACCGCCTATATACAAAATGGAAAAAACAAAAACTAGAGAAGGTCAAAAGCTAAAAGAAAAAAAGAATAAAAAAAGGAAAGAAAAAACAAAAATAAACAGAATAAGTACTAAAATAGACTAAAAAGAATAAAGGAGAGGCATCCTTCTGTTTCGAGAGACAATGGAGTTTGCGCCATGGTTAATTCATAGTTGATTGACAGCGCCTGTTGTGGCTATAGAGTGCAATTCTGGGGTGGCAGACTGTGTTGCAGTAGTCACAAATGACGTCTGCGCCTGGCTGTATGGATTTTGATGCTTTTCGTTCTCTTTTCTCCTCCCACTGATCCTCTTTCCTCTTCTCATTGCTGTGGATGCCTGCCTTCACAGCATGTGTCCAGCGACTGTGACCACTGCCTCCCAGCCTGTTGGGTTGATACCACCTGCCTTCAAATCGCTTTTGAGGACGTCCTTGTAGCAAAGGACTGCCTTCCAGCAGGTCTGGAACCAGTGGCAAGCTTTCCATACAACACACCCTTCTGTATTTGGCCATCATCCTTTCGGCTAACATGACCAAGCCATCTCTGTCGCCTCTGGCTGAGCAAGGCGAACATGCTGAGCATTCCCACCTGTGTCAGAACATCCTTGTTAGAGACACGATCTTGCCAGCTGATGCCCATGATTCTTCTGAGGCAGTGCATATAAAAGGTGTTGACTTGGCATTCTTGGCGAGAGTACAGGGTCCAGGCTTCACAGCCGTACAAGAGTGTGCTGAGTATACAAGCCTGGTATACCACTATCTGGGTGTTGGTAGTCAGCATGGCATTGTTCCATACTGATTTTCTAAGGTGAGCCCATGCTGTTGCTGCTTTGTCCATGCACTTTTTCAGCTCTGCATTGAGGGACAGATAGCTTGAGATGGTGGAACCCAGGTAGGCGAACTTAGGCACCACCTCAAGGATGTGGTCATCAATGGCGATGCAGGGAATAATGCAAACATTCTGGCCCATGACCTGGGTCTTCTTGATGCTGATTATGAGAACAAACTCTTTGCATGCATGAGCAAACTAGTTGATGAGTTGCTGTAAGGCAGGGGTCTCCAATCTAATCAACAAAGGGCCGGTGTGAGTGCAGGTTTTCACTTCAACCAAACAGTAGCCACACCTTCCACCTGTTTTCACCAATCACTGATCATCAAAAGAAAAGAACAAAACTAGATCGGACATTACTAGACTATTAGATTGTTTCAATTCTGAAGTAGCGCCATCTTGGTGAGATCACCTTGCTTTAAGACTTAAAGTGATCTCACCAAGATGGCCCTACTTCATAATTGAAACAGTAATGTCCAATCTAGTTTTTTTTTTCTTTTCTTTTGATGAACAGTGATTGGTGGAAACAGGTGGAAGGTGTGGCTACTGTTTGGTTGAAGTGAAAACCTGCACCCACACCGGCCCTTTGTGGATAATATTGGAGACCCCTGCTGTAAAGCCTCCTCTGTGTGTGCAGCCAAGGCAGCGTCATCAGCAAACAGCATCTCTCTAATCAGGACCTTTCGTACCTTGTTTTTGCTTGGAGACGTGCAAGATTGAAGAGACTGTCCTTAATTCTGGTGTGAAGATACACTCTGTCTTCTGGCTGGTTGAAGGCATAGGACAGCAGCAGGGAGAAGATGGTGAAAAGCGTCGGAGCAAGTACACATCCTTGTTTCATGCTGCTTCTGATTGGGCAGGGGTCCGAGGATCAGCCGTTGCACCTGATAATGCCATGCATGTCTTCATGGAAAGGCGAAATCAGCCTCAGGAGCCTGGGGGCACATCCAGTCCTCTGTAGCAGGGTGAAAAGGCCTTGCCTGCTGACCAAGTCAAAGGCCTTTGTCAAGTCAATGAAGGCAATGTACAGTGGATGCCTCTGTTCTCGGCACTTCTCTTGCAGTTAGCTTAGTGAAAAGACCATATTGATAGTTGATCTTTCTGCTCTATAGCCACACTGTGCCTCGGGGTAGACTTGCTCTGCCAGTTTCTGAAACCGGTTGAGTACTACTAGGGCAAAGGCTTTCCCAATGGTACTGAGAAGGGATATTCCACGATAGTTATTGCAGTCACTGCGGTGAAGAACTTCATTCTTGTAGAGCATGATGATTGACTATAGAAAGAAAAAATTAATACAACATAAATACAGAAAATAAAAGAAAGACAGAATGAAGGAGCTTGTGTGGGGCTCCCTCAAGTGCTCTGGTTTCCTGCCACAGGGCAAAGATGCATATTAGGCTTATTGACTCTTCCAACTTGCCGTCAGCGTGTTTCTGTCCCTTGCTAAAAGGGTTGTGACAGGAAGGGCATCCGACGTAAAAACCTCTGCCAAATCAAATGTGCGAATCAAATGATTCGCTGTGGCAACTCCCGAGTAAAAGGGAAAAAAGCCGAAAGGAAGACAGACAGACAGACTCTTCCAACTTGCCCCTAGGTGTAAATTTGAGAGTGAATGCCTGTGTGTTTCCCTGCTGTGGTCTGGCGAGCTGTTCAGGGTACACCCCACTTTCACCCAGCTTCAGCTGCCACTCTGGTCTGGAGTTCTGAAATCTAGACAGGCAATCTGGTTACTTGGGGTGTTTATAGGGTTGGAAGGTTACCACTTGTAAGACAAGCGATTACCTATGGTATTACAAGAGGAAAACTACTGGTACTTTCTATGTCATGAAACGGAAGCGTCACAACATGGGAGATCACTATAAACTCTTCATCTCTATTTCATAGTGTCCTGTCTGCGTGTTACGTGACATTTGATGAGATGCCCCTTGCAACAGTAGCATAATCGAGTTAGAAAATCAGTGCATGTGTGTGTGTGTGTGTGTGTGTGTGTGTGTGTGTGTGTGTGTGTAAACCCATCTCGTATGAGTAATTACTTTCTTACTCATTCTTTAAGACACCATCATAGATGTAGACAGTGTCTTAAAGATGCCAGACAGGGTTTCTATGACAACACACACCTATTTATGTAAAACGCATATTAAAGATGATGATGTTTGACTGAATTCCAGTGAACTAAATTTATTACAGTGATACACAAAATATACATGTGAAATTCATTTGATTTATATTCTTTGATAGAATGTGACATGCCAACATACTGTACAGGGAACTAGAAAAAAAAAAAATCATCCTTATTGTTTCCATGGTAACAGCCCTTACTTTTAAAGAAAAGTCAAGTTAAAGAGAGCTTTATTTAGCATTTATGAAAGGAGTCTCCAGTGTCAATAGGTGAACTTCAAGTGAAAATGGTGGATGGTGAGAAAACAGAAAAAAGTATGATATCTCAGGTCATCTGGAGACGGACACTCCGCTGGCACTCCCAATCTGTCCGTTCCATCATACACATGGCTAGCTCCTCAGGGCTTTCTGTGCCAGTGTCCTGCATCACAACATCAACTGTGGTTAAGCTGGAGCGGCCTTAGTTCTGTCTCCCATGTGTGGGGGTCCACAGCACTATTTTGCTTGCTGGCACCTTGCAAAATACGTTCTATAGAAGTTCTATAGAGAAAAGTTCTTCTATCGAACGTTGGAACCTTGTTACAAGTTTTCTATAGCAATCCGTATATATTCAACAGAATATTTTCTTTTTATAGAAAATAATTTAGAACAAGATTGCTATAAAGCCTTTTTCTACAGAACTTCTTGAGAAATGTTATGTTCTATAGAAAAATTCTGTTCTAAAGAAATTCTATTGAAGTTATATAGAATATCTTTTGCAGGGCAGCTCAGGATGTCAGTAGCAGTGGCCAGCTAGCCCCAATCATCAGTGCAATCTTGTCTGTTACTCTGGGTACCTCTTGATACTGCATCTCATTCATGATGTACTGGCCTGGATCGATGTGGAGGACTTGTTGAAATATTGTTCTTTAATTTGTCATTGTGTAAGAGGAATAATACATTGTATGGGGGGGGGGGGGGGGGTTAAAAATCCTTCATTGGTTGCATTGAGGGACATTGATTATTTATCTACATCAACACATACAGAACATTTTTATCCATACATTTTAGCTCCTCTAGATAGCCGGAGGGGTCAGAGAGACATACGTATAGTAAACAAATGTAAGAAAAATTTCAGTTTGGATAAATACCTCCAAAGACATGTACGTTAGGCTGATTGGGTGTGTCAAATTGCTCAGATTAAAGTGTGCATGGGTATATGTGTGTTGGGCCTACAATGGACTTACAAGCTGAGTAGGATTAGGGAGTTTGGCAAATTAATGAATTAATTAATTACAAAGTTTTGATTTTGTCATTGTTTTTGGAGGAGCATGTACAGCAGTTCTGACTCAAGATGGCTGTTGGATACACACCTTTCCATCTAGAGTGATTCACCACCCAGCATGCATCTTTCCCTACAGACGCTCACACAGACTGCCCACATCATCTGTGGAGGCCTCCATCTGTGCAACATCATGAGTAAATAAGCAACAGCAAGACAATTTTCAAAAGAGTTTGCTTGTGCTGACTTATATAAGACTGCACCGACTGCTTTGAAAGACTTTTCACTTGCCAAAAAACAAACAATTTTACGCCTTCCCTGTTCCTTAGAATGATGTCACCTAGCCTTTATTTGTCCTGCTAAAGTATCTTTTCATGCCTTTTACTAAACGAATGATTTCTCACATTTCTGCATAAAATCACCATCAAATGTGATCTAGTCTTTGTCAAAATCACACAGATGAAAAAACAGTTTTTGCTTTAACTAAAATCACCCAAACATTTATAGTTTTTCATATTTTAATGAGGATAGCATGCAAACAATGACAGAAGGGGGAGGAATAAGTAACCGAACCCTCTGCCTAAGGAGACTTAAAGAGCAATTGAAACCAATTTTTACCAAATTTAAGTCAGGTGTGTGTCCAATCACTGATGAGTGGCTTAAAGCTGCCCTGCCACTATAAAAAACATACCTGGTAAGAATCGTCTTGATGAGAAGCATTGTCTGATGTGCACCATGGCTCGCTCAAAAGAGCTGTCTGAAGACCTGCGATCAAGAATTGTTGATTTGTATAAAGCTGGGAATGGACACAAAACCATCTCTAAAAGTCTGGATGTTCATCAATCGACAGTCAGAGAAGTTGTCTACAAATGGAGAGAGTTTGGCACTGTTGCTTCTCTCCCAAGGAGTGGCCGTCCACCAAAGATAACGCCAAGAGTTCAGCGCAGAATACTCAGAGGTAAAAAAAAAAAACCAAGAGTGTCTGCTAAAGACTTACAAAAATCACTGGCACAGTCCAATATCTCTGTGCACACATCAACTATATGTAAAACAATGGCCAAGAATGGTGTTCATGGGAGGACTCCAAGGAGGAAGCCACTGCTGTCTAAAAAAACATTGTTGCTCGTTTAATGTTCGCAAAAAGGCACTTGGACACTCCACAGAAGTTTTGGCAAAATATTTTGTGGACTGATGAAATCAAAGTTGAATTGTTTGGGAGGAACACACAACGTCATGTGTGGAGGAAAAATGGAACAGCTCACCAACATCAACACCTCATCCCCACTGTGAAACATGGTGGAGGGTGCATCATGGTTTGGGGCTGTTTTGCTGCCTCGGGGCCTGGACAACTTGCAATCATTAATGGAAAAATGAATTCAAAAGTTTATCAGGATGTTTTGCAGGAAAACCTGAGACCGTCTGTCAGACAGTTGAAGCTAAAAAGAGGATGGATGCGGCAACAAGACAATGATCCAAACTACAGAAGTAAATCAACTTCAGAATGGTTTCAGAAGAACAAAATACACGTTCTGGAGTGGCCAAAAGTGTCCAGACTTGAACCCCATTGAGATGCTGTGGCATGACCTCAAGACAGCGATTCATGCCAGACATCCGAGGAATCTGACTGAACTACAGCAGTTTTATAAAGAAGAATGGGCCAAGATTAGTCCTGATCGATGTGCCAGACTGATCTGCAGCTACAGGAAGCGTCTGGTTGAAGTTATTGCTGCCAAAGGGGGGGGGGGCACAAAATATTAAATGTGATGGTTCGGTTACTTATTCCTCCCCCTTCTGTCATTGTTTGCATGCTATCCTCATTAAAATATGAAAAGCTATAAATGTTTGGGTGGTTTTAGTTAAAGCAGACACTGTTTTTTCATCTGTGTGATTTTGACAAAGGTCAGATCACATTTGATGTTGATTTTATGCAGAAATGTAAGAAATTCTAAAAGGTTCAGATACTTTTTCATACCACTGGATTTGGGATCATCTACTGATCTACTGCAAGGGTGTCACACTCATTATCAATGAGGCCCACATCCCGAAACATTGAGATAATCAAGTGCTGAATAATCAATCCACATCTATTAAAAAAGAACAGCCATGATATTATTTATTTACTTACTTTTTATGCAAATAATGTACAATAATAATTTACCTTAAAAGTTCTTGCAGGCCACATAAAATGAGTCTGAGGGTCAGATTTGGCCTGTGGGCATTGAGTTTCACACTTTTGATCTATTGTATAAGTTCCCAAAAATACATAAAGAGACATTCTAATCTGCCTATTAATGATATGCAGCTAATATTTCCATCTTAAAAATGTCATCCATGATATAAAAACCTTACTTCCTAAAAGCAGAGATTCTGATGGATGTCTCTATTGATAGGTGTCGAAGCCTGGGTTGAACTTTTTTGCTGCCTTTCCTTTCACTGGCTGAATCCAGCTTTCATTTCTATCACTTGTCTTACTAGTTTAAGTATCTATTTAATGAGTTCATGTTCTGTCAAACTTCTGATTTCTGTGTTTGCTGCACAAAAATATATTTACCTGCAAGTTTTTCGGCCTACATGAGTTAAATTGTGTGTTTTATATTTCTGTGCAAGTCTGAGCAGTGGTGTCTGAGTCTTTTTTTTTTTTTTTTTTTTTTTTTTTTGGGGAGGGGGGGGGCTTTTCATTATTAGTGACCTATTTTTTATTTTTTTGTTGCCTGTCATCATGCAAGTCAGGGATACATAACAGCCAATCAGCATCAACTCAATGTGCACACAAAGGACAACCATCAAAAACGAAGTCAGTTACAAGCATACTGTGGTGGACACCCTTGGACTATGTTGCTCGACTGGCGCAATAAAATTGCTGCTATTATGTCTCAGACTATGCATCCTAGAGGCAGTAGTGGCCTGGTGGTAAAGGTGCTGAATCACTGATCCCAAGGTTGAGGGTTCAATCCCCACTCTCAACAGGTTGTTACTGTGCCCCCAGTGCAGCTAACTGGGTTATCAAAGCCTGACCATTTATGTCACTGTCTATGGTGTGAGGCTGTAAAAGAAACATTGCTGACTTTCATCAAGAGTATACTGCATAGCTGTCAGTTTGTTTCTGGTGATGGCCTGGTAAGCTGTCCAGGGTGTACTCTCTGCCCTTGCCCAGAGTTGACTGAGATGGGTGCTAGCCTCCCCGTGACCCTAATTAGGATTACGCCGATCAGAAAATGAATGAAGTATGCACCTTAGTCTGCTCTTGTGTAAAACATGTGCGCACCCTGTAATAATAATAAATAATAAATCATTACCTTCCTTCTAAAACATATTTTACATTAGAGGTAATAAATGACAGTAATACTGTACTGCCATTAAATGCACTGCCATGTAAATCAATAATATCTTTTACACCAGACGTAAGATGTGTGTGCAGTCATGGGGTTAATGTTGTTGCGGGGTTTTATCAGAAAATATAAGTAAAATAAAACCATTCTTGTTGCATTCTGAAGCAGTAAGCACTTTAGTATCTGTTGTTTTAAGTTTTATACCAAATCAATAAACCCGTGTCGTGCTAATGCTGTATGTGTGATGAAGATGTTCTGTCATGTGACTTGCTCCTACACAGCAGAGCGTTGTTTCTTCAGTGTGACGTCATCTCGGTATGACCGAGGGCACTGTCGGATCACAATTATTCACTATTGAGCACCGAGTAGATTTACTCACTTCACTGAGTCACAGCATCAGGGCTGAATTCCCAGTCTGCTGTGTGTATGCATTCACCCATGATAAATAATTTCCTTTTTTTCTCTTCTTCCTTTTAAATCCTTATTTAAATTTAAAGTGTCAGTAAATTCATAGCTTTTCATTTTTTGTCCCTTAGTGAAATGGCCGCAGTCTATCTACTAAAATATATTCATTCATTAATTCATTCATTTTCTGAACCACTTAATCCTAATTAGGGTTACGGGGAGGCTGGCACCCGTCTCAGCCGACTCTGGGCGAGGGCGGAGAACACCCCGGACATCTTACCAGGCCATCTTTAATGCTGCCCTCAAATTATATTATTATTTTCTCCGTGTATTCAAACTACAATGTGTGCAATGTTTTTTTTTTTGTTTTTTGTTTTTGCTAATGACAAGCTAGCTGTCTAACTACATTTACACTGAAGTATAATTTGCTTAATAAAGAGTCACTTTCAGAGATTTAACCAGTGAATATGTCTTTATGTTGTTTGGTCTAAGAATGTGCAGATTAAAGTTGCCCAAGCAAAAGCCCATTTTTCCAATTTGGCTGAAAATAATGATAACTGTTTCGTTCTTGCTGTTCTGGCTACATATGTAAATACAAGTAACACATTATTGCTAAAGATCAAATTGAATTGTCAAATCATCCACATTTCATCATGCTGAACTTAAAAGATAGAAAAAAATTCCTAAGTAGGAATTCTGAGTTAGAGAGTCATTTTCTTGGACAAGAATTTTAAATTAATTGAATGTACCATGATGATGTGCTGTCAGCCCATTTAAATGCTCAGTAGAAACTCATTCATTCATTTTCTAAGCCGCTTAATCTTAATTAGGGTCGCGGGGAGGCTGGCACTTATCTCACTCAACTCTTGGCGAAGGCAGGCTGATTGCAAAGCCAACACACATACAACCAATCAAACTCACACTCACAGCCAGGGGAAGTTGGGAACAGCCAATTAGCCTACTGTACATGATTTTGGACTATGGGAGGAAACCAGAGTATCTTCAGGAAGCCCATGCAAGCACAACATGCAAACTTCACTCAGAAACGCCCAAGCTCAGGATTTAAATCCAGGTCTTCTTGCTGTAAGGCGGATGTGCATGTGTAAACTTTCAGATGTAGAAACTATGCACAGTAAATATTATTATCTATTCCACAGGGATAGTGCAACCTAACTGGCTTGCTATCTTGGAGACATTATCCATTAATTCAAGTTAATAAAACTTAAATTAAAACAACAGACACCCATGATTTTTTATGGTCCCTTGAAGGAAAACCCCCCAAAAGTAGAGTTATAATTTGCAAATACAAGAACAACAAACTAAATCTCGACTTTTTGGGGGGATTTCCATGTTCCCGTGTAGTAGACAGTACTGTATACTAAAACAATTACTCACTTGAGACACGTTAATTCTCACTGAATAGTTCCCTAGATATTCCATCCATTTCATATTTGGCAAATAGTCGATATTCATGTCATGCACAGAGATGGGAGTTGTTCAGCAAAGGCAGTTGATTAACTCTTTTGCAGCAATATTAAAAAGCTCTTGTTATTCTTGTCAGGCTGTCACTATTCTTAATATTTCACTACTTGTCTCATCTACTCTTGAGATTGTTTTATTTCAGTGGCGGTATCTCCTAGACCATTGGCTGCTGGAAATTTCAATACAAAGACACACATCAATGTACAAAATCAAATTACTGTATGGCTCTGAATCGAGATTATCACTTCAACATTGTACATGTTTTGATGTTATCATCTACATCTACATCCAATCATGAGGAATGGACGTCGATCCCTCAAGCTTGAATGAAGTTCATATAGGGATTGTAATGACTGATCACAATGATCTACCGTATGGGTCGCCAGTCCACATACGGACTCACTCACACCTACGGGCAATTTGGAACAGCCAATTAACCTACTGTGCATTTTTTTGGACTGTGGGAGGAAACTGGAGTAACCAGAGGAAACCAACACAAGCACAGGGAGAACATGCAAACTCCGCACAGAAACGCCCAGGCCTGGCCTTCTTGCTGTGAGGCAGACGTGCTAACCACTACGCCACCGTGCCGCCATCTTTTGATGTTAATGAATGCTGTGTGTATTGATTATAAATTAGCTATAAGAGGACATAAGAGTCCATGAGGTCATTTTATTTCGCTCCTGAGACATTCCGAACCACAGACACAGCAAATGCCCTTCGGCAATGCCACACTAAGATATTAAAAGGAAACTTTTTCAATTATATTTCAGAGTAGAGTTCCTTCCCATTGATTGACATTTACTTTATAGCTGCTTCACTTCATTCTAATTTGCCCTTGGATATTTAAATTTAATATTCACCTTGGCTTGATTGAAGTTTGCTTTTAGTAATTGACAAGGACAAGAATTTTATTTGCAGGATATTTATTACCTTCACTGGGTGTTTTTATTCTCGAACATTTTCAGCTAAGCAGACTGGTGTTTCCAGTGACAGCCCTTCAGTACAAAGAAGTTTACACCTTCTCTCTTTTTACAGCTCCTGTTCTAATTATCTAAGATCTTTACATTTAATTCGCAATATGAGCAAAAATGCATGAAATTCATGAAAAGAGAAAGAGCAAAGACTTTGTTTCAGTGCGTGCATGACGTACGAGAAGGCGACTGAATCAATGAGACGTCAGTGGTGTCTTATCATTGTATCACTGTGATGCAGCTTGAACACGATTCACCTCCTGCTGGTAGAGGTCATGCTGCGTGATCCTTCATGTCCACAAATCGCATGCCTTTCATTGAATGACACTAAACAGTGAAAATAACTTTGCTTTATTACAAGATTTGTAAAAGAGAAGGACAGCATTAGGAAATTAGTAGACTTGTTCATACTTTTATATTTAGTGATGTATCATATGCAGCACATCCAGTAAATTTAATGGACATTTACCAATCACAAAATTAAGGCTTAGAAAAAAAACTGTTATGAAGACAGATTTATGCAGTGAAAATCCTCTCCAAGATCCTATCAGGTTATTTTATGTGGGCTCGCTGGTCAGTGAAATTAAGGGAATTATTAAAAAAGAATCAGCTGATAAATACGTATTGTCAGGTGAGCTCCTCTAATCAATGGTGGTTCAAACCATGTCCCCCCCACCCCCACACAAATAATATAATTCTAAATATATATATATATATATATATATACCACTAGACAACCACTGCCCCATATATACATATACACAAATCATAAATACTACCAAATACAGTACATCAATACGTCAAATTACTAAATTCAACAAATTTTCAGTGGAGGGTGTGCACCAATACAATTCAGAGTACCCGTGAATTTGAAACCTGACATCCTAAATACAGTTTAGGCACAATATATTATTATGTGCCATTTATCAACTTTTCAGAATAGGGCCCAGATGAACAATACAACCTGATTGGCTAATTTTAGACATATGACACAGAAATCTCAAAGTGTTACAAAATATACCAAATATCAATGGAACATACATGCTTTTAATTAACCTTCTGAACTGAAAATTCAACCTTTTGTTCCTAAAGCTGCTTCTCCAACCATTAGAATATCGCTGCCCCTGCAATGCACAAATGTTGCCTGAAATTCTGTTCAGTTAGTACTTTGCTCATAGTAACTAGCCAGCTTGCCTTGCCTTGCCTTGCTTTGCCTTGCCTTGTCTTGTCTTGTCTAAAATAATTTACTACAGACAACAGGAATAAGCTGCATCTGGAGCAAGTGCGGCAACTTTTCTTTGTGTATGCATAATCATTCAAACCCATGAAAAGCCAGAAGTTAAAGAGGGAACGAGTAAGTCAACCACTACAGGAGAATTGCCCACCAATATCCAGGATGAATGTTACTTTCCATTTGTAAACCGTTTAACTGACATTGACTGTGTTCACACAGGGGCAGTGCTGGCCCAGTAAGACGCTGGATTACTGATCGGGGGTTCAAGCATTACTATCAACAATAATAAATATATTTTTTAAATTTTATGTTTGGGGCAGTGTTTGCCTGGTGGTAAGGTTTTGGAGTACGGATCCCAAGGTTGGGGATTCAAACCCCACTGTCAATAGTCGTCACTGCTGGTCCACCCTGTGCAGCTAACTGGGCAATCAAAGTCCAGCCATGTCTCTGACTGTTTATGGTGAGAGGATCAAGTAAAAAACTATTGCTGATTTCCTCAAGAGCAGACTGCATAGCCATCAGTGTGTTTTTGCACTGCGATGGCCTGGTGAGCTGTCCAGGGTGTACTCGGCTAAGATGGGCGCCTACCTCAGTGCTGCACTAATTAGGATTAAGCGGCTCCGAAAATGAGTGAATGAATGAATGTGTTCACACGGTAAGTTGTGCCTGGAACAGACTCTTTGAGAACTTGTGCCACCACAAAAAGTGGGGCAACTTGCACCAATCAGTATTAAGTTGTTTAGGAATAAATTATTTTACATGGACAGTTGTGCCTTGATAACATGTCCTGGATAGAAGTTGCACATGTGTAGTGTAAAATCATCTATTTAGATCATGGTTAGCCCATCTTAACTTGCTAGCACACAGTAGTGCTTTTATCTTCTCAGGTTAGTTTATGTTATCTCGCTTGCTAATGAAAGCCTGCTCACTAATGTAAGCTGTTCGCTTATGTTTCTGCTAAATTAATGTTACTGCAAAATATTGCATCTAAATTCCTGTCACATTCGCTCATGATAGTTGGCCGATAATAGTAAATTGATTACCTTATATAGCTGGTTAAACGTCTTCTTCTTTTCCTTTCGGCTTTTCCCTTCAGGGGTCGCCACAGCAAATCATCTGCCTCCATCTCACCCTATTCTCTGCATCTTCTACTCTTACTCCAACTACCTTCATGTCCTCCTTCACCACATCCATAAATCTTCTCTTTGGTCTTCCTCTAGGCCTTCTGCCTAAGTCGTAGTAGTTCCAACCTCAGCATTCTACTACCAATATACTCACTATCCCTCCTCTGTACAATACCAAACCATCTCAATCTAGTCTCACTGACTTTGTCTCCAAAAACTCTTACATGTGCTGTCCCTCTGGCGTACTTATTCCTGATCCTTTACATCCTCGTTACTCCCAAAGAGAACCTCAACATTTTCATCTCTGCTACCTACAGCTCTGCCTCCTGTAGTTTCCCCAGTGCCACTGTTTCTAAACCATACAACATCACTTGCCTCAACACCGTCTTGTACACTTTTCATTTCATTCTTGCAGATACCTTCCTATCACACGTCTTTTCACTTTTCTCCAACCATTCCAACCTGCCTGCACATGCTGTGGATTGTTGAGCCGAATAACTTAAAATCCTCCATCTTCTTGATCTCTGCTCCCTTTAACCTCACTGTTCCTCTTGGGTCCTTGTCATTCACACACATGTATTCTGACTTACTGAGGCTAACCTTCATTCCTCTCCTTTCCAGGGCATACCTCTACCTCCACCTCTGTAGGTTTTCTTCCACTTGTTCTCTGCTCTCACTACAGATCACAATGTCATCTGCAAACATCATAGTCCATGGCGAATCTTTTCTAACCTCGTCTGTCAGCCTGTCCACCACCATAGCAAACAAGAAGGGGCTCAGAGCTGATCCTTGATGCAGTCCCACCTCCACCTTGAACTCTTGTGTCACACCGACAGCACACCTCATCACTGTCTTACATCTCTCATACATGTCCTGCACCACTCTAACATACTTCTATGACACCCCAGATGTCCTCATGCAATACCACAGTTCCTCTCTCGCCACCCTGTCATATGCTTTCTCCAGATCCACAAAGGCACAATGCAGCTCCCTCTGACCTTCTCTGTACTTCTCTATTAACATCCTCAAAGCAAACACTGCATCTGTGATGCTCTTTTTTAGCATGAAACCAAACTGTTGTTCATAAATGCTGACCCCTGCCCTTAGTCTAGTTTCCACTATTCTTTCCCATAACCTCATCGTATGGCTCATCAACTTTATCCCTCTGTAGTTTCTACAACTCTGCATGTCTCCCTTGTTCTTAAAAATGGGCACAAGCACACTTCTCCTCCATTCCTCCGACATCCTCTCACTCTGTAAGATATTTTTGTATGTTCTTGTCAGAAAATCTACTGCTACCTCTCCTTGACACTTCCATACCTCCGCCAGTATGTCATCAGGACCAATTGCCTTTCCACTCTTTATCCTCTTCAATGCCCTCCTCACGTCACCCTTACTAATCTTTGTTACTTCCTGGTTCTCAACGGTCACCTCTTCTACTCGTTTTTCTATGTCATTTTCCTCATTCATCAGCTCTTCAAAGTACTCTTTCCATCTTCCCAGCACACGTCTGTCATCAGTCAATACATTTCCGACTCTGTCCTTAATCACTCTAACTTGCTATACGTCCTTCCCATCTCTATTTATCTGCTGTGCCAACCTGTATAAATCATTTTCTCCCTCCTTACTATCCAACCTAGCAAGTCATCATACGCCCTTTGTTTGGCCTTTGACACCACTACCTTCGCTTTACGCTGTGTCTCCCTGTACTCCTGTTTACTCTCTTCGGTCCTCTCAATGTCACACTTCTTCTTAGCTAACCTCTTCCTTTGTACACACTCCTACACTTCCTCATTCCACCACCAAGTCTCCTTATCTACTCTCCTTCCAGATGACACACCAAGTACTCTCTTACCTGTCTCCCTGATCACATTTGCTGTAGTTGTCCAGTCATCTGGAAGCACTTCCTGGACACCCAAAGCCTGTTTCAACTCCTTGAAGACAACATGACACTCTTCCTTTTTCAGCTTCCACCACTTTATCTTCTGCTCTGCCTTTGCCTTCTTCACCTTCCTCACCATCAGCGTCATCCTGCACACCACCGTCCTATGCTGTTTGGCAACACTCTCACCCGCTACTAATTTGCAGTCACCGACTTCCTTCAAATTACATCGCCTGCACAAGATGTAGTTTACTTGTGTGCTCCTACCTCCACTTTTATAAGTCACCCTATGCTCCTGTCTCTTCTGGAAGAAAGTATTTACCACAGCCATTTCCATCCTTTTTGCAAAATCTACCAACATCTGTCCTGTGTTCCTGTCCTGGATACCAAACCTGCCCATCACTTCCTCATCCCCTCTGTTTCCTGCACCAACATGTCCATTGAAGTCTGCACCAATGACCACTCTTTCACCTCTGGGGATACTCTGCATCACTTCATCTAACTCACTCCAGAATCTCTCCTTCTGTTCTAGCTCACATCCTTCCTGTGGGGCATAAGCACTAACAACATTGACCATCACGCCTTCAATTTCTAACTTGAGGCTCATCACTCTGTCTGACACTCTTTTCACTTCTAGAACATTCCTGACAAACTCCTCCTTCAGGATGACTCCTACTCCATTTCTCTTCCAATCCACACCATGATAGAACAGCTTAAACCCCACTCCTAAGCTTTTAGCCTTGCTACCATTCCACCTGGTCTCCTGAACACACAGTATGTCCACCTTCCTCCTCCGCATCATGTCAGCCAGCTCTCTACCTTTTTCTGCCATAGTTCCAACAGTCAAAGTCCCTACTCTCAGTCCTAGACTCATGCTTTTCTTCTTCTCTCTCCGCCTACGGACACGCCTCCCGCCTCCCCTTCTTCGACCAACAATAGTCCAATTTCCACCAGCACCCTGTTGGTTAACAGCACTGATGGTGGGCGTTGTTAACCCGGGCCTCGACCGATCCGGGATGAAATTTGTATTGACGGTTCGCATTCTGTATTCTATCTAGCTGGTGCAAGGTAGCACTTGAAAACCTTTTTACCGGTACTGTACTTCCTGATGCTAGCAGTTAGTTTATGTAGTCTATCTGGAAATTATGGAAGAGCAAATGCTTAAAATGTTTTTTCTTCAATGATCTCTGATGAGCTTCACTGACTTTCACAAGAATATGTAATTTCTTCAGACTGAGAATCTTCTGAAACTGTGAAACAATATGCCAGGATTATGAACCCCGCCTGTACTCCTGAATATCAGAAGCCGTAATCAGTGTGTTTGTGGTTACACAATAGTTGAATATGGAAATACGTAATTATACATATTCGGTACATATGTATTCTGAATTTCACTACCCATAAACCTTAGCGTTTCACTAAGAATGATACAATCTTTCCCTATTACTATTTCCTGAGAGAGAGAGAGAGAGAGAGAGAGAGAGAGAGAGAGAGAGAGAGAGAGAGAGAGAGAGAGAGAGAGAGATTTTAACTCACAGGTAAGGAGTCACTTACCAAATCATGGCCTGATGTACAAACACCTGACATGGTTATAAAATGTTTTCTATAAATTAAAATGATGCTATACTTTTTGTAATAAAAAAAAAAAAAACTCGAAGAATTGTTCATCCATTGCTATAAAAGCACTTGAGAGCACACTATGGATTATTTCATGGAAGGGTCAGTTGTTTACCCCTACTCCTTTCTCTTCCTTCACACACACACACACACACACACACACACACACACACACACACACACACACACACACACACATATGTGACACAAACTGTGTCCTTTGAAATTGAACGCTCTGCCTGTTGCTGTCTGATTAGCAACCGGAACAATTACTTTAATCGTGCCATCTTAACGAACTCTTGCGATAAGCAACACCGGACCCACTAATCCACAAAACCCTTCATAAACACAAGAAATTATCCCTTATCATGTTGTATAACAAAGATAAATCACTTCATAAATATGAAATGAAACATCCAAACATCCTGCCTTAATTTGGCTTTGTTCCTTTGGTAGTTAATCAGGCTTTATAATAATAATAATAATAATAATAATCATAATAATAATAATAATTATAATAAGTGATTACATTTTTGGCATTAAATTCTCTTTCTTATATAACATGACACTCTGACATTTTGTGTCTTAAAGTTCTATTTTAATGGTTAGAAGAATCTGAGGTCAAAGCAAAGAGATTTGCTAAACGCACAGATTTGAGATAAAAAAAAAATAAATAAAATTACTATAATATAATTTACTCAGTCTTTGTTCAAATTTAGCCAGTCAGAAAAGACATACTGCACTCAGTATGTGATGCTTTGCTTCTTCAGTTTTTTTGACTGGAGACATACAATACAGTACCGCCAAATAGAATTAATCCAGTACTGTTTGGTTGTTATGCATTGCAGTGGAGATTGTCTCATGTATTGCAATGCTGACCCGCTGTTCACACTGATCACACTGGTGATGGGCTGTAATGCCTTGCAATGGTGACAGGTTGTTAGGAGTCATTCAACATTTTCCTAAGCGTACAAAACGTACGCTTGGGGGGAGGGAGTAAGATGTCTGTGTACGCTTTTTAATATTATATAAATGTCGATCAACAATAATACATGCGCTCGTGAATATATATATATATATATATATATATATATATATATATATATATATATATATATATATGCGTGTACGTTTGAAACTCTTAATGCGCCATTCACCAACAACCTACGGTGTTGCATACATCTGCAAAGTCTGCTATGAATACTATCCAACCCAATATCAGCTGCTGAAACATCAGAAGGCAGCTGATCAAGGGCATAGGCTGGGGGGGTGCACAGGGTGCACATGCACACCCCCTCCATACACACACACACAGCAGGAGATGAGTTCTTCTGGACAAAAATTATGTGTATTCACAAGCTTATAAATAACCTTAATGACTGTTATTAAAGAGAAAGTCGGAGATAAGTTCCGCATGACTACAGTCAGGAAGTAAACCGGAAGTTAATGTGTAATGGGCACTGCGCATGTGCACGCCCGAGCTGACCAATCAACAAACATAATATTATCAGAAAGCAATAGTAGCTGAACACTGTCAATCAAACAAAGTGCGAGTGTGATAATAAAGCACAGTTTGTTAGTCCCGCCTCCGGCTCCTGCACATGTGTCAGAACACAAACATTGACGCACAGAGAATGAATGGCTAAAATAATCATAAGGCATCCAGCCTGGATCTGCAGCCTAATGCTCAGTACTTTTATAAAATTAATAGTCTGTTTTTGTGCTGTAAATATGTATTAATATTTGTTTGTGCCTTTGAATAGATAAATAACTTTAGCTCAATTTGTAAATGTATTTAGCACATGTATTTGCAGATGTAGTTTGAAATATATTTGAGAATGTTTTTGGTTGAACTATAATATTTGATTCGTCTTCTGAGAGTAATAGATGAATCGTCTTCTGCTGAAAAACTGTACGTGTTGTTGGCGTGAGATTCCATGCTGTTTATATCATATGCTGTGACATGCATGCACTGTATTTTATGTGGTACCGTACTTTGTATCAACTCAGTGACGTCAAGATTAACTTTGTGTAGGCAGGGAACTTAGCGATGGCGGCTTTCTGGTCGATAACTTATACGACAAGCACATAAAACAAAACCGCTGTGTGTGCAATGGTTTATTTATGATATAAAATTTAAGCCACAATTGCTTCAATAAATTATACTTAAGCTACCGCCAACTTATTTAGTCGGCGTTTCATTTGCCCTTTAATGCTTAGGCTCCGGTCAACTGAGATGTGTGCGCACCCTACAGGGTCAGAGCAGCCTATGCTCATGCTGATCACAAACTGAAGTGTGGTCGTCCAAAAGCCAATGACCAATAAAAAACAGACATTTTGAATTATATTTTAATATAAAATCATATTATTAAAAACAATGTCATTTTTATTATTAAAACCAAATGTTTTAATATTAATATTAAAGCATGTGTCATTAAAAAGAATTCTTTAAAAGTATATATTTTTACTGATTTCATTATTTTTGACTGGTGTATAAAAGAAGCATTGATCAAGGAAATACATTGATTTATTTCATAAAAGAGGTTTGACCATTGTTTTGTTTAATATCTTATTTTAAAATCCTACCGAGAGATCATCAACATTTATTTGTACGCTTTCGGGGTCGTCAAAAAAAAGTGTACTCTCTGTACGCTTGGGGAAATGTTGAAAATGTTGAACCGCCCCTTAGGCATCATGATGCTTGTATGGCTGTTATGCTGTTTGCTTTTTGAGAAGAACATTATGCATGTTGACACTGGGGAATGTGTACTAAGACCAATTTTATTTTTAAAAACCATTTCACCAAAACAACAACAAACTAAATTATTCTACGGTGCATTACTGATAAGGTTATTGATTTTTCCAGAGGAAATTCACTATCTGAACTGTTTAATCCTAACTAGGGTCGTGGGGCACACACTAGACAGCTCATTAGGTCATCCCAGGGCCAACACTCATGCAGCCATTCACCCCTAGGGGTGATTTGGAACAGCCAATTAACCTGCTGTGCATGTTTTTGGACTGAGGAAGGAAACCAAAGCACCTCACACAAGCATGGGGAGAACATGCAAACTCCACACAGAAACACCCAAGCTGGGATTCAAACCCAGGACCTTTTTGCTGTGAGACGGACGTGTTAACCACTATGGCACCATGCAGCCAGAGAACATTGCATAAACTGTTTTGAATAATGTATATTGTATCTGTAGATTATGTTTTGATTCCTTTTGATGTGACTTCACTGAGGTACAGATTTGAGTTGTGTTGAATTTGTCTGAGTGCAATACATTGACATGTTGAAACTTTTTCCCATTAACTAAACAAATTTTCCACTAAAATAAATGGAGAATGCACAAAAATTATTCGTGGACAAAGATTATCAGGTCATGCATTAATTATTCAGTGGAATTTAGATCTGGATGATGATTTAGACTTTCCTAAACACAAAAAGCAGCCATTCCTTTGACTATTATCTTTTTTCCTCACTAACATTATTAGCAGAACTATTAATGGCCCTCTTTAATCTGAGTTCACCAAAAAAATTAACTTTTATACACTTAAACATATACAGAATAGTCAGAATTAGTTTCAGGAACTTGAGAGCATCTAATAGAATACAGTACAGTGGTGGTGAGGAGGAGGAGGAGGAGGAGGAAGAGGACAGCAGCGTCACAGGTTTCAAAGACAGTGGCCTTTCCAGAGGACACCACGGCTAAACACATCACAGCGGCTCCCTCTAAAGCCCAGTGAGAACTAAAACCACTGTAACATTTACACTAAATTACACAGCTTGAAAGAGAACCTTTTATATTTCGAAATGAATAATTACATCCTGGCGCTAAAGAATCATGTGATAGGAATCTTTTAATTGAATTTACAATTAAAATTAGAATAAAATGAATTATGGGTTGATGCTGAAAATGCAGCGTCACCCAGCGAACAACAGAGAACAGCAGAAACTCTTTCATCGTGCTGCAAAAATGTCAGCGTGCTTAAGATTACCAATCTACTTTTGACTGTTACATGAACCCTGAACCTGGAGATTCCTTCCACAAATGTTAAAGATTTCACGTTGTGAACATCAGTGGTCAACCTTTTTATGTGTCATGTTCATCATAATAACCCCTCTGAATAAGCTGTTAATAATAATAAAAAAAAAACATAATCAAACATGAACGAAAGTTAATATTAGAAAACATGATGAGCAGATATGACCTCATATTATCTCTATTCAAGATATTAAATAAGAGGCAGTGGAAGAGGTGCTTTATTTAGTTCTGTGAATTGTGAGAAATATAGAATTTTGTTATTATAAACACACACACACACACACACACACACACACACACACACACACACACACACACACACACACACACACTCACATGCATGCACATATATAGATACGATTACTCCTAATTAGGGACAATGGGAAGCTGGTGCCCATCTCAGCCTACTCCAGGTGAAGACAGCTTGCTCGGCTATCGCAGGACCAACACTCAAACAACCACTCACACTCTCTCTCACATTTAGGGGAGATTTGAAACAGCCAATTAACCCACTGTGCATGTTTTTGGACTGAGGGAGGAAACCCACACAAGCACGGGGAGAACATGCAAACTCCACACAGAAATGCCTGAACTGGAAATCAAACCCAGGATCTTATTACGGTGAGGCAGATAAGGTAACGGTTAGCAAACCACTATGCCACCATGCCACCTTCGTATTATTATTATTATTATTATTATTATTAATGCAGCCATGAGGGGGGCACAAGTCAGTACTCTTACTAATGCCGGTCCCAAGCCCAGATAAATGCAGAGGGTTGTGTCAGGAAGGGCATCCGACGTAAAACCTGAGCCAGATCAAATATGCAAATCATATTACCTCCATACCGGATCGGTCGAGGCCCGGATTAACAACAACCGCCATCAGTGCTGTTAACCAACAGGGTGCTGGTGGAAATTGGACTATTGTTGGTCGAAGAAGTAAAGGCAGTAGGCGTGTCCATAGGTGGAGAGAGAAGAGGAAAAGCATGAGTCTCGGACTGAGAGTAGGGACTTTGAATGTTGGAACTATGACAGAAAACGGTCGAGAGCTTGCTGACATGATGCAGAGGAGGAAGGTGGACATACTGCGTGTTCAGGAGACCAGGTGGAAAGGTAGCAAGGCTAGAAGCTTAGGAGCAGGGTGTAAGCTGTTCCATCATGGTGTGGATGTGAAGAGAAATGGAGTAGGAGTCATTTTGAAGGTGGGGTTGGTCAGGAATGTTCCAGAAGTGAAACGAGTGTCAGACAGAGTGATGAGTCTCAAGTTAGAAACTGAAGGCATGATGTTCAATGTTGTTAGTGCTTATGCCCCACATGCAGGATGTGAGCTAGAAGAGAAGGAGAGATTCTGGAGTGAGTTAGATGAAGTGATGCAGAGTACCTCCATAGGTGAAAGAGTGGTCATTGGTGCAGACTTCAATGGACCTTTTGGTGCAGGCAACAGAGGGGACGAGGAAGTGATGGGCAGGTTTGGTATCCAGGACAGGAACACAGAAGAACAGATGTTGATAGATTTTGCAAAAAGGACGGAAATGGAGGTACATGAAGGTAATTGGAGTAAGAGTAAAAGATGCAGAGGATAGGGTGAGATGGAGAGAGATGATTCGCTGTGGCAACCCCTGAAGGGAAAATCCAAAAGGAAAAGAAGAATGAAGAAGGAGATGTATGCCTCTGCGCGGTGCGCCTAGATAGGGGAGCTGTATGTTCCCCGAACTAAACGTACATCACCAAGTTAGGGCTAACCCCCCGAAGCTGGTATTGTAATGAGTTACGAAATGCCAAGAAATTGACCAAACTCCATTTCCACAGTCCATTGAGCTTCCCTCCGGTAATAAAACCACCAATACTGGAGATGGGACTTACCCCAGGGGGAGGCAAAGAACCTGTCCATGAATATCTTGGACGAAAGATCTAAAATCTACAATCTTTGAGTGTGCAAAAGCGACTGGTTGACCTGAAAATCCACGTGTCCATGGAAAGTCTCTTCAACAACATTGGGGCAACGTTAGCCTACTTGACTGAACAGAACTTGCGTGACCAACTTTGGCGACTTAAGATCTACATGCGCTGTGATGCAGATGAAAATTTTCCTGCAAGCCGTCAGGCACCCCTTGAAAAACAGATTGCTAGGACAGTAGTGAACCCTAAACTGCAAATGAATGCCCGTGTCCTTATTTCCCCGATTTCTAAGACCACCTTATCTACAAGTGAAAAAAATGTTTCTGGCCTGCCAAACTCAAATTCTGTATGCTGCTGCCCAAACACTTGAGGAACGCCACTCAGTTTCCAACCTTACCACTAAACTTAAAAAAAAACAAAAACAAAAGTAAAGGAAACCGGTTTGAACAAGAATTAAAAGAAACAAGGAGAGACATCTCATGGCTGGAGCTTTGCCTTTAGTTAAGATTTAAAGGCGAGTCAATGACAAAGAGGCAAAAAACAATTTGGAGAAAAGTCAAAACTAAATACAAGACAACGAAAGAGAACTCCCTAAAGGCAAAAGTTAAGATTTGGACTGAACGAAAAAGAAAATGGGAAAAGAAAAATAAATTTACAAAGCAAAACAACTTTTTCAAAATGAATGAAAAAGATTTTTACAGGCAATTTAATACACCAAGTAATGACGACAAGAGACGTCATGGAATCCAATGAGGAGTTCTGGAAAACGTTGTGGTCTATACATGGCAATTGCAACCTTGAGGAGCCATTGGTGGAAGAATACAGCCATGTCAGAAAAAAATTTAACTCGCCATCGCTGTATTTCATTACTTCAGATTGCCTAAAGAAAACAAATTAACCTGTCTAAATCAAATACAGCTCCAGGACCCAATGGTATTCAAAACCAGCTTTGGAAACTGTTTCCCTGTGTCCAGCCGCATCTTCTTACTTCTTTCAATTCTCTAATGGACACAGGGGATGTTCCTTCATGGTTCTGCAAAGGTAGTACAATACCCTCCCAAAGAAAGGAGACTTGACAAATCCAAAAAAATCACCGCCCTATCACATGTTTGAATACCATGTGCAAAATATTTACAGGGTGTTTGACAAATATTGTGTCATCCTACTGCTCTTTCAATGAAATGATTTACAAGGAGCAGAAAGGAGCCAGAAAGGGGTGTTGGGGCTGCAAGGATCAATTATTGGTCCAGAAAATTTTCAGGAAAAAAAAAAAAAGTCAAATCACAGATTCAACGATTGAAACCTTCAACACTAGGGTTTATAACCATTGTTTTAGATACCACTTATGTATGTGAAACACCCTAAAAGGGGCCTATTTATTAATTTGTAAGTCCAGACTGGAGTCTTCTCACATGCAATTCGACAAAAATGGTGCAAGCGTCTGATTATTGCTTAAATCTGGAGTGGCTGAAACATGCATTTTTCCCAGCAGATGTCACTACAGGATTATTTACGGAGAAGGATTTGAATTGCAACCATACAGAGGGCCGGACAAATAAAATATCAACTATTCATTCTTGCATTATTTGTTTTTGAAGCTGCTTAATTCTAATTACCCCCCCCCCACCCAGCCAATCAGCTGGTGAGTGAAAGCCAAAGTACTGTACATGGAGGAAACCCACGTGACCATGTGGAAATCATGCAAATTCCTTAGTCTGGGACCCAAACCTAGGACCTTCCTTAAGCTATGCTCTAGACATGTGACTACAACAACGCTAATGCCATCACATTAAAGGCTACAACATTATAAAATTAACTGTGGTCTAAGAAATGTAATTATGAAAAAAGACATTGAACTGAGAAATAATATGAATAACATTGGTTATCTCAGTACAGTGGTACCTGTCAAGGAGTGAGATCTATTAACAATGCACAGTCAGTTCTGTTTGACTTTGAAAAGGGAAAGATTGTGATGACTCAATGACTGGGTATATTCATCTCTAAAATTGCAAGTCTTGTGAGGTGTTCCTGGCATATAGTGGTAAGTACCTACCAAAGGTGGTTCAAGGAGGGACAACCAGTGATCTGGCAAGAGTGTGTCCATAGGTGCTCAAGACTGAGTGCAATCAGAAGGGAGTGAGATTTGTACGTCTAGTCTGATCCCACAGACTAGCTACTGTAACACACGCCTCTGAAACTGCTAATGCTGGCATTGATAGAAAGGTGTCAGAACACACAATGGATTGAAGCATGGGGCACAAGCAAGACACAGATCAACCAGGTGGTGTTGATGTTATTGCTATTTAGCAGAGATCTTGGGTAGAATCGTCAACCTGGAAAGCTAGCCCATCTAGGGGAAGATAACCTTTGATTACAACTCTCTGCTGCCTTGCGGCATGCCCAGCCACAGGACATGCTTCAGGAGTTGACCCCGAGGAAAAACCCAGAGCTGGAGTCCCAAAGGTGGTTTGCTGCTGTATTCATTGAAGTTCCAGAAACTCCCGTGACATTGTTGCCCTTTGCCGTCCCTTTGGATCCATTGTTAGTGTGGAGAGGGGGGACCTGCTATTTGGGCTACAGCTGGTTCTCCATAAAACCTTGCCCAGTCTTGCGCCCTGGAGAGGACACTCCAGCTTTGTTTCACAGTGACGACACAACACAGGACGCAGCAGTTAAAAGGTGATAAGCAACAGTACTTAATTGGCGTAAAGTGTTGTGCCAGGGGTTCCTTCTGATGGTGCGAGGGACTAAGGTTCCATTAGACAGCTACTACCCGCCTCAAGCTGAGCAACTCCGGCCAGTAAGGTGTTGTCCCACCACAGTCTGCCAGCCTCAGTGGATGCATGGGAATCAAGATAACACTGACAAGCAAACTGCAAACTCCTCACCAAGCAAGAAAGTAAGAAAGAATCATCAGACCAGCCTTCGTTCAAACTTGGAACCTAGAATGTCTGCACTATGACCAGTGGACTATTGACAGATCTTCTGTCAATTAGTGATGCAAGGAAGACAGCCGTGATCAATGACAAGCTGCTGCAACTACAGGTAGACATTGCAGTCATACAAGAAAAGCGTCTCATCAAAATGGCACACTCCGAGAGAAAGACTACATGTTCTTCTGGAAAGGAAAACGTGCCAAGGATCATAGAGAGCATGAAGTGAGATTCACAGTCAGAAACTCCCTTCTTAGAATGGTTGAACCAGGTGATGGGGGAACTGACTGCCTGCTGACTCTTCGAATTGAAACCACTGATGGTCCAGTCTCCCTTGTCAGTGCCTATGCTCCCACATTGACATTAAGTCCAGAGGCAAAGAATTAGTTCTGTCAGCCTAAACAACATCATCCAGAATGTCCACACCTGTGCTGTGATTTTAATGCCTGAGTTGATGCCAACTATGACTCCTGGGCTTCCTGCTTTGGACAGCTTGGAGTTGACAAGTTGAATGAGAATGGGCACTGCCTGTTGGAGCTTTGCTCTTACCATGACCGCCCTGTGACCAACTCATTTCCAACAAAACCACAACACAGAGTTTCATAGAACCATCCATGCTAGAAGCACAAGCACCAGCTGGTCATTGTCAGACCTATGAGTGAGTCTCAAGTTCATGCTCACTACTCTGACCTGCCACAGCACAGACTGTGAGATTGACAGCTTGCTGGTGGGCTGCAATCAAAGACTTCACCCAGAAAGCTCCATCGCTCCAAACAGGAAGGGAAGGCCTGCATCACCAAATGCATCTGCATTTGCACCAAATGCACCAAATCTCTGGAATACACTTTGTTTGCAGAACAGCCGCATGATTCTGCCTCCGAGAAATGGGACCATCTCTGAGAAATAATGCAGAAAACAGCCTTTGCAACCTTTGGAAAAAAGACCTCCAAGAGCTGTGAGTGGTTTGATGCGAGGTCTAGCGAGATGTCTCTCGTCATCGAAGCAAAGAGTGCTGCCCCGGCAGAGTAGAAGTGCCCACCAACTGAGAAGTCCCTGCAAGCACTCAGACCAACCAGGAGCAAAGTGCATCAGACAGCAAGATGTGCCAATAAATACTGGCACAGTTCAGTAATAACACTCAGAATGCAGCAGCAATGTACAACATCAGAGGGATGTACAATGGAATAAAGAAGGCCCTGGGACCAACACAGTGTAAAACAGTGCACCTTAAATTGTCAAGCAGGAAAGTGATCACTGACAAAGGCAAGCAGTTGGAGAGATGTTTAAAGCACTACTCAGAGTTGTACTCTACAGAAAATGCTGTTGTCACATCCGCACTTGATGCTATTGAACCACTACCACTACCAGTGGAGAAACTAGATGTCGAAGCAACATTCAAAGAACTCTGCAAGGCTATTGATAGCTTGGCCTACGGAAAAGCACCTGGAACCCACCGCATTCCACCAAATCTAGTCACGGACTGCAAGACCACTCTTCTACAGCCATTACATAATACTACGTTCTTTGTCAGTGCTGGAAAGTAGGAGGTATGCCACAAGACATGAGAGATGTCAAGATAGTCACCCTGTATAATAAAAAGGCTGAGAGGAGTGACTGGGGGGCACTGAGGGGGGCAGTGACAACCCTGTGGGGACTCGAACCCCCAACCTTAGGATCAGCAATCCAGCGCCCTATACCACTAGAGCTCCACTGCCCCCACAGTAGTGGATAGTGCCATCCATGGTAGTGGATAGCATATCTACCTCAAAGCAAGAAGGTCCTATGTTCGAGTCATGGGCTTGGGTGTTTCTATGTAGACTTTATGTATTACCCCTGTGCTGGCATGGGCTTTCCCTGGGTACTCTGGTTTCTCCCCACATTCAAAATAAATGCACATTAGGCTAATTGGATGTTCATTGATTGTTCCGAATTGTCCCTAGGCGTGGATGTAAGTGTAAATGTTTGTGTGTATATTGGCCCTGCGATGGTCTGTCTGCTGCTTATTGTATACATTACCTACGACCGATGTCAGCTAAGATGAACTCCAGTCTCATCATGACCCTAGAAGGATTGAGCAGTTTGGCAAATGAGTGAGTGAGGTAACAGGCACCACAGAGTCTTGACCTTAACCCGATTCAAAATCTTTGGGATGTGCTAGAAAAGATTTTCCCTTCATCAATATAAAAGTGAACCTAACTCTGGATGGAAATGTCATCATGTTGCTTAAGTTTGTCAAAAATAAATGGCATAGTGATTACGCTCTGTAATCAAGGCTAAATGAGATCCAACAAAGATATTAGAGTGGACAACTTTTTTGGATGGGCAGTCCATGTGTATGAAAAGCATCAATAATCTAGATATTGTAAATATCATACGAGAACTATTGGTGGTGTCGTGGTTAGCGCTCATGTCTCACAGTTAGAAGGTCATGGATTAGAGCACTGCGCCTGGTGAGGGCGTTTCTGTTTAAAGTTTGCATGCTCTCCCTGTGAATGTGTGGGTTTTATCTGATTCTGATTGTCTGATTTCCTCCTTCAGTCCGAAAGACATCCACATAAGGATATATTCCATATTTCCCCTAGATATGAATCAGGAATCTGCAATCCTCTCAGGTTAAAACATACATTGCACCAGAGCCCATAAAATATAGAATGTAAAGTGAATGAGTGACTACTATTCCTACTACTGCTCATAAAATAAAGTTGTATATAGGTTACATTGGAAAGAAATGTTAAATGAGGTGTATTACTTTATTTTTCGAGTTTTATCTTTATCTCACTCTACTTGTATGGAGCAATTGTGTGCACACAATTTCCTCCGAGATCAATGAAGTATTCTGAATCTGATCCATTTATTCATTAAATTTCTGTAACCGCTTAATCCTAATTAGGGTCGCGGGGAGGCTGGCGCCCATCCCAGCTGACTCCTGGTGAGGGTAGAGTACACCCGAGACAGCTCACCAGGCCATTGCAAGGTGGAAACATGCTGACGGCTTTGCAGCCGACTCTTGTCCAAAGTCAGCAATGGTTCTTTTACATGAACCTCTCATCATAGACATTGAGAGACATAGCCGGCCTTTGATAACCCAGTTAGCTGCACGACACACACACACACACACACACACACACTCTGATTCGTTACTTTTGATAATTGATCAAAATAAGTTGAATAACAATTTTTTTACCTTTATTAATAGTCTACTTTTCTCTATATCTTAGTGGGAAATGAAATGGTTTATTATTTGCTTAACATTTTATCCATTTATAGTTTTGACAGCTGTATTCACATCAATAAACCAAAACAATAAAATTTATTGTGACCCTACCACAGTGGTTCTAAATGACCTCACCACAATGGCGCTCGAGCTGCCCAACCCGGAAATAAAGGGGCGGGCATACAAACTGAGAGAAGAACACTAAGGTTAGCTGACTTTAACGCTTACTCCCGAATTCCCAGGCTGTCGCGCGTGCATTTGGGTACGACAGGCATTTCCCTTTTGTCGGACGTGCTGTTTTCGGTTTTATTTACCGCCTCATTTTGCCGATATGACACTGAACGTTGAAAACACGGCACTGTCGTCTGTGGAGAATGTTGAAGAAATGATGTAGGATTTGCCGGGATGGATTTAATGTTGTGTCACGCGCTGCTCTGTGGGTTTAATAATGAAATCGGAGGCGAGTCCGTTAGCCAGTCAGCGCTGTTGCTGTGGAACGTTAGCTAACCGTGGCGTTTAACCTAATAACACTGTCATGATTTTAGTGTCGTTTTTTCATTGTTTCGAGAGCTTTATCGTGCTGTTTAGTTTGTTTTAATTGAAATATTGACAACACGTCAGTTTGAAAGGAAGGTTCAGTCATACGTCAGCTAGCTAATAAATAATTTACATAAATACATAACTAGCATAGCTGTGTTAGCGAGTGAAGTTTGTTCACAGAGCAGAAAAAAGACCCGGATATTCTCACTCAGAAATCTGAAAAAGCTTAGTTTTATGGTTGATGTTTACGAACCTTGACTTTTTTTTTTAATTTATTGTATAAGGCTACACCATAATCAATATTTAAGGCAAGCTAGCTTTTATGCTAGCGACTTGACTCCGAATCGATTCACAACCGATTCAACTTTAAAGTTTGGTTTAAAAACTTTTGCCAGTGTTTAAGAGGTTGAGTTTCAATCAGTTTAATAATTCAGGCCCTGCTTGATTTCCAGTTGAGATTTGTGACACTCCAGCTGGGTGTTGGCTCACAGCTTTCTGAGCAACTCGTAGGATTATTTGTTATCTTATTATAACTCTCTAAATTAATATGAAGAACTCCACAGTGAAGATGTGAATTACGATATGATTGGCTTTATCATGGACTCTTTGCCTCAGCATGCATTTGCTCGCCTGGAGGCTGAGATATTCCAGGAATAAATAACACATTTCGAAGGATTTGGGGATTTTATGTATATGGAGCTGGGTAGATCCACCATTTAGATTTGTCCGGACGTCGGCCTTCTTGTGGAAAACTGATTGAGTGCAAACATGGGAGAAACCAGCCTGAACGACTCAAACGTCAAGGTCGCCGTCCGCGTCCGGCCCATGAACCGCAGAGGTGAGAACCCAAATGTACAGTAATTAAGTAATGAGTTAATCATGCAATTATTGATGCTATGATCTGAAGGTGCAGCATTCTTGTGGTTTTTGTTTAATTTGTCGAATGGATCATTGAGGTCTAATTTTACTTATTTTTTTAAATGCACATTTGTGCAAAGCAACAGTGGAAAGGTTTAAAAACAGTTCATAATATGCAATTGAATGGGTTTTCACCCCCCAGTGCAGCTAACTGGGTTCTCAAAGGCAAGCCATGTCTCTCACTGTCAATGATGAGAGACATGTAAAAGGACTTTTATCAAGAGTAGCTGCATAGTTGTCAGTGTGTTTCTTCCCCTTGCTCAGGTTGTCAGGATACCATGTTAAGGTTGTAACAGGAAGGGCATCTGACTTGAAACCCTATGCCAAATCAAACATGCGACTCATTAATATGACTTCCATGGAGATGGATGCAGATGATTCGCTGTGGTTACCCCTGAAAGGGAACAGCCAAAAGGAAAAGAAGAAGAATTGAAAGGGTTTTCACATCAGGGCTTGTTTTAGTTGTTTTAGTTGTAATTTCTAGTTTCCCCAGATCAGACTCTGGTTTCAGATGCCCAGGATGAAGTGTCTACTGGAGTCATGTTACTTGTGAACTCATTCCGAAACATGTTGGTCAGTGGAAATTTCCAGAACGAAAACTTTACTTCTGTAATAAACAGCTAAAATAAAATTTTGCATATTAATAAACCTGAAAAAAAACCCTCTGCAATGCATCATGGAACTTCACGGTTGCATGCACTGTCCTTTTAGACACAGTGACCCGTGCACTGTGTAGATGTCGTGTTGGGCATGAGCATTGTCTCAGCGAAATGACAAGACCTGTTAAAATATTTGTGCAGGGCACTTGGTCTCTGACCCTGGTGCAGATATTCGAAAGGATTTTTCATCATGCTGTAAGAAAAAAAGATGTCTTGGTGATTTGTCTACAATGGTCAAAGGATGGTTCACAGAAAGATCATTCAGACTCATCGTCAGTGTGGTTGTATGAAACTGAAACGTCAAGGTGCGGCGATCACCTGAAGGTGGACTTTGTACCAAGAGAACACGTGCCTCCGAAAATCAAAGGCATTGGAGTATGTGAAACAGTCACATGTTGAATTTCTCTGGAAGTTTAGTCATAAGACTTCAACCGCTCTAACACCCATTCAGTGCACCTTCAACTCTGACATTGTATTAACCTAATCTCTAATCTCACTAAATGATGAAATTTGGACTTGAAGTGAACATTACCATAGATCTCAGAGAATTTCAATAATAATAATAAATCAAATGTCTGAAGCGTTCACTCAGATTTAGGTTGCTGTCTTTGGTTTACTTCCTCAGATCGCTTCTGGGGTGTGTGAACAAAAGAAGGAAGGGAGTCTCAGTAAGGCATAATGAACCCTTTGCTAATGTTGCATAACAGCAGCATGTTCATGTTCTTTTAGTTCACGTTCCGGATGTTCAAAGAACCGCGTGGAATCCAAAAATCAGAGCGCGGAAATTGTCGAACGTTTGAATAATTTCCTGATGCGCCTAATGGACAGGAAAGTGATGAGATCACTTGTGTGATGAGATCAAATTGTTTGTCAGACTGATGTGGAAGGTTCAAACATGGTACTGAACAAGCAAGACACCGCTTAATAATTATAATTGTGATCACTCTGTGTTTCTGTCTTGTGTGCTTGTGCTCTGTGTCTCTGTCTCCCTGTCACTTTTGCTCATCTCTTTGTGACTCTTGCATACCCTCTCTTACTGTCTCTTGTGCCTCTCTCGCTCTCGCACTCACTTTACATTTGCAGCATTTGGCAGATGCTCTTATCCAGATCGACTTGGACTTATCATTTTTATAAAACTGAGCAGATGAGAGTAAAGGGCCTTGCTCAAGGTCCCAACAGTGGTGACAGTAAGGATTGAACTGCTGACCTTCAGATCAGTAACCCGTTCACCTTTTCCCTTAAGCCACCACTGCCTTCTCACTTGAATATTCAGTTCAGTAAATAAAATTGGACATTTTTAGTGTGTCAGATGTTTGTACACATTCATTCTTCCAGCTGTGAGCTCCGCTTTCTGAGTTCCTCCCCCAGGCTTTTGGCACATTCAGGAAACTGAAGTTTCCTCTTTAAACTAAGCTGCTCATTGGCATTTTATTTCCATGCCACACCGTGCCATGCTGCGTCTTGGCCAAGGATTTCTGACTCAGCGACGCTTCCTCTATTCATTCCTGACTGAGCTGTGGAAATGGTGAACATGGTCTGTGATTTATTATTTTTTTCAATTCATGGCTATAAAGAACATGCTTTGCACATTTCAAGCCTCCTAATTAATAATCCGGCACTAAGGCTGTAGACTGAGATCGTGGATTTTTAGTGACTCTTTATTATCACTGGAAAATAAAGTCACAGGTATTATTAAAAGTTAAGGGGGTTGAGGGTGAAACAAAGGGTCCTTCACAAAACACTTGATACTAGGAACCAAGTTCTGATCCATCCTAAACCAAAGGTTCTGTTAGGTTCTCCCCATATCACCGGCACCAAGATGACATTGTAGCTCATGTAGGAGATACAAACCACTCAATGTAGAGGTATTATGGGGAAATTAATTAAACATGAAATGGTGAAGGGCAGTGGTGGCCTGGTGGTATAGGGCGCTGGATCGCTGATCCTTAGGTTGGGGCTTCGAGTCCCACTCTCCACAAGGTTGTCACTGTCCCGCCAGTGCAGCTAACTGGGTTATCAAAGGTGGGCCATGTCTCTGACTGTATATGGTGAGAGGTTCATGTAAAAGAACCATTGATGACTTTCATAAAGAGTTGGCTGCTAAGCCATCAGCGTGTTTCTGTCCCTTGCTAAAGGGTTGTGTCAGAAAGGGCATCCGACGTAAAAACGTATGCCAACTCAAACGTGGGAATCATGCGCTGTGGCGACCCCTGAAAAAGGGAAAGCCGAAAGGAAATCTCTCATCAATTAAAGATTAAGTGGTGATGTTTTTGGTTATTTTTCTGTAACAGCACCTGGAAATGTGTTCAGATTCAGGAAAAATGATGTTCAGATGAAATCATTAATTCTATAGGTAATGTCAGATAAGGAGACGAGTGATGCCTGTGTAATGAAGTTATAGTCAACAGTATGTGCAGACACGCCGAGATCTCCATTCCAGATAAATAAACTACTGTGACTAATTAAGCTGGATTTCAAACATTTGAATCTTTAACCTTCAAGCGACTGAGTGGGGGTCATATATATGCGGGTGCCATTTTTCTAATTTCAATCAGAAAAAAGTGTCCTACTAAGAATTTGTCGGTCTATTTGTCTTACTTATTCATAGAATTTTGTAAGGATTGGCCAATCCGTGTGGCAAGTATAATCCAAGATCTTGCATCTCCCTGTCGCAGAAGTGGAAGAAATACCGCTGCAGACAATTTCTTCACTTCAATCCCCCTTACTGAAAAGCTGTTGAATGATGGGCTTACTTACGTAGGCATTATCATGTCAAACACGCCACACATCCCAGAAGAGATGAAACCTGGCAATGGGAGAGAAGAGCACAGCTCAATTTCTGGTTTTCATGACCAGCTCACTCTTGTGTCATATGTACCAGCTCATGGAAAAGCAGTACTGACACCATGCACCATGCCAACAGCATCACTACATAGTAATACGTATTTTATGCAAAGTAACTACCATTGTGGTTTTTTTTTTTTTTTTTTTGGGGGGGGGTGGTTTTGTTAAAATATATCAAATACCATACCTTATTACATAAGATGATAGACAAATATATTAGAGAGTGAAATAAATATGAAGAACCCTAAAACAATCATTTATTTAAAGAGATTCCTATATAAAGTCAGTGGGGTCACAAATGAGCCCACGTGGTCATTTTACTTGCCGAAATAGCTTGTTCACTTGAGGGTTAATCTTGATTTGCACAAAAGTCAACAATACATGTCGTTCATGTATTTGTTTGGCGTTTGCTGTCGGTTTGTTTGTCTTGAGGCAGGAGTGTTACACAAGGTGATTTTAAGTCATTTCTTGTGTAGACCTCAGGGTTTTTTTTTCACTCTCTCTCTGTCGAAACATTTCCAGCTTTCAGTTTATCATTTTGTACAAGAACAATAGTTGCATCAATCATATATATATATATATATATATATATATATATATATATATATATATATATATAATATATAAATAATTTATTATTTTTTTAAATTCCACATGTACACATGAATCATTCAGACCATTGAATCCATGTTTATTTTTACATATTTGTCAACAGAAAAGGACCTGAACACAAAATGTGTCATCGAAATGGAGAGGAACCAAACATTTCTGCATCCTGCAAGTGGGAATCTGGGGAAAGCTGATTCAAGGTGAGTGCATGTCCAAGCGAAGGTTTTATACTGGCTGCTTCTTGATCTTTTTCTATTATTATTCATCATACAGCCACAAAATACAGTACAAATGTACAGGGCAAGTGCGTTTACCAATTCGAACTATGCGTTAACTTTCATTTGTCCAAAATGTAGATAATTAATCGTCATCCTAGAACATTAAGTTTACCCAAAAATATTAGTGTCTTGAATCTGGATAGTGTCTTTTGTGGCGTAGTTGTTTTTATGGATTGTGAAATTGTCAAGTCTTGAAGTTACATGAAGGCTTTAAGTTACATTCATACTCGCCAGTGACAGTGTTTTAGGTGGTGGTTCATTTTGATGCTATTTAAGTGGCAGCAGGACAGGTGACATGTGAGTTGTCATCTATATATAAATTATAAATTATGCACAAAATCAACAAGTCTCATTTCATGCTGGCCGTTTAACTACAGTAGCACTTTCAATGTTTACAAGCAATGAATTAACTACATGTGACACACTGATGTGAACACATTGAACACATGGTTATGCTGTGAGGTAATATGCTTGAGTTCTGCACATTCTGACCCGAAATAGATTTCCCAGTAAATGTCATTTTGCTGCATTTTTGCCAGGTCATATCTCTGCTCAGGGTGTGTATTGAGCAGTGGGTGGTGAGATTCATGAGAATTACTGCGCACTCACCCTTAAATTTACAACTTTCCTTCACATTATAAAGAGGCATCACATGCATGATGAAAAAAAATGACTTACAAAAAACATATCAATGTATATAGTTGTCTTTTAATATACTGTTTTTAGAAATGATAATGTGTTGCAATACTACTCTCAGAGCTGCTAATCAGCACCTCCTGACCAATCTCAATCCAGGATTTGGCCGCTTGGTTTTCTTTGAAGAGTCATTACAATTTGTACACTTATGATTGATGTGCCTATTTTTCCACTGGTCTGCCTGATGGCCATTCTCTTATTCAGAAAGGTGCATATCAAGTCGTAGTCTTGTTTATAAAATGATGAAAATTGATATCCGGTCTTATTGAAAAGTAAGTCAAGTGGGTGAATAGGTTTCGGTTGGAGTGAGATTTCGGGGGCTTTGGCTGGTCATAACCATGTAGAATTCTGCCGTGTGTCAGGATATAACTCGTCGTTCTGACTTCTCCCTATTTTATTTGTCCCTCTGTTGCTATGACAACTCCAGGGGGAACCTTAACCCCAGGTCATTCTCAGCTGAAGGGCTGTTCTATGCTCTCCTGTCTTACTCATAGAAGTTAGCTTTAGCATCTGTTGGCCATAAACACATGCTTTATGGCAGTAAACAACAGAGCTCCATTGCGGCTTTCTCTCGATGTAGCACACTGACAAAAGGAGCTGCTTTTAAACTTGGAAGTGAATAGATGTGCCGCCTGCTGCCTTCACACAACAGACAGTTTAATTGCAGATCTAAGTTCATGTGCTGAATTTCTGTTTATGTTAACAGCACACCAGATGCCTCCGACGCTGTGTTTCACATGTTTGCGGCATGGCTACTCCTGCACACTCTGATTCTTGTTCATTGTTCAGGTGGGCGTTAGAGAGGATACAGCCTCAGAACACCCCCCCTCCCCCCGTTAACCCAGAATCCTCTCCTTTTCTTTTGTTGTGAAGGGAAATCATTTCCACAACTTTGTGTGAATATACTCATCTCAGCATGGCCTCAAGCATCTCTGATACCTAATTTTGACCCTGATGGGTTTGGGTGTCTGGCACTTCTAACAAAACTGAAATTGCAGGAAACAGATTTACGCCCTACATTAGTGTAAGTGTTTGTCATGCAACTCTTATCATATCAGTGCTGTTGTACAAACTATTACTTTTATTTTTGTTAAAAATGTAGTATAGTAAATGTGTATATATCATGATGTCTCTTGTTATAAATAAATAATGAAGCAAAAAATAAAAACTGTAAATGGACCGGTACAAGCTTTGCTTGACAGCAGAGGCTGCAGTGATCCGCCTGTCGATCTCCTGCTCCATCTTTCCCTGGTGGTGGTCTAAATTAATGAAGCCAAAAGGACAATGTCATCTGCAAAAAGCAGAGACAAGATCCAATGGCCACCAAACCAGAGACCCTCAAAGCCTCGGCTGCACCTAGAAATTCTGTCCATAAAAAATTATAAACACGCTCAAGTGACAAAGGATAGTCTTGGTGGAACCCAACCCTCACAGGAAACAAATTCGACCTGTTGTTACCAATGCGGACCAAGCTCTGGCTCTGGTGATAGAGACTGAATTGACCGTAGCAATGGGTCCGATATGCTGGACGCCCAGAGTACACCCCACAAGATAGTCTGAGGGACACGGTTGAAAACCTTCTCTAAATCCATAACACACATGTGGACCGATTTGGGCATGCCCCCTCCGTGATCCTGTAGCATGTATATAACTGGTTGAGAGTGCTGCGGACTGGACAAAAATCACTTTTTTTCCTTCTGAATTTGAGGTTCAACTATCGGTTGGATCCTGCTTTCCAATACCCCTGACTAGACTATTCCAGGTAGGCTGAGGCGTGTGATTCCACGATAATTTGAACACGCCATCTGGGCCCCCTTATAGTCCCGATAAGCCTCCTTTATCAGCTGGCCTTCTTCATGGTAGGTGTCAATCACCAGGTTTGGGGATTACGGCCACGACAGGTACTGATGACCACTGCTGTGGGCTGCCGTCTCAACAATGGAGGCACGGAACATGGCCCATTCGGAATTCGTCACCTGCCTCTTCTGGGTGTAGTTGGAACTTTGGCTCTGGTGGGAATTAAAGGCCCCTTTGATAGGAGATTCTGCCAAATGTTCCTAGGAGACCTGAACTACACACTTGGGCCTGCCAGGTCTGGAGGGTGGTCTCCCCCGCCATCGGAGCCAGCTCACAACCAGGTGGTGATCGGTTGATGGCTCAGCTCCGCTCTTCACCTGGGTGTCCAGAACATGCGGCTGTAAATCTGGTGACACAACTACAAAGTCGATCATCGAACTGCAGCCTAGGGTGTCCTGGCGCCAAGTGCACTTATGGGACACCCTTATGTTCGAACATGGTGTTTGTGATCAACAAAGTGCGGAGCACAGAAGTCCAACAAAGAAACAACGTTTGAGTTCAGACTTGAGAGACCGTTCATACTGAGCACACCCTTCAAGGTCACACTATTGTTACCAATATGGGTGTTGGAGTCTCCAGGGGGAGTGTTCGCCAACATCCATCTCCTAAAGACTCCAAGAAGGATGGTTACTCTGAACTGTCATTTGGTGCATAAGCACAAACAGTCAGGACCCGTTCCTTCATCCTAAGGCAGAGGGAAGCTACCCTTTCTTCAACCAAGGAGAACCCCAACATGTGGGCACCGAAACCGGGGGAGAAACAAGAATGCTGGTCGCCTCTTCCCATGAGCAACTTCAGAATGGAATAAGGTCCAGCCCTTCTCGAGATGGATGATTTCAGAGCCCAAACCATGTGTTGAGGAGAGTCTGACTATATTTAGTTGGTATCTCTTCACCTCACACACCAGCTCAGGCTCTTTGCCTGCCAGAGAGGTGACATTCCCTGTCCCAAGAGTCAGTTAGTAGCTGAGGATCAGTCTGACAGAACCCATGCCTTTGGCAACCACCCAACTCACCTTGTACCCGACCCATATAGCCCTTTCCACAGGCGGTGAGTCCGTGGGAGGGTGGACCCATGTCTTGTTTTTTGGGCTGGGTCTGACTACACTCTATGGACAGAAGCCTGACTGCCTGGCTTTGGGGAGGGGGGTCTGGTGACTTGTGTCTGGGCAAGGAAATTAAATGAGCTGACTTTGCCGGGTGGCAGGGCTCTCTTTTGGAGACAGGGTGAGAAGCTCCGCCATCATGGAGGAGCTCTGAGTAGAACTACTGCTCCTCCACATTGAGAGGAGCCAGTTGTGGTGGCTCAGGCATCTGGTTAGAATGCCTCCCTGCTGTGGTGTTTTGGGCATGTCTAATGGGAAAGAGACCCTGGGGTCGACTGAGAACACACTTGAGGGATTATGTCTCTCAGCTTGTCTGGGAACGTCTTGGTGTCTTCCCTGAAGAGCCGGAGAGTGTGGCTGGGGAGAGGGACATCTGGACTTCATTGCTTAGGCTGCTGTCCCCTCGGCCCGACACCGGATTAAGCAGGGGAGGAGGAAGACTTTTTTTTTTTTTTTTAATAGTTTTCAGTTTCATTTTTCATTTTTGCGCTCGGTGATTGAGGAAGGATAAAATAAATTAAAATTAAGGTAGTTTAAATAAATAATTCTGACAATAACAATATAGCACTGGTCAGTATCGAAGATGAAAATTTGCGGTGAGAATTCAGAGAGAGTAGAGAATTGTATCTCTGAAAAAACTCACAAAATGATTTTCTAAAAAAAAAAAAATTTTCAACCAGACAAAAATGTTTGTTTTTACCCAGACATCATTAAAACATGCTTCCCAGCATTAAGTCATCAGAGCAATAATGACAAAAATGCAGACTTGCGCATACAGTACTTTGTTCCTAATTATTTCGTCATTGCTTGGATTGTGACATGACCTTTCTCGATGGAGAGACTTATTCAGTTTCCATTTTATTCCACAAAGATTTTTACGTTTAAAAATTGTGAAATTAAGTGTTAGTGGTATGAGTAAGAAATGTCTCATATTTAGCAAAATGTAATGCATTAAAAGCAAATTTATTTAAGAACACAACACATCTCAACTAAAACCTACATCTTATAGATGAGTTGTGAATACTTGGAGTGGGTATTTCAAATTATTAACCTCTTTCAGTGTTAAATAATTTTATTGTGTAGTTTACACATCTTGTGATGAAACCAGATCTCTTTTCCTTGTTATCGTTCTGAATATTTAGGATTAGTCTCTTCTCGGTTTCAGTGTGTACTGCTTGGTTGTAAGGTTCTGTTTCAGTGCGTCATTCCCTTCCTCCTGGTTTATTGCACTGTTGTTTATTAAAGGTGTGAAGGTTCCTGTCTTTTTATTCTGTCTTTTCACACGTTATGTTGTAACTGGCCTCTGAAGAATCCTCTCTGTATGTGATATCTTATTTTCTTTTAAATATTTACTGTCATTGTGAGTTAACAAAGGGGCAGGTCAACACAAGCAGGCCTTTTCAATAAGAGTTAAAGGTGCAATTGTGGGTTTTGTTAAAGTACAACATGATATAGTCTATGTGGTGTTTCAGCACTGCTGCATTGCATCTCTAAGGTAAACTCATGTGGGAAAATTGTTACAATAGGGGAGAATGGAATATTATGAACTTTTTTAATGAAGGGTCGACAACATGTTTAAAATCAATATATCTCCTTCATCCTCTACAGATATACAGCCAATGCATCAGTGCCCTAAACAAATTACGTTCATAAATTAAAACGAAGCTGTTTGTCAAATTTACACTTAAGCGGATTATGTTTAAGGGTATTATGAACCATCCCAGGATATTGTGGATTTTGGCCATCATCATTCGTTTTCTGAATCGCTTAATCCTAATTAGGATCTTGGAGAGGCTGGAGCCCATCTCGGCTGACTCTGGGCAAGGGCAGAATACGCCCTGGACAGTTCGGCAGGCCATCGCAACATTAAAACATGCTGATGGCTATGTACCGGTGGTCTAGTGGTATAGGGCGCTGGATCGCTGATCCAAAGGTTGGGGGTTCAAGTCCCACTCTCCACAAGGTTGTCACTGTCCCCCCCAGTGCAGCTAACTGGGTTATCAAAGGCGGGCCATGTCTCTCACTGTCTATGGTGAGAGGCATGTAAAAGAACCATTGCTGACTTTCGTAAAGAGTAGGCTGCAAAGTCGTCAGCGTGTTTCTGTCCCTTGCTAAAAGGGTTGTGACAGGAAGGGCATCCGACGTAAAAACCTCTGCCAAATCAAACGTGCGAATCAGATGATTCGCTGTGGCGACTCCCGAGTGAAAGGGAAAAAGCCGAAAGGAAGACGGACAGACAGCCTCTCACCATAGACAATGACAGAGATGGCCGGCCTTTGATTACCCAGTTAGCTGAACTGGGGGACAACAGTGACAACCCGTTGGCAGTGGGGCTTGAACTCCCAACCTTGGCATCGGTAATTCAGCACCTTATGACCGGGCCAGCACTGTCCCGTTAGCTATTATGAATTCTTAAAATTTTAACCCTCAGTCTTGGGAATTCATCCAACTTTTACATTTAATTTTCAGCTTCAGTGGCTTTCTATTTTTATTCCTTTGTTTATAGCATCCAGTGAGCTGTTCAAATCGTGTTCCTGTTTTGCATGCATATAATCTGATATTTGATTTTTTTTTTTTTTTTTTTTTTTTACACAAATTGAAAGTATGGCTTTGTGTTAACTTATCAGGTGACATTCACATAGAAAAGAAAGCATGGCAAAGAACTGTAGCCCGACAATTCAGTCTCTTTCAATACAAAACTTGAATTATTTATGTCTGAAGAGCAAAAAGTTACTGGTTTGCTACTTGTAACCTTCTCAATGTGGAGACCTGTTGGTGCAGAGCTATTTTATTTAGTTTTTTCTTAAATTAAATGTAATTAAGATTTCATCTAACTTTGTGTTTTATGGTATTATGAATGGTTGATGGGGGTGGGGCTGCTGAATGAAACAACCATTCTGTCATTTGAAATCTGATTTATGAACCAATTTCTACTGTTGACTAATTGTTTAATAAAGATTTTTTTTTTTTTTTTTGAAAATTCAGGTCAACGATGGCTTGAAGCACTTAGCGTTATGATGATGGTTTATGTTCTTTTGTGTGTGTGTGTCAAAGTGTGGAAAACACATTTGTGTACAGAATTCCTCATGGATGTGCAATGAAGGCACATGGCACCAAATTAGAAAGCTGACTAATCATGTGATCACAGTAAGGGAGCAAGAAATAGCACCAACACGCTTACCAGAATCATAATGGTCCATAATACCTCATTATCCTCTACTTGTTTGTTTGGAGAAGCCGCTTGTTAATCATGTTTTTTTTTAGAGATGCCCCATCTCAATGTGAGATCTGTCAGTGCACCCAGATAATTCTCCTGTGAACAAAAAATACTTAATTAAGCACTCTCTGCAATGTTGCAACTTGAAATCTTATTGAGCTCCATCTCAAAAACAGTCATGATATCAGATTTGACAAATCTTACCTAAATCGCCGTTATATACACGGAGACAGAATTAAGCTGGAGTTATGTTTTCAGACAGTCCATCGGTTCACTTCACGTCACAGTAGAGAGGCACGGCTTGTTAATTTTACGTGAGCAGTTTTGCCAATGTGCAATATATGCCATGTCAAAGCTAACGAGCTCTCCCTCATCATGCTGTACCAAACAGCTTCTCTGGCTCTAGGACACATCTGGCTGCAGATGTAAAATTGCCCCACGTCTTGAAGTACAGGCTGAGAGAACATTATGACATTCTTTTTTTAAAAAAAAAAACTTATTACTCAATTTCTTCTGATATTTGTATTGTTCCAAAACTGTTCACTGTGGGATATTTCACAGCATGTTAGACAGATTTTTTTTGTTGTTTTTCTTTTTTTCTTTCTTTTTGTACTTGCTGCTAACATTATGCTCTCAGCCAGAACGTCAATGACTTAAAAGGACTGATTTACAGTCTTCATAGAACTGTTTCTATGATACATTTGGAAAATAAAATCTACACGAACAAGAATGTCCTTATTACTTATATTAATGCAGTCCAGTTAAATTAATTATTTTTTATTTTTTTGCCTGGTGTCACTTATTGTCTTAAACAGGGGTCAGGATATAAGGTCAACGGTGCAATTCTTGGGTGTGAACTCATGAACTTTTGTTCAGTAGCCTAAAGCTTTAACCACAACGCCATATCTTTACATGCTATTGACTATCTCACAAAATAGCTCAAAGATGTGTTGTCACATTGTTACCACAGCGTGTAATCATTTTGGTTAGTTCTGGATCTTATTTATTATTTAGCAGTTATAAACAGTATCTCAATCACCAACCTTTTAGAAAACAAAATAAAATCTAGCTTTTTTATTTATTTATTTTTTTAATAAAGTTTTTAAACATTTTTCAAATCCTACAAATGTATGCAAATGTGTACTTGACTGTTATGTAGGTCATGTGCTGTACATGACATCGCTCCAACTGCTTACAGGCTGCATATAACTGAAGCGGAATGTAATTTAATAAATGATGGTGAGAGATGAAGCGAACAAGCAAGTACGTGTGTAATGCTAAGGCGGGTTCTCTGGAGTTTCTGAAATTGTATCATGTAATTTCTGGTTTCGGCATGCTTCTGAATCACTTTGTTGTACAGAGGTAGCCCTCACTGTGAGTCAGCACTGTCCATACTTGACCAAAGTCTTATTCAGAGCTCAGTCAGCAGCACATGCTCTTATTGAATGCCCTGATTACTGAATTTTGAGATGTAGCTTACTGTGTGTTGTGTCAACATGATTACAAACTTCCATAGTCCCGTTGGGCATCACATGCGAATGCTGCTGCAATGTAGGTTGAGCTGTTTGATTTTCATGGCGAATTCCGAATACAGTTGGCCCCCAACTTACAAAGACCCCGGTGTACGAAATCCCCAGGTTTCGAAAAACATTCTCCCGAGTTTCTGTCCTCGAGATACGAAACAACCCCCTCTTTACTTGTTCCTTCTCAAAAAATTAGCATATTGTGATAAAGTTCATTATTTTCTGTAATGTACTGATAAACAATAGACTTTCATATATTTTAGATTCATTACACACAAATGAAGTAGTTCGAGTCTTTTATTGTTTTAATATTGATCATTTTGGCAAAAAAGTAAAGAAAAAAACAAAAGTCCCGATCTCAAAAAATCCGACCCAAAAAAAAGAAGTGTTTTTTCAGACAAAAAAGTCAACCTTCAAATAATTATGTTCAGTTATGCACTCAATACTTGGTCGAGAATCCTTTTGCAGAAATGACTGCTTCAATGCGGCTTGGCATGGAGGCAATCGGCCTGTGGCACCGCTGAGGTGTTATGGAGGCCCAGGATGCTTCGATAGCGGCCTTAAGCTCATCCACAGTGTTGGGTCTGGTGTCTTTCAACTTTCTCTTCACAATATCCCACAGATTCTCTATGGGGTTCAGGTCAGGAGAGTTGGCAGGCCAATTGAGCACAGTGATACCATGGTCAGTAAACCATTTACCAGTGGTTTTAGCACTGTGAGCAGGTGCCAGGTCGTTCTGAACAATGAAAATCTTCATCTCCATAAAGCTTTTCAGCAGATGGAAGCATGAAGTGCTCCAAAATCTCCTGATAGCTAGCTGCATTGACCCTGCCCTTGATCAAACACAGTGGACCAACACCAGCAGCTGACATGGCACCCCAGACCATCACTGATTGTGGGTACTTGACACTGGACTTCAGGCATTTTGGCATTTCCTTCTCCCCAGTCTTCCTCCAGACTCTAGCACCTTGATTTCCAAATGACATGCAAAATTTGCCCCTCCTCGAATCGCCACCTTATCGTGGTGGAGGGGTTTGCGTGACCTAATGATCCTAGGAGCTATGTTGTCGGGGGCAAATGCCCCTGGTAGGGTCACCCAAGGCAAACAGGTCCGGGGTGAAGGTCCAGACAAAGTGCGATTCAAAACAGACCCCTAAGACATGAGAAAACAACAGAGGAATCAGTCTCCCCTTGCCCGGACGCTGGTCACCGGGTTCCCTCCTGGAGCCAGGCCCAGGGAGGGGCTCGGCGGCGCCTGGTGGTCGGGCTTATGCCCATGGAGCCTGGCCGGCCCAGCCCGAAAAGGAGACATGGGTCCGCTTCTCCCATGGACCCACCACCCGTGGGAGGAGTTTTAGGGTCGGGTGCAGTGTGAGTTGGGTGGCAGCCGAAGGCATGGGTTCTGTCGGACTGATCCTCGGTTGCTTACTCTGACCTTCGGGACATGGAATGTCACCTCTCTGGCGGAAAGGAGCCCGATTTGCGCGTGAGGTGGAGACATACCGACTAGATATAGTCGGGCTCACCTCAACGCATAGCTTGGGCTCTGGAACCATCCATCTCGAAAGAGGCTGGACCTTCTTCTATTCTGGAGTTGCTCATGGGGAGAGGCGGCGAGCCGGTGTGGGTATTCTTTGTTGCCCCCGTCTCGGTGCCCAAATGTTGGGGTTCTCCCGGTTGACGAAAGGGTAGCTTCCCTCCGCCTTCGGTGGGGGGACGGGTCCTGACTGTTATTTGTGCTTATGCACCAAATGACAGTTCAAAGTACCCACCCTTTTGGAGTCTTTGGGGGTGTTGGAGAACGCCTCGGGAGACTCGCTGTCTTGGGAGACTTCAACGCCCATGTGGGCAACGATAGTGTGACCTGGAAGTGTGATCGGGTAGGTACGGCTCTCCAGTCTGAATCCGAATGGTGTGTCGTTGTTGGACTTCTGTGCTCGTCATAGTTTGTCTATCACGAACACCATGTTCGACATAAGGGTGTCCATAAGTGCACTTGGCACCAGGACACCTAGGTCGCAGTTCGATGATTGACTTTGTAGTCGTGTCATCGGACTTGCGACCATATGTTCTGGACACTCGGGTGAAGAGAGGAGCTGAGCTGTCTACCGATCACTACCTGGTGGTGAGTTGGCTTCGGTGGTGTGGGAGGTTGCCTTCCAGACCTGGCAGGCCCAAGCGTGTAATCAGGGTCTGCTGGGAACGTTTGGCGGAGCCCCCTGTCCGAGAGGCCTTTAACTCCCACCTCCGGCAGAGCTACAACCACGTTCCGGAGGAGGCGGGGGACATGGAATCTGAATGGGCCATGTTTCGTGCCTCCATTGCTGAGGCGGCAGCCCATAGAAGAAGGAGGCCTATCGGGTTTTATTAGCCTGTGGGACTCCTGAGGCAGCAAACGGGTACCGGCAGGCCAAACGTGCTGCAGCCGAGGCTGTCGCAGATGCAAAATCTCGGGCGTGGGAGGAGTTCGGTGAGGGCCTGGAGAGTGATTATCGGTTGGCCTCAAAAAGGTTCTGGGCCACCATCCGACGCCTCAGGAGGGGGAAGCAGTTCTTCACAAACACTGTTTACGGTGGAGGTGGGGAGCTGCTTACCTTGACTGGGGATGTTGTTGAGAGGTGGAGGGAATACTTTGAGGACCTTCTCAATCCCACCAACACGCCTCCAGGAAGAGAGGAAGACCCTGGGGGTTCGGGTGAGGGTCCGCCCATCACTGGAGTGGAGGTCACTGAGGTTGTCAAAAAGCTCCTCGGTGGTCGAAGCTCGGGGTTGGGACGAGATCCGCCCGGAATACCTCAGGACTCTGGATGTTGTAGGACTGTCTTGGTTGACACGCTCTGCAACATCGCAAGTGGTCATCGGGGCTGTACCTCTGGATTGGCAAACTGGGGTGGTGGTCCCAATTTTTAAGAAGGGGACCGGAGGGTGTGTTCCAATTATCGGGAATTACACTCCTCAGCCTACCTGGTAAAAGTCTATGCAGGGGTACTAGAGAGGAGGATCCGACCGATAGTCGAACCTCAGATTCAGGAGGAACAATGTGGTTTTCGCCCTGGCCGCAGCACTCTTGACCAACTCTATACGCCCACAGGATTCTGGAGGGGGCATGGGAGTTTGCCCAATCTGTCCACATGTGCTTTGTGGATTTGGAGAAGGCTTTCACCGTGTCCTCGAAAGATCTTGTGGGGCGTGCTCGAGTACGCGTTCGGATCCGCTGTTACGAGCTATTCGGTCGCTGTATCACCGGAGCCAGAGTTTGGTCCGTATTGGTAACAGCAGCTCGATTCGCTTCCGTGGGAGTTGGAGTCCGCCAAGGCTGTCCTTTGTCACCGATTCTGTTCATAATTTTATGGACAGAATTTCTAGGCGCAGTCGAGGCGATGAGGGGTTCTGGTTCGTTGGCCATCGGATATCATCTCTGCTTTTTGGATGATGTTGTCCTTTGGCTTCATCAAGTCGGGCCCTCCAGCTCTCATTGGAGCGATTCGCAGCTGAGTCGCGGGCAGCCGGGATGAAGATCAGTACCTCCAAGTCCGAGGCCATGGTTCTCAGTCGGACAATGGTGGAATGCACCCTCTGGGTCGGGATGAGGTCCTGCCCCAAGTGGAGGAGTTTATATCTTGGGGTCTTGTTTACAGTGAGGAAGGATGGAGCGAGAGATCGACAGACGGATCGCTGCAGCCTCTGCTGTTAAGCGGTGCCTGTACCGGTCCGTCAGTGGTGAAAAAGGAGCTGAGCCGCAAGGCTGGCTCTCAATTTACCAGTCGATCTACGCCCAACCTCACCTATGGTCACGAGCTTTGGGTAATGACCGAAAGAACAAGATCACGGATACAAGCGGCTGAAATGAGCTTCCTTCGCCGGGTGGCGGGTTCTCCCCTTAGAGATAGGGTGAGAAGCTCCGCCATCCGGGGAGAGCTCGAGTAGATCCGCTGCTCCTCCGCATTGAGAGGGCCAGTTGAGGTGGCTCGGGCATCTGGTTAGAATGCCCCCGGACGCCCCTGGTGTGGTGTTTCGGGCATGTCCAACCGGAAGAGACCCCGGGTCGACCTAGAACACGCTGGAGGGACTATGTCTCTCGGCTTGTCTGGGACCGCCTCGGTGTCCCCCCGGGAGAGTTGGAGGAAGTGGCTCGGGAGAGGGATGTCTGGACCTCTTTGCTAAGGTTGCTGCCCCCGCGACCCGACCCCGGACTAAGCGGAAGAAGATGAGATGAGATGAGATGCAAAATTTGCTTTCATTCGAAAAAAGTACTTTATTCTGCCACTGTTTCTGGTTCAAAAGTGGCTTGACTTGGGGAATGCGGCACCTGTAGCCCATTTTCTGCACACACCTGTGCATGGTGTCTCTGGATGTTTCTACTCCAGACTCAGTCCACTACTTCCACAGGTCCCCCATGGTCTGGAATCGGCCCTTCTCCACAATCTTCCTCAGGGTCCGGTCACCTCTTCTGGTTGTGCAGCGTTTTCTGCCACACTTTTTCCCTTCCCAAAGACATCCCATTGAGGTGCCTTGATACAGCACTCTGGGAACAGCCTATTCACTCAGAGATTTCTTTCTGTGTCTTACCCTCTTGCTTGAGGGTGTCGATGATGGCCTTCTGGACAGCAGTCAGGTCGGCAGTCTTACCCATGATTGCGGTTTTGAGTAATGAACCAGGCTGGGAGTTTTTAAAAGCCTCAGGAATCTTTTGCAGGTGTTTAGAGTTAATTGGTTGATTCAGATGATTAGGTTAATAGCTCGTTTAGAGTACCTCTTCATGATATGCTAATTTTTTGAGGGCAGTGGTGGTCTAGTGGTATAAGGCGCCGGATCGCTGATCCAAAGGTTGGGGGTTCGAGTCCCACTCTCCACAAGGTTGTCACTGTCCCCCCCAGTGCAGCTAACTGGGTTATGAAAGGCCGGCCATGTCTCTCACTGTCTATGGTGTGAGCATGTAAAAGAACCATTGCTGACTTTCGACAAGAGTAGGCTGCAAAGCCATCAGCGTGTTTCTGCCCTGCGATGGCCTGGCGAGCTGTCCAGGGTGTACTCTGCCCTCGCCCTTTGCAGGTATTTAGAGTTAATTGGTTGATTCAGATGATTAGGTTAATAGCTCGTTTAGAGTACCTTTTCATGATGTGCTAATTTTTTGAGCTAGGAATTTTGGGTTTTCATGAGCTGTATGCCAAAATCATCATTAAAACAATAAAGACCTGAAATATTTCAGTTGGGGTGCAATGAATCTAAAATATATTAAAGTGTAATTTTTATCAGGACGTTACAGAAAATAATGAACTTAATCACAATATGCTAATTTTTTGAGAAGGACCAGTAGACTATGGATCGTGTGGATTCAAAGCATTAGAATGCCACGCAAAACGCCAGAAGCATGTAAAACAACTACAGTACATGCAAGAAAAACAAACGCTTTGCTTGATGGGACCTTTGGATGTGAACCGAAAGTAACTGCACCTTACGGAATTCATCCATTGTTTACGGCCAACAATACAAAGATCGAAAGAAAGAGTCCGCCAAAACAATAGATCCCAGTTGCAGATAGAGTAGTTCACAATCAGGTAGGTAGTGTGAAATAATTTAAAATTTGACTTGTGCATGTTTATTAATTTTAATTAACAAATTAATCCTGATAATCAGGGGTTGAAAAATACTATTGCTCGACGCTCGTGTCAAGTATTACGATTTTGACTTGTCCGCTGACAAGTAAAGAAACAATTATTGATAGTGTAATATAAATGATTTCATCCTGTATCGTTGATGCTTTGAGAAAACAAATCATAACAGACCATCTGACAGTGTTGTTGTCATATTGGTTCACTATGTAAATACATCTACTAATGCGACTGGACACATCAGTGATGTTTCTGGAATTATTGGGTGTTTCGGGTCTTTCAACATCATACACCCTCATCCAGGTGACCCAGCTGGGGCTGATCAGACCCCGGCTTGTGTCCAGTTGGCACACTAGCTACCACGACTCCATGGTTCTCCTCTCTTGAGCCACAGCCATCTTGAGGCCCTCTCTGCCGCTTCAGTGATATTGTGGCTGGCTCTTCTCTTCTGTTGCCCGATGATGCCTAGACAACCCAGAGCTTTGGCGAAGGACCGGGCCGCAAAGCCTTTGTAGCCAACCTCCACTGGAAGGCACTTCACACTCCATCCTGATTGCTGACAGTCTTTCACCAATCCCAGATACTTGGAAAGCTTCCTCTCAAAGGCTTCTTCCAGGCGGTCTTCCCATGGGACAGTCAACTCCAGCAGCGTCACTTGCTTGGTGGCCTCTGATACAAGGACAATGTCAGGATGGAGGGTGGTGACGGCAATATGGCTAGGGAACTTCAACTGGTGTTCAAGAGCCACTAACAGCTGCCAGTCTCTTGCAGAGGTCAGAATGCCTGTTGGTGGTCTTTTAGCTGGGGCAGCCTGTTCCCCAGCCCTCACAAAGGCAATGATGATTCAAAATGTACATTTGAGGTGGATGAAGAACGTTGAAAATTGTTTAATTATATTAAAGGAAATATTCTTTACTGCTGTTTTGTGTTATTTAATGTTATTTTTGCATGCCTGTGTTTACATCAGATTGTTTAGTGGACTGGGAGAGAAACTCCACCTTAACCCCACTTTATGGCCTGGTTGCCATTTTCTAACCCTTGGGTAATAATCAGGGTTATCGTAGTGTCAGCCTTGATGTAGCAAAGTAGGTGAAACCGAGCTACAGTAGTGACTGTAGAAGCGGTAATGGCTTTGGATCATTCAGCTTTGGTGTGATTGTGGGGGAAAGTAGCCATTGTTAAAACCTCCAGGTAGTACTATTTTTAAAATTTTAATAATCTTTTTCACAACGAAAAGACGATGGACACACCACTCTGGGAATAAATATATTTGACATTTTTGTCACCACCAATCACGTGTACAGTCCAAGAGGATCTAATAAATCTGCTAGTTCGCACGAAAAGGAGGTTGTGCTCCTTCTGTTGAAGAACATGGTTCGCACAGGGCCTTAAAGTCCTGGAATTGCAAATGTAATTAAAGTCCTACAAATCAGAAAAACACCTTGAGTTTTCAGAACCATGCTCCTTGAAATGAATATTTGTTTTAGAATTAATATTTACTGAAGATTTTTTATTGAATAGCACAAAAATACACTTGAGTTGAATGCATCTGCAAAGATTTGTACATAAACACACACAATTCGCTGATTTAGTTTGTTGTAGTGCCATCTTTTTGGAAGTACAGGTATACCTCAACTTGTCGTTTTGCGTTAAGTTGGTCTCGATTATTGAGGTTTTGCAGTCACGTGGCCTCAATACCTTCATGCGCCATCTTGGACGGCAAGCGTGATCCAGAACACACACACACACACGATTCACTAAGCATGGCTTCAACAACAACCGATAATGACAGCGAAAGCAAAATATGCGAGAGTGTCCAAGGCAAAAGTAATAACACTACTAGTCCTCAAAAAATTAGCATATCGTGATAAAGGTCATTATTTTCTGTAATGTACTGATAAAAATTAAACTTTCATATATTTTAGATTCGTTGCACACCAATTGAAATATTTCAGGTCTTTTATTGTTTTAATACTGATGATTTTGGCATACAGCTCATAAACCCAAAATTCCTATCTCAAAAAAATTAGTTCAGTTCATTTTCTGTAACCGCTTCATCCTAATTAGGGTCGCGGGGAGGCTGGTGCCCATCCCAGCCAACTGAGGGCGAGGGCAGAGTACACCCTGGACAGCTCGCCAGGCCATCGCAGGGCAGAAACACGCTGACGGCTTTGCAGCCTACTCTTGTCGAAAGTCAGCAATGGTTCTTTTACATTCCTAACACCATAGACAGTGAGAGACATGGCCGGCCTTTCATAACCCAGTTAGCTGCACTGGGGGGGACAGTGACAACCTTGTGGAGAGTGGGACTCGAACCCCCAACCTTTGGATCAGTGATCCGGCGCCTTATACCACTAGACCACCACTGCCCTCAAAAAATTAGCACATCATGAAAAGGTACTCTAAACGAGCTATTAACCTAATCATCTGAATCGACCAATTAACTCTAAACACCTGCAAAAGATTCCTGAGGCTTTTAAAAACTCCCAGCCTGGTTCATTACTCAAAACCGCAATCATGGGTAAGACTGCCAACTTGACTGCTGTCCAGAAGGCCATCATTGACACCCTCAAGCAAGAGGGTAAGAAACAGAAAGAAATCTCTGAGCGAATAGGCTGTTCCCAGAGTGCTGTATCAAGGCACCTCAGTGGGACGTCTGTGGGAAGGAAAAAGTGTGGCAGAAAACGCTGCACAACCAGAAGAGGTGACCGGACCCTGAGGAAGATTGTGGAGAAGGGCCGATTCCAGACCTTGGGGGACCTGTGGAAGCAGTGGACTGGGCTACAGGTGCTGCATTCCCCAGGTCAAGCCACTTTTGAACCAGAAACAGCGGCAGAAGCGCCTGACCTGGGCTACAGAGAAGCAGCACTGGACTGTTGCTCAGTGGTCCAAAGTACTTTTTCCGGATGAAAGCAAATTTTGCATGTCATTCGGTAATCAAGGTGCCAGAGTCTGTAGGAAGACTGGGGAGAAGGAATTGCTAAAATGCATGAAGTCCAGTGTCAAGTACCCACAGTCAGTGATGGTCTGGGGTGCCATGTCAGCTGCTGGTGTTGGTCCACTGTGTTTGATCAAGGGCAGGGACAATGTAGCTCGCTATCAGGAGATTTTGGAGCACTTCATGCTTTCATCTGCTGAAAAGCTTTATGGAGATGAAGAGTTCATGTTTCAGCACGACCTGCCACCTGCTCACAGTGCCAAAACCACTGGGAAATGGTTTACTGACCATGGTATAACTGTGCTCAATTGGCCTGCCCACTCTCCTGACCTGAACCCCATAGAGAATCTGTGGGATATTGTGAAGAGAAAGTTGAGAGACATCAGACCCAACACTGTGGATGAGCTTAAGGCCGCTATCGAAGCATCCTGGGGTTCCATAACACCTCAGCAGTGCCACAGGCCGATTGCCTCTATGCCACGCCGCATTGAAGCAGTCATTTCTGCAAAAGGATTCCCAACCAAGTGTTGAGTGCATAACTGAACATAATTATTTGAAGGTTGACTTTTTTTTGGATTAAAAATACTTTTTTTATTGGTCGGATGAAATATGCTAATTTTTTGAGATAGGAATTTTGGGTTTTCATGAGCTGTATGCCAAAATCATCAGTATTAAAACAATAAAAGACCTGAAATATTTCAGTTGGTGTGCAATGAATCTAAAATATATGAAAGTTTAATTTTTTTCAGTACATTACAGAAAATAATGAACTTTATCACAATATGCTAATTTTTTGAGAAGGACTAGTATAATATTGTCAGACGTTGTTAATCATCTGACAGGTGACCAGAGGGCGATGTATCTGAGTAAAATAAAGCAGCTGGGGATTACCGATCCATATCTAATGCCGCAGTCAATGTTTAGGAATGTGTTAGAATGCGACCATTCTTCTCTTCCTGCTTTTGCCTACTCGGATCTTTGTACATATCTTGTCCACGGCCCATCTCCATTTACTGGCAGAAGAGTTAAAAGCTTACAAATCAATGGAAGCTTACAAGTATTTTGTTGCTAGATTTGTAAGCTGTATGCAACAATGAGAGCCAGGAACCAGAAAGAGAGACGACCACCTCATAACGGCTAAGATGCATGTTCTATCCCCAGATAGACCTCCACAAACAAGCGCTTGTGCAATAATAAATTAAAATTATCAGTGCTCATTATGGTTGTGTGTATGTATGTATGTGTATATATATATATATATATATATATATATATATATATATATATATATATATATACACAGTAAAACCTCCGCTGACTAACGCTTAAGCTCACGAACTTTTCGCCTCAAGAACATTAAATTCGCGAGCATATAGTCTCTGCTGACGAACTAGTTTTCGGCGGACGAACCAAACCACGCGGTCGAACAGAGCGCCCACGGTGGCGGCCACGAGAAGCTGACGACGCTCACGGGCGTCACAGTTCGCCACACCCCTTTCTTTGAGTGCGGAAGTGGTTTGTGTTTGCTAGACATTTTGGACCATATTGAGTGTACTTTTGCTATTATGGGACCGAAAAAGACCCCACCACAGGCGGAGATCATTGAAAAACACGCACGAGGTGTGCGTTTGTGTGACTCAGCGTCCCAGTACCAGTACGCTAAGTCTACCATTGCTACCATCCTTAAGAACAAGGAAGCTATTAAGGGTGCGTGTGTGGATAAGGGTGTTTCCAAACAGTAGGCGTTTCCAAACACTCCTTCCAAACAGTAAGTCCCTCCCTCCCTCCTCCTCCCACTCCATTCCATCAAGCCATCAACTACCATCACAAAGGTAAATAAAACGACTTTATTATACAGTACAGTTTATTTCTTTAATTACAATACAAGAGCACATTTATTATACATAAAATAAGGTATATTTTTGTGTAGTTTTAAGGCTTATTTAGTAGAAAATGATGTTTTATGGGGACCTGGGAACGGATTATTCTCATTTTAATGGTTTCTTATGGAAATAAATGTTCGGAAGACGAACTTTTCGCCTTACACACACTTTCTGGGAACCGATTATGTTCGTGAGCTGAGGTATCACTGTGTATATATCTTCTTCTTTTCCTTTCGGCTGTTCCCTTCAGGGGTCGCCACAGCAAATGATCTGCCTCCATCTCTCCCTATCCTCTGCATCTTCTACTCTTACTCCAACGACCTTCATGTCCGCCTTCACTGCATCCATAAATCTTCTCTTTGGTCTTCCTCTGGGCCTTTTGCCTGGTAGTTCCAACCTCAGCATCCTACGACCAATATACTCACTATCCCTCCTCTGTACATGTCCAAACCATCTCAATCTAGCCTCTCTGACTTTCTCCAAAACATCTAACATGTGCTGTCCCTCTGATGTACTCATTTCTGATCCTATCCATCCTCGTTACTCCCAAAGAGAACCTCAACATTTTCATCTCCGCTACCTCCAACTCTGACTCCTGTCTTTTCCCCAGGGCCACTGTTTCTAAACCATACAACAGTGCTGGCCTCATCACCGTCTTGTACACTTTCCCCTTCATTCTTGCCGATACTCTCCTATCACACATCACACCGGACACTTTTCTCCATCCATTCCAACCTGCCTGCAGGCGCGTCTTCACCTCTTTTCCACACTCTCCATTGCTCTGGATTGTTGAGCCTAAGTACTTAAAATCCTCCACCTTCTTTATCTCTGCCCCTGTAACCTCAAAGTTCCTCTTGGGTCCTTCTCGCTCCCACACATGTATTCTGTCTTACTAAGACTAACCTTCAATCCCCTCCTTTCCAGGGCATACCTCCACCTCTCTAGATTTTCCTCCACTTGGTCTCTGCTCTCACTACAGATCACTATGTCATCTGCAAACATCATAGTCCATGGAGATTCTTGTCTAACCTCATCTGTTAGCCTGTCCATCACCATAGCAAACAAGAAGGGGCTGAGAGCTGACCCTTGATGCAGTCCCACCTCCACCTTGAACTCTTCTGTCACACCGACAGCACACCTCACCACTGTCTTACATCTATCATACATGTCCTGCACCACTCTAACATACTTCTCTGCCACTCCAGACTTCCTCATACAATACCACAGTTCTTCTCTCGGCACCCTGTCATATGCTTTCTCCAGATCCACAAAGGCACAATGCAGCTCCTTCTGACCTTCTCTGTACTTCTCTATTAACATCCTCAAAGCAAACACTGCATCTGTGGTGCTCTTTCTTGGCATGAAACCAAACTGTTGTTCACAAATGCTGACCTCTGCCCTTAGTCTTGCTTCCACTATTCTTTCCCATAGCTTCATTGTATGGCTCATCAACTTTATCCCTCTGTAGTTGCCACAACTCTGTACATCGCCCTTGTTCTTAAAAATGGGCACAAGCACACTTCTCCTCCATTCCTCTGGCATCTGCTCACTTTCTAAGACCTTGTTGAATATTCTTGTCAGAAAATCTACTGCTACCTCCCTAGACACTTCCATACCTCAACTGGTATGTCATCAGGGCCAACTGCCTTTCCACTCTTCATCCTCTTCAATGCCCTCCTCACTTCTCCCTTACTAATCTTTGCTACTTCCTGCTCCTCAATGGTCACCCCTTCTACTCTTTTTCTCTCTCATTTTCCTCATTCATCAGCTCTTCAAAGTACTCTTTCCATCTTCCCAGCACACTTCTGTCATCAGTCAATACATTTCCCTCTCTGTCCTTTATCACTCTAACTTGCTGCACGTCTTTCCCATCTCTATTTCTCTGCTGTGCTAACCTGTATAGATCATTTTCTCCCTCCTTACTGTTCAACCTATCATACAAGTCATCATATGCCCTCTGTTTGGCCTTAGCCACTGCTACCTTCGCCTTACGCTGTGTCTCCCTGTACTCCTGTTTACTCTCTTCGGTCCTCTCAATGTCCCACTTCTTCTTGGCTAACCTCTTCTTTTGTACACACTCCTGCACTTCCTCATTCCACCACCAAGTTTCCTTATCTACTTTCCTTCCAGAGGACACACCAAGTACTCTCCTACCGGTCTCCCTGATCACATTGGCTGTGGTTGTCCAGTCCTCTGGAAGCACTTCCTGACTACCCAAAGCCTGTTTCAACTCCTCCTTGAAGACAACACGACACTCTTCCTTTTTCAGCTTCCACCACTTTGTCTTCTGCTCTACCTTTGCCTTTTTCACCTTTCTCACCATCAGTGTCATCCTGCACACCACCATCCTATGCTGTTTGGCAACACTCTCACCCACTACTACTTTGCAGTCACTGACTTCCTTCAAATTACATCGCCTACACAAGATGTAGTCTACCTGTGTGCTCTTACCTCCGCTTTCATAAGTCACCCTATGCTTCTGTTTCTTCTTGAAGAAAGTATTCACCACAGCCATTTCCATCCTTTTTGCAAAATCGATCAACATCTGTCCTTCTGTGTTCCTGTCCTGGATACCAAACCTGCCCATCACTTCCTCGTCCCTCTGTTGCCTGCACCAACATGTCCATTGAAGTCTGCCCCAATGACCACTCTTTCACCTCTGGGGGTACTCTGCATCACTTCATCTAACTCACTCCAGAATCTCTCCTTCTCTTCTAGCTTACATCCTGCCTGTGGGGCATAAGCACTAACAACATTGACTATCACGCCTTCAATTTCTAACTTGAGACTCATCACTCTGTCTGACACTCTTTTCACTTCTAGAACATTCCTGACAAACCCCTCCTTCAAGATGACTCCTACTCCATTTCTCTTCCCATCCACACCATTATAAAACAGTTTAAACTCCTGCTCCTAAGCTTTTAGCCTTTCTACCTTTCCACCTTGTCTCCTGAACACACAGTATGTCCACCTTCCTCCTCTGCATCATGTCAGCCAGCTCCCTATCTTTTCCTTGCATAGTTCCAACATTCAAAGTCCCTACTCTCAGTCCGAGGCTCACGATTTCCTCTTCTCTCTCTGCCTACGGACACGCCTTCCGCCTCTCCTTCTTCGACGTCTTCGACCAACAGTAGTCCAATTTCCATCAGCACCCTGTTGGTTGACAGCACTGATGGCGGTCGTTGTTAACCCGGGCCTCGACCGATCCGGTATGAATTCTGTTTTGATCATTCGCATTTTTTTTTTTTTTGGCAGAAGTTTTACGCCGGATGCCCTTCCTGTCGCAACCCTCTGCATTTATCCGGGCTTGGGACCGGCATAAGGGGGAGAGACATATATTGTGTGTGTGTGTGTGTGTGTGTGTGTGTGTATGTACATACATGTGTGTGTGTGTGTGTGTGTGTATGTGTGTATATATATATATATATATATATATATATATATATATATGTATATGCATAATGTATATTTACCTGATACAAAGTGTTCGCTGTGTATTCTACTGTATTCTGTAGGATTCTAGTCTTTCCTATTTACTGCTGCGATCCACTTGGCTTTTCTTGGAAAACGATAAAATGACAGTGCAGGCTTACTGCTCTGTCTATTTGCACAGCCAACAGCGCAACTTGTTATATTTTTTTTTTTTTTTTTTTTTTTTTTTTTTTTTTTTTTTCCCCCAAGATGGCGCCGGGTGACCTGCAGCCAGTTACAGGAGCTCTTCAGTTTATTTTTCTTTTTTTTTCTCTTTTCTATTGTATATAGGCGTGTTTCTTTATCTTTTTTCAAATTTTCTTTTTCTTTCTTCAATCCTGCATCTGGAAAACATACTTTCATGATGCTTTTGTTTTTCTTTGCACTTTTATTTTCACTTTTTGGATCGGCGTCAGGAAACTCATTCACCGACGGCTCTGAGCAACGCAGGTCTTACACACGTGAGACCCTCCTCGGCCTGCGCGCCCCTGCCCTCCTTCACGCGGAAAAGCCCGTTGTGCCTGTGGGAAATACGGAGGAAAAGGAGAGGCTGCAGAGGGGGACGAAAGACGCGGAGGACATGTGTTCCCTCTGTCATCATGGGAAATGTCCGCGCGATCGCCAACAAGACCGAGGAGCTGGCGGCGCTGACCCGGCAGCAGAGGCAGTACCGGGACTGCAGTCTCATGTGTTTCTCAGAGACGTGGCTGAATGAACTTACACCGGACTCTGTGGTTTCTCTTCACGGATTTACACTCGCGCGTGCAGATCGGAGTGTAACGGAGAGCGGTAAGAAGAAAGGAGGGGGTGTGGCGGTCTATGTAAATGAACGATGGTGCCACCCGGCAAACGTGCACGTGAAGGAGCAGCTGTGCACGCGGGACCTGGAAATGCTAGCGGTAAGCGCCGCCATATTATCTACCGAGGAGTTTTCACACGTGATTGTGTTTTATGCGTGTACATTCCGCCCTCGGCTGATGCGCGGCGTCGCGTGTGAGCCGCCTCCACAGCGCCGTTAATCAGACACAGACTCGTCACCCCCGCGCCATGATTCTGATCAGCGGGATTTTAACCACGCCCTCTCTCCGCCTCTCTCCCGACGTTCACGCAATACGTGAAGTGCTCCACAAGAGAAAATAAAACACTGGACTTGCTGTATGCAAATGTGAAGGACGCTACAGCTCCTCCCCTCCCCCACTGGGACGATCAGACCACAACCTGGTCTACCTGCTCCCCAATACACACCCAGGGTGCGAAGGAACCTGCACAGAAGAGGTCTGTGAAAGTGTGGACCGAGGAGACCAATGAGAGGCTTAGGGACTGTTTCCAGACCACAGACTGGAGCATGCTCTGTGACTCCTTTGGTGATGACATCGACGGCCTCACACACTGTATCACTGATTACATGAACTTCTGCGTGGACAGCACTGTGCCAACACGGAGGGTACGGTGCTTCTCCAACAACCACCCATGGGTCACCCCTGAGCTCAAAGTCCTCCTGAACCAGAAAAAGAGGGCTTTCATCTCGGGGGACAGAGAGGAGCAGAAGAAGGTCCAGCGTGAGCTCCAGTGGAGGATCAGGAGGGCAAAGAAGGACTATGGGAAGAAGATGGAGGAGAAGCTGGCTCAGAACAACGCAAGGGACGCCTGGAGAGGACTAAAGACCATGTCTGGATTTGGGCAGAGTGTCAGAGGGACAGCTGATGGTGACCAGCGCTGGGCGGATGAACTAAACTGTTACTTCAACAGGTGTGATTCCTCCCCTCCCTGCTCCTCCCCTCTTCACACGCCTCCCGACCAGCTGACCCCACCCCCCACCCCAGGCCAACTTCACTTGACTGCTACAGCCCGACAGACACATCCCCCTCCCTCTGCAGCCCACACCAGCCCCCCCTCTCCCTCACATCAGACCAGGTGAGGAGACAGCTGAGGCGACTAAATCAGAGGAAATCTGAAGGACCTGATGGCATCAGTCCCAGGTTGCTGAGGACCTGCGCAGACCAGCTCTGTGTGGTACTATGCTACCTGTACAACCTGAGCCTCAGCCTGGAGAAGGTTCCCGTCCTATGGAAGACCTCCTGTGTGGTTCCGGTTCCCAAAACAGCACAAGCGAAGGAACCAGCCCACTACAGACCTGTCGCCCTGACCTCTCACCTCATTAAGACCATGGAAAGGCTCCTCCTTGAACACCTCCGCTCTATGGTGAGCCCCACCCTAGACCCGCTGCAGTTTGCCTACAGGCCCAACATCGGAGTAGAAGACGCCATCATCTACCTTCTGCAGCGGGCACTAACCCACCTGGAGATCGCCGGCAGCGCTGTGAGGCTCATGTTCTTTGACTTCTCCAGCACCTTCAACACCATCAGGCCAGCGCGTCTGCGAGGGAAGCTGGAGGACGTGGGAGTGGACGGGCATCTTGCTGCCTGGATTATTGACTACCTTACCAACCGTCCACAGTACGTGCGGCCGCGCTGCTGTAAGTCAAAGGTAGTAGTTTGCAGCACGGGAGCACCGCAGGGCACCGCCCTCTCACCCTTCCTTTTCAATATCTATACCTCGGACTTCATATATAACACAAACAGCTGCCACCTCCAGAAGTTCTCGGACGACTCCGCCATCGTGGGCCGTGTGTCTGAGGGGAACGAGCTGGAGTACCGGTCGGTCATCATTGACTTCGTGGACTGGTGTGAGCGCAACCACCTGTGCTTGAACACCAGGAAGACGAAGGAGATGGTGATCGACTTCAGGAGAAACACTCAAACACACACACACACACACACACTTACTAGTGAACATCCAGGGACAGGACATTGAGACAGTGGACAGTTTCAAGTACCTGGGTGTTCACCTTAACAATAAACTGGACTGGTCCCACAACACCAACGCCCTGTACAAGAAGGGCCAGAGTCGCCTCCATCTTCTGAGGAGACTCAGGTCCTTCGGCGTATGCAGACCTCTGCTCAGGACTTTTTATGACTCTGCGGTAGCCTCTGCAATCCTCTACGCTGCCATCTGCTGGGCCCCAGGCAGCACAGAGCGGGACAGAAAGAGACTGAACAAGCTGGTCAGGAGGGCCAGCTCTGTCCTCGGCTGCCCACTGGACTCTGTGGAGGAGGTGAGTGAGAGGAGGATAGTTGCAAAGCTCACATCCATCCTGTTCAACATCTATCACCCACTGCACCAGACTGTAGAGAAGCTGAGTAGCTCCTTCAGTGGACGACTGAGGCATCCTCAGTGCAGGAAGGAGCGCTACCGCAGGTCGATCATTCCCACCGCTATCAGACTGTACAACGCCACTTTGTAACTGTCTGTGAAAATACCGGTTATGTGCAATAAAAACCCCGTGCACTTTAATCAACCACATCTACCCCACTGACTGTGAACCATATCAACCCATCTCTGCCCTCAGATACATTACACTTTAATATAGGCCAGTCTATAAAGTTGCTCCATTCTTTTCTTTTATTGTTTATTAATTTATACTATTTATGTATCTACTTATTTATTTACTTATATAATATATATGTACGTGTGTATGTTTGTATTTGTATCTATTTTTGCACCCCCTACTGATGGTACCTCAAGAGCCTGTAACAGTGAATTTCTCCATTGTGAGATTAATAAAGCTGTATCTTATCTTATCTTATCTTATAACCATACTCGCTGGTTATTTTGTATCATTCTGGGGACGTTAGTAACCGACAAACAACATCCAGTTGGGTCATGTTGAACCACTATTATTTATTTAAAAATATTTAGCAATGTTGAATGAGCCAGCGCCGTCCGGATCATACCGTTCAATATGGCAGATAAACAAAAGTCATGTGACCCTGTGATGTCACATGCAAAACCTCAATAAGTCGGTTTTCAAAAACTATATGGGGGTAAAAGGCAGGGCCACATAGTCAAAGTTTTTAAATTAGCCCAGTACTTCTAAATTATTTTTCTGTGACACCCCCTTTCGGAAGAAAAACGAACATTTCACGCCCCCCCCCCCCAGTGCCCTGCGCGTGACTATAAATGGTATTATTTGTCTCTAAAATTGTTCTTAATACACCTCTGCATAACATTGTATCTTTATTAACATTCAAAATAAAAAGCATTTAGTAATAATAAACAGTTAATTCGAGTACAGTATGATAAAGCATGTTCCCCAGGGTCATACACGCTCCCCCTGGAATCACCCATTACTTGAGAAGCACTGAATTGGTGGCAGCCCAGGCAAATTATACATCTGCATCATCACGGAATGACTGGCACAGGATTCAAATTTAACCAATGGCTGAGAGCTTTTGTTTTTCCCTCCTGCTGATTGGTTGCAGATGTGTACACTCCCTCCCCACCCCCTCCTTCGCACACGTTATCAACGTGATTGCTTGAATTGCAAATTCATGGGTTTTGTGTGTGTTTTTAAATATTATTAAAGCCCTATGATGCCACTAAAACGCTGCATCTTTTCTAGCGTCTGGTAAGGAGCCTAAGCGCGTTTTTCATAAATATTATCACAGTACAAAATTAAAAAGCATTTACTTACTCATTAATGCAATAATAATGTAGTAAAATGTAGTAATGATTAAGTCTGCCTATAGAATGAGTTTAAGAAGCATATTTTAGAGCATGTAATATCATAAATAGGGTTTTAAAACCGCATGAATAATTCACGGCTTTCCGGGATCCGCGGGTGGGGGAGGAACATATTCCCAGTGAATAACAGGGGCCTTCTGTATATTATGTATACAGTCATCCCTTGCCACTTTGTGATTTGAGCATCGCGGTATATTCACAATAAAACAGAGTAAATGGGGGGAAATGAAATTCGTCACTGAATCAAATGCTTTGAAAAGAACAGCAAAGGAAAAGCAGCTCATCAGGCTCTTTTGGACGATGAACTTGCAAAAAAATAAAACTAGATGATAAAAACAATACCATTTATATCTTTATGTCCAATATCATTTGTATCTTAAATTAGATATAACAGAATTAAATAACTGAAATAAAAGTATGGCTTATTAGTATTACTTATTTAAAACCTAATTTTTCTATAATGTCTTCAAATATATAGAAATATTTTTCTATAATATGTCTTCAAATATGTTGATTTCACTTATTCTATAATGATCAGAATGTCTTTGAAAATATGCACAACATCCTGGAAATGTCCTTGAAAAGTCCTGGAATTTTTTTAGCAGTCTGTGCAAACCATGAAGAAAGTCTTAGTAATTTCATCAAGATGAAGGGCATAAGTCATTCGGCTGGTTGAGGTCTTTTGGTGGTGGTGGTTTAGCCTTTTATACACCTGTCAATGGTACTCTTTTTTTAATTAATTAATTTTTTTTTATTATTTTATTAACTTGTGTTCATACTCTTGGGTAATTTAAATTAGACCATTGACCTAATGTGTTCTAAACCAGGGGTCACCAACATGTTGCCTGTGGGCACCAGGTCGCTCGCAAGGACGAGTGTATCTACCTGGTGGCCCTTCGCATTAATTGGTACCCAAGAAGTAGCTCTCAGTTTTAAAAAGGTTGGTGACCCCTGCTCTAAACAGTTAACTTTTAAGTAAAGTAAAATAACATACAGCAAAAGATTTTTTAGTTCATGGGTTTACACCTTTTATATTTGAAAGAATTTGTGTTTTATTTTCTTTCATCATGTGTGCAATGTAGTATAAGTGGTCTATACACAGAATTTTTGTTATGTAAGCTTCTTTCATTTTCCCACATCAAGGAATGTCTTGCTTCTGTTAGCCTCAATCAGTGACTGGAACTTGGATCTTTGTTAGTCTTTTAGATCTGATTGAGCTTTCCTGTAATAAATGATAAGAATTTAGAAGCATGCTGTGTGTACTATGGGCCTTCTTCCACAGAATTCAAAGTGTGCAGTTGTGCAGTCGTGCCAACTGTCTCTGGGGGAAATGAATGTTATAAACGTGTGTGTGTGTGTGTGTGTGTGTGTGTGCACACACGCGCATATGCACCATGCCGGAGTGCAGCAGCTGAAGATGCAATTCTCCCACTGTGGGTGCTCACTCAAATCACCAGCAGAAACAAAGATGAAGTGTTGAAGCTAAAGTTCGACTGAGGAAATATTATCCATATAAGACACAAACACACTCGAACAACCCAAAGTGTGTATGTACACCCATCCTCCCGCCTGTTTGGATAGTTCTTACCTGCTGCAAAGGTATTTTAGGCTGACAATAGACTTGCTGCACACTGACAGGTTTACGTTATAGATAGACAACAACTGAAACATGTTAATTCCGTTATTTTTAATTGCTCGATCAGCTGTATTCACCAGTCTCATTTTATTAAAATTGTTCAGTGAAAAGGCATGTTGATGAGAAACCACAAAATGGAAACGTGAAGATGGCAGAAAACCTTGATCTTTTCCAAGGAAACTGGAGACTCATTCCATGAATTGTTGGATTTTCTTTTGGCTATTCAAATGTTTTAGAATTCAGCAGTGGATAATCTTAAAGATCCTCATGATTGATTTGGGAGCAGGTTTTATGCCATGTGCCATTCTTGATGCAACCCTCCATATTTCTTTGGGCTTGGGACTGGAATTAAGAACACGCTGGCTTATGTGACTCAAATAACCAATCATTGTTAACAGACAAACATAGTGGTATGCACATCTGGGATTTGCAAATTCTCAAGTCTTTCAGAAAATTCCTCAACACCTTTTGACCAATCACAATTGAGGATTCAGCACTTACATTAGTTTCTTGTAGGGCTTCTTTGGATGGTCAAAGTTACTGAACTTTTCTTGTCGAATGCACACACATGTACATATACATGGAACACTTGAGTGAACTAGCTGCTCTGACCTCTGTCTCTCACAGCCATCAAAATGACTCACCTTGAGACCTTTGGTTCAAAGTTTGTTCTTGGCTGGAAGTAAAATTTATCATGCGAGAATCAAAAATATGCGTGTTTCGATAAAAAGGAAATGTAAACTACCTAACTGGGTGTGATGTTTGTACAGAGAAATCTTTGACCGTGGTCTTTAGTGTAGAATGAGCCAATGCAGGTGCTGCAACTTGACTGCATTGGAATAAAGCACCTTCATCTGTGTCCAGGATAACCTGGTACCTTTCAGCTTTAAGCTTTTTTCTTTCCATGATCATCCAGAGCTTTCCAACAAGCAGTGTGCGTGATTTTGTAACTTTGTCTGCTTTGACATTTCCTGTACTGTACATCTTGGGTCTTCAAGAAAACACTGAATGCTTCTTTGAAAGCTGCTCAGGAACTTGGCTAACTTGCAGGTTGGATCCGGTCGATGCTCAATTTATTGCCTCCATGTAAACCAATCAGATGCCGTTTGATACTGTTGTTATCAAATGAAGCACGACGTCATATTTCCAAGAGTAGTCTGCTTACTGTCGTCCCATACAGACTCATAATTTTTTTTAAAACCATGTCACTCCTGCACATATCATCTAGCAGACAGCCCTTGATGCCCCAAAAACACTCCACAGGGGGCTGACACGCTTCCAGCTTACTCTGCTGCATGACAGGAGACTCTGCTGTTTGGCTTGTTATCCAACTACATGGCCTGATTTTAAACGACAAGCTGGGCTCGAGGTCACTGGAACTCAAAAGAGCTCCTGACTTTGTTTCTATGATTTACTGACTTTTTTTGCACTTTTTTTTTTTTTTTTTTTTTGGTTGGTTGGTTTACAAGGAAGGGTTTAAACTGATGGTCACAATTCTTAATTTTTTTTTAACACACAAAACTAATTTTCAGAACAGAGGGGGGAAAAAAAACAGTATACAGTACTGTAATTCCTCCTGGTTAGTGGTAAAGGTTACAGTGTCCTTCATAAAACAGTGTGTTTACACACCAGAATAGATTTGGCTTATTTGTTTGATGGCTCGTAAAAACAAACAAACAAAAAGGAATATGTGGGCTGGAATAAAGTCTATCAAATATTTTTTTCCCCTTTGTTTAACATGCTTAATGAAGTGCAGTGTAAAAACACAAGAAGCAGTTTCTCATAGGTATACCAAGTCTGCCTGTATGAAAGCTGAAATATAAGCCACTTTAATTTACTTTGAATTCATCAACACCATGTAATGAACAGCAGTGTTGTGATCTCATGCATTGTGATGGTACTAAATATCGAAATAAATATTGTGGTTTGGTGACAGTCTGAGCAACCTGTGAACAATGTAAACATGTGTGTCTGTGTGTGTTAGGACCATATGAAATAGTAGCTAAACTGTGAGTCAGGATCTCCAGTGTATGTTTACTTTGTTCTCTCTGTGCTCTGTCCTGCTAGTGTTCGTCTCTTTGTGTTCAGGTTCACAGAACAAAGTACAGCTGATGATATGAATTCTGTTAGGTTTCATGGTCCTAGTGCATGTTTCTTTCTAATGAACAGAATGTT
>CM045731.1:31580000-31655000 GCA_024760905.1 Plotosus lineatus
CCGGCTTGCTGTGGCCAACTATAAGGTATGAGTCTAGTACAGACAAGACAAACCACGTGAATATCCTTACAAAACTGTTACTATTTATAGCCAACATGTTTTTATAGCAGCTTGTGCCGTATAGTTCATTAAAAGTGTTCCACAGTTGCATTATAACGGTTGTTAGCTAATGTAATTTATATAACTTGAATTTTTTAGGGGTTCCACTCCACAATTATTCAATGCTAGCAGCTTAAACAGTCTCTCACCAGACTATCATCAATAAGACAAAACAAAGAAGCACCATATTTTGTCATGAAATATAATTATTTAGTTTGGGTTATTTCAGACTTTGTATGATCAACTGGAGAAGTGTTGCGTGCTATATAACAGATTCTTTAGTAGGATGTTTAACAAACATCTCCCCTCTCTTACTGTTTTCTTTAACAGGACATTGAGTCGTTAATGTCTGAGGGGAATAAATCCCGAACTGTGGCTGCCACGAATATGAACGAGGAGAGCAGTCGCTCACATGCCGTTTTCAAAATCATCCTCACACACACACTTCGAGACCTGCAGTCCGGGGTAAAGCCAGCCCTGATGACTTCATCGTTCCACTCATGTTTGCTTTTCTTTGGTTTTAATGCAAATGAGGTTTAACCCTGTCTGTTCCTTTCAGCATGATGTAAAGGGGTTTGCTTGAACATTAATTTAAGTGTGAACATCATAACCCTGACAATCTCGTATTTCTGCGCCGAGCAAGCCTTTCCTTATGTAGGAGCATGAAGAAATTTAGAATTTATAAAAAAATATTTGTGCACACTATTATGAGAACAAGTAATACAAAACGCACAATATAAACTCAATATAATATAGTTTAATGATTTACTGATGCTCCTGTTAAAGCAGAATTGACTGAATCAAATTAAAACAAATCATTGTCTTGTGAATCTGAATCACACAAAGGCATCTGTGCCAAAATAAAAGTCAAAATTAATAATTCTATTATAAATTTCTGATAAACTGCAAAGTATAAATTTAAGATTTGATTGAATGATTAGTTGTCTTGGAATTAAGAGAGAACACTTTTCTCATCTGAAATTTTCTTTTATTTGTTTAAAGTATGAAAATGACAGTTCTTATATATGCTTGCTGAAATATTCTTAAAATGTCTAATAGTTTTTGGGGGGTTTTTTCGTGGTTGTTCAACTCACTTAAGTAGAAATTCAGGTTAAATAGATTCCATGGCCTTTACGGAGTTTGTCCACGTTAGGATAAATTGAGAATGGTTTTACTGTTTACACCCAAGATCTGAATGGAATGAGTCAGCTTGTAAGGCACGGAAAGATTTATGTCCTTAATCAGTGAATCCTCAGTGAATTGGGATGAAATCATACAGCCCTTGAACGAATAAAAAGCTTTTCAGACTGCGAGCCGGCCCTCCATTCAGAAGGAAAATTAATGAATAAGTCATGCCATGTCATGACTCTAGTGTCGGATGATCTCAGCCCCACGTGCTCATGTCATCGTGTCCCTCTGTGCTGCCTGTTTTATTTGTTCCCTGGATCAGATTGCTTGCCTTCCAGATCAATAATTCAGGGATGCCTGAAACATTCCTCAGAATCAGCTGCAGCACTCACAGAGCGCAAAGCTCCCCCCCCCCCCCATTGCTTTTACAAGGTCACAACTTTACATGATATTTTGCATGTGACCATCTTAGTTTGAATTCGAGAGCAGGTGTGTCTCTTTGATTCATATTGAGTGTGCTGTAATCTCTGCCTCTAGCACTTAACTGCTCATCATAATTGGAGGGATAAAGAGAGCGATTGTGGCGATAGTAAGGTCTGTGCTCATCTGTCTGTCTGTAGTTCATAAGGCAGAGGGGGAAACAATTAACATTTGTGCTCTCTTTGGCACAGCCGTAGTCATTTTTTCACATGCAGATGAAGAGCCCAGTACAATTTTGGCTGAAGCATCATTTATGTACATGAAAAACATGAACTTAAATTGCTGGATCTCTAGTTTCCTTTAAGATCAACACACAGGATCTTGGCATGCAGAGGGATGAGGCTGGCACCACTGTTTACTTCTGATTGCTTCACCTTATCCCCATATTCAGTTTTGTTTCTTTATCAGTGCTGTGAAAATCCATCAGCGGTGTAAAACTATATGGTTTTATTTGTATTATTTAGAATTTTCCATCTTGTTTCAACAACAGTCAACTTCCTGAATTTTTCAATATTGCATTTAAGGTTTGTTAATGTAGTAGTTTTGGAAAAAAATGAAACAGGATCACCAAATTTGGTGTATGGATTCCCCTCAAGAAGGTTTCAATGGAAATGTATATGGGTGCCCTTGCCCTTGTATAAAGGTCACAGCATTAAACTTTGTGGGGTCCCCCCCCCAAATAGGAAATAATAACCTCAATAGGAAAATCAACATGTTTTCCTGCACAAATTTGTTGCATGGTTTGGCATCAGTCTTGGATGGGACTGTATCGGTAATTTTAACCTTGTTTCAATGTCATAACAGTCAACTTAGTGGATTTCTTTTAGCTCTCTGCTCAGCCGATCAAAAAAAAATTAACTCAAGGCCTCAAATCGTGGCAAGGTCACATGTCTGATAGAATAGTTTCGTAGCTTCTGTCCTGCTCAGAAACCCTGTTTTTGGTGGAGGAATCTTCATGTACTTTTCCTTTTTTTTCTTTTCTTTTTTTTAAACCATTGGCATCATTGCAATTTTTAGTATGGCCAAATATGTTCTGGAAACATTCTTAATTCGCACTACTTTTCCATCTGAAACTTAACTGTGGTGTGTGGGCTGTGGAAGCACTAAGACTGCCTCAGTGGGTCGTGTTTAAATGTGCCATGGAAGGCAACCGGAATGAAAATTGTGATCTCTCTCTGTCTCTCTCTTTCTCTCATATTTGCACACACTTTAGACCAGTGGGGAGAAAGTGAGTAAGCTGAGTTTGGTGGATTTGGCTGGAAGTGAGAGAGCTGCTAAAACTGGTGCTGCTGGTGAGAGGCTGAAGGAAGGCAGTAACATTAATAAGTACGTGCACACTCGACTTCTTTCCATCACACTTCATTCCTTTTATGGCCACTTTCAAGTTGCAGCATTGAAGAGCACAAATCTGTTTTTGCCTCTAAATGTCAAATATTCTTTTCTCCAGGGAAGAATGAACATAAAATGTTTTCACATAATTTTGTCAAATTTTTGTGCAATAATTTTAAGAATATACACATACATTGTGCGGAATTAAAAAATTAAGATATTGATTCAGTGACTATTGCAGTATTGGAATATAGAGGAATAAAGACAAACAGTTCTCGGTGTGTTGGAAAAGTGAACATATTGTAAACGTCACAATTTGGGGAAGCTTATGTCCTATGTTATGTTTGATGGACTAATCAACATTTCAGTGCAAAATTTAAGGCCTGTGAAAAACTTGACACCGAATACTAATTGGTTGGTCACACATCCACAGGGTTTTGCAGAAATTGCATCTGCCCTGTACCAAACACTTCTTTCTTCGAAGTACAACTAAAAACTTTGCATCTTTTAACATTTCAGTAAAATCACTTATTCAATCTGAGGTAAAGAGATGAAATAGGTCTGTGTCTGGCCTCCCCCCCTTTTTTTGAAGAGCTCCACAGTGGAAAATCTTTGTGATAAAAGGTTGCCTTGCTCAATTGCTAAGGTGCTGAAGGATAATCTTGCTGATGTGATGTTTTTGAACTGTTTTTAACTGTTACACTGCTATGTTTTTTCTGTACTATGCAGATGCAGCATGCTATATTTTAGATTTTCACAACAGCCAATCAAATTTACTGTAATATTCAAAAGTCTTTCTTTTTCATTGGAAATATTTGTAAGATAAGGTCGATTCTAACCAATCTACAGACGTTTATGTATGCAGATCCACAACCACGGCTCGCTGCATTTCTCGAGTATGTCATGAGCCGGTATAGTGGCTCCCCGCAGTGTAACAGTTAATTGAATGCAACCAAAGATGAATAGATTTCTGCCATATTGGCTATTTATGTCCTGTTTTCACTGAAATTATTCAGAGTTCTTATGATGTGTCAAGTTTTTATGTAATGATGTTTTGAATATGAAAGTTGGTATTGGATTTGTTTGTGACATAACTGATCTGGCTTTTTAAATGGTGAACAAATTCTGGGAAGATCTCTGCTTTGCTGTTTGTGTGGAGGGAATGTGTGTGGGCTCAGATGGATACTATACCTTCTCCCTCTATCATTAACTCTCTTTCTCTGGTGCTCTGGGCAGGTCTTTAACCACACTGGGGCTGGTGATCTCAGCGCTGGCTGACCAGAGTGCAGGAAAAAACAAGAGCAAGTTTGTGCCGTACAGAGACTCTGTGCTCACATGGCTGCTTAAGGTAACTGTTGCATCAGGAAAATTTCCACCAGGCTTCCCAATTTCGGTTTCGGAATAGGGATGAAGGTGTAAAGATTTTCAAATGATTGCATATAACTTCATGTTCAGTGTGTCCCAGATTTCCCCAAGGGAAAAGGCCTAACTCAACAGCTGTATTTTTATTAGTTACTTCTTATTTGTAATACTCATCTACCACAGCAACGGTGAACAGTAGTTAAGATGCATTACTACTCACAAAGGTTAATCTTGAGATCTGTTTCTGTTACTATGACATTTTCAAAAACTGTAAAACCGGGTGTCATACTTATTTTTACTGAGGGCCTCACCAATAAAATTAAAGCTGATCGAGGGCTGAATACTCACTAAACATTCTCAAGGGGCAACCATGAAATCTGCAGGGCAAAATAATTTAGTTAGGCATTTGTCCTCTTCCCTTTTATTCACTTGCATTTTCTGACAACGCCTAACAGCGAAAAGCTGGCATGCAGTTTTTCATGAGTCAAGGTTTATTTGAAATTGGCTGGTGCCACCTCGTGAAAGGATGATTAATGAGGCTTCATGAAAATGGTTGATGCAAAAGATGTATGGTAATCATATTCTTTGTAAACTCTTGCAGGCCACATTAAATGCAATGGCGGATCGGATTTGACTTGTGTGCCTCAGGTTTAAAACCTGTGTTATAGGATATCATTGATTGCGTGAACTTCTCTCTAAGGGAGGTGTTTAACAGTTAAGGACGGAGTCTTGAGTGTCAGGGCAGGGGAGTTTATTTAATTATTATTCAATTATGTCACACTTTTAACAGCAAACTGAAATCTGGATATATGGTAGAATTTAAAATTTACTTCTAAAAATGAAACGACTGAGTGGGGGATTTTCTGAGGTAGCATGATACTTGAGAGGAACCTGGTCTGTTCTGAGTGACGCTGGCTATTTTAAGATTATTACTCCTCCATAGTTGTACGATGTTGAGTCATGCAGTGATGCCTGTTAAAAATATGGTGTTGCAGATGTTATATATATGTTTGACTTTCTCCACCATAAACTTCACCCATAATTGATTCATGTTCCATTAAACCCAGGACAGTTTAGGAGGTAACAGTCGGACAGCCATGGTGGCCACGGTGAGTCCAGCTGCCGATAACTATGATGAGACCCTGTCCACGCTACGCTATGCTGACCGTGCCAAGAGCATAGTCAATCATGCTGTCGTGAATGAGGATCCCAATGCCAGGATCATCCGAGAACTAAGGGAGGAGGTAGAGAAACTTCGGGGTCAGCTCACACAAGCGGAGGTAGGCAATGAACACCCATTTCAAACAAGTGCTTTTTGGGCCATAAAAAAATGCAAATTTCGTGGAGGAAAAAAAAAATTATTCTAGATTTTTAAAAATTTATTTTTGGAATATTTTAGTGTCATCTGAAAAAAGCACATTATGAATGTACAGATGCTCCTCGACTTATGTTTTAAATTGGTTCCGGACGGCCGAACATAAGTTGAAAGTGAATGCAAGTTGTTACAGTGACGTATGACGCTCATACTGTACTATACATCCATAAATACAATTACTGTATCTCATAAAACACCCCTAAATCAATTATTATAAACATAACATTGTTAAATAATATCAAATATATCAAATAATATTAACATTAATTTCAAATAAGTCACTTATTTATACCGAGTCACTTTACATGAAGCTTAAAACAGCCAATCAACGCTTAAAATATGTGAGGCGCTCAAAACCGAAAGTAGTGTACAGTCATCCCTTGAATATCGCGGATAGTGTAAACCAGACCTGGCCGTGATATTCGAAAAAGACTGAAGTTGGAACGTCCCTCTCATTTCTACCATGTTGTCTCATTTCTATATGTTTTCGTGTCTATACAATATCAAGAAGTGTATATTAAACGTTACACAGTTATATGCATATGTAAATACTGTAATGTATTAATATTTAAATAGAATTTATCTAAATACTTTAAGTACTGTACTCATCTCTGACAAGAGCTCTTCTCCGCGGTGCAGGACGTTCACAAACTATAAGAACACAAAATCACAAAAAATCCTGCGGGAATGTGCGAGGCAACAGTGTCACGCGTCTAAGCCAATCAGCTTGCGAGATTGAGTTGAGTGGGTGGTCCCTGTCTGAACTGGGGAGGAGAGGCACTTCAGTCTGTCATTTGTAAACAATGGACGCAGCCTGCCTTAGGTCCCTGCCTTCTGCTTGCTTACATGCGAGTTTCAGTGCAAATTTTAAATTTTTTATGATTTTTTATTTTATTTAATTTTATTTTTTTTAATTTAAATACTGCGATGTACCAAGACCGCAATGCTAAAATCGCGAAGTGGCAAGGGATGACTTCTTGCAAAAGTAGTGTACTTGCTGTGGGTTATACGGACTTCCGGTCTTTAAAGTGACAAGGGCACTGTTGAACTCGTTTTGAACTCAGCCTGCACTGATGTGAATCACCAGCAGAGCGGAGAGGTCTCTCTGGATTTGGGTTTTCATTCATTTTACAACTCTCTTTACTTAACTAAATATGCATGGTCGATTGCGCTGATCCGAGCAGATAGTCATGTGTGTATGAGACTTGCACCCATGCTCGTCGGCTTCCGCTTCTGACCAACCATATTTGCTTAGGGTTACAAAAGTCCGCAAAACAGTGTAAACACAAAGATCATGGAGACAACGTCTTAACACAAGGGTAACACGCTATATAACTGATATATATATAAAACTGAACTGGGAAGAAGGAGGGGCATGTTCAGTCTGTCGTTTGTAAACAATGGACGCAGCGTCATTACGTCAGGGTACTACGTAGGTACGTCTAAACTCTAAATTTGACTTTTTTTTTTTTTTAACAAAAAAACGTAAAATCGAAAAAAACGGATGAACGTAAGTCGAGGGGCGTCTGTATTGTGAATGTGTGTTCCTCTCCTCAGTCCATGAAGGCTCCAGACCTAAAGGAGAGACTGGAGGAGTCTGAGAAGTTGATCCAGGAGATGACTGTCACTTGGGAGGAGAAGCTGAGGAAGACCGAGGAGATTGCACAGGTAATCATCCCAGACCTGTCCAGCTATACTGCACTCAGCCTTATTCCACATAGAATATTAAATAAACTTGCTTCCTGTTCAGGAGAGGCAGAAGCAACTGGAGAGTCTGGGTATCTCTCTGCAGTCGTCAGGGATCCGTGTGGGAGAGGATAAATGCTTCCTGGTCAACCTCAACGCTGACCCTGCCCTCAATGAACTACTAGTTTATTACTTGAAGGTACACACACTCTGGGTTTCTGTGTGAAACATTGACACGTCATCATCTATTGTATATCAAACAATCTTTGAACCTGCTTTGACTTGTGTAACGTACGTCGCTTTGCAGCATTGACTTCTCCAGCCTTATAAGATAATACAAGATAAATGCATTCCAGTGTGTTTACAGAATGTCATGTGGCTGCTGTGCAAAATTATGAATGATTGGTGACTTTCCAAACTTTGGGTGGACCAGAATTTGTTCCCCCCTCCTCGAATCGCCACCTTATCGTGGTGGAGGGGTTTGCGTGACCTAATGATCCTAGGAGCTATGTTGTCGGGGGCAAATGCCCCTGGTAGGGTCACCCAAGGCAAACAGGTCCGGGGTGAAGGTCCAGACAAAGTGCGATTCAAAACAGACCCCTAAGACATGAGAAAACAACAGAGGAATCAGTCTCCCTTGCCCGGACGCGGGTCACCGGGGTTCCCTCCTGGAGCCAGGCCCAGGAGGAGGCTCAAGGCTAGCGCCTGGTGGTCGGGGCTTATGCCCATGGGAGGCCTGCCGGGCCCAGCCCGAAAGGAGACATGGGTCCGCTTCTCCCATGGACCCACCACCCGTGGGAGGAGTTTTAGGTCGGGTGCAGTGTGAGTTGGGTGGCAGCCGAAGGCATGGGTTCTGTCGGACTGATCCTCGGCTGTTTACTCTGACCTTCGGGACATGGAATGTCACCTCTCTGGTGGGAAAGGAGCTCCGATTTGCGCGTGAGGTGGAGAGATACCGACTAGATATAGTCGGGCTCACCTCAACGCATAGCTTGGGCTCTGGAACCATCCATCTCAAAGAGGCTGGACCTTCTTCTATTCTGGAGTTGCTCATGGGGAGAGGCGGCGAGCCGGTGTGGGTATTCTTGTTGCCCCCGCCTCGGTGCCCAAATGTTGGGGTTCTCCCGGTTGACGAAAGGGTAGCTTCCCTCCGCTCTCGGGTGGGGGACGGTCCTGACTGTTATTTGTGCTTATGCACCAAATGACAGTTCAGAGTACCCACCCTTTTGGAGTCTTTGGGGGTGTTAGAGAACGCCTCGGGAGACTCGCTCGTTGTCTTGGGAGACTTCAACGCCCATGTGGGCAACGATAGTGTGACCTGGAAGGTGTGGATCGGTAGGTACGGCCTCCAGTCTGAATCCAATGGTGTGTCGTTGTTGGACTTCTGTGCTCGCCATAGTTTGTCTATCACGACACCACAGCCTGAACATAAGGGTGTCCATAAGTGCACTTGGCACCAGGATCTCTAGGTCGCAGTTCGATGATTTGACTTTGTAGTCGTGTCATCGGACTTGCGACCATATGTTCTGGACACTCCGGGTGAAGAGAGGAGCTGAGCTGTTCTACCGATCACTACCTGGTGGTGAGTTGGCTTGTGGTGTGGAGGTTGCCTTCCAGACCTGGCAGGCCCAAGCGCGTAATCAGGGTCTGCTGGGAACGCTTGGCGGAGCCCCTGTCCGAGAGGCCTTTAACTCCCACCTCCGGCAGAGCTACAACCACGCTCCGGAGGAGGCGGGGACATGGAATCTGAATGGGCTAGTGTTTCGTGCCTCCATTGCCGAGGCGGCAGCCCATAGAAGAAGGGGGAGGCCTATCGGTTTTATTAGCCTGTGGGACTCCTGAGGCAGCAAACGGGTACCGCAGGCCAACGTGCTGCAGCCGAGGCTGTCGCAGATGCAAAATCTCGGGCGTGGGAGGAGTTCGGTGAGGGCCTGAGAGTGATTATCGGTTGGCCTCAAAGGTTCTGGGCCACCATCCGACGCCAGGAGGGGGAAGCAGTTCTTCACAAACACTGCTTTACGGTGGAGGTGGGGAGCTGCTTACCTTGACTGGGGATGTTGTTGAGAGGTGGAGGAATACTTTGAGACCTTCTCAATCCCACCAACACGCCCTCCGTGGAAGAGGAAGACCCTGGGGTTCGGTGAGGTCCGCCATCACTGGGAGTGGAGGTCACTGAGGTTGTCAAAAAAGCTCCTCGGTGGTCGAGCCCGGGTTGGACGAGATCCGCCTCGGAATACCTCAGGACTCTGGATGTTGTAGGACTGTCTTGGTTGACACGCCTCTGCAACATCGCTGCGTGTCATCGGGGCTGTACCTCTGGATTGGCAAACTGGGGTGGTGGTCCCACTTTTAAGAAGGGGACCGGAGGGTGTGTTCCAATTATCGGGAATTACACTCCTCAGCCTACCTGGTAAAGTCTATGCAGGGGTATTTAGAGAGGAGGATCCGACCGATAGTCGAACCTCGGATTCAGGAGGAACAATGTGGTTTTCGCCCTGGCCGCAGCACTCTTGACCAACTCTATACGCTTCCACAGGATTCTGGAGGGGGCATGAGTTTGCCCAATCTGTCCACATGTGCTTTGTGGATTTGGAGAAGGCTTAATCCGTGTCCTCTAAAGATCTTGTGGGGCTCCGAGAGTACGGCGTTCGGATCCGCTGCTACGAAGCTATTCGTCGCTGTATCACCGAGCCAGAGTTTGGTCCGTATTGGTAACAGCAGCTCGGATTCGCTTCCTCGTGGGAGTTGGAGTCCGCCAAGGCTGTCCTTTGTCACCGATTCTGTTCATAATTTTATGGACAGAATTTCTAGCGCAGTCGAGGCGATGAGGGGTTCTGGTTCGTGGCCATCGGATATCATCTCTGCTTTGCGGATGATGTTGTCCTTTTGGCTTCATCAAGTCGGCCCTCCAGCTCTCATTGAGCGATTCGCAGCTGAGTGCGAAGCAGCCGATGAAGATCAGTACCTCCAAGTCCGAGGCCATGGTTCTCAGTCGGACAATGGTGGAATGCACCCTCTGGGTCGGGATGAGGTCCTGCCCCAAGTGGAGGAGTTTAAGTATCTTGGGGTCTTGTTTACGAGTGAGGGAAGGATGGAGCGAGAGATCGACAGACGGATCGCTGCAGCCTCTGCTGTTAAGCGTGCCTGTACCGGTCCGGGTCGTGGTGAAAAAGGAGCTGAGCCGCAAGGCTAAGCTCTCAATTTACCAGTCGATTCACGCTCCAACCTCACCTATGGTCACGAGCCGGTAATGACCGAAAGAACAAGATCACGGATACAAGCGGCTGAAATGAGCTTCCTTCGCCGGGTGGCGGGTTCTCCCTTAGAGATAGGGGTGAGAAGCTCCGCTATCCGGGAGAGCTCGGAGTAGATCCGCTGCTCCTCCGCATTGAGAGGGGCCAGTTGAGGTGGCTCGGGCATCTGGTTAGAATGCCCCTGGACGCCTCCCTGGTGTGGTGTTTCGGCATGTCCAACCGGGAAGAGACCTGGGTCGACCTAGAACACGCTGGAGGGATCTATGTCTCTCGGCTTGTCTGGGACCGCCGGTGTCCCCGGGAGAGTTGGAGGAAGTGGCTCGGGAGAGGGATGTCTGGACCTCTTTGCTAAGGTTGCTGCCCCCGCGACCCGACCCCGGACTAAGCGGAAGAAGATGAGATGAGATGAGAATTTGTTCCTAATTGGATATGGGTGGGTCTAATTTCAGGTGCAGCTTGAGTAAAATCACAGATGGTATCAATCACAAGTTTTACAACTTGCACTGTTGTGTTTATTTGTGCTTGACTGCTCCTGTTATGAATACATAAACATGACTACTTTGACATACTGTGAACTAGTCTATCCGGATTTGCAGAGAGCTCCTGAAGTTAGCATGATATTAAGCTAGCTCCATAACAGCATGGACCATCCCCCCTTTGTGATGCTGCTTTGTACCTCAAGATGCAATAGTGAGTCGGTATCGCATCTTTACAACTAAATTCAGTGATGTCTGCAATGAGCGCTGTAGTGAGGTACAGACAGTAATTAAAATGTTGATGAAGTCCTTGAATTTGTTGCAAGGGACTTTTTGAATTAGTCTCTATAGAAGTGTAAAATAGGTGTACTGTATTTGGTGGTAGTATCTTGACACTGAATAAGCGATTGGATCTGCCTGTTGAAGATTTTGTGCATCTCCTGTTCTTAGGATAGGTGGACAACCCATCTTTCTTAAGATATACTGCCCCTGTCTTCTCATTTCAGCTTAAAATCCCTTGTGAAATGAAGCCCCACAGATTTTTGGTGTGTGTGAAGCAAATCAGCTCCAGTGTATGAACTCTAGCTGGTGTCTGGTTGTGTTTATATGTTTAATTTTCTTGATGCCTCCTATCATGCACCCTGCATTCTCTGGAAACAAGTCAATCAATAAATAAAGTAGATAGTAACGGTTGGGTGTGGTATGGTGTGTTCTGCTGAGTCAGTTGCTGATGTGGGATTCTTATTTTCAGGAACATACAATGGTGGGCTCGGCAGATTCTCAGGATATTCAGCTGTGCGGCATGGGCATCCAGGCTGAGCACTGCGTCATCAACATCAACCCCGAGGGTGCAGTTTTCCTCAATCCATACAAGAATTCCAGGTATTCCGGCATTCAGCTGCACTTTTTACTACAAATCAGTTGAAAATATGATTTAACACAGATGACTTGTGATGGTTGGCAGGACATGTGTGAATGGCTCTCCTGTCACCAGCCAGCAGCAGCTTCACCATGGCGACCGCATACTGTGGGGCAACAACCACTTTTTCAGGTTAGTTGTTTATCAGTGCTCTCAAATAATGTTTCAGGTTGATGTTTATTTCTTGTCATATATAGCTCCATGGTCATACATACACCCTGCAGGATAAACCTTCCGAAGCGGCGTCCACGTACTACAGCCGAAGAGGAGGATTTGGATGGAGGGAACATGAAGAACAGCAACAGCAGTGAGCAACTAGATGCAGATGGAGACACAGCCAGTGAAGTTTCCAGTGAGGTCAGCTTCAGCTATGAGTTTGCGCAGACCGAGGTCATGATGAAGGCACTGGGGAGCAACGGTGAGTCCAGAAATTAGATCAACGGTGTATCTGAGCAACATCAGAAAAAACTTTGGCATTAAATTTGACTCAGATTCCTGTTTTGGTTGACAGCAGTGGAATAAATGTGGTCTTCTGCCGTTGTCACCCATTCTAACCAATTTGTTGTGTGCTTTTTTTGCACACCATGGTCGCAAAGTGGGAGGTATTTGAGTTGCTGTAGCTTTCATATCCGATCTGGTGAAAAACAGTTATGCCAAAGTACATAAATGCTTCTGTCTCTGTCTCTTGCCCTCCCCAAGACCCCATGCAGGCTGTGCTTCAGAGTCTGGAGCAACAACATGAGGAGGAGAAGCGCACGGCCCTGGAGCGCCAGCGACTGATGTACGAGCAGGAGCTGCAGCAGCTTCGACGACGTCTCACCCCCGAACGGCAGAGCACACAAACCCAGCAGCACTACCGCAGTTTGGAGAGACTCAGTCTGGGCGGGGCTTCGTCATCATCTCGTCTGCGCCAGTGGAATGAGGAAAGGTAAAGTGATCTTCGTTGTCTTCCGCTTGATCCAGGGTCGGGTCGTGGACAGTGTGCAGTGAGGTCCAGACCTCCCTCTTCCCAGTCACGTCTTCCAGCTCTTCTGAGGGGATATCGAGGCATTCGCAGACAAGTCGAAAGGCACAGTTCCTTCAGCATGTTCTAGGTTGACCCATTGAGACATTTTAACTAGATGTCTGAACCACCTTCGTTGGCTCCTTTTGATGTTGAGGCACAGCAGTTCTTCTCAGAGCTCCTCTCGGATGACCAAACTTTTCACCTTATCTCTAAGAGCGAGCCCTGCCACCCTGCGAAGGAAGCCGCTTGCATTTGTGATCTTGTTCTTTTGGTCAATACCCCAAATCTCACCTATGGCCACAAGGGTAGGAATGCAAATTGACTGGTAAATTGATAGCTTTGCCTTCCATCTCCGTTCCCTCTTCACCACAACAAATGGGTACAAGCTCTGATTTACACTGATCCGCCTGTCGAGCTATCACTCCATCCTTCCTTGAACAAGCCCCAAGATACTTAAACTAAAATAAGAGGCTTTTTTTTTTTTTTTTTAAATTCAGAATCCAATTTTAGTCTTATACTTTTTTACTTGTGGATATTGCTGTTGTGACTTTGGGATTTTCATGGTAAATATTATAAAGTAAGACTTTATATCTTATTAATATGTCAATTTTCTAAATTCCACATTGATTTCTTTCATCAATTATCATAGACTTCTGGAAATGAGCAGTGTAATGGTAATTCAGGCTTTACTTCATTTCTTGTAAATGATTTAACATCAGAATCACAACTAAAAATCAAAAGGGAAATAAGAATAAAGGAGTCACACTGACACTGTTGTTGTTGTTTCTGTCAATATGGACAATTGCAGGGAGGCGGTGCTGACGCGGAGTTTGCGCAAACTCCGCGAACAGATCGTAAAAGCCAACTTGCTGGTCCAGGAAGCAAGCTTCATCGCCGAGGAACTGGACAAGAAAACTGAGTACCGGGTCACCCTCCAGATTCCTGCTGCTAATCTCAACGCCAACAGAAAGGTGACCCCCCCCAAACTATGCTGAGTGTGCAAGGATTATCCCTACGCTCACAATAGCAAGCATCACAATGACTGATAATTCACTTCCTGTGGATTTCTGGACAATAACACTGCACATTGGAACTGAGAGCTGAAGTCTCCTTTTATGCAAATTATTTGTAGGTTAAGTAACAGCTCAGGAAAATCAAGAGTATTTTTTAAGGAAGGTATTTAAGTATGTTACTGAGGAAAGGTAAAGAGTTTCATTTGATGGCCATTGTCAAGCAAGTCATCAACATGTAACAGCCAACCAGCTTCAACTCAAATTTGCAGGTAAATAAATGTTTGGAGGGTAAAAGCCAAAATCAGTGGTTTGACCCAGTGAACATGAACCAATTAAATGGATACTTAAGCTAACCATTCTGCATTATAAATAAATCCAAATAAATCAGAAAAGCAGCAAAGCGCAAACACAGTACTCAGATATATCAGTTGTCATTTATCGGGAGCTCCATCTTTAGGCCTAAAACTGTATGTTAATATATCAGTTTCTCTGCTATATCCATCACTGCGAGAGAAAATCACATGAGCATCATCTCTGTTCTTGTAGCGTGATGCGGTGCTGAGTGAACCCGCCATACAAGTGAGGCGGAAAGGTAAAGGCAAGCAGATTTGGGCCCTGGAGAAGATGGAGAACAGACTGGTGGATATGAGGGAGCTGTATCAGGAGTGGAAGGACTACGATGAGGATAATCCTGTACATAATTTACAACACTGCTCACATCTGCATTATGAGTGACGTAATTTTAATCATCACTCTCTTGTGTGCTTTTTCAGGTGATGCGTTCATACTTTAAAAGAGCAGACCCTTTCTTTGATGAGCAAGTCAATCATAGTTTGATCGGAGTGGCTAATGTCTTCCTGTCATGTCTGTTTTATGATGTGAAGCTTCAGTACGCTGTGCCTATCATTAACCAGAAAGGAGAGGTATGAGTACATTCAGAGCATTAATGCTGAGCTGTGTTTATTATGATTATTATTATTAACAATATTCATAATTAAGCCAATGGCTGTGTGTGGGGCATTTTTCAGGTAGCAGGACGACTGCATGTGGAGGTTGTCCGTGTTGCTGGAGGGGTAGAGGACGGCATGGCTGGAGAGGAAGATGGGGAGAGTAGTCCTGAGGGAGATCCACTTGAGCGCAAGCTCATCTGTATGGTAGGCGTTAAAGGAACTTCATGTTTTTGCTCCTTTACAGAACCCATATGGAAAGTGTTTCAGCTGAATGTTACAGACAGATGTAAAAAAAAAAAAAAAAAAAAAAAATGGCTTAGGCTTGTCGGTCACTCACTTTGGAGGTGCTCTTTCACAGTATTATTGTTTTTTTTCCAACTTCAGATTTTGTATAAGCTTCTTTGGACACAGCAAAAATATTGCAAATTCCAATTTTCACATGAAATGCCTCTATGAATGAAATCACAACTTGCAAAAGTATTGTAAATCCAATTGAGTTTTTAGGTTAGTTTGTCCTTGAAATACATTTGCGCTATAAAATTACATTATGAAATTACTGAGATGAGAGAGATTTCCTTTCGGTTTTTCCCTTAATCATGAGTTGCCACAGTGAATGATTCGCATGTTTGATTTGGCATAGGTTTTTACATCAGATGCCCTTCCTGACACAACCCTTTAGCAAGGGACAGAAACACGCTGATGGCTTTGCAGCTACTCTTTGCGAAACTCAGCAATGTTTTTTTACATTGCCAGGCTTTGATAACCCAGTTAGCTGCACTGGGGGGGGGCAGTGACGACCTTGTGGAGAGTGGGACTCGAACCCCCAACCTTGGATCAGTGATCCAGCACGTTTTACCACCAGGCCACCAACTGCCCGATACTTTGAAATTACTCATGGTGCATATTTTATTTTTGGATTGCTCCTTTAATATCTAGTTAATTTCTTCAGGTGTCTGGACATGTATGGAGATATGCAAAATGTTACACTTACAATTTATGCAAACAACTTTATGTACATGTGTAATCCCCCCCCCACCACCACTTCCATTCCTGTTTCTGTAACAGATAAAGATTCTGCAGGCTACTGGTCTCCCCCAGTACTTGTCCAACTTTGTCTTCTGTCAATACTCGTTCTGGGACCAGGCTGAGCCTATCATTGTAGCTCCTGAAGTGGATCCATCCGCCTCGTGTTCCAGCAGCAAAGACCCTCATTGCATGGTGGTGTTCGACAGCTGTAAGGTGAGAATCGTTCTACACCAGTCAGCAAACATGTCACTGTGTCTTCTTATTATAGACAGCACAAACAATCAGGTCTTGCTTGAAAAAGGAGATTCCTGTGGGTGGAGGATGATTTGAAATCATGTTTCAACTTGATGCTTGATTGGTGTGTGTGTGGGTGTAGCATAATGGTTAGAGAAGCAGCTTTGAGACCGAAAGGTTGCTGGTTCAATTCCAGAATCAGCAGGAAAAATGTGGTAGTGGTGGAGTGAACAGCACCTTCCCTTCCTCCTCATAAATGGCTGAAGTACCCTTTGGATGGGTTAAATGCATAGGAAATAATTTCCCTTACGGGATTAATACAGGGTATCAAAATCAAATTTATAAAAAGGCACTAAAGTGAATGGATGCATTTAGAAAGCGGTCTTTTTTTACAGTCCAATGTTTATTATTCATCCCGATCAGACTGTAAAACAACAGGTGCAGATGAACAATTGGGGCACAAGGTACATTGCACAGGATCAATTTCAGGAAATTTTACCATTTAAATAAAGGAAGCAAGCAGAATTGGTTAATATTTCTCAAACCAGAGCGTGACATTTCAGGTAAAAGTGAGTTGTTTAGGTTTACTGAAGTGTCCCTCACTATCATAAACTATTTAGCAGCTAACACCAAATTAGAAAAATGTGATTTTGTTTATTTATTTATGTACAGTCAGCCCACTACTTACGAAATTAATCCGTTCCAGCGCCTGTTCCGTAACGCAGAAGTTTCGTAAGTAAGGAGGCATTTTACATGTAAAACGCCTGATTCGTTCAAAGACTACCCCATAAACCCTTATTAAACATTTTTATTAACACACACATACACACACCTGTCCCCCCCCTCACTCTCACACACAATACAGTACGCATTAAATGTGTATTGTATACACATTAAATGTTTGTGGCGCTGCAGGCAACGCCCACAAGCAGGATACTGGAGCATTTTAAGACGTGGAATTCAAAGCGCATTTCCTGCTTGACAGATCGGAGGTCCAAACTCAACTTTAACTTGATTCCTTGAGGGATCGGAGGTCCAGATGAGCAGCATTTTGCTCACATGTGCCACATTTAGTAAACATTTACTGAATTAAACAAATTAAAAAACTAAACTAAAGCGTTAAGCCTACTTCTGTCTCTCTCTCTCTCTCTGTCTCTTACACACACAACTCGGGCCACACGCGACACGTAGCTGACGGAACAATTCTATTTAAATGTTTAAATGGACAGGATGTTTAATTTAAAGTGGAATTACAGTACCTGTTTGAAAGATCAGAGGTCCTCACTCGATATTAACTTGCTTCCTTGCAAGATCGAAGGTCTTCTCCCACGGAGCATTCTTTTTTAATATCGTGCTGAAATAATCACCTCCGTCACTGTATTTCTGCTTTAAGGTCTCCTTTTGGTTCAATATCATCCCGATTGTAGAGGGGTTTCGGCGATAACGAAATATAGCGCTGCATGATCAATCTCAAAACAAGCCAACAGTCAACTCTCCTTGACGCGTGTGACGAACAGGAAGTTTGGTTAACGTTCAGCTGCGTCATCCCTCCTAACCAATGGGAGGCCAGCGGAGCGGGATGTTGGGAGACAGCCGATGAGAGAGCAACTCGCGGATTGTGTGAAATTTTGAATGGCGCATTTGGCGCTTTTCGTAAGAGGGAGGTTTTTTTCGTATCCCAGGAATGAAAACTTAGGAAAATCTTTTTCGTAACCCAGAATTTTCATATCCCCAGGGGGTTTCATAAGTAGGGGGCCGACTGTATTTTCATATATACAATTGGCCCCCGACTTATGAAATTAATCCGTCCTAGCGCCTTTTTTGTAATGCGGGAGTTTCGTCAGTAGGGGTCGCATTTTACATGTTAAACGCCTGATTTGTTCCAAGGCTCCCAAGACAACCCCATAAACCCTTTAAAAATTACAAAAGTTCACCAATTTTGTAGGAAATGTGTTAAAAGTAAAAGAAAATTTATTTATGAAACCATTTAAACATTTTATAAACATATTACACGGTTTTATTAACATATTTATTAATTAAACCATTATTAAACATTTTTTATTAACACACCCACACCCCGGTCTCTCTCTATCGATCCCTCTATCTATCTCTCTCTCTCAGACACACATATGCATTCAGTGTGTATTGTATACATATTAAATGTTTATTGTAGCGCTACGGGCCACGCCAACAAGACATGGAAATCAAAGCACATTCCCTGCTTGACAGATCAGAGGTCCAAACTCAACTTTAACTTGATTCCTTGAGGGGTCGGAATTCCTGATGAGCTCACATGTGCCACATTTCTTAAACATTTACTGAATTAAACAACTTGAGCTAAAAACGAACGAGTTAAGCTTCCTTCTGTCTCTCTCTCTCTATCTCACACACACACACACACACACACACACACACGCGCACACGTATGGACGGGATGTTTTATTTAAAGCGGAATTACAGTACCTATTTGAAAGATCAGAGGTCCTCACTGTATTTCTGCTTTAAGGTCTCCTGGTTCTGCGTTATCCCTCCTAGCCAATGGGAGGCCAGTGGGGTGGGATGTTGAGGACAGCCATGAGAGAGCAACTCGCGCATCGTGTGAAATTTTTATTGGCGTGTTTGAATGGCACTTTTCCTAAGAGGAGGTTGTTTTTGTATCCCAGGGATGAAAACTTAGGAAAATGTTTTTCGTACCCAGGGGGTTTCGTAAGTCAGGGGCCGACTGTACTTTTTTAATATAATAGAAAGTTAAAGCTGTGACTGCAGACAACAAACTCATTATTGTGATAAGCCTGATATGTAGTTGCACTACTGTCAGAATCTGGGATGAAGATTTTTCGCGGATCCGCAGAATTCCACAGCTATTATCTCTAATTGGTCGTTTCTGTGAATTGTCTAAATCCGGGGAGAAAATTTTAGAGGGGGTATAGGGCCATCAAAAGGAGGCGCTTGTCGCAAGTGACTTGTGGTGTTTGAGACAAAGCGTGACTTATCTGGACTTCCAATCTTTCAAGTGAGCAAGTGAATGCTGAGTACTAAACAAGTATTCAACAGCGCACTTGCTCACTTGGAAAGAAAGGAAGTCTGGATAAGCCGTGCTTTCTCTCAAGCACAAGCAAGTGAACTTGCAACAAAGTGCCTACTTTTTGGAGCCCCTCACATATTGTAAGCTGTTCGTTGATTGGCTGTTTTAAGCTTTACAATGTAAAGTTACTCGGCTCAATGCAAATGGAAGCATGTTGTGTTTTTTCGAAGAGAATGTTTGGCTAGAAAATCCCGAAAATGGTGCGAACTTTAATGAAAGAAAAGAACTCCTGCATATCAGAAATAGATAAGGATGTTCAGAATAAGTTTAAGTGGGAGTGGCTAGAGAAGATTGTGAAATTTGAGATGAATATCGGCAAACGGACTCAGAACGTATCGGAACCTTTGGCGAGTTTTAAGAAGAAATCTGACATCGCCAGCAAGACCTCGTGTTTATTGCGACCTGATCGACCCTGCGACCCTAACGACCTGATCAATTATGGATCTCGCGGATGTATTGCACTTATGGCCGACAGACAAGCGCACTCGGAGGTAATTACGAAATATTTATTTTGTTTAGATTATGTGAAATCCCATTGAAGTGTAACTTCATAAAAGTAATCTGTATTGGCAAAATCATTGTGTGATAAACTTGCTCGCATTGTTGATAATAACAGTTTAATATGTATGGAAATTTTATTCAGTTTATTCTTTTTTTTTTTTTAATTTGCATCCAAACGTAAGTAATTCATATTCAATTTGAAAGTACTCGATACATTGGTGATTTGTTGTCATATAAATTAATACACTGTCATTGTTATTTACCTGAGTCGTGTCTCAACAGTTAGTTGAAAATGTTTCATAAATTTATAAAGTGGTTTACAGGAAATATTTCTGTATTTTTTTCATCTTTCATTTACACGACATAAAACATAGAGCCATGGTTGACTTATTTCTCAATTATGTGTATATACGCTCCACTGAATGTAGGTGCTTGTCGCAAGTGACATATAGTGCTTGTGAGACAAAATGTGGCTTATCCAGACTTCCAATCTTTCAAGTGAGCATGTGAAGGCTGAGTACTAAACAAGTATTTAACACGTACTTGCTCACTTGAAAGATCGGAAGTCCGGATAAGCTGCGCTTTGTCTCACAAGCACCATACGTCACTTGAGACGAGCGGCTACATTCGGTGGAGCGCCTCACATATTATATTGCAAATACATTATGTTTACAAATAAAATTATATTCCAATTAGTCTATGCCAGGGTTGTCAAACTCGTGTCGCAAAGGGCCATGTGGCTGCAGGTTTTTGCTTCAACCAAGCAGCAGCACACCTGACTTGGCTCATTTAATCAATTGAGCTGAGTGTTCAGCCAGTTGATTGGTCAGTCTCTGTACAGAGCACACAGATTGACCAATCAGCTGCCTGAAGACCTAGATCAGTTGATTAAATGAGTCAAATCAGGTGTGATGCTGCTTGGTTGAAACAAAAACCTGCAGCCACATGGCCCTTTGTGACACGAGTTGACACCCCTGGTCTATGCATTAGATATGTTGCCCAACTGTAGATAGCAGACAGGCTCTGCCCTGGACCCTGCCCCTCCCCTCAAAAAAGTTCAGCTGAAAATATATTTTGCTGTTGTCATCCCTGCAGAATTATTCAATGAAATGAATGCTGTACTTTTTTACTTCTGTATACAAACCATTTATGTGCCGAGGTTTGATTCTGGGTAGTTCTAATATCCTTCAGTTATCAGGAAGGTTGTATTATGGAAGAACATCTATAAAGATGTTTATTAATCGGAGTCTTTTATTGATCATGGAGGAAATTGTGTGTACATAACTGCTCCATACAAGTAGACTGAGAAAGTCTCAAAGAGAATTTAAGAAAGTTTTATTTCATGTGTGTGTGTTAGGAGCTAGCTGTGGCAGTAACGGAGGATTTCATTGAGTATCTAACTGAGGGAGCGCTGGCTATTGAGGTGTATGGTCATAGGCAAGCTGATCCAGGCAGGAACATAGCCCTGTGGGACCTGAGCATTATTCAGGCAAAGACTCGCACACTGCGTGACAGGTGAGTCACAAAGGAAACCGCTTCCTCTGCTATAAAGCGCACACATGCACACACTGCCCACAGAGAACAGAAGGACAGCCACAGATAACTTTACAGTCCAGTGAATCAGATTTTGTGGCATGCTGTACTTCCTCTGGCTTGGGGCCACGTGTTTCTCTCCCTTTTTTTTTTGGTTGTTACCAGACAATACAGACCAGTATAATAGATACAATAGACCACACAATACATCTCTATGAATCCACTCGAGTGTGTGCTGCATGCCTGCCTTACTGTCCCCGCGCAGGTGGAGCGAGGTAACGAGAAAGCTGGAGATGTGGGTGCAGGTCTTGGAGTTAAATGAAAACGGAGAGTACATACCAGTGGAGGTGGTGTCAGCTGGAGATGTACGAACAGGGGGTGTGTTTCAGCTACGACAGGTAAAGTTACCTCCTGAACACGTGTTTAAAAATTAAATTCTTAGGTGTTTCAAAAGTAATATTCCATTTATTTATTAATATGCATAATTATGCCGAGCATGTGCTTTAAGAGTCTCTGCCCATGTCCCATTTCTAATAGCTCAATGTTATTAAAATGGTGAGACCATAGCTGTAAAAATGCAATCCAAAATTGCCACTGTTCTGGCATTGTTTTTGTGGAGCATATTAAGCAACACAAGATTTGGGCATGAACTTTCACAACAAGTTTCCCTCAGATTTCATAGTTCACAATAATTGTAAATGCTTTTGCACATCCGTTGTACGGCGCTGATTTCAAGCCTGGGGGTTTCGATTCAGTCTCCTGAACATGTATTTTTAAAAATTTTATTTGGTATAGATTCTGAATTATCATAATCTTTTCCAGTTTATATTCTAACATTTTTGTAGAATCCTAAAAAGGATTTATTGTTTTTGGATTCTCCCCAAATTTTCACCCTTATTGGGTCATGTCCAATTCCGACCCATCAGGTATTGCATTCCCTACGACTTCCCACATGACCACCACTGACCAGGGAGGGGTGAAAGCATGCACACACCCCTCCGTGACAAACATTGCTAGTCACTGGTGTCTTTTTAAACTGTGGTACCATGTGTTTTTGCTTAAAGTAATTTAGCTTAAATATCATTACATTTTCACACTTTATTTCTCCAACATCAACATTCTTGGTAATGAAGAAAATACCTGACATCAGTGCCTGTGTGTGTTGCAGGGTCAGTCCCGGCGTGTGCAGGTAGAGGTGCGTTCTGTTCAGGACTCTGGCACGATGCCACTGATATCTGAGATCATTTTGGGCGTGTCTATTGGGTGTGTGGAGATCAGACAGACTCGGCCTCCAAAAGGCTACGACTTGCAACAGGTGCATACAAAACTTTCACTCCCAAGAAAAATATAATTTACTCATTGATCATTCAAAACATCTACATTTTTTCTGGTTTAATGAGTCTTTCTTATTTTGTAGCCGGAAGGTGACGAAATGGACAGCTATCAGGTACACATTGCTCACAGTAATAAACTTGTATTGCGTCTGCTTCCTGTGGTGAGATGAATAATAAACATTTTGGTCATAGGAGCGAGACCTGGAGCGTCTAAGATGCCAGTGGCTGGCTGCTCTCACTAAGAGACAGCAGTACCTAGATGAGCATCTCCAGAGTCTGGTCAGCAAAACAGGTAGCGTTATCCCTGATGCTGCTCTCTTCCTATTGGTTTCATTGCAGAAGAGAGCTTTTCTTAAAGAAATCGCAAGATGTGGGTCCTGCATTCATTTATTAACACCACCCCCAAATAAACCCATATTGATAAATGTTTGAAAATGTTTGTTGAGTGATTTATAAATAATAAGAATAATGATTTGTAAGTAAGAATAAGAAACTTTTCAACAAGACATTATTTGCTGCATTATTATATAAAATACATAATAGGATATTAAAAAAAGGTAAATTGTAGTAAATAAACATCCAATTCCAACCCCCCCCATCTTTGATCTTTTGGTTAACCTTGAAACATGAAACTTGAAGGAATCATGTTCATCACAATCACCTACAAAATCTGTTAAGCTCCACCACATTCTACCATGATTCCTACGTTGTCATAATTGGTGTCAAATCGTAATAAACTTTAGTAATTGTGTCAAAATTTGTGACAATTTTTGTTAAGATCATCATGATTCCACGAAATTCCCCAAGATCATCATGATTTGATTTCACCAAGCCTCATGCTCAACACAATTCTCTCAAACTGTAGAGATAGTGGACATTGTTGATTGAGTGTAAACCCAGGTTTATGTAGTTTATAAGTGTAATTGAAAAAACTAGAACAGTATTAAAATGAACTAATTTCTCATAGGGGTTTGTACTTGAGTGCTAAAATAGAATGTAGAATTAGGTAAAGGAGAAAAGTTTCCATATGTAGTGCAAACCCATTTTCTTGGCTCAATCTTTGCAAACTTTTTTCTTTATTATTTTAAACACTGGTCTTATAGATTACATTTTTGTATTTTTGGAATTCATGGAGTAGTCTTGCTGTGGCATGAAAAGGTTAATTGCATATTTTTGCTGCATTTTAGACTAATCAGTCCGGTTGTCTGTATCAGTGTTGATAAAATGGCAGTATTGAGGACAGTATGTATTGTAAAATTCATGCTCAAGAGACTTTGATATGAGGCTGCAAGTCGGATGTTAATTAGGTGAAATGTGATCTGTGTGTGATCAGATAAATCGGAGGACGATGTGGAGCGTGAGGCTCAGCTGCTCGAGTGTCGTCTGACTCTTACTGAGGAGAGGAATGCAGTCATGGTGCCCTCTGCTGGCAGTGGCATTCCAGGAGCTCCTGCAGAGTGGTGAGGCTTGAGTTTAGTGTTTAATATTTAATTTCCTGTTAATTCTGCATCCTGTTTTGCTGAATAAAATGGTACAAATAAACCATGACAAGCAAAAGAAAAAGTAACTATATACTAATTCTTCTCAAAAAATTAGCATATTGTGATAAAGTTCATTATTTTCTGTAATGTACTGATAAAAATTAAACTTTCATATATTTTAGATTCAGTGCACACCAATTGAAATATTTCAAGTCTTTTATTGTTTTAATACTGATGATTTTGGCATACAGCTCATGAAAACCCAAAATTCCTATCTCAAAAAATTAGCATATCATGAAAAGGTACTCTAAACGAGCTATTAACCTAATCATCTGAATCAACCAATTAACTCTAAACACCTACAAAAGATTCCTGAGGCTTTTAAAGACTCCCAGCCTGTTTCATTACTCAAAACCGTAGTCATGGGTAAGACTGCCGATCTGACTGCTGTCCAGAAGGCCATCATTGACACCCTCAAGCAAGAGGGTAAGAAACAGAAAGAAATCTCTGAGCGAATAGGCTGTTCCCAGAGTGCTGTATCAAGGCACCTCAGTGGGACATCTGTGGGAAGGAAAAAGTGTGGCAGAAAACGCTGCACAACCAGAAGAGGTGACCGGACCCTGAGGAAGATTGTGGAGAAGGGCCGATTCCAGACCTTGGGGGACCTGTGGAAGCAGTGGACTGGGCTACAGGTTCCGCATTCCCCAGGTCAAGCCACTTTTGAACAAGAAACAGCGGCAGAAGCGCCTGACCTGGGCTACAGAGAAGCAGCACTGGACTGTTGCTCAGTGGTCCAAAGTACTTTTTTCGGATGAAAGCAAATTTTGCATGTCATTCGGAAATCAAGGTGCCAGAGTCTGTAGGAAGACTGGGGAGAAGGAAATGCCAAAATGCTTAAAGTCCAGTGTCAAGTACCCACAGTCAGTGATGGTCTGGGGTGCCATGTCAGCTGCTGGTGTTGGTCCACTGTGTTTTATCAAGGGCAGGGTCAATGCAGCGAGCTGTCAGGAGATTTTGGAGCACTTCATGCTTCCATCTGCTGAAAAGCTTTATGGAGATGAAGATTTCATTTTTCAGCACGACCTGGCACCTGCTCACAGTGCCAAAACCACTGGTAAATGGTTTACTGACCATGGTATTACTGTGCTCAATTGGCCTGCCAACTCTCCTGACCTGAACCCCATAGAGAATCTGTGGGATATTGTGAAGAGAAAGTTGAGAGACACCAGACCCAACACTGTGGATGAGCTTCAGGCTGCTATCGAAGCATCCTGGGCCTCCATAACACCTCAGCAGTGCCACAGGATGATTGCCTCCATGCCACGCCGCATTGAAGCAGTCATTTTTGCAAAAGGATTCCCGACCAAGTATTGAGTACATAACTGAACATAATTATTTGAAGGTTGACTTTTTTTGTATTAAAAACACTTTTTTTTATTGTTTGAATGAACTATGCTAATTTTTTGAGATAGGAATTTTGGGTTTTCATGAGCTGTATGCCAAAATCATCAGTATTAAAACAATAAAAGACCTGAAATATTTCAGTTGGTGTGCAATGAATCTAAAACATATGAAAGTTTAATTTTTATCAGTACATTGCAGAAAATAATGAACTTTATCACAATATGCTAATTTTTTTGAGAAGGACTAGTATACATACATCAGTAAATGAGTTCCCTACACCATTCTATACAACACTTTTTAATTTACTTTCAGGTTCATGTATTTTGTCAAGCTGAACTGAAATGTTTTGGATACTGCCCTGCTGATGTTTTTGTCTTGGCAGGGTACCGGTGCCTGGGATGGAAACTCACATTCCAGTCCTCTTCCTTGACCTAAGTGGTATGTTGACTTGAAGGCTTTAGAAATAAATGAACTCATTTCAGTAACCCATATAAGCAAAGTGTTGGTGTTTTTCTACCAAATCCCTTTCTGTCACGTCAGCTGATGATTTTAGCTCCCAAGAAAATCTGGAGGGTCCGGAAACTGGAGGCTGGGATGCGGTACTCAGTGGAGAGGATGAGGATGACTTCTTTGATCTTCAAATTGTCAAGCACTATGATGGAGAGGTGAGGCATCTGCATTTAGGACTGATTGTTCTGTTATGATGTCAGAGAAGGAGTAAAAACATGTTCGTACAAGAAGACAGGACTTCTGTGAAAGAAATATTTTATTTCACATGCAGGAAGAGTAGTCTAAAGCTGTTGGCGAGTGTGGTAGTACTGTTTAACTGGAAGAAATACTAGTGCATGCCGAGCAAGAAATTCAAATCATCCTTGTTCCACAAGGTTCTGTCCTAAGCCCATTGCTTTTCTTTATATACATGTTCCCTTTGGGTCATGTCATTCGTAATCATGGTATTAGCTTTTATTGTTATGCGGATGATACAGTTTTATATATTTCAGTAAAGCCAGATGAGAGACATCGACTTAAAAGTTGAGAAATGTGTAATGGACTTTAGACACTGGCTGCTTACATTTACAGTATTTGGCAGACACTCTTATTCAGAGCGACTTCCAATTATCAATTTTTTGTCATACAACTGAGCAATTGATATCAAGATTTTTATTTTCCATTTGTGCTTTTACACACAACAGGAATTCTTATGCGGTCATGCAAAGTGCCAAGTTTTAAAAACAGGAAAGAAAGCTCAAATCAACAAAAACACAGACTTCTATAATATATATACATAAAATCCTATACAGTAAAACCTCCGCTGACGAACGCTTAAGCTCACGAACTTTTCGCCTCAAGAACATTAAATTTGCGAGCATATAGTCTCTGCTGACGAGCTAGTTTTCGGCGGACGAACCAAACCACGCGGTCGAATAGCGCCACGGTGGCGGTCACGAGAAGCTGACGCATGCTCACGGCGTCACAGTTCGTCACCCCCTTTCTTTGAGTGCAGAAGTGGTTTGTGTTTGATAGACATTTTGGACCATATTGAGTGTACTTTTGCTATTATGGGACCGAAAAAGACCCCACCACAGGCGGAGATCATTGAAAAACATGAACGAGGTGTGCGTTTGTGTGACTTAGCGTCCCAGTACCAGTACGCTAAGTCTACCATTGCTCCCATCCTTAAGAACAAGGAAGCTATTAAGGGTGCGTGTGTGGCTAAGAGTGTTTCCAAACAGTAGGCGTTTCCAAACACTCCTTCCAAACAGTAAGTCCCTCCCTTCCTCCCTCCTCCTCCTCCCACTCCATTCCATCAAGCCATCAACTACCATCACAAAGGTAAATAAAACGACTTTATTATACAGTACAGTTTATTTCTTTAATTACAATACAATAGCACATTTATTATACATAAAATAAGGTATATTTTTGTGTAGTTTTAAGGCTTATTTAGTAGAAAATTATGTTTTATGGGGACCTGGGAACGGATTATTCTCATTTTAATGGTTTCTTATGGGAAATAAATGTTTGAAAGACGAACTTTTCGCCTTACACACACTTTCTGGGAACCAATTATGTTCGTGAGCTGAGGTATCACTGTATTTTAAAAGGACCTTACACAGGCTCAGTAAACAATATAATAATAATAGTCATGGTAATAATACAATAAATAAGTCAATAGATTGCACTAAAGTATATTATTATTATTATATTGCACTATGCCAATTATTTTGTTTGGGGGGAATGAGCCATTCTCTGGGTAAACAAAATGGCTGCAACTTCAAAGTTCGATATTCCACATTCTCAGAGCAAGATTTAGAGATAATCTTAGTCAGTACACCAGGTTTATTTAACGAGGACCGCCGTTCCTCCGCCATGGGCCTTGCCACTATCTGCTGCACTCCGATCCTCCCTGAAGGCCGTATAGCAGACTGGTGTAATCGCCTCGTTGGGTGTACTCTCCTCGAGCCATGTTTCACAGAAACACAGCATGTAGCAGTCCTCTAGATCCCTCTGTGTTTCAATCCGAGCACGTAGTTCATCCATCTTGTTTCGCAGAGACCGAACATTTGCAAACAGTATGAATGGGAAGGCTAACCTTCCAGTACTAACCAAACGCCAGAGTCGTCAATCGGCCCCTCCCTGCCTGCCGCATCTCCACCTGGGCTTATTGTCATCCGGGGTGCGGCCAAGCATTGAGCTGCCGTAGCGTATAGCTCAGAATAGTAGTTGAGTGTGCTCAGTTGGAAATGTCCAAAAGAACTGCACTCTCATAGCTGTAGTAGGGTCGCCCGGTCATAGACGAGCATCGTGCAAAAAAACAAAAAAAAGAAACAGCTTGACTGTAAGAACTAAGCGATGTCGCCCTCGAGGGAGCGCCATCTTGGAGGAATTTATTGATAAATGAGGGTTGAAGGCCTTGCTCAAGGGCCCAACGATGGTGAATAGTGGGGATTGAATTACTGACCTTCACATTACAACCCATTGCCTTATCCACTAAGCCACCACTGCCACCTAACTTCCTCTTATTAAACTTTGATAACATAGAAGTACTTGTACTCAGGACTCAGGCAGCGAGAAATAAGGTTTCTGATTATGTAATATGTTTATATGGTGTTTCAGTTTCATCACGTGTAACAGTATGGACCTTGGAGTGATTTTATTGACCCTGGCCTTTTCATTTGAAGCTCATGTAGATAATATTACTCGGGTAGCCTTCTTTCATCTCGGGAATATTGCTAACGTAAGAAATATGGTGTTGCTGCATGAAGTGGGGGGGGGGAACCTTGTTCATGATTTTGTTACTTCAATATTAGATTGTTGTAATGCTTTACTGTATGGATGTTCTAATACAGGGTTGGCAACTCGTGGTTCTGGAGCTGCATGTGGCTCTTTCACCTCTCTGGTGCGGCTCCATGGCTTTTCAAAATAATGTTGTACTTTATGGTGGTCGACGGGTGCACCACAAACATCAACTGCAAAAAGAAAACGGCGCTTATTCTTTCACATCGGAAGCACTTCGGACTTCCTGAGAGTTAAACCACTTTCACCTGAATGATGGGAGAATCCTTTAGTCCTGCAACGGTCAGGTACCCAGTGGGTACCCTTCCAAAAATGCTCTTTCAGGGTTGAAAATTACAGAGATGAAAATTTAAGTCACGGGTGTGGGCAGATATTTATTTGGTGTGGGCGGGGTGATTTTGTGTGCATGTTGTTGTGGTCATGCCGTTATATTAATCAGCTACATTGAGAGTCTCTGTGTTTTTGATCTGCTGTGTTGGTGGATTTACAAATTTTTGTGCTCATGGCAAGGAGTGTTCTCACCATCAGCAGCACGGCGAGAGAGAGAGATTTTTTCTGCTGCCGGGGTTTGTAATCCAGGAACGGAAATCACAGCTGAAGTAAGACACGGTGGCTGAGACTTGTTTATACACAGCAATCTCCAAATTAAATAACTCTCCTCCAGTGACAAAATAAAAGACTGGGTGTGGTTCAGTCTCCACTCTGAGAATGGGTCGGTCAGTGAAGTATTAAGCATTAATATTATTTAAAAGAATGTTGAGCAGGCTCCTTCTTAAAATAAGTCATCATCATCATCATCTTCTTCCGCTTAGTCCAGGGTCGGGTCGCGGGGGCAGCAACCTTAGCAAAGAGGTCCAGACGTCCGTCTCCCGAGCCACTTCCTCCAACTCTCCCGGGGGAACACCGAGGCGGTCCCAGACAAGCCAAGAGACATAGTCCCTCCAGCGTGTTCTAGGTTGACCCCGGGGTCTCTTCCCGGTTGGACATGCCCGAAACACCACACCAGGGAGGCGTCCTGGGGGGCATTCTGACCAGATGCCCGAGCCACCTCAACTGGCCCCTCTCAATGCGGAGGAGCAGCGGATCTACTCCGAGCTCTCCCCGGATGGCGGAGCTTCTCACCTTATCTCTAAAGGCTCAGCTCCTTCTTCACCACGACGGACCGGTACAGGCACCGCTTAACAACAGAGGCTGCAGCGATCCGTCTGTCGATTTCTCGCTCCATCTTTCCCTCACTCGTAAACAAGACCCCAAGATACTTAAACTCCTCCACTTGGGGCAGGACCTCATTCCCGACCCGGAGGGTGCATTCCACCAATTAAAATAAGTCCTCATATACTTTTGTGTTGATGTCGTTTTTGTAAATTAAAACTATGACAAAACAACATTAATATAACGAATAAAGGAAAAAAAGAATCCCACGAAGGGATGGTGAGGTAGACTACCCAACCTGTTAACACATCTGGCTGCTCAAGCTTTGTGGGATAGATATTCTTTTTCTTTATAAAAATACAAGAAGGACTCAAACACATTGATTCATTTTTCTGAACCACTTAATCCTAATTAGGGTCGCGGGGAGGCTGGTGATTTTTTTTTTTTTTTTTTTTTCCTTTTTTTTTTTATCTAAATGTTTTTGTTGCAAGCGGAATTGTAATTTAATTGTCTTTGCAGTTGTTTAAATAAATGCAACACATTGTTGTTTTATATTAACATGAAGGAAAAAGGGGGAACATTATATGCAGTGTTTGATTTTAAATGTCAAAGGATTTGTGACTCCCAGTGTTTTCTTTGAATGGCAAAGGTTGCCGATCCCTGTTCTAATAGGTTCATCAACAAGCTATATTTATATACACTGCATTGGCTCCCAGTTAAATTTTGAATTAAATATAAAATACTACTTTTAACTTATAAAACACCTCATGGTCTCAGGCCACATTATTTTGGTGAACTCGTTTATGATCCAGGATGCCCCGTTCGATCAAAAGGTGCAAAATGCTTAGTGGTACCTCAAATAATGAAGACTATTGCAGGGGCAGAGCTTTCTCTCACAAACGTCCACAGTTATAGAATAACCTTCCAGTTAATGTTTGGGACCCAGACACTGCCTGTTTTTAAAACGAGGCCAAAAACTTACTTGTTTGGTTGCTTTTTTTAATAGGCTTTTATTAGGTAAAGGAGCAGATCTGGGGATCACAGGCATGGAGACTTCTGGTAAACTGTGATGTTAGGATGCTGTCGTTCGCTCACTCTACATGTTCACCCAGTTGACAGTGGAGTGGCTATTGCCCAGCGTCACAGTGTGCCTTCATGTCTGCCTTCCTTCTGGTTCTCTCTTAGTTATGCTGCCATAGCCAGTCATGTTGGAGTCCCTGCTTGCACTCAGCAGTAATAAATTCTTCCATTTCCATTACATTATTATGAGTCTCCCTCTGTCTGTCTCCCTCTGTTTTTTGCTGAGGTAAACATGCTGCTTCTGGGATGTCGGTGATCATAATCCTTTTGCTTTGAGTTTTGTGGTCTGTCCCGGTGTGCTGATGTTGGCTGGAGTTCTCATTTTGGAAATCCCTCCTTCCTACTGATGAAGCTCTATATGGACTTTGATGTGCACTCAGACTGTGAAGATGACTTTTCACTGCTGGTGATATAAACATTTTTCCCACAATTATTTTGTACTTACGATTGTGGTATAACAAACAGGACTACATTTTGGACCATTATGAAGTTTATTGTGTATGGTTTGTATCTTTATGGTTTCAACCAAATGAGATCGGGTTTCCCTTTTGGGAACGGTTTCTTCCTTGCATCAACTGAGGGAGGTTTTCTTTGCCACCGTTGCTGCCACAGCCTCTCAATCGGGTTCAGGTTGGGACTGTGACTAAGCCACTCCAAAACCCTCATTTTGTTCTTTTTTAACCATTCAGAAGTGGACTTGCTGGTGTGCTTCGGATCATTGTCTTGCTGCAGAACCAAGATGTGCTTTAGCTTGAGGTGTCGAACTGATGGGCGAACATTCTTCGCCAGGATTTCTTGATAGCGAGCAGAATTCATGGTTCCGTCGATCATGACAAGTCGCCCAGGTCCTGAAGCCGCAAAGCAGGTCCAGATCATCACACTTTCACCATGTGTCATTATTGGCACAATGTTCTTTTTATCAAATGCGGTGTTCCTTTTGTGCCAGATGTAACGTGATTAATTTCTCCCAAAAAGTTAAACTTTAGTTTCATCAGTCAAGAGGACAGTTTTCCAAAAGCATTAGGGATGATCAAGATGATTCTTGGGAAAAGGGAGTTGTGCCTTGATATTCTCTTTTGTCACCAGTGGCTTTCGCCTCGCAAGTTTTCTATGGATGCCATTTATGACTCGTGTCTTTCTGATGGTGGAATCATGAACACTGACATTAATTGAGGCAAGTGAGGCTTGTAGTTGTTTAGAAGTGGTTTTTGGATCCTTTGTGACTTCTCAGGTTAGTCTGTGTTGTGCTCTTGGAGTAATTTTGGTAGGTCAGACACTTCTGAGAATGGTCACCACTGTGCCATGCCTTCTCCATTTATGGATAATGTCTCTGACAGTAGTCCGCTGGAGTCCCAAAGATTTACCAATGACTTTGTATCCTTTCCCAGACTGAGACATCTCTATTATAATCTTTCTTGTTTGCTCTTGAAGCTCACTGGATGGCATGATGATGACATGTGTTCAGTATGGCCTACCTCACCTTGTCAGACAGGTTTTTGTTGGGGTACGCCTGATTGGAAATGTCTGGCAGTAATCAGGCCTGGGCGTGGCCATGAAATTGAACTCAGTTTTCCTCAATAATAGGATTAATCACCTCACCTTTTAATATGGGGCAATTACTTTTTCATAGAGGTTCATGTAGGTTTGGATAGGATTTTTCTCATAAGTAAAATCACAACAGGAAAACTGCTTTTTTTTTTTTTTTTTTTTTTTTTTTTTAATAGTTTGTGTCATGTTTAAATTTGTTTGATGATCTGAAAAAGTTGTGACAAATGTGCAAAAAAGTAAAAAATCAGTAAGGTGGCAAAAACATTGCACAGCACTGTATGTATATGATGCAGCTATATGAGAAAGCAGAACAATTCTCAGCAGAATTTACTGTGATCGGTGCTGTTTGGCTATAGGTGAAAGCCGAGGCGTCCTGGGACTCCACGGTTCATGAGTGTCCTCAGCTGAGTCGTGGTGGAGCTCCTGACCAGCGGGTCTACCTTACCGTGCGCACTGTGGTGCAGCTCAGCCACCCGGCAGAAATGCAGCTCATCCTGCGCAAACGCATCTGCGTGAATCTCACTGGGCGACAGGTTGAAGCTTTTTCTTCTCTTCTATTTCCATTACTTGAATGTGTGATCGGAGTAAAAGCCGATCGTATCACGTCATCATGTTCATGGAACTCAGAGTTGAAACCCTGTATGATTCTGACACTTAGTTCCAGAAAGGTGTGCAAATATAATGTTTTTGCAGAACAAACTTTTTGTGTGTCTGCAGGGTTTTGCACAAAACCTTCTGAAGAGAATATCCACACGAACCACTGTACCTGGATGTGGGGTCACCTTTGAGGTCGTGTCCAATATCCCAGGGGTAAGTGACTGACCACGAATGCTAGAGTTCTAAACAAGCTTTGGATTATTACTCTGATCATAAATATTGTTCATAGCACATGCAACTGTGTAAATATTCAGGATGGTCAGAGCTCCGAGGACAGGGAGATGCTTGCCCGCATGGCTGCAAACACAGAGAACCCCAGATCATCAGACAACGAGGCAGCCATAGAGAAGTACCTGCGTAGCGTCCTAGCCGTGGAAAACATCCTCACACTGGACCGCCTTCGACAGGCCAGTGACCTCAACCTTTTTAATAAACAGTGATTTAAGGTTGTGTTTTAATCTCGTGAGAGATTTGTCTTGTAAACGAAGCATGAATAATGATGTAACAAGATGTTGGTACAAATCTGTGATGGTGATTTTCAATGTTGATGGCTTTTTGTTTACAGGAGGTGGCTGTGAAGGAGCACTTGGTCGGTAAGGGGAAGGGAAGCAGAAGGAGTCTGAGCTCACCCAGTGTGCACAGGGTCAGTACACTTTATTCTGTGGTCTGTTATTTCTATACAGTAGGCCCTCGTTATTCGCGGGGGCTTGGTTCAGGCCCTACCCGCGAATGAAGATAATCCGCGAGTTCTGTACCCAGAAGTAAAACCCCCATGTATTATATTACATGCGCAAATGATCAACCGTTGACAACAAACGCTTTACATTCAAAGGGGAAGGACTTAAGCAGCACACTTTAATTGAGGTGAGCGTGCGGTTTGTGTTTATAAGGAGTCGATGAGATTACTTTAATTAAAGTATGAATTGCATTCAGTCCGAGAATCTCAGCCATGCCCCTCAGCCGGAGCGGGGAGAAAACAGACACACGCAAACATTCTAAACATTAACTTAGGCACTGTACTGAAGTAATAATTGAAAAAGACTTTAATACTACAGCTTTACAAGAGTTCAGATGATTATTCCTGTTCAGGCATTTCAGAGGAAACTGCCGTTTCTTCAGGAGAAAGTCTTATCTCTTCAGAAGAGACATCCAACGTCATTACCTTTTCTATCACTTAGCCAGAGAAGACGCACAGCATTTTCATCATACAGCTTAACTGGTAATTAAAACACAAACCAAGGCTCATTGACAACTTGTGCGCAAATGAGGGAAAAGGGGCGTTACATCATCTGCAGAAAGGAGGACAGCCATTGGCTGAATTTGAATGACGTGGCAGTTGCTCGGCGATCCGCGAATATGCAAACCGTGAGTGAAAAAACTGCAAATAGTCAAGGGCCTACTGTACTGCTATGTGCATGTTTTTAGAAGAGGCACTAAATAAAAATTTCTGTCTGTCTGTGTATGTATCTGTGTATACACACACACACACACAGTGATTTATCTGGTTTCTTTCGTACAGCTGCATTGTAACGAGTGTTATACAGCACACTGGTCATAATGCAGGTTTCCACTAAGCCTCTGAATTGAACTGCAAAACAAACAAAAAAAGGTGAATTCTGGAAATTATTGATATTGCAGAAATGTTTGGACACCATCGTGAGAATTTTTTCATGAGTGGTTTCGCCAAATCCGTATTTTGCAAATTTGAAATGTGTTTTTTTTTTTTTGCATTTTAGTCACATGGCATTAAATCATCATGCCAACACTTAAGCTTCATATCAGGGTCCTGCATCACCCTGGGGGTAGACCATACACAATGTCTTATCCCCGATTACACCAATTTTCATACTGATACGTCTTATTTTTTTCCTCAACAGTTATCTGGGAGCAGACAAGATCTGTCTCTAAACTCGAGTCTGGAAGACAACAAGGTGAGAAACTGTCCTTCCTGTTCTCCTGATTATTGTCTGCATTTCTCCAAGTCTATAAACCTCTGGTTTCATTTTAATTTTTTTTTTATAAAGAATCGATGGGAAAGTCAGCAGGACATCTTTCTGATGGCTCCGCAGTTCAGCCGCACACTGCCTCGACCCACCAGAGAACTCACATCACTGTCATTATCATCGGGTCAAAGCACACCTCAAACCCAGGACCCTGAACAAGGTAACCTGGCCACATTTTTGTCCTTCTGAATGCTCTAATTAGTGTCACTTCATCTCAATCATTGATACCTTCTCTACTTTACAGCTTCTATTTTCTATTGATCTAATAAGCATTGCTGTATTAGACTCACTCTTTCTCCTGCATGTGAATGGCGTCATATTTCAGAACAGTGTGTATATATCTTTTAGAATGTACTCTGCCCTCGCCCTGAGTTGGCTGAGATGGGTGCCAGCCTCCCTGTGACTCTAATTATGATTCAGAAAATGAATTAATGAACTTTTATGCAAAACTACTTTATTCTTATTTTTTTTAATGTGATATACAAGTTTTTATTCATGTTTACTGCATGTTTACCTTTTCATCTGTGCTGTTTGAGATTTCTAATTGTCCTACTACATACTGAGATATATAATATAAAAAAATTTTAGACACACATTTTATTCAGTATAAGGCCATTGGCCCATAATACATAAATAAATATATATACAGTCAGCCCCCAACTTACGAAATTAATTCGTTCCAGAGCCCTTTTCATAACAGGGATTTCGTAAGTAGGGGTCGCACATTACATGTTAAACGCATAATTCCTTCCAAGGCTCCAGTCTTTGGACTGGATAAACTCTATAAACCCTTTAAAAATGATAAAAGTACACCAATTTTGTATGAAATATGTGTTTAAAGTTAAATAAAATTATTTATGAAACCATTTAAACATTTTATTAACATATTAAACCATTTTATTGACATTTATTAATTGAACCATTATTAAACATTTTTCATTAACACACACACAACTCTCTTTTTTTCTCTCTCTCTCGCGCAGATAAGCTCAAATGCGCCCACATTTATTAAACAATTACTGAATTAAACAACTTAAAAAACTAAAGCATTATTCCTTCTCTCTCTCTGGCGCGCTGCGGGCCATGACCACAAGACGTGAATTCAAAACGCATTCCCTGCTTGACCATTTACTGAGTTAAAAAAACTAAACTAAAGCGTTATTCCTTCTCTCTCTCTCTCTCTCTCTCTCTCTCTCTCTCTGTCTCTTGTGCGCGCTGTGGGCCATGCCCACAAGACGTGAATTCAAAGCGCATTTCCTGCTTGAAAAACTCAACTTTAATTTGATTCCTTGAGGGATCGGAATTCCAGATGAGCTCAAATGCACCCACATTTATTAAACATTTACTGATTTAAAACAACTTAAAAAAACTAAACTAAAGAGTGAAGCTTCCTTCTGTATCTATCTGGGAAGCCAGTGGGGCGGGATGTTGAGAGACAGCCAATGAAAGAGCAACTCGGGTGTCGATTGGCACGTTTGAATTTCTTTTCGTAAGAGGGAGTTGTTTCGTATTGCAGGGATGGAAACTTCAAGAAAATGTTTTTCGTAACCCGGGGATTTTGTAGTTGGGGGCCGACTGTATGTGTGTGTGTGTGTGTGTATATATATATATAATATATCTCAACAACAACCGATAATGACAGCGAAAGCAAAATATGTGAGTGTCCAAGGCAAAAGTAATAACAAATAACACTACTAGTCCTTCTCAAAAAATTAGCATATTTTGATAGAGTTCATTATTTTCTGTAATGTACCGATAAAAATTAAACTTTCATATATTTTAGACTCATTGCACACCAACTGAAATATTTCAGGTCTTTTTTTGTTTTAATACTGATGATTGTGGCATACAGCTCATGAAAACCCAAAATTCCTATCTCAAAAAATTAGCATCTCATGAAAAGGTACTCTAAACGATCTATGAACATAATCATCTGAATCAACCAATTAACTCTAAACACCTGCAAAAGATTCCTGAGGCTTTTAAAAACTCCCAGCCTGGTTCATTACTCAAAACCGCAATCATGGGTAAGACTGCCCACCTGACTGCTGTCCAGAAGGCCATCATCGACACCCTCAAGCAAGAGGGTAAGACACAGAAAGAAATCTCTGAGCGAATAGGCTGTTCCCAGAGTGCTGCATCAAGGCACCTCAGTGGGATGTCTGTGGGAAGGAAAAAGTGTGGCAGAAAACGCTGCATAACCAGAAGAGGTGACCGGACCCTGAGGAAGATTGTGGAGAAGGGGTCGATTCCAGACCTTGGGGACCTGTGGAAGCAGTGGACTGGGCTACAGGTGCCGCATTCCCCAGGTCAAGACACTTTTGAACCAGAAACAGCGGCAGAAGCGCCTGACCTGGGCTACAGAGAAGCAGCACTGGACTGTTGCTCAGTGGTCCAAAGTACTTTTTTCGGATGACAGCAAATTTTGCATGTCATTCAGAAATCAAGGTGCCAGAGTCTGTAGGAAGACTGGGGAGAAGGAAATGCCAAAATGCTTGAAGTCCAGTGTCAAGTACCCACAGTCAGTGATGGTCTGGGGTGCCATGTCAGCTGCCGGTGTTGGTCCACTGTGTTTGATCAAGGGCAGGGTCAATGCAGCTAGCTATCAGGATATTTTGGAGCATTTCATGCTTCCATCTGCTGAAAAGCTTTATGGAGCTGAAGATTTCATTTTTCAGCTCGACCTGGCACCTGCTCACAGTGCCAAAACCACTGCTAAATGGATTACTGACCATGGTATTACTGTGCTCAATTGGCCTGCCAACTCTCCTGACCTGAACCCCACAGACAATCTGTGGGATATTTTGATAAAGTTGAGAGACACCAGACCAACACTGTGGATGAGCTTAAGGCCGCTATCGAAGCATCCTGGGCCTCCGTAAGACCTCAGCAGTGCCACAGGCTGATTGCCTCCATGCCACGCCGCATTGAAGCAGTCATTTTTGCAAAAGGATTCCCGACCAAGTATTGAGTGCATAACTGAACATAATTATTTGAACGTTGACTTTTTTTGTATTATTTACACTTTTTTTTTTTAATTGGTCGGATGAAATATGCTAATTTTTTGAGATAGGGATTTTTCTTTACTTTTTTTGCCAAAATTATCAATATTAAAACAATAAAAGGCTTGGACTACTTCAGTTGTGTGTAATCAATCTAAAATATATGAAAGTCAAATGTTTATCAGTACATTATAGAAAGTAATGAACTTTATCACAATATGCTAATTTTTTGAGAAGGACTAGTATACATACATCAGTAAATGAGTTCCATACACCATTCTATACAACACTTTTTAATTCACTTTCAGGTTCATGTATTTTGTCAAGCTGAACTGACATGTTTTGGACTAGTGTGTGTGTGTGTGTGTGTGTGTGTGTGTGTGTATATATATGTGTGTGTGTGTGTGTGTATATATATATGTGTGTGTGTGTGTGTGTATATATATGTGTGTGTGTGTGTGTATATATGTGTGTGTGTGTGTGTGTGTGTGTGTGTATGTATATGTATATATATATATATGTGTGTATATGTATGTATATGTATATACAGTAAAACCTCCGCTGACGAACGCTTAAGCTCACGAACTTTTCGCCTCAAGAACATTAAATTTGCGAGCATATAGTCTCTGCTGACGAACTAGTTTTCGGCGGACGAATCAAACCACGCGGTCGAACAGCGCCACGGTGGCGGCCACGAGAAGCTGACGCACGCTCACGGCGTCACAGTTCATCACCCCCTTTCTTTGAATGCGGAAGTGGTTTCTGTTTGCTAGACATTTTGGACCATATTGAGTGTACTTTTGCTATTATGGGACCGAAAAAAACCCCACCACAGGCGGAGATCATTGAAAAACACGAACGAGGTGTGCGTTTGTGTGACTTAGCGTCCCAGTACCAGTACGCTAAGTCTACCATTGCTCCCATTCTTAAGAACAAGGAAGCTATTAAGGGTGCGTGTGTGGCTCAGGGTGTTTCTAAACAGTAGGCGTTTCCAAACACTCCTTCCAAACAGTAAGTCCCTCCCTCTCTCCTCCTCCCACTCCATTCCATCAAGCCATCAACTACCATCACAAAGGTAAATAAAATGACTTTATTATACAGTACAGTTTATTTCTTTAATTACAATACAATAGCACATTTATTATACATAAAATAAGGTATATTTTTGTGTAGTTTTAAGGCTTATTTAGTAGAAAATTATGTTTTATGGGGACCTGGGAACGGATTATTCTCATTTTAATGGTTTCTTATGGGAAATAAATGTTCGGAAGACGAACTTTTCGCCTTACACACACTTTCTGGGAACCAATTATTTTCGTGAGCAGAGGTATCACTGTATATGTATATATTTGTGTGTGTGTGTGTGTGTGTGTGTGTGTGTGTGTATATATTATATATATATATATATATATATATATATATATATATATATATATACATATACAGTGATACCTCTGCTCACGAACATAATATATATAATATATATACACACACACACACACACACACACACGCATACGTACAGTGGTACTTCACATTACGAAATTAATCCGTTCCAGCGCCTTTTTCGTAACCTGCATTTTTCGCAAGTTGAACTGCATTTTACAATAAAATGCATTCCAAGGCTCCCAATACTACCCCATAAACCCTTTAAAAATTATTAAAGTACACCAATTTTGTATGAAATGCGTTAAAAGAAAATTTACCTTTTTTAAATCTCTCAAGCCACCCATACGATGCTCAAAAAAGTCCGGGGGCTGCTGGTCTGAAGAACCCTCACCCCCACCCTCCTTCACAAGGTCCCTAAATGTGGTGGTTGCTTTTTCTGAAATGATCGCCTCAATCACTGTATCTCCGCTTTTAATGTCTCCTTCTGCTTCAATATCGTTCCGAAATAATCGCCTCCGTCACTGTATCTCCGCTTTTATTGCCTTCTTCTGCTTCAATATCATCCCGATTGTAGAGGGGTTTTGGCCATACTCCTTTACGATTTCTCTGAGCCAAATCCCACTTTCATTTTTTTAATCATCTCCTCTTTTATTGATAACGGAGCCCGCTTCTTCTTTTCAGTCTCACTGGGAATCACTTGCTTGGGGCTCATATTTGTCAATTAATAACAAAAAATAACTGCAATAAGCATGCTCAAAAAACTCACGAGCCAACAGTACGATTGTCCTTCACGCGTGTGTGTCGAACAATGGGTTGAAGGCACACGAAAAGCATTATGGGTACAGTATTGTATTATGGAGATTCAGCTCCCTCCTAGCCAATGTAAGGCCAGCAGAGCAGGATGTTGGGAGATAGCCAATGGGAGGGAGCTGTGTCATCCTTCCGAGCCAATGGGAGGCCAGCGGGGCAGGCTGTTTGGAGACAGCCAATGGGAGAGCAACTTGCGCATTGTTTGAATGGCACATTTGAATTTTTGAATGGCATATTTCATATACAGAGACAAAAAATTTAGGGGTACCACTGTATTGTACGAGTTTGCCAGGGTACTTTCATGATTAAAGAGAAAAAATTTTAGAGCAACCAACAAACGTTCCATTTACATTGGTTGCATTTTGGCAGATGCCTCTCTGCAGAATGGGTTACATTTCTCCATCAATCTCATTTATACAGCTGAGTAGGTGAAGATTAGGTTCTTTCCTTAAGAGTCCAAAATTGGCAGATTGGTTGCACTGGTGCTTTATATATCACACTTCATTTTTCTAATAAAATTGTGGGCAGTGGTGGCCTGGTGGTAAAAGGTGCTGGATCACTGATCCTAAGATTGGGGGTTCCAGTCCGATTCTCCACAAGGTTGTCACTGTACCCCCCAGTGCAGTTAACTGGGTTATCAAAGGACGCCCATGTCTCTCACTATCTATGGTGAGAGGTTCATGTAAAAGAACCATTGCTAACTTTCGTAAAGAGTAGCTGCATAGCCATCAGCGTGTTTCTGCCACTTGCGAAAGGGGTGTGTCAGGAAGGGCATCCGATGTAAAAACCTATGCCAAATCAAACATGCAATGATTTGCTGTGGTGACCTCTGAGGAAACAAAGGGAACAGCCGAAAGGAAAAGAAGAATTTTGTAATGAAATTAGCCGAACCCTGTTCAAAATAGGTGACCTTAAGACATTTTACTTAATGCATGCCAACAGATTCTTACTCTATCACTTCACTTTTCCTGTACATGTCACTGTAAGGTTTAACTTCTCGCACTCTTCCCCATCTGCCTCCATCACGTCTGTCCTTGTTTTCCCATCACTGTCACCGTCTCTTCTTCCTTTGTGTTCCTCCTCTTCTTTCTCCGTCCGTTCCCTGACTGTCCTTCAGGGTTTGCTGCTTCTTATCTCTCCCCAGTCAAGGCCCTCGTCCCTCAGATGCCTAAGCTACTTAAGTCTCTTTTTCCTGCTCGTGAAGACAAGAAGGATCTTCGTCCCTCTCCACAATCACAACAGGTGAGCTTTTTCTTCTGTCTTGGCCATTAGCTTCCGCAAGAGATAAATTGCCAAACTCACAGAAATGATAAAACGGCAGGTTTGTTTTTGTTTTAGGTACAGTCTCAAAGTCCTATCTTTTGTGTACTAACGATGAAATCTATGGACACTTTTTGTTGTCAATATGTTGTCAAATCAAACGGACTTATTAGTTTAAAAATATCACCAACATTAAACGGAGTAATTTTTCAATCATCCCTCTTTCCAGCATGTGCCTCGTATAATGATGCAAACTAACAGCAGCCTGGATGAAGGCAGAGGTCGAATCGAAGCGGTAAGTTCCTCGACATATTTAATTAAATAACTGGCGTTAGATGGGTTGTCATTATATTCTTTGGGTTTTTTTATGCCTGTCCTCAGGTGCCAGTGATGGGAAAACCGTCAGACTCTCTTGAAGTGTTCATTTCTTCTGTCCAGGACTCACAAGAGCTGCCCCTCAGCCCCATCAGTGAAGCTTCTAGTGGTTATTTCTCTACCAGTGTCTCCACTGCAACCCTTTCTGATGTCTCTGCTGCACCTGGTGATCTTATCTCGAGCCCCAATACCTATGACATGTCCCGGCAGCGTGCAGATGAGGCAGAGGGTACCTCAGGTCCTCCTGCAGAAACTGGGATAAAAAGTGATGAATCTCAGCAGAACCTGAACCCCAAATACCTACAGCAGACCCTGGCCCGGAACGGGGTTCCCTGTTCTCATGCTGAAGCAAAACTAGTGACCATCCCTCCTTTAGTATCTAAAGCTGCTACAGATGATGCATTCTCCCTCCAGAGCGTAAAATCCTCGAACTTCAAGTCGTTCAGCCCCATCCAACCTAAGGAAGAGGAGAAAGGAGAAAGAGGTATGGCAGAGGGAAGCTCTGATGAAAAAAACAGAGACGCTGAACTCCCTCCCTGGCTCAGAGTTGGAGAAAGTGTTATGGTGGCCAACAGCAAGTGTGGCATAGTGCGTTATGTTGGGAACACAGACTTCTCAGATGGCATGTGGGTTGGAGTGGAGCTTGACACACCTGCAGGTCAGTTCTGCTTTGAAAACATGCTACAATATTCTCATCTATAGATGGATACAAGCATAATATCACAGTTCTCAAAGAATTCTCAATTCCATGACACATGTTTTATGATGTACTGTTTCAAGTTAAAACTGCCAACAAAACAGCAGTGTGGAGTTTTAAACATTTAAAGAGGGACTGCGCACTTCAATGTGTGTATGAGCTGTAATGATATGATTGAAATATGATCAAACTCATCAGTGGTGGTATTAATATTCACAAAACTATTCTTGAAAATTGCTCTGTATAGATTTAAAAATTACTCAAAACGCCCCCCAGTGGTCCAAATCTTTCTGTAGTTTGTAACATGTACATTGTACTTTTTTTTTTTTTTTTTTCCCCCGAATTATGGTGGCACCAAATTGACAAAGATGGCATTTTTAGATGCCCTTATTTTAAAAATTAGACATTTAGAAATGCTGTTTTCCAAGATAATGGGGTAGAATAAACCAAACAATTTTTTGTTTTATGGAGTTCAGTTCTTCTCACTTTTGAAGTTATTATCCCTCAAAAATTGCCACAAACCGCAGTTTATACTGCGATTTAAAAAATGACCGAAAATGACCAATCTTTGAAAATTTAACCAACCAAGTCAGTACCTTAATACTTTTGTTTCCAAGGGAAAAATTCTTGCTCAATTCATTGTCTTCCCATCAGTTTTGGGCTATATAGCATAGTTTGGGATATAAATGGGGTCAGATTAGTGAAATTTGACAAAAATGCCAAAAATAGTCGTCGTCGTCTTGTCCTTTCGGCTTTTCCCTTCAGGGGTCGATACAGCGAATCATCTGCCTCCATCTCACCCTATCCTCTGCATCTTTCTCTTAGACCAACTGCCTTCATGTCCTCCTTCACCACATCCATGAATCGTCTCTTTGGTCTTCCTCTGGGCCTTCTGCCTGGTAGTTCCAACCTCAACATCCTACTACCAATATACTCACTATCCCTCCTCTGTACATGTCCAAACCATCTCAATCTAGCCTCTCTGACTTTGTCTCCAAAACGTCTTACATGTGCTGTCCCTCTGATGTGCTCATTCCTGATCCTATCCATCCTCGTTACTCCCAAAGAGAACCTCAACATTTTCATCTCTGCTACCTCCAGCTCTGCCTCCTGTCTTTTCCCCAGGGCCACTGTTTCTAAACCATACAACATCGCTGGCCTCAACACTGTCTTGTACACTTTTCATTTTTGCCAATACCTTCCTATCACACATCACACCGGACACTTTTCTCCAACCAGCCTGCACACACTTCTTCTCCTCTTTTCCACACCCTCCACTGCTCTGGATTGTTGAGCCTAAGTACTTAAAATCCTCCACCTTCCTTATCTCTGCTCCTTGTAACCTCACCGTTCCTGTTGGGTCCTTGGCATTCATACACATGTATTATGTCTGACTGAGGCTAACCTTCATTCCCCTCCTTTCCAGGGCATACCTCCACCTCTCTAGGTTTTCCTGCACTTGTTCTCTGCTCTCACTGCAGATCACAATGTCATCTGCAAACATCATACTCAGTCCATGGAGATTCTTGCCTAACCTTGTCTGTCAGCCTGTCCATCACCATACCAAACAAGAAGGGGCTGAGAGCTGACCCTTGATGCAGTCACACCGACAGCACACCTCACCACTGTCTTACATCTCTCATACATGTCCTGCACCACTCTAACATACTTCTCTGCCACTCTAGACTTTCTCATGCAATACCACAGTTCCTCTCTCGGCACCCTGTTATATGCTTTCTCCAGGTCCACAAAGGCACAATGCAGCTCTTGACCTTCTCTGTACTTCTCTATTAACATGCTCAAGGCAAACACTGCATCTGTGGTGCTCTTTCTTGGCATGAAACCAAACTGTTGTTCCCAAATGCTGACCTCCTGTCCTTAGTCTAGCTTCCACTATTCTTTCCCATAACTTCATCGTATGGCTCATCAACTTTATCCCTCTGTAGTTGCCACAACTCTGCACGTCTCCCTTGTTCTTAAAAATGGGCACCAGCACACTTCTCCTCCATTCCTCTGGCATCCTCTCACTCTCTAAGACCTTGTTGAATGTTCTTGTCAGGAAATCTACTGCTTCCTCTCCTGGACACTTCCATACCTCCACCGGTATGTCATCAGGGCCAACTGCCTTTCCATTCTTCATCCTCTTCAATGCCCTCCTCACTTCACCCTTACTAATCTTTGCTACTTCCTGGTCCTCAACAGTCATCTCTTCTACTCTTTGTTCTCTCTCATTTTCCTCATTCATCAGCTCTTCAAAGTACTCTTTCCATCTTCCCAGCACACTTCTGTCATCAGTCAATACATTTCCCTCTCTGTCCTTTATCACTCTAACTTGCTGCACATCCTTCCCATCTCTATTTCTCTGCTGTGCAAAAATTCCAAAAATAGTCAAATTTTTGAAAATCCATTGAACTTCAGCCAACCAAGCCAATAGCCTGAAACTTCTGTTTCTAAGGTGTAATGACCTGCTTAATCCATTTTACGTCAGAAGCCCTTCCTGACACAACCCTCTGCATTTATCCGGGCTTGGGACTGGCGTGAGAAAGAACACTGGCTCGTGCGCCCCCCCCACATGGCTGCATCTGCACATGCAGCTGATTTTAAACAGGAATGTATACCTTATCGTATAATGTAGGTTCTCTGTAAATAAAATGTCTGTATAAACCTTAAATGAATGAAAAAGTAATTGTTAATAATACCATGTATGTTTATTTACCTATTTCTCCAATCACCGAGCACGGTTAGGTCACGTGATCACATCAACGGCATAGGAATGAACATAGATTTCTCCATCAAAACACTCTTAAATAGGCTTATACTAAGGAGTCTTAATTTACATATGAAGAACATGTCCTATCTGTTGATTTTGAAATTAGAACCCATAAATTAAATAAAAATCTGCCCGAAGTTGGAAGTGCCAATTCTGTTCATGTTTAACCACCGAGCCAAGTGACCCGTTCGATTCAGAGTCAAAGTCTATACAGACATTCCCCGTTTTACGTTCATCCGTTTTACATTTTTTCGATTTTTATTTAAAAAAAACAAAGTCAAATTTTGAGAAACCACAGACAGTGTGTGTGTATGTGTGTGTGTGTGTGTATGTATATATATATATATGTATATATATGTATATATATATATGTGTGTGTGTGTGTGTGTGTGTGTGTATGTGTATATATATATATATATATATATATATATATATATATATATATATATATATATATATATAATATCTCAGTTATATAGCATGTTACTCTTGTGTTAAGACGTCGTTTCTGTGATCTTTGTGGTTACACTGTTTTGCGGACTTTTGTAACCCTAAGCAAATATGGTTGGTCAGAAGTGTAAGCCTACTAGCATGGGTGCAAGTCTCATACACGGACGAATTAACTATCTGCTCAGATCGGCATAATCTACCATGCATACTCAGTTAAGCAAAGACAGTTGTAAAATGAATGAAAACCCGAATCCACAAATTACAGAACAATTACAGATATTTATTATCTTTTAGCAGAATCCTAAGAGTGTATACAGTACTTATTTTTATATTAATATTCATTAGGATTTGTACTTGTTCTTTGTATGCATCTCGAATAAAGTTTACTTACTTACACAAAAGAAAGTGCTCTCCGCTTTGCTGACTTTGCTCCACTTTGAATCGGTGCAGGCTGTGTTCTAAACAAGTTCAACGGCACCCTTGTGCACTTGAAAAACCGGAAGTCCGTATAACCCACAGCAAGTACACTACTTTTGCAAGTACACTACTTTTGGTATTGAGTGCTTCACATATTGTAAGCGTTGATTGACTGTTTTAAGCTTCATGTAAAGTAACTCGGTATAAATAAGTGACTTATTTGAAATTAATGTTTATTATTTTACAATGTTATGTTTATAATAATTGATTTAGGGGTGTTTTATGAGATACAGTAATGGTATTTCCGGATGTATAGTACAGTATGAGCGTCATACGTCACACATCACTGTAACAACTTGCGTTCGGCCGTCCGGAACCAATTAAAAACGTAAGTCGGAGAGCATCTGGACTTGCGCATGACGCTGCACCCATTGTTTACAAACGACAGACTGAACATGCCCTGTTTCTTCACAGTTCACTGTGTTTTACCCTTGTGTTAAGCCGTTGTCTCTGTGATCTTTGTGTTTTCACTGTTTTGCGGACTTTTGTAACCCTAAGCAAATATGGTTGGTCAGAAGCGTATGCCTACTAGTGATGGTGGTAATCAGAAAAAGCGGCAAGCCATCTTGTTAGAAACGAAGATGGCTATTATCAAGAAAATCGATGCTGGTGAAAAACATGTGACTGTTGCACGTTTCTTCCAAATGGATCCGTGTGACCATCGGAACCATTTACAAGCAGAAAGCTCTATCACAGAGCATGTTAAAGGTGATGTTTGATACTGTATTTGATTTCTGATTCGTGAATTCGATTAAAATTTATCTATTTGAAATTATTTTGCTTGAATTTAATTTATTTGAAATGAATGTTGATATTAGATATTATTTGATATATTTGATATTATTTTACAATGTTATGTTTATAATAATTGATTTAGGGGTGTTTTATGAGATACGGTATTTATGGATGTATAGTACAGTATGAACGTCATACGTCACTGGAACATACAGTATCAACTTACCTTTTTTTTTACCTTACGTTCGGCCATCCGGAACCGAACTAAAACGAAAGTTGGGGAGCGTCTGTACAGTAGTCATATATAATATTATACAAGTAAATTTGGCATAGCCTAGACTAGAGATGAGTTATTTCGGTTCAAGTCGTTTTTAGACTCAAGTCGTCTCCCCTGGAACCAGTTAACGACGTAAGCCGAGGTACACACAAGATTTGCATCTCTGCTGTTAAAAAAAAAAAAACATAAATTGACCTGATCCCACATTAAAGAATTCTTTCATGAAAAATCTCATCCGGATAAAAGTTCCACAAGAAAAAAAAATACTAGTCCTTCTCAAAAAATCAGCATATTGTGATGAAGTTTGTTATTTTCTGTAATGTACTGATAAAAATTAAACTTTCATATATTTTAGATTCATTGCACACCAACTGAAATATTTCAGGTCTTTTATTGTTTTAATACTGATGATTTTGGCATAAAGCTCATGAAAACCCAAAATCCCTATCTCAAAAAATTAGCATATTTCGTCCAACCAATAAAAAAAGTGTTTTCAATACAAAAAATGTCAACCTTCAAATAATTTTGTTCAGTTATGCACTCAATGCTTGGTTGGGAGTCCTTTTGCAGAAATGACTGCTTCAATGCGGTGTGGCATGGAGGAAATCAGCCTGTGGCACTGCTGAGGTGTTATGGAGGCCCAGGATGCTTCGATAGCGGCCTTAAGCTCATCCACAGTGTTGGGTCTGGTGTCTTTCAACTTTCTCTTCACAATATCCCACAGATTCTCTATGGGGTTCAGGTCAGGAGAGTTGGCAGGTCAATTGAACAAAGTAATACCATGGTCAGTAAACCATTTACCAGTGGTTTTGGCACTGTGAGCAGGTGCCAGGTCGTGCTGAAAAATGAAATCTTCATCTTCTTAAAGCTTTTCAGCAGATGGAAGCATGAAGTGCTCCAAAATCTCCTGATAACTAGCTGCATTGACCCTGCCCTTGATAAAACACAGTGGACCAACACCAGCAGCTGACACGGCACCCCAGACCATCACTGACTGTGGGTACTTGACACTGGACTTCAGGCATTTTGGCATTTCCTTGTCCCCAGTCCTCCTCCAGACTCTGGCACCTTGATTTCCGAATGACGTGCAAAATTTTCTTTCATCCGAAAAAGTACTTTGGACCACTGAGCAACAGTCCAGTGCTGCTTCTCTGTAGCCCAGGTCAGGCGCTTCTGCCGCTGTTTCTGATTCAAAAGTGGCTTGACGTGGAGAATGTGGCACCTGTAGCCCATTTCCTGTGCACGGTGGCTCTGGCTGTTTCTACTCCAGACTCAGTCCACTGCTTCCACAGGTCCCCCAAGGTCTGTAATCGGCCCTTCTTTCACTTTTTCCTTCCCACAGATGTCCCACTGAGGTGGCTTGATACAGCACTCTGGGAACAGCCTATTTGCTCAGAGATTTCTTTCTGTGTCTTACCCTCTTGCTTGAGGGTGTCAATGATGGCCTTCTGGACAGCAGTCAGGTCGGCAGTCTTACCCATGACTGCGGTTTTGAGTAATGAAACAGACTGGGAGTCTTTAAAAGCCTCAGGAATCTTTTGCAGGTGTTTAGAGTTAATTGGTTGATTCAGATGATTAGGTTAATAGCTCGTTTACAGTACCTTTTCATGATGTGCTAATTTTTTGAGAGAGCAATTTTGGGTTTTCATGAGCTGTATGCCAAAATCATCAGTATTAAAACAATAAAAGACCTGAAATATTTCAGTTGATATGCAATAAATCTAAAATATATATGAAAGTTAAATTTTTATCAGTGCATTACAGAAAATAATGAACTTTATCACAATATGCCATTTTTGAGAAGGACTAGTATTCTATTGATTTTTTTTTTTCACAGAACCGGCAATCTTCTTGGGGATATTTATAAACATGAAGTTTTCGGCAAAATGGCAAAATATACCACTTACAAACCGGTATGTATCGAAAGCTCGCAATTCACTGCTGAATATGGCAATGGTTTAGACCAAGTTTGTCAGATCCACGCAACACGTGACCTGATTTCATGGACAATACCTTGCAATGGGGTCACAACACAATTAAAATCATGTCAAAACAAAGGCGTTTTAATCAAGGTTGGTGAAAAATGAACACAAACTCTATCTAAATTTGAAGTGTTCTTTTTCTATGAACATGGCTGAATTTGGTATCACTGGAACAGGAATAAAATGAACTTTTAACACGATTAAATTTATTCAGATTATTTGGTGGCAAGGTCTGCCTTTGTAGGTTGAAGTTTGACTATTTTCAGTCGTTAGGCTTAGCTGTGTCACAGTTCCTGAATGTATCATGTGTCACTGGTAGTACATATTAAAAGCCTTTCATCTACAAAAAAAATTTGACTGTGCGCCTTATAATCCGGTGCACCTTATGTGTGGATGGTGCCGTGCAACTCCATCTCACTGATACCGTCAAAACTCAAGTGAGCGAACTAATTCAGAGTTTACCATCATTCCGGGTGGATTAACCAAAAAACTCCAACCCTCGATATTGGTGTCAACAGGTCGTAAGTTAAAGGTATCCAGGCTTTTATGCCCAAATATCGGTATTACGGCCATCATCGTCAAGTGACCCGCTGAGTGATACATATGTGGCTGAGAGAAGTTTACGTCATGAGACCGGAAGACTTTTTCCACCTAATCTCCATATTGACCAACCATCCGTCTGGTGAGGATGCTTCTGCTTCTCAGGATACTCAGCTGGCTTACTGGGAGTCTCACGATTATCACCGGGATAAAGCACTGCTACAGGTCTCCTCCTGAAACCTCAGCTGAACATTCTTGAATTTACTGTTACACTGATGCAGCTTCTTAAGGGTTATGACCTCCGTTCTGTAATGAACACAATACTCATGCTGCGAATGAGCTCCGCCATGTTTGTTACTGTGATGATGCTGTCGCTGTAAGGGCGGTGCTTAAGATGGATTAAATAATATTTATATAACTTATTTTACTGTCATACATTTTAAAAATAGGAGAAAATATGAATGTTTGTTTGAAAAACAAACCCTACATATCACAGGTAATCGCAATAAAAGTAAAATAAATAAAAGGAAGTCAGTAGGAATCGCTCATCAGAAAATTGACGACTCCATGCAGCGCTCATCTTACTGATCTCGTCAAAAACCCAAATGAAGTGAAAATTCAGAGCTTACCATCAATTCAATGGGTTAACCAAAGAACTCCAACTCCGAGATATTGGTGTCAACAGGTTGTAAGTTAGAGGGATCCAGGCTTTATGTCCAAATACGAGCATTACAGCTATTGTAGTCATTTGACTTGCTGAGTAAAACATAAGTGGCCGAGAGAAGTTTACTTCATGACCCTGGAAGACGTTTTTCACCTAATCTGTGTCTGTTGATCTGCCACTCCATGCAGTGCCCACCTCGCCAAAACCCAAGTGAAACAAACTATTTCAGACTTTACCATCATTCTGGTGGATTAACTAAAGAACTCCAATAGCTAGATATTAGTGTCAACAGGCCGTAAGTTAGAGGCATCCCGGCTTTATGTCCAACTCGCACAACTTTTAAACTCCGACATTGAAGATGAAGAATTTGATGGATTTGTGGAAGAGGAATGAACTGATTGTTCAGGAATGAATTGAAATTGATGCTCTCTCATGTGGGTTGTTCTACCTACTCCAGACTCTACCCTTTAGTGGAACTTGAAAATTGCTCACATTTTCAAATATATCTTGGTTGAGACTCTTTGAGCAGTTCCTCCCTCACACATGATAGTTGTGGTATAGGTGGACTTTAATACTGTTACGTGACCAGAAATTGCCCTTGGTTACAACAGCACGTTCCCATACTGGAGGCCACACAGAGTTTAACACGCTAAAGGATGCAGGCTGGCACAACACAGATACTTCAGAAATTGAGCTTTGTGTGATGGAATTGACCCTCACAAACCACCAGGCACTCTGAGGTGTTCTTGAAAAAATATTAGTACATACAACTGCTGCATTAGTGCCGAGAACGGCTACACCTGTAGGAAAGAAGCACATGCTAAAAGTTTGGACTTTACTCAGTTGTTTTGACCCAGATGAACTAGCTAACGAACACCTTCCCTCGTCTGTACTGTTTTCAATATACAGACACTCCCCGTCTTACATTTTTAATTGGTTCCGGACGGCCGAACGCAAGTTGTTACAGTGATGTGTGACGCTCATACTGTACTATACATCCATAAATACCATTTACTGTATCTCATAAAACACCCCTAAATCAATTATTATAAAAATAACATTGGAAAATATCAAGTATATCAAATAATATCAACATTAATTTCAAATAAGTCACTTATTTATACCGAGTTACTTTACATGAAGCTTAGAACAGTCAATCAACACTTACAATATGTGAAGCACTCAATACCGAAAGTAGTGTACTTGCTGTGGGTTATACAGACTTCTGGTCTTTCAAGTGCACAAGGGTGCCGTTGAACTCGTTGAGAACACAGCCTGCACTGATTTAAAGTGGAGCAAAGTCAGCAAAGCGGAAAGCACTTTCTTTTGTGTAAGTAAACTTTATTCAAGCGATGCATGCAAAGAACAAGTACAAATCCTCATGAATATTAATATAAAAATAAGTATACACTCTTAGGATTCTGCTAAAAGATAATAAATATCTGTAATTGTTCTGTAATTTGTGGATTCGGGATTTCATTTGACAACTCTCTTTGCTTAACCGAGTATGCGTGGTAGATTGTGCCGATCTGAGAAAAATAGTTATTTCATCTGTGTATGAGGCTTACACTTCTGTCTGTCTGTCTGTCTTCCTTTCGGCTTTTTCCCTTTCACTCGGGAGTCGCCACAGCGAATCATCTGATTGACCAACCATATTTGCTTAGGATTACAAAGTCCACAAAACAGTGTAAACACAAAGATCAAAGAGACGACGTCTTAACACAAGGGTAACATGCTATATAACTGGGATATATATATATATATATGTATATATATGTGTGTGTGTGTATATGTATGTGTGTGTGTGTATATGTATGTGTGTGTGTGTATATATATATATATATATATATATATGTATATGTATGTGTGTGTGTGTATATATATATATATATATATATGTATATGTATGTGTGTGTGTGTATATATATATATATATATATATATATATATATATGTATGTGTGTGTGTGTGTGTGTGTGTGTGTGTGTGTGTGTATACATATACACACGTACACACATACATATATATATATATATATATATATATATATATATATACATATACACATATATACACATACATGTGTGTATGTATATATATATGTGTGTGTGTGTATATGTATATATGTGTGTGTATATACATATATACACACATATATACATATACACATATATACACATACATGTGTGTATGTATCTATATATATATATATATACACACACATATATATATATATATGTATATATGTATATATGTGTGTATATACATATATACACACATACACATATACATATATATACACATATATACACATACATATGTGTGTATCTATATATATATATATATGTGTGTGTGTATATATATAAATGTATGTGTGTGTGTGTGTGTGTGTATATATATATATATATATATATATATACATATGTGTGTGTATATGTGTGTGTGTGTATGTGTGTGTATATATATATATATATATATATGCACTCTCAGTCTGTAGTTTGTAAACAATGAATGCAGTGTCATTATGTCAGCATGCTATGTCGAAACTCAAAATTTTTTTGAGGAAAAAAAACGGATGAACGTAAGTCGGGGAGCGTCTGTAGTTCTGTCTATTGAGTAACTTTCTTATTAATTAAAAAAAAAAAAAAGTGACAAAATATTAGCTTTAAATGTGTACTTTCCCAGTTATAATAAAATGTGGATCTTTTACGTTCAGCTCTGCTCTGAAGATGTTGCTGACCCATTGAGCTCGCCTTTTGTCTGCTTGTGGTCTCCTCTCCCTGCATGGTCGGAACAATCGTTTACAGCACATTTGCTCCAAGTTCTTCATTCACAGTATCCATAGGGCCACCAGTGTGGTGCAGCAGCAGTGCTCTCTCATTGGTTTCTGGGTTGTGACACATATCGCAGGAGATCTATACACTGCCAGTTGTTTGTTAAACCTGTTCCCTGATCTCTCTGCATTCTTAAACTCTTGGTGTGGTGATCTTTTTTTTCATCTTTCTTTTGTTTCTTCCTCCCCCCAGGTAAAAATGATGGCTCTGTAGGAGGTCGTCAGTATTTCTGCTGTAATCCTGGTTATGGAGTCCTTGTGCGACCAGATCGGGTGAGTCGGCATGACGTGTCCAAAAGACATAGGGAGAACCGTCGTAGCGGCGAGTTCCTGCAAGTTAAAATCGGTTCAGGAGGTGTGACCAGTCAGAAAGCAGAGAACCGCAAATCCTGGAGCAACTAAATGCCATTTCTTCCTGTACAAGGACAGAATTGAATTCATGTACTTGCACTGTCTAACCCTGGTGCTCTACACGGAGGAGATACAGCATGCCCCCATTCTCACCTCAACACCAACTTGCCTGCTCACACACAACGAGTCACATCTCAAAACTGAATAGACTGTCTGAGTTGAAACTCGAATATCACCGGGAACCCTGCTGTCTGGGATCGATCGCTAGGTTTTTTTTCCTGCCATGATTCTCTGGAGTCCTTTTTGTAGACTTGTTTTATGTTACGATTCATGATTAAGTGTCCCCCTTTAGTCTGTGCTGAAAATCCTAAACGTGCCTTTTTAATTCAGGTTTTTTAAAAGTCATCCCTTATTCCTTATAACACTAGTGAGAAAGTCCTCTGTCAGTGCGTGGTCTGATCTCAGGGATCTGTCAGAGATAACGATGGGGTCTGATGTTTGAGAGAGTATAGTTTGTGCATACCTATGTACTGGGATTGTTATTATGAAGGCCTATTCACATTAAACACAGATTTTATGCGTGTTCTAATGTGTGCTGCACAACAATGAAGCTCTGAGTTGTCCAAGCTATTCTAGAGCGAATAACCCCGAATTTAATCAGTTTCATACTTAAAGGATGATGGCTCGTGTGAGAGCCGTCTGAGGCTCAATTTGAGAATAAAAATATATCTGTGCTTTTAGTGGGAAAAGCAAGTTCACGTGGCCACAGAATTATTTTGTCAGTTGGACCACAACCCCCAATACTGGAAACGTGAATATTGTGTCGGGAACAAATCATTTGCAACTCGTTTACAATTCGATGATGCATTGTTTTATATAAATAGGCTTAAAGACCAGAGGTTGCTTTTTTTTTTTCTTTTTTTTTTTTAATTTGATGTTCAGTATTTATTGTATGGGAGAGAGTAATAGAAAGATAGGGTGGTATCTGTAGCACATATGAGTGGGAGGAGGTCACGACATACCTCAGTGCATGTAGCATAGAGAGCTGTGTGATTTAAGAGAGTGAGATCAGCGGTTTGAATGTTGCACTGAAATTCACCTTCGGTTATGAATGACACGTGAGTGTTGGATAAAATGTCCGAGATTTCAGTTACTGACACTAGCGAGATCACTTCAATGATTCATTAAAGTTCATTCTTTCATGAAGACCTTTAGATTAACAACGAAGACGCCATATAAGAAGATGAGGAGAAGGACCAACCAATTCCTGGCAGTGCCAGAGGCTACGTTGTATTCATGTGCATAAAGCGAATGAGTAGAATAAAAGTGTGAACCATTATTACGCAGTCTGAGATGCACATAGTGGGAACTCACTAACGAGGGAACATGGAATAAATGAACGTTCCTGCACACGGGGACAGACCAGAAAGATTGGTTGTACCATTGTTTTAATCCTTACCTTGTGTTCACGTTCGCGCGCAGCAAGTCGATCACGATGCTCCATGTTGTCACCCTGTCCAGAGCAGAGAAACAGCTGGATACAGCTTCTAAAGCTAGCTCTGTAAACCCAGAGGAAAATAACGCACTAATCAGTGTTTGTTATACATTAGATCAGATTAGCTGTCGGTACTGACGACGTACTTCTGCTTCTTGTCAAACTTTTCTTCACAATCGAGAACCTGGACAAGCCGAAGCCGTGGTTCCAAGTTTTTTTTGTTTTTGTTTATGTTGCGCGAACAGGAACATGAGCCAATTACTGATTTAGCGCTGTAGTGTGTTTGTATATATCAAAGAACGTCGTGATTAAATATCCCTTTGTTGTTTCTAGTGTGAATGCAGGGTTGAAGTCCTAAATGTGATTTTATTAGAGTATATTTGTGATTTCTAGATAGCCATCTGGATGTTTTCCTATTAAAATCTGAAAAGTAGGAATCCCTTTAAATGAAAATATTGCACATTGGTTGGGATTAGATGCAAGCCCACCCAGTGGGTGTGTCTTTTTTTTGTTTGTTTTTTTTTATTAGAGGGTTAAAATCTAAAACCGAGGACTCGGTGCTGAAATAAAAAGCCATCAACTTTATAACTTGTGTCCCCAGGAAGAGGAAAGATTTCCTTAAAGTAGTATTTATTTTTTCTGATTTTATCAATAACTCCAGAGTCTTCTAAAGTGTGTGTGTGTGTGTGTGTATATACGTGCTGTCATTAAACAGCTTCATAATGTTATCGCACAAATCTTTGAAAAAATTGTCTCAGAAAACTAATTTTATCACATTTGTGTGCCTTGTGCATTACGGTATTTGAAAAATGACGCACAAGTAGCTCAGAATATTTCTGCGTTGATAGGTCTCACAGACACGTGAGGAGATGAGTATGGAGGTGACTGATAATTTAATACTAATCTGGCATAATGAAGAAAAAAGTAATTTACTTTGAACACATAAAGTGAGTCAAGTACAGACGTTTTCATTTATAGATGCTACTTGTAGAATGTTTTTCCTAAGCCCCACCCTCTTTGGTAGCTGATCAGTGGCTGACTGTCTGGCCCCACCCCCTCAAGATAATCAATTCATATGTAATGCTGTTTCGTTGTATTGTAGCATGAGTGTTGTTAGCATGTGAAAGCATCTATTGTGCTATTGGTTGTAATATCTGTATATTCAAAAACATTTGATCTCACTTATTTCTTTTGGAGGTTGTTGGGCCCTCTCTCTCTCTCTCTCTCTCTCTCTCTCTCTCTAGCTCTCCTTCTCCCTGGTTGTTTTTAATAAGTATTTCTCATATAAATGAACTCTTAACGTTCTAATTGTTTCCAACTCTGTTTTTATTGTGTTTCTTGGTGTTACCGTGGCTTATGTTGAGTCTAATGCTGAGTTGTTGCCAGAGATATTAGTGTGTCAGATAAATACTCGCCGGGTTTCACCTGTACGATTTACATCACGAGTTTTGCATAAAAGAAAAAATTGATTGGTCATCCAATTGAACTCTGAGGTCTTGGTACATTTAATGAGATGCTCGTGTTGATGTGGTTGATTCAGTGCATCCGTGTCCAAAGATGGCGACTGACGAAGTTCTGTCAGTGGGAGGAATTGGATTAAACAGAGTGGCTTCAAAAATGTAAACATGCTAATGGACAAACAACGTTCTCAAAGTTTATACACCGAGAATTGTCATTGCAACAGAAGTCAATCATCACAGGTCCGTCATTGTATAATCCGAAACGGATTGTACACGTATTGACACTCTTATGGATCCTGACTTTATTATTCAATTTCTTTTACTGTGTGATATTTAAAGTGTGTGAAAATCATACAGAGTAAAACTATACCTTATTATTGCTACTGATTTTGGATTACTGATGCAAAGCAGCCAGAATTTAACACTAAAGTGCAATTTCATAGATTATTTTTTTTAAATCATGAAAACATGTTGATGCCGCATCTTGTACATTTTCGTATCTAACGTATATCTTTCCTCGATCCTAATCCTTAGCAATATTAAATATCATTATACAGTATATTAAAGTGATCACAAAGTGTCCTTCAATTATGTTCAAGCTGGGCTCGGTGGCCCGGCTTAACGTGCACCCGTTTAATGGCCCTTTCACCACTGAAAATGGTTCCGTCCACCTCTGTGCTGTCGAAACTGATGCTCTGCTCCTTTTGCCTCTGGAGTAAAGTGCCGTTTCTGTCTACAGATACACATTCATCCAGCACGTCCTTCTCTTTCGGTTGGTGTGTGTGTGTCTGTCTGTCTGTCTGTCTGTGTGTCTGTGCGTGCGCATTCTGAGACTCCTCTGAGCACAAGTTTGGGATTAATTTAATTATTTGTAATTTCATGCTGATATCCAAAGAGTAATCATGTATAATAATTCATTATAATTTCTTTTATATTGACTGTACAGTAATCTCTGTGGAAGCAAAAAATAAAACGAATAAAAACAACTGATTTACCAAATAGCCTCTGGCTGAATGTTCTCATTTTATTCATTTTCAGCTCTGATTTTTTTTTTTCTTTTTACCCCCCTTCTATCTCTCACCATATACTAGTCCTTCTCAAAAAAATTAGCATATTTTGATAGAGTTCATTATTTTCTGTAATGCACTGATAAAAATTAAACTTTCATATATTTTAGATTCATTGCACCCCAACTGAAATATTTCAGGCCTTTTATTGTTTTAATACTGATGATTTTGGCATACAGCTCATGAAAACCCAAAATTCCTATCTCAAAAAAATAGCATATCATGTTCAGGTAGTCTAAACGATCTATGAACCTAATCATCTGAATCAACCAATTAACTCTAAACACCTGCAAAAGATTCCTGAGGCTTTTAAAAACTCCCAGCCTGGTTCATTACTCAAAACCGCAATCATGGGTAAGACTGCCGATCTGACTGCTGTCCAGAAGGCCATCATTGACACCCTCAAGCAAGAGGGTAAGACACAGAAAGAAATCTCTGAGCGAATAGGCTGTTCCCAGAGTGCTGTATCAAGCCACCTCAGTGGGACGTCTGTGGGAAGGAAAAAGTGTGGCAGAAAACACTGCACAACCAGAAGAGGTGACCGGACCCTGAGGAAGATTGTGGAGAAGGGCCGATTCCAGACCTTGGGGGACCTGTGGAAGCAGTGGACTGGGCTACAGGTGCCACATTCCCCGGGTCAAGCCACTTCTGAACCAGAAACAGCGGCAGAAGCGCCTGACCTGGGCCACAGAGAAGCAACACTGGACTGTTGCTCAGTGGTCCAAAGTACTTTTTTCGGATGAAAGCAAATTTTGCATGTCATTTGGAAATCAAGTTGCCAGAGTCTGGAGGAAGACTGGGGACAAGGAAATGCCAAAATGCCTGAAGTCCAGTGTCGAGTACCCACAGTCAGTGATGGTCTGGGGTGCCATGTCAGCTGCTGGTGTTGGTCCACTGTGTTTTATCAAGGGCAGGGTCAATGCAGCTAGCTATCAGGAGATTTTGGAGCACTTCATGCATCCACCTGCTGAAAAGCTTTATGGAGATGAAGATTTCATTGTTCAGCACGACCTTGTACCTGCTCACAGTGCCAAAACCACTGGTAAATTGTTTACTGACCATGGTACTACTGTGCTCAATTGGCCTGCCAACTCTCCTGACCTGAACCCCATAGAGAATCTGTGGGATATTGTGAAGAGAAAGTTGAGAGACACCAGACCCAACACTGTGGATGAGCTTAAGGTCGCTATCGAAGCATCCTGGGCCTCCATAACACCTCAGCAGTGCCACAGGCTGGTTGGCTCCATGCCACGCCGCATTGAAGCAGTCATTTCTGCAAAAGGATTCCCGACCAAGTATTGAGAGAATAACTGAACATAATTATTTGAAGGTTGACTTTTTTTGTATTGAAAACACTTTTTTTATTGGTCAGACGAAATATGCTAATTTTTTGAGATAGGAATTTTGGGTTTTCATGAGCTGTATGCCAAAATGATCAGTATTAAAACAATAAAAGACCTGAAATATTTCAGTTGGTGTGCAATGAATCTAAAATATATGAAAGTTTAATTTTTATCAGTACATTACAGAAAATAAACTTCATCACAATATGCTAATTTTTTGAGAAGGACTAGTATATATATATATATATATATGTACACTGTGTGTGTATATAATGTGGATGAGAGAGAGCCTGGAGTTTTGTGCTGTCTGAGTGGTCTTGTTTGAATTCTCATTTTTTTTCATGTAAAATAAAGTCTGTATTTAAAACATTGCTCATCGTCCTTCCATTCTTTGTTTCTTTTCACATTCTCAATTAATTCTCCTCACCTTGCTCTAATTAAAAAAGCTCCTTTGAGATCGATCATCCTTTTTCTGTTTTTCTTTTTTTTTTAAACTTGTTCTTATTGCGAGGGTTTTTTGTACTTCCATTTTCTTGCCTCTTTTCTTCCTCTTCGGATTCTTTTGTTAGTTCATTCATAAGTCACAGGATTGGGTTCCTGAAGATTTCTTTCTTGTGACTCCTTTAATTTGTTGAACTCGAGCAGGAGAATCATTTCCTATAACTCTCGTTCTGTTATCTATTTATACCATCAGAACACCAGCTAGATCTTGTTGATTTCGACTTTATTCTCTAGAAGATACAGTACTAAAATAAACACAGGTTTAAAAAAAAAAAAAAAAAAAGTCTTAAAAAAGTCAAAGCATACATATACTACATATTAATCACTGAACAGTCTACTGTCCAAAAAAAGGCACTAAATTCTGAAATAGGAGTTACAGGATTTAACTATTTGTAGTTGATACAACAGTATTTGCGTCATATATTTATATATTTATATACTGTATATTAATATTCACATATTTAACATGAAGAGATCGACACAACAGTCAAGCTCCTGATTTCCCGACAAACAGGAAGCACAGACTGTTGGTCCACCCTGATTGGAGGCTTCGGGTTCCGGGAGCATTTAGGTTCCTCTCTGGACATCATCAGTAAAGGGTGTGGAGTGTGACAAACACACATGCTCAACTGACTGTGAATACAGGGATTGCTGTCAGAGGTTGGTGATGTCAGATGTGAGTTAAAACGTTGTGAAATGAATATCAACTGAAGTGAATACAAAAAAAAAAAAAAAAAAAAATTCAAGATTGTCAAATGTCACTGTAATTTCAGTCAGATATACAAACAAAAAAAAATGAATATACACAAGGAAATATCTGGAGTAAAAATTATTTCCTGAAATTTGGGGAAAATACTAAATCCAAACATGATTACCTTTGTTCCCTCCCAACATTTAATCTGTACTGTATTCTTCATTTCCCCACAAAATGCATCGAGAAAATCTGCATCCTTTCAGTCTCATCCACAAAAAATAAAATAAAGCTTATCTGACTGTGGCTGCATTTCCCCAGGATACAACTTGTGTACTTTTCTTCCTACAGTTGAACAGATTTGATTTATTTTCATGAAAGTCCAGCAGTATTCTGGATGAAACTGTAATGCATTTTAAATGAGAAATGCACAACGTTGGGTTTTTGGCGGTAAATTAGCATTTGAAGTTTGCGCTGACCCTGAACATTCACCTGCCTTCACCTTCCAGTCCAAGTGCTGCTCGATGCTCTACAGAGTCGGGCCCTGATTTACTAAAAGGTTCGTGTGTATTGAAAAGAAAAAAAAAAAAAAAAAAAAAAAAAGACACGCAAAGGAAGAAAAATTGCACAATCTGATTGCGACGTATAAATAATAAATACAACAGCCTGTATTTCTGGGTTGTGCGTGTTTATCAACATTATTACATACAGTAAGTACAGAGGGGAGTCGACGCGAACAATAATTTAGTATCTACAGTGTGAGCTATTAAACCTGAAAGCCAGCAATTGTTTGCGCAAATGAATACAACCAGACCGCATGGACGTGAAATTGTAGAATTCTGTCTGTGATAACAGTAAATTTAAACTTCACACCAAAATTTGATCATGAACAAGCTTTCCGAAATCTACGTAAGCTTGGTGCGGAACGGACCCAGTCCTATTCATTGGTGTGTTGTATACCATCTGTACCTTTTGATATACTTTTTTCTGGGGATACTGTACTATCCACCCACTTTCTCATACATGCCTTCTCAGACAGGATCGGCTGGTGACATTGTGACAGAAAGCGGTGAAAGAGTAAGCTCCTCCCACTGAGTACAACCAGGCCATGTAAGTGTCTGAATAAAAATGTGCATATTAAAAGGTACAGAAGATAAAAGATGGTACTACCCCCCCCTCCCCCCCCCGGTGCAGCTAACTGGGTTAGCAAAGGCCAGCCATGTCTCTCACTGTCTATGGTGTGAGGTTCATATAAAAAGAACCATTGCTGATTTTCAACAAGACTAGCTGCATAACGGTCAGCTATGGGATGGGCACCAGCCTCCCCGTGACCCTAATTAGGATTAAGCAGTTACAGAAAATGAACTAAAAGGTTCCATCTTTGATTTTGGAAAGAAAAATTAATTTAATCTAATATAAAATAATTTATTTTGATGTTGTTTCAGTAAGAACTCATTTCTGCCCTACGATGGCCTGGCGAGCTGCCCTGGGTGTACTCTACCCTCACCCAGAGTCGGCTGGGATAGGCGTCAGCCTCCCCGTGACCCTTATTAGAATTAAGCAGTTACAGAAAATGAATGAATTTCGATGTACTTTATTTACACATTGTTTTCTACCTCTATAACCACGCCCTCTTTTTCTGATTAATCTTGCGCATGTAAATTAGCGGTTACTGTTCTCGGTAAATCAGGGCCTCGGTGTTAAACCCCACACTCTGTAGACTTCAGTCCAGCACCCTGATCCAGAATATTATGAGGTTACACATGGTAGTTAACAGCATTTGTCCGATTGCTTTAAAGGAGCTTAAAGACTTGTAGCGGTCCCTGGGTGAGTGATGATGATGATGATGATGATGAAACACATAAATCATTGATAAGGCTCATGTGATCTCAGGACCAGATTATACTATTGAGGATATTCATGTTTACAGGCAACTAGTCTGCAAGAGGCCACTACATCAGACCAAGAGGTGATAACAATCTGTTTTCCTATCAGAGGAGGAGACGGACAGAGCGCCAGCAGAGGCTTTTATTCCCCTCTGTAGAAGGAAACCTGAGTGAGGGAGTGAAACTTCTGAAAAATGTTCTCATGAATGTCAAATCACATTGAAAGTCCAACGAGAATCAAGATCGAAGCAATTTGAAATCGAAATATTGCCATTAGTTATTATTATTTAATTCTAAAGGAATTTTTGATTAAAACAAAAAATATTGAGTATAGTTACCCGCCAAATCTACCTTGATTGCTGGCAAGCTGCCAACCCGCTCAACATAAAACCACAAAAGCACAAGATGGCTACACGCTCAGCTAATTCCGCCTCCTAATGAACTTTTTCCTATTTTTGCACAGAATTTTATATTCAATCGATGAAATATTACATCAATCTAAAATTAGCACTTTTTTTAGCATTCTCAAAAAAAAAAAAAAAAAAACAACAACACCGTGATTCACTCTCAATGTAATGTACTTATCCCATGTAGATAAGTATTAATAGATAAGTACTGATTCCATGTACAACAACAATCATTCAAAGAAGTACTGATTCACAACACTGGTATTCATTTCACTACTTTGTGTATTTCGGCTTGTGTTTAAATATTCCTGGCCTGAAAATTTACTCCGCCCCAACTATCCTTTTTTCCATAAAAGGAGGTGGAGTCCACCCTGGGAAAATAGGAGTTGCATGAATACGCTGCAGATAGAATCAACTATTTTAAAGAATCAATCCCAAACAACACCTCTTTAAGATCATCCAACTTTGGAAATTGAATTTTTTTTTCTAAGCCACTTAATCATAATGAACATCATAAATAATAACATGAGCCAATGGACCAGCATAAGCTACAATGAAGCATTAAGAAGGGAACATCGGCGATGTGACTAGAGAGTTGTAGCATTCAACCCTTTGGAGGTTCGAACCAGGATAAATAGATTACCGTATTCGACGTAATAAGCGCCCTGCTCCAATAAGCCCAACTTCACCCCCACCCTGATATTTTTGCTCTTACGTCTAATAACCGCCCACGTGAACTGGAAGCAAAATGGTAGATCAAACTTACCAATTTTATTCGATCAGTCTCTGTAATCGTAAAATGAGGCGTTCACTGCCTGTAAAAGTGAGTTTACACGGTATTTCAAGACCCCCTGCCACTGGGGAATGTCTATAATATTCATCAGTAACAACACATTCAATTGTTCCGCTGTGCACTAAAAAACAGGAAAATATTTTGCTGTTCTATTGGTAAATGTCAAACAATCGATGAACCATTAGAAACTGCTACAGCAAAACTATGGGATGCTCTGAATGAATGGAGCGATGAGCCGGATATCGACCTATCGGAAAGTGATGACGAGTCTTTCTCACCAGATTCTCCTGCTCACTGACTTCACAAATTTCAAGATGCTCCTGGTCATGTGCTTTTGTTTATGTTTGTGTTGATTGGTTCAACGTGCCATGTGCTAAAGTTCACATTCGTGTTGATTGGCTCGATTTTACTTCCTGGAAAATGTTTAAAGGAAAAGCAGCTGGAGGGAAAATTGGTCTTTTTTTTATTCTAATGCTGTTTTCGGTTTATTTTTAGCTTTCATGTAAATCGTTTGGTTGATACCACAAAACGAATAACACAAATACCAGTTGTATTTATATTTAATTGTAATACATACTCTTATTGTTCTGGTATTATTCATGTTTTCCACCTCAATGGTAATAAGCACTTACCGTTCCACTCGGCTGGTAACATTTTAATAAGCGCCCACCCACTCCAATTTTTAAAGCACCCTGGGCACTTATCACGTCGAATACGGTAATTCTTTTCGCGCAACTGTAATTTAATTTTCAGGCAGCAGAGGGCATTGAAAATGATTAAGTGCTCCTTTAAAGGAACAGTTAAAGGTGCTCAAAGATTCTCTCTCTTTTTTTGGGGGGGTGGGGGTGGGGGGGGGAGGTTCCAAGACCGAATTCTACCAGTAGTGCATTTCTACTTCAGAGAACCTATGTTTTATTAAATAGATTTTTGAATAAAGATCACGACAGTAGCAGGAACGTATATTAGGCTAACATGAGATTATCAGACTTCTCTACTGCTTTGGTTATGAGTCACGACTTGGCGTTTTCACTTTTCCAAATTAAAGGCTTTGTTTGTTTACGAAGGCCTGAGGAATGGAACTTGGATGACTAGCTTATACATAAGATTGTTAGTTTTCTTCCTGGTTTTCAAAGATTAGGACCAGATAGTTTACATGTATAACCAAAAGTAAATAAATGTTTAATAATACTATAAATATTATATTACATTCAATTTGGAAATGTATTGTGAGTAAAATTACATGATGATTCATGAAAATTATCGTATTTTAAACTCACTTCACTCCATGCCTCCTCAGCCCAGTGCAGTCTCCTCCTTTGGCAGATACAGTGTACAAATATAGTATGGTGTTTGGTGTGTGTGTGTGTGTGTGTGTGTGTGTGTGTGTGTGTGTAAGTAATGGTCCTCAGTCATCATCGAGCACCTCAGCTTTGACTTCGTTGCCGCTATTGCCCTGCTGTGACAGCGCCAGAATGGAGTGATTCACTGCCGCCATCTCCACCGCCAGGCTGATGGGGTCCTGGTGCTCACTCGATCCCATGCTCTCATCCTGGTCAGCGGAGGGGCAACAAGACCAGGACACAGCTGTCAGTCTGAAGTCAATCAGCTTGATGCCCCGCCCCCACTGCTTGAGCCCAGTCCCGCCCCCATGGGATGTTCCAACCAACCAGAGAGCAAAGTTGGTACCTACAAATGCAAGAGTGGCCTTTTAGAGCATTTTTTCCCCACTTTTTCCACTGCATTTTCAAAGATCGGAACTGGCCCAAACAGGAACCACGGAACTTTAAGAACACGAATTGAGTTTGGTAATTGTATTTACTTACTGGAAATCACCTGAACTGAATTGGCTGAGCTTGAGTTCAAGATGAGAGGCAACCTCAGGTTTAAAAAAAACCCTTTCAAAAGCACAGCACTCTGATTTAATGTGCAGTGGAAAAAGTCACACCTGATCCAACTTGAGGCCTTTAAAACTACCAACACTAGCTCCACAGTGGTAGAATACCCTAATGTGGCTAAAGAGGGTGTTCCAGCTCTAGTCATGTCCTGCGTTCCCGGATGGGGAAACCATGTCCCCTCGACTCGTGATCGCTGCTCTCTTTCCCACAAAATTCATACAAAATTTTGTAGGGGGTTCCCCAATTAGATTTTTATAGTTTTTGTTAAAGCTAAAGACAGTGCTTGGAAATTATGTAAATAATTATTTATTCAAAGTGACATTAGATACGGTCCTTACCGTCCCTAATCCAGGCTCGGTGCCCGGCTCACTGAAGTCATTTCCGTCTATCTCGTCACTGTTCGAATGACCACCTGGACTCTGAACATCGATCCCATGAGTCTCCAGGATTGCTGCTTCTTCGAAAAAAAAACCAAAAAACACCTTGCCATAACATATCAGAGGTCAGAGAGATGTCGGGGGGGGGCGGGGGGGGCACAACTTCCACATGCATGTTCCTCATCAATCAAATATAGAACTGACATATTTTGTAAACCACGCCCACAAGGCTTCAACATTACCTATATTGGCTCTTCGTTTAATTTCCTTTCTCCGGTTAGCAAACCAGTTGTAGACTTTCAGAGACGTGACCCGCTCTAAATCAGAAAGCTTTTTTCCTAGACATTGACATTGTAGAGGATCAGAAATGAGTTTCATAAGCAGCTTGTGGTGATAAAAGACTAGTTTGGCTATTAGGCGTCGTCGTACCTGGCTTTTGTGTCACAGCATTGCAGGCGTTGGCGATTTCCTCCCGCTTGGCCTCATCAGGATACTGGTTGTCATTAAAGTAACTGAGGTGGAAGTATAAACAAGAAAGAAAAAAAAAAAAAAAAACACCAAGTCGAGTTTATGTATGGAGTATTGCATGTTCTTCCTGTGGTTGCTTGGGGTACCCCAGTTACCTCCTGCAGTCAAATATATACACATAAGGATAATTGGCTGTTGTCACCTTATGTGTGTGTGAATGATTGTGTGTGCCACCCTGTGTTGGTCTGACGGGCTGTTCAGGGAGTACCTTACCTTTGCCTAGTGTTGACTGAGATCCAGCCTCCTCCCCGTAACTCTAGTAGGATTAAGCATGTAAGGATTAAGTAAATTCGGGGAATGAATGAACTACTTGACGGCCCCTCACCTCTCCATGACAGCGAGACACTCTTTCCTCCAGGTGAATCGGCTGCCACGACGCAGACGGAAGCTCCCAGGACTGCAGTTGATGGGTGGAGCACTTTGGTGCCACTCTACAATGTCTTCCAGTGCCATGGGAACGGGTCTCATGGCCAGAGTGGCACCTGGGACGAGAAAATTAGTTTGTGTGGTTCAAAGCATGCATAACTTGATGGTTCTCTGGAACACAAACGTTTTCTCAACCATACTACATTTACTATTATTACATTCACCATACTACCATTGCATACTACATCACATTCATTAGCTTTTATAGGTGACTTTTATTAACTTTAGGCTCCACCCCTCCATGCTTTAAAACAACAACTACACAATACAGCAATACATGGAGTATGCTTTAGATATTGTGTAAGAAAAATAATTTGTAAAATTGGGGAAAAAAGGAAATATTGGACGGACGAGGAACCAGAGTGGAGGTAGAGAGCCTATGTGGGTGTAATGTTGCATTACCGGGTGTGGTCTTCTCCAACTGGTACCACCGGTAGAAGGCTCTCTTCTTCTGCTCACTCAGATCTGAGCCCTGCTGTAGGAGCCAATGGGAGATCCGACTCTGACTGATGCCTGCAGGACGCACAGCACAGACACTTTTTTTCATTTTTTTGCTGACCAAAATATTGGTTCCATGTATGTGGTAACATGACCCGTTCACCAACCTGTGACTTGGGCAACAACAGCTTGTGAAATTCTGCGGCTTCCTAAGAAGGCCTTGATCTCCTCCTTAATGATATTACTGTCCTTTCTAGAAACAAAGAAATTTAAACATGACGTATTTTAAAAGTAGATGGTTACAAGCATGACTATTATCAATAATAATAATCATCATCATCATCATCATCCATTATTCATTTAATAACCATAGTGACCTCATGAGCTCTTCCACCCGGTCATCAATGTCTACTTCTTCCTCAGTGGGTTCAAAGCCAAAGGTCCGAGCGGGTACGGGGTATTGTGGAGGTGAGAGCTTCCCGTTGCTGACAGGCACCAAGCTGTCACGTCCGTTCTGAGTTGCCGGTGCCACCACACCTAAGGGCACAGTGATGGTGGGAGGCGGAGAGGTATCATAGTTGGTTGGAGGTGGTGACGGAGTGCTGCCATGGAAAACAGTCTGAGTGGCCACAGAGGTGGATGAAGATGAAGTGGGAGCGGTGCTAGACGGAGCAGCAAAACTGGAACTGCTGTGGCTGTTGACGTCTTCTCCTCTTCCTTCTCCTTCTACTCTTGTCCCGCCTGAGTAAGTGTGGCGTGGCCCGAACTTCAGCAAGTGCTCGCGCTCCAGACGCTCCATTGTGTCCAGCGCGTGCAGGATCTCTTGCTTGGTCATGCCGCTCCCGCGCAGCCGCTGCAGCAAATCTATCTGCTCGATGGTGAAGCGAGGCTCGTCGGTGTAATGTGACATTCTAACCAAATACAGAGAAAAAGTGTTGAATTTTTTCCCATCGATTAATGATTACCGAGTGTGCTAAAACATACACAGAGACACATCTGAACAATCACATCATATGCTCGTTGCCTAGCAACCAGAAAATAAGGCTGGTGTGCATAAAAGGGAGAATGAACAAGGTTATCAATTTAGCTGCCTAGGACTCTGCACTCAGCTGTCATATATTTTACAGATCTAGAGACAGAGACGGATTTGATGGGATCATCTGGAAGAAATCAGAGAGAGAGAGAGAGAGAGAGAGAGAGAGAGAGAGATCGTAAGAGAAAGATTTGAGATATTCTTCGTGGACAAGTATTAAAAGAAGTCAAGGATTTCATTTAAAAAGACCCAAAGTCAGACTGTTCTGAAATGCTCAAATCTTCTAGCATATGTTGGCTGAAAATAAAAACATAAACCAGCTTGAATGTTTGTGAAGGAGGACGGATTTTTCACTCCTGTCTGGAATCCGTTAGCAAAACAATTCCTGGTTGAAAATTCATGGAATATTATATGACTTTGCTCCATATGGAACACACATTGCAATAACACTCAAAGGCATGACTATAAGGGTGTGTGTGTGTGTGTGTGTGTGTGTGTGTGTGTGTGTGTGTGTGTACTTGTAATTGATATATAATGAGGACCGGAATATGTTTTTAACCAACAGTGAGGATTTTTTTTTTTTGGCTGGTCCTCATTTCTTTAAAGAGAAAAAAGTTTGAGGGTTAAGACTTGGTTTAATGGTTCAGGTTAGGTTTAGGTTAAGGTAAAGGTTGGGGTTCAGTTGTGATGGTTAGGGTAAGAGACAGGAAATGATGTCCCCACAGATTTAAAGGATAGTGTGATAGGGCCTGTATTTAGTCATTAGTGAGGACCAGATGGCGGGGGATAAAACTGTGGTGATTTTAAACACGTTATTTGGTCCTGATAGTACAGACGAATAAACCTGTGGCGCTTATTCTTTATTCGAATGAAAGATCCAAATGATTTCTTCAAGGTTTAGCTATATTTACACTACAGTCAACAGTATTAGCTCTCTCTCGCTCCCTCTCTTTTTCTCGCTCTCTGTGTGTGTGTGTGTGTGTGTGTGTGTGTGTGTGTGTGTGTGTGTGTGTGTATACAGGCTGAGCTCAGCACTGAGAGAATTATTCTGTGATAAAATTCCTTTTCTGTGGCTCTTTTGTTAAACTAGCTCAGCTATCTTGGATGGATTTTTTTCTCTCTGGTGGTTTTTCTTCAACTGTATCTCCCTCCTGTCCCTGTGCCGCGAAATGGCCATTAAAAATCGTGCTGGAATGCATGTATTATCCTTGCTTTCACCTCAGAGAGAATCCATATTTCACTGCACACACTGGAGAATAAGTGCAGCGCTGACACAGAGAAATATATACACATCAGATTAAAACTAAAAATAATTCACAAGACCTAACTCAGGTCTGTTTCCTGTACACATTCCAAGAATAATTGTGATTTTCTCTCTCTCTCTCATACACACACACACACACACACACAGACACACACACAGACACACACACAGACACACACACACAGACACACACACCTCGATACAGTATTTTTAGCATTATTTATTGCAAGCAGGCATCATAAAAGTGTAAAATCTGGAGACACTTTTATGGCTTTTGTGAGTATAAATGGACTAAATCTACTGCATAGTCTTCATGAAACAAAATAATTATAAGTTGATAGCAGTGGTGGTCCAGTGAATAGGGCACAGGGTCACTGATCCTAAGGTTGGGGATTCGAGTCCCCACAAGGTTGTCACCCACCCCCCACCCCACCCCAGTGCAGCTAACTGGGTTATCAAAGGCAGGCCATGTCTCTCACTGTCTATGGTGAGAGGTTCATGTAAATGAACCATTTGTTGACTTTCGTAAAAAGTAGGCTGCAAAGCCGTCAGCGTGTTTCTAGGTAGGCATCCGACGTAAAAATCCGACGGAAGGGCATCCGACGTAAAAACCTATGTCAAATCAAATGTGCGAATCAGTTGATTCGCTGTGGCGACTCGCGAGAAAAGGAAAAAGCCGAAAGGAAGAAAGAAAACTGGTGGTGTTGTGGTTAGCATGTCCGCCTCATAGCAAGGTCCTGGGTTCAAGACATGGGCTCAGGCTTTTCTGTTTAATTTTGCATGTTCTGCCTATGCTTGTGTGGGTTTCTTCTGGGTACTCTGGTTTCCTCACAAAATCTAAAGATATGCACATTACGATAACTGGCTGTTAATTGATAACCGAGTGTGATTGGTTGTGCTTGTGCACATATGTGTGTGTGTGTGTATGTTTGTGTGTGTATGTGTGTGTGTGTGTGTCAGATGGTTCAGTGAGTTGTTCAAGTTGTACCCTGCTGAGATAAACACCCAAATAAAACTCTGACATCCTAACAGTAACTTCGCCTCTATTCGCCACTGCATCATTGCTTATTTTCATACAACTGCTCAGCTGGAGTGTTATTCCATTAAATTAACATCTTCAGCATTTAAAAACGAAGCGACTGAAATATATAACCATGCCACAATTATCCTTTGATCACAAGCCAGGATTTTTCTTCTGAAAGAGTATCAGAAAAATCCCACCACACACCACAGTGTTTGTGCTAAACACTACAACTTTACTTTCTATGGTGGAAAACTAGAAACTCATCCTCAGTACACTGGCACTACATCCGGGGTCACGTTTCAACACTCACGTTGTGTCATAGAACTCCAACAGCTCACCTGATTTTAAAGGAACGTTTTCAGGGAGCTAGGTGATGCTAGCTAGCAATGAACTTCGCAAGCTTTTTCGGGGAGTGTCGTTTAAAATACGCTTTAATACTTTTAACATGTGGATGATCAACCTGAGCATGCAGAGCAAAATTGAGACGTAGGTATATAGGTCGCTGGATTGGTGAGATAGGTGGATGACGTTATTGATCCCCGGACAAAAATTTGGTTATCAGAGCAGCAAGAAACGCATTGTAGATTTTCATAATGAGGCATGCAGGCCTTGGTGCTTGTAGGAGGAATCCGCTCTGTGACATCACAGGCTTGATTTTCAGTGCACGTTTTTAATAACCACACTGACGGATACCGCTCTGCGCACACCATTAAAGATACTGTACTGTTAGATTTCGTAAAGAAGGATGCTAAAGAAAAACCTTCCTCTTTCAATACTAATGATTAACATCCAAAATCATTAATACATCCTGGGGCCGGTTGTTCAAAACATGGTAATTTTAACCACCGGTTAACCCATAACGGCTGGTTACATTTTTAACCTACCGTTAGCTAACCGACCGTTAAATATGCGTTGTTCAAAGCATGGTTAGTCACGTCGTTAGTTAACGTTGCCGTCAAAGTTAACAGTGTGGTTAACGTTACTGGTTAGCACTGAGGCGTCGTTGAACATTCTCAACATTTTCCTAAGCGCACAAAACGTACGCTGGGGGGGGGGGAGATGTCTGTGTACGCTTTTTTAATATCACAAAAATGTCGATCAACAATAATACATGCGCTCGTGAATATTTCTTTTTTTTGTGCGTGTACGTTTGAAACTCTCAATGCGCGATTCGCCAACCACCTGCGTTGTTCATTACGTATCTGCAAAGTCTGCAATGAATACAGTACTACCCAACTCAGTATCAGCTGCTAAAACATCAGAAGATCAGAAGGCAGCTGATCGAGGGCGTAGGCTGGGAGGGTGCACACCCACCCACAGCAGGAGTTGAGGTCCGCTGGACTAGAAATTATGTGTATTCACAATCTTATAAATAAACTTAATGACTGTTATTGAAGAGAAAGTCGGAGATAAGTTCCACCTGACTACAGTCAGGAAGTAAACCGGAAGTTAACGTGTAACGGGCACTGCGCATGTGCACGCCCGAGCTGACCAATCAACAAACATAATATTATCAGTAAGCAATAATAGCTTAAAACTGTCAATCAAACAAAGTGCGAGTGTGAGAATAAAGCACAGTTTGTTAGTCCCGCCTCCGGTTCCTGCACATGTGTTAGAACACAAACATTGACGCACAGAGAATGAATGGATAAAATAATCATAAGCCAACCAGCCTGGATCTACAGCCTAATGCTCAGAACTTTTATAAAATATATTATAATAACAAAATATATTAAAAAAAAGTATGTCTTTGTGCTGTAAATATGTATAAAGATTTGTTTGTGCCTTTGAATAGATAAATAACTTGAGCTCAATTTTTAAATGTATTTAGCACATGTAGTGCGAAATTATATTTGAGAATGTTTTTGGTTGAACTATAATATTAATAATATTTATAAGAATCCACCCCCGCTGATGTGACATCATGAATGCAGCGTTAGCCATGAACGCCATCTTGCAAGTTAACCACACTGTTACAAATTTTAACGGCGGTCAACACTCGGTTAAAGTTAACCGAGTTTTGAAAAACAAGATAACGTCAGCGTTAAATTTAACGGTTGGTTAACTCTACTTAACCAGTGGTTAAATAATAACCGTGTTTTGAACAACCGGCCCCTGGTGTGTAGTATCACCTCACATCAGATGTTACATCTGGAGAATTTTATTTATACATACACATACAAATCAATAAGTAGTTTGAGTGATACCTGACGCCAAGATCCGGATCAATATCACATATTTGATCGATGCTTCATACTTAACACCAGTACTGGTCCTGGACATCCTTGATTGTTATCAATTAATTAATAGCATCTTCTTGAAGCCTCCTGCATGATTCATGATCATTCATTCATTTTCTGAACTGCTTAATCCTAATTAGGGTGGCGGGGAGGCTGGCACTCATCTCAGCCAACTCTGAGTGAGGGCAGAGTACACCCTGGACAACTCACCAGGCTATCGCAGGTCAGAAACACACCGACGGCTAATGCAGCTACTTTTGTCGAAAGTGAGCAATGGTTCTTTTACATGCCTCACACCACGGACATTTAGAGACATGGCAGGCATTTGATAACCCAGCTTGGGGGGGGGTTGATCTAGCACCTTACCACTGGACCACCACAGCCTTCAGAATCAATCAATCAATAGCCAATAATTCCACAACACATACAGCCAGGTTGTGTCCTAAACAACACCCTGTTTAAGTGCACTACACAGTGAGCTTGAGAAATGAGTGTTGACTTGAGACTGAAGACACGGGATTCAGGACCTAAAGCGGACCTGACCATGGATGGACCTGACAAAACTCAAGCCTGGTGGAATATGGCTTGATCAGATCAGGATTAACTCTCTCTGGTTTATTCTGATAAACAGCTCTCCGTGTAATAATAATAATAATAATAATAATAATAATAATAATAATAACAGTTGTCCCCTCTGTTAATGCCTGCAGTGTTGGTTTCTCTGCACCGAGATCCTGCTGGTTATTTGGTAATACAGATCACAACAAACGGAAGAAAGAGAGAAAACCCCGGCCGGGTGCATGCAGTCGCCTTCTTCTGCACACTGGATCTTCTTACCTTCAGCTGCTGGGCCTCCGTCCACCATAACATTTAATTTATTTAGCAGTAATTTCTATTAATCCCAGAGCAAAACGCGTCGGTAAAGTCCTTCTGTCACCAAACACACAGCGCCATGTCCTCCAGCCTCCTGCCAGTCCCTGTCCCTCTCTCCCTCCCTCTCTCTCTCTCTCTCTGTCTTCCTCTTTAATCAGCAAACCCGCATTTCACGGCAAAATATCATTTGCCTTTGTGTGACTGACAGAAGCCATATTGATATGAACAGTGAGGCAGCGCGCAGGGTATCATGGGAGACGTAGTTCCGCCCGGAAACTCTGCATGACAGAAGTCTTGGTCGAACAGAGCCGCCAAAATTTGTATTCACCTTTAATATTAGTAAATATTTAATTGTTGTTATTGTTGTTGTTGTTGTTGTTTGTTGTTGACTGTAGTAGTAGTAATTTGTAGTAACCATGTCAACCATTTTTTCCTTTTTTCAAATCCTAACCTGATTAAATAAATAGATTTATAAATGTATTTATGATTATTATAAGAATTTATGTGCAAAGATTAAGCACATGCATTATTCTATTTTTATTCAGAACGTTCTGATGTTTGACATATTTTACGAATTATTTTATGACTTTCTACTACTATGACTGCTAATTCTATAAACAACAACAACAACAACAATGCCACTCATTCATTTGTTCCTTTTTTATTCTCCCTGATCTTAATTAGGGTTGCGGGAAAGTTTGGCCCCCGTCACAGCTGACTCTTGAGGAGGGCGGGCTACACCCTGGACAGCTCACCAGGCCATTGCAGGGCCAACACTCACACAACCATTCACACTCGTGTATATATATATATATATATATATATATATATATATATATATATATATATATCCTATATGAGTATATCCTTATATAAGTATTATTATATGAGTATATATATATATATATATATATATATATATATATATATATATATATATATATATATATATATTCCCCCTTCTTGAAATCGGGACCACCAGCCCAGTTTGCCAATCCAAAGGTACAGCCCCCGATGACCACGTGATGTTGCAGAGACATGTCAATCAAGACAGTCCTCCAGCATCCAGAGCCCTGAGATATTCTGGGCGGCTCTCGTCCAACTCCGGAGCTCGACCACAGGGGGACCGGAGGGTGTGTTCCAATTATCGGGGAATCACACTCCTCAACCTATCTGGGAAAGTCAATGAGAGGAGAGTCCGACCGATAGTCGAACCTCGGGTTCAGGAGGAACAGT
>CM045731.1:31660000-31667500 GCA_024760905.1 Plotosus lineatus
GACAGAGAGAGATAAAGAGAGATAGAGAGAGACAGTGTTGTGTGTGTGTGTGTATGTGCGTTAATAAAAATGTTTAATAATGGTTTAATTAATAAATATGTTAATAAAATGTTTAAATGGTTTAGTAAATTATTTTCTTTTACTTTTAGCACATATTTCATACAAAATTGGTGTACTTTTATAATTTTTAAAGGGTTTATGGGGTAGTCTTGGGAGCCTTGGAACGAATCATGTGTTTTCCATGTAAAATGCGCCTCTACTTACGAAAACTCCAGGTTCCGAAAAAGGCTCTGGAACGGATTAATTTCGTAAGTAGAGGGCCGACTGTATCTTATATGCGGTGCTGTATTCTTTTCCTACTGTGTGTACTTTTAAAACTAAACCCCACCCACCTTCTCTGGTACCAGATATGAGTGTATCATACTAGCAGAAATGAAAAGTGCCATACAGTAGAACACCTTTTTTTTTGTAGTGACTGATTTGTTATAGCAACTACAGTTACAAATTAGCATGGATAAAAAATTCATGATGGAATAAATGCATCACTTTTTTTGCTGTAATATTTCTTCTATTTGTTTTTTATATATTAATTTCGGAATATTTCAGTGCGCTACAGTGAAAAAATTAAATCCATTGTAATTTTTTAAATAATTTTAGAGAACTTTTTGTAACTGTTGAAAGGCAGTTGAAACAAAAAATTTGTCTGTCAGTAAAATATATGAAAAGAAATTGATAAGGACAGCAGCTGTTACTGTTACTCGTACCTCTATCCGATCAAATCAGTAGCAATAATTATTCATAAAATAAAAATATTATAGCTGTAATGTGACTCAAGAACTGCATCTCAAATGGTGTACCATGCACTGCATACTAAAGTCTTCATGCCACGCAGTCACAAGTTATGCACTCAGTTTGGTAACGAAAGTTTCCTTTTGGGTGGGACAAAGTTACACGTCCAGCATTACAAAGAGAGAGTTTAAACCAACAAAGGAAATTGTAGCATTCTTTTTGCCATCTGCACTAAAACAACATACAGGTAACGTTGATTCTCAAACATTGCCTTGAATTAAGACCTTTCATAAGTCTGGGCTTTCAACTTAGGAATATGACCGTGAGGAGGCCTAATGTGCGCTGTCCTCGCAAATACTTTTACCAGATCACCTCTTTAAAACCAGAAAGGCTCAGGAAAACAAGCATATGAATATATGAATAAAAAATTATGTTTTTTTTTTAATGTGATAGAGCCTTAAAAAAGCTGCTTGGTTGTGACTGACTCTGCATTTGTTAGCCAGTTTACAGTAAAAAGAGAGAGAGAGAGAGAGAGAGAGAGAGAGAGAGAGAGAGAGAGATTTTTTCTTTGCCTCATTGGAGTACAGCTAGTGCTTTTACAACACTTGCCAATCAGAAGTGGGCTTTTGAGTAACAGGTTCATTTTAATATTAATTAATTATAGAACAAATAACCCAGTACCCCAGTGCAGCTAACTGGGTTATCAGAGGCCGGCCATGTCTCTCCACGGTCTATGGTGAGAGGTTGATGTAAAAGAACCATTGCTGACTTTCCTCAAGAGTAGCTGCATAGCCATCAGCGTTTTTCTGCCCTGCGATGGCCTGGCAAGCTGTCCAGAGTGTACTCTGCCCTCGTCTGGAGTCAGCTGGGATGGGTGCCAGCCTTCCCGTAAACCTAATTATGATTAATCAGTTACAGAAAAAGAATGAGTTAATGAATAACCCAGTAAAAAGAAAAAAGTGATTTAAACCAATGAGAGGAATATTTACAATTTTGATGGCCAAACTCCAAATGACTCTTCGCTCCCCATACAAGTGCAGCATATAAAGTGTGTACTGTAGTGATTTCTGCTGTTTACTTTCCAGTACACTTCTATACAATATTAGTTTAGGCACTAAATTTGGAGCTCCTCATAAGACCTTTGTGAGTTTTGCTCCATAATTATTTTACTAATCCTGAAAAATCAGCTGAAACATTGGAAAACTTGACAAAAATACTCTATTCTAGTAATATAGGCATTCTGTAATTTTAGCTCTGCATGGGCAGTTATACATGCATGTTATCTCTGACAATAAAAGGTTGACAGTGGTGGCCTAGTGGTATCCTAAGGTTGGGGGTTTGAGTCCCACTCTCCACAAAGTTGTCCTTGTCCCCTCCCAGTGCAGCTAACTGGGTTATCAAAGGCCTACCTACTCTACCGTCGCCCGGAGTTGGCTGGGATGGACATCAGCCTCCCCGTGACCCTAGTTAGGATTAAGCAGTTACAGAAAATGAACTAAAAGGTTCCATCTTTGATTTTGGAAAGAAAAATGCATTTAATCTAATATAAAATAATTTATTTTGATGTTGTTTCTGTAAGAACTCACTCATTCATTTTATTTTCTAAGCCACTTAATCCTAATTAGGGGCACAATCACCATCTTTGACATCAACGAACCAGTGCCATTCATTCATACATTTTTGAAGCTGACTCTGGGCGAGGGCAGAGTACACCCTGGACAGCTCGATAAAAAAAAAAAATATCACGTGTTTTCTTTCGAAATTGCTTTGATGGGCGCCAGAATCCCCAGCTGTTCTGAAAGTCATTATCATCATTTATTTTCTGGACTAACATGTTTTCTGAATTTTTTTTTTTTTTTTTTTTGGAAGTACTTTATGATTCAGACATTGAGCTGGATTATCCTCATTCGTTTCTCTCTCACTGTGCTTTCATCAATATGAGTGGAGTCTTAGCTGAGTTTATACACATTACATCACATTGCTATGTTTTTCTCATAATTTGCATACACGCTTTATTAGTATGGGTGGCATAGTGGTTAACAAGTAGGAAGTCTCACAGCAAAAAAGGTCCTGGGTTTGATTCCTTGGCTTGGTGAGAGTGTTTCCGTGTGGCGTTTACATGTTTGTCCTGTGCCTGCCTGGGTACCTTCCAGTTTCCTCCCAGAATCCAAAGACATTCCCAATTGGCTCCCAATTTGGCTGTTCCAAATTGTCCCTAGGTGGAAGCATAAGTCTGAAACGTTGTGGGTGTGTTGACCTGTGGTTGACTGGCTAGCGGTTGGGGGGTGTAGCCAGATGTTGGCTGACCCTAGTAGGATTAAATGATTCAGCAAATGAGTGATGAATGAATTTATTGGTATAGTCATGTTCTGTGCGTTGGTCCTTGAGCAAAACATAAACCAGGGTTTGACTCGACCTATTTCCTTTATAAGTATGTAGGGCAGGCTTTACTCGCCAAGTGCAAAAACACATCCAGCATTATGCACTTCAGCTTTGGGTGGTTTTTCAACATCAACACCGATGTCACCTGAAATATGCAGAGTACACCATTTGAGATGAAACTTTTCAGTAAAGCATGCTCTCTGTGATTAATAAATACGCTGAACTAGACTGCCAAAATCATGAAGCCTACTTTATAAAGAAGACAGGATTGCACGTGTAAAACAATATTCTAATGCAGCAGAGTTTAGATCTCCTAAACAACACCTGAGCTCATGTACCACTTTTGTAGACATCAACAGTAAGATGCAGTAAAAGCAGTAATGTACTTGTACCTCTAGAGCTGAATGAACGAGTTAATGGTTAATAAATGGCCATCGATTAACTGGATATGTTTGCTAATTGAAGCGATTTATCTGTCTGCACTTGTCTCAGCTAGTCTGTTGTTCATGATTCCCAGAGCTCCAACTCCTCCTGAAAATTCATCATGGCGGTTCACAGAGCCGGGCGGTCGCGGATATCCATTGGCCATCTCGGACAGCTGTTTCTGCATGATGGCCAAGTTGACTTTATTAGCAGCCAGAAAGTCTCTCATGGAGATCATCTCCCCGGACATTCTACGTCCGTCCGTTTCGCTCTCATTAACAGCGTCCGTGTCGATGGAGATGTTCCGGACTCGGGTGCGAAAGTGGCCAGGCATTATAGCATTCCTTCCAGGACGCAGATTCCTTCCTGGGCAGCGGCGGCAAGGTATCTCAAGCTTCTTCAGAAGCCAGTTGAGAACCTGCTTGATGACAATGGATATGACGTTAAAGAGAGAGTAAATACAACAAGCTCCCATGAGGATGAAGAAAAAGTTGCCAAGGCTATACAGAATCTGGTGGTCGTACGCAGCGCGCTGCCCACTCACCATGTCCCCAAAGCCAATTGTACTGAATGCTACAAAGCAGAAGTACAGTGAGTCCAAATAATCCCAACCTTCCATTGAGGAGTACATAGCAGAGGCGCAGCATGATATTAAGATGGCCGCCACACAGAGAATGAGCATCACGCAGTACACTGACGGCTTCCATCCTGCCAGGCTGTCCTCACCGTGTTGCCTTGCGTGGCCCACTTCATGCCTGCTGTCATGAGGTAGCACACCTTTCCTTCGATGTTGGACTTCGTGACATGATTTCAGTACGAATGCAAGCACAGTTATAATTCTCTCCAAAAATAGATTGAAGAAAAGGATGGTGCCTGCGCAGCCGATTAGTCCGTAAAAAATCAGGAAGACCTTGCCCGCTACTGTGGCTGGCGTGGTCATCCCAAAACCTGTGTACAACAAAGGAGGACAAAGAGTTCAGTGTTTGAGTTGTTTAGGCATAAAAACAACAAAACCGGCATTTATGATGGAAATGTTTTTTGAAGTATGACAGAATTTACGTAGAGAACCACCAGATCAAAATCAGTATAGCTAATACTACATGAGAAATGTTGGATATTTTCCAAAATTGTCACGTTTCACACATTTACACAAACACAAAGCTCATGATAATTCAGAATTCCCCATTGTGATTGGCAATTCAGTTCTGTGGATTATTTATAACCATTTCTTTCTCAAACAGTGTGAAACGCCTACAAATTACTTTCGTAATAGAATATGTAGTAATACAAAAAACTGAAATAATAATAATAATAATAATAATAATAATGATAATGATAATAAAAATACTAATGATAATAATAATAATAATAATAATGATTGTAATAATAATAATGATAATAATAATAATAATAATGATGATGATGATGATAATAATAATAATAATAATGATGATGATGATAATAATAATAATAATGATAGTTATTATAATAATAATAATAATAATAATAATAATAATAATGATAATAATAATGATAATAATGACAATAATAATAATAATAATAATAATGATAATAATAAAAATACTAATGATAATAATAATAATAATAATGATAGTAATAATAATAATAATGATAATAATAATAATAATAATAATAATGATGATGATGATAATAATAATAATAATAATAATGATAGTTATAATAATAATAATAATAATAATAATAATAATAATAATAATGATAGTTATAATAATAATAATAATAATAATAATAATAATAATAATAATGATAGTAATAATAATAATGATAATAATAATAATAATAATAATAATAATAATAATAATGATGATGATAATAATAATAATAATAATGATAGTTATAATAATAATAATAATAATAATAATAATAATAGGCCTGGCGAGCTGTCGAGGATGTATCTCGTTGTTCAGAAATGAATGAATGAACGAATAATAATAATTAAAAAATAATTTAAAATAATAATCATACTATAATAAACATTGTGACTTATAAGATAAAAAGTAATAAGATACATCTAGTGTAATATCTCAAATAATATAGCCAAGATAACACCACCAAACAGTGCTTAAGTGCAATTTGTTTAACCTCATTTTTCAATAATTATCGGCTTTATAATGAAATAAAACTGAGCGAACTGTGCCTACTTAACTTCCACGCTATTTATGAGTTCAGCTCCACACTCACATACAAGGATATAAAACTGGAGCATCTCATCTCTGTCAGAACCTGGAGTCAGTTCGAGTCCTCTTCTTTTTCTTTTCGGCTTTTTCCCATTCTTGAGAGTCGCCACAGCGAATCATCTGATTCACACATTTGATTCGGCAGAGGTTTTTACGTCAGATGCCCTTCCTGTCACGACCCTTTAACAAGGGACAGAAACACGCTGACGGCTTTGCAGCTACTCTTTACGAAAGTCAGGAATGGTTCTTTTACATGTCTCTCACCATAGACAGTGAGAGATATGGCCCGCCTTTGGTAACCCAGTTTTCTGCACTGGGGGGGGGGACAGTGACAACTTTGTGGGAACTCGAACCCCCAACCTTAGGATCAGCGATCCTGTGCCCTATCCACTTGTGCCCTATCCACTAGACCATCACTGCCCCTAGTCAGTTCGAGTCCTCCAGTGTGCATTATTGAACCCCAAACACAGACCTGCCCCAGTGATGCACCTTAAAGGAATCTTATTTTGTATTTTTCACCTGTAAAGTGGATATACCTACATGTACCTTTACAAATAATTGATTTGGGCCTTAATGAATATGTCGGGTAGGACTGAAGGTACACTGGATTGATTTTTTTTAATGTAAAAGGTACATGAAGTCTACCTACAAAATATGGACCCTCCAGGTATGTTTTAATACTGCTTATGCAGACCATTATTATGGACCGATATTAGAATACTATTGCCACAGGGCACTGATGGTCTAGTGGTATAGGGTGCAGGATCGCTGAGCCTAAGGTTGGGGGTTCGAGTCCCCACAAAGGTTGTCACTGTCCCCCCCAGTGCAGCTAACTCCCGGACATGTCTCTCACTGTCTATAGAACCATTGCTGACTTTCGTAAAGAGTAGCTGCAAAGCCGTCAGCGTGTTTCTGTCCCTTGCTAAAAGGGTTGTGACAGGAAGGGCATCCGATGTAAAAACCTTTGCCAAATCAAACGTGCGAATCAGATGATTCGCTCTGGCGACTCCCGAGAAAAGGAAAAAAGCCGAAAAAGAAAAGAAAAGAAGATTAGAATACTATTGCCATATGATAAAAAGAAAAATTCACACACACACACACACACAATAGAAGTGCTTATGTGGCGAAGTGTCTTAATTTTTTTTTTTTTTTTTTTACCAATGGTAGACACAACAGTGCCAACAAAGTAGAAAGCTCCTTGGAAATCCCAGCGAGCCCTGGGTGTGTCCACACCAATGCCAGCCTCGGTGGCTTTCTCGTAGGCCCTTAAGAACCCCTCCAGCTCCCTGCGGCTGACGTTATGCTTGCTGCTGAAAAGGTCGAAACTGCGCGCCCAGCGGCCCTTGGCCTGCTCCTCCTGCGGCCGCTCCAGCGCAGAGAACACGGCGGCGCCGCACACCAGGTACACCAGGATGAGGAGCGCCAGCATGGCGAAGCGCGCTGTGTCCTCGCTCGCAGAGCCCAGACCAAAGCAGCAGCACGAGCCTCGGCATGCCATCATGTTCCCACTGAGAACACAACATGGCTCCGCGTCTTAAACTGGCCCCGAGTCCGTGCGCAAGCACCCCAAACGTCGCGCCGGCGCATCGCTGTCCGTCTTTTACCAAAAAAAAAAAAAAAAGGGATCAGATTAGGCGACAGAACAGAGAGTTCCGAGCAAGAGTTCCTACTCACACACGCACCGAAA
>CM045731.1:31672500-31855000 GCA_024760905.1 Plotosus lineatus
AGCGTGTGTCTACCCTACGCCAAGAGGCACAAGTAATCCACCGAACCTCATTGGTGATTGCAATTATTCCCCATGAATGAGGCGCTCCAGAGCATTTACTTTGAAAAAATTAGAGTGTTCAAAGCAGGCCGCCAAACTTGCCTGAATAACTGAACTAGGAATAATTTTTTTAAAAAAAAAGCATGGAGGTCCATGATTTATTGTTTCCTTTTCTTTTTCTGCACGTTTATGCTTGCATATGCTCACAACTATGATTTGTAACGTTATATTACAAAGTTCACACGATCTGGTGATAATCTGCCATGATTTTCTTCACATGCCTTCAGGTTCTCTTACGATCACCATGATATGCTCTCACGTTGTGTCATGTTCTGTTAAGTGATGGTTAGATATCTCACACTCAAGTTCTGTTATGATATCCTTTAATTTATGATTACGATTTGAGCAAGATTGCCATGCTTGGAGGATTGATTGGGGTATAAAAAGCAGGCAGCATCCACACAAAGAGCAACAATACATCCAAGAAATGAGAGGAACTGTGTTTCCAGCTTCATCAAGATTCCTAACAATGGTGCATCAAGGTCGGTTACATTCTGTTTAGGGCTGTTAAGTTCTACTATGATTCCTTTCTTCTATCATGATTGCCATTCAACTGTAATAAATCGTACGTAATAATTTTGGCAAAATCTGATAATCATCGTGATTACACGAAATTGCGTCAAAATCATCATGATTCGATCCCATGAGCCCCCGTGGTAAGTCTGTTGGGTTTTTACACCCGAGCCTAGTGGCTTAGCCTCGTGGCTCATCAGGCCGGTACTTATCCCCGGTTTCCGTAGCGTGAAGCAACCAGGAGTTCAACTCTCCCTGGATGGGACGCTAGTCCATCGCAGGTTACCTTCCCAGTATATTTTTACTGGTACCCATTTACACTGCTGGGTGAACAGGGGCACACTTGTGGTTGAGACCTTGCCCAGGGGTCTTAGCACAGTGAGGGTCTCAGTGGGATTCGGACTCACAACCTCCTGATCATGAGCGCAGCACCCTAACCACTACACCACCGGCCCCCACTAATGAGCCCCCATGCTTATCATGATTCTCTGAAAATTGTGGCAATTGCGGCTCAAGTGTAAACCCCGGTTTACACGACACAATTTGGATTATTTGTCATTTCCCAAAAGTCGCTCACCACAAAAAGTATAAAAAAAACCTCCTCGGTTGTGAATCTGTATGAAAACTAAAACATGCAGACTATTGCAAAGTGCTGACAATATAGTCCTCTTCTTCCATCAGTGTTACAGGAACGTTTCTCATTGCAGTACTAAATACTTCACCACATCAGTTTCATGTTATTTTTTTGGTTCATGTTAAAACAAAACAGAAACCTGTCTGTATATTACAAGGAATTTTTCAACACTAAAAAACAAACAAACAAAAAAAAATCACCGATTGCACCTTTTAGTCGAGCTTGATTTGATAGAATTATAATAATGATAAGAAAGACAAAGCTGAACAAAAATGTCAATAATTCATTCATTCATTTTCTGAACCGCTTCATCCTAATGTGTGTCGCGGGAAGCTGGTGCCCATCTCAGGTGACTCTGGGCAAGGGCAGAGTACACCCTGAGCCTCTCTCCAGACCATTTGTATCAGTTACTTATTGAAACTTCAATTGTTAAATTTTCAATGCATTATTACAGTTTTTAAAAGAACATGTCTCTTTCTCAGCATGATCCCAAATGTCCACTGCATTATTACAGAATGTTATTATGCTTCATGTAAAACTAGAATGACTTGGACTTGCTTATATTTGGACGGTAATCTGTAAGTAAAACTCTATCTGATGGAAAATGACATTTATCAAGAATTTTAAATAGCTCTGTACTATCAGTTATCTCCTGCACAGGGATGCTCATTGTTCTTGTCGTTATCTCTGTTACAGTCTATGTTGGTAATGCTTCACAGTGTGGCGTCTCCGGCACTCAGGCAGCGTGTTTTTGTTTCTTAACAAAGTACTGAATCCTTGATTCTGACACGTTTACTGATTTATTTTGCTTGTTCTGTCCTTATAACGATTTGCTTTAGTGAAGTCGATGATCTTTTCAGTTCTCAAGAGATATAAAACAGAATCTGAATGTTAATAAGACAAAGATATGACTGCGGATGTTCATTAGTCCTGCTGTGTGTAAATTAATGATGAGTCAATTCACAACGGAGCCATGTAGACATTTAGACGGTCCTCATCAACCACAGCGATGGGTAATAATAAAAATAACAGGGCCTTTTGGGGATAATTGAGTTTCTGTTGCTCTGTGGGTTAGAGTTGTATAATATGGCAGTGCTGTAACAACAACTAAAGAAGAATGAAGGAAAGTAACAGTGAAAATCTCCCCAGAATGGTCAGACACAAAGCAGGGCATCAGCTCAGCTAAAACATAAGGAGCATGTATCTGTTATGGGCATGCAAATAAATGTAAATAATGACACATGGTATGACTCAGCTGTTTTGGGTCTGGAATTTTCCATTAGGGGACCTAGTTGCGCCCTGGTGGCAAGTCAGGTGATTTGGAATTTTCCAGAATGGAACTTTCCCGAACTTTAGGGAATCTATATTAAGGCCCTATTGCCAGGACAGTGCTGGTCTAGTGGATAGGGTGCAGGATCTCTGATCCTAAGGTTGGGGGTTCGAGTCCCCACAGGGTTCTCACCGTCCCCACATTGCACTTAACTGAGTTATCAAAGGCGGGCCATGACCCTCACTGTCTATGGTGAGAGGCATGTAAAAGAACCATTGCTGACTCTCGTAAAGAGTCGACTGCAAAGCCGTCAGCGGGTTTCTGTCCCTTGCTAAAAGGGTTGTGACAGGAAGGACATCCGACGTAAAAACCCATGCCAAATCAAAATTTGCGAATCAGATGATTCGCTGTTGCGACTCTCGAGAACGGGAAAAACCGAAAAAAAAAAAAATGAAGGACCTATTGCCGACTGGCTCCAGTCTCTCTTCGAGTCTATTCGTATAGATCGTCTAAGGAAACTCATCGCGGCAGATCATCTCATCCAAGGCGGGTCATGGAACGCGTTTCAACCAAGTTTCGTCATTCAGGACTTCATCGCCAAAGTCCATCGTCCAGGTTCACCCACAGCCAACGGGAGGATTTTAATCATTTGTTTCTTTCTAACGTGAGATTCCAAGCCTTTCCCAGCCAGTGAGCACCGCCGCCTCTAACTTTACCATGCTGCAGGTGCTTGGTGACTATTTTTGTTTTGTACCCTTGTTTAATTTGTATTTTGTTTAGCTTTAAGCTGTAAGTATTATTTTGCCTTACTTTGTTCATATTATTAAATTGTATATAGTTTATGTCGTGGTCTGTCGTGCTTTACTGGTTTCACGAGGCAATTTCCATCTTCTAAATCCCATATATAACACATCTTAAGAGTATTTATTGCTGTCATTTAGATTCCTAAATCATCGGACAGCCATCCATTTGCTGAAACGGGCCCATTCACATATTAAATAAGCCAGAAATACAGTGTCATTTTAAAACAAATCAAATCGGCCACAATAACCTGAACTGGCCTCAGACAGTGAAGGTTCTGACAGAGAATCTAAAATATGGTGGACCGCACTGGTGTTGTCTTGACACTGTGATATTCACTGTCAACCGGCAATGACTCCCATTAAACCGCAAGTTTTTCAAAATGCTTGAAATAAAAAAATAACAAACAAAAAACAAACAAATAAAATACATATCACCGTCTAATCGCCTTGTAGCTGTCGTGTTGTGGCCTTCAGCAAACTTACTGAACCTTGTTCTATACAAGGTAAGGTAAGTCTGTTGGGTTTTTACACCTGAGCCTAGTGGCTTAGCCTCGTGGCTCATCAGGCCGGTGCTTATCCCCAGTTTCCATAGCATGAAGCGATCAGGAGTTCAACTCCCGCTGGATGGGACACTAGTCCATCGTAGGTTACCTTCCCAGTATATTTTACTGGTACCCATTTATACTGCTGGGTGAACAGAGGCACACTTGTGGTTGAGACCTTGCCCAGGGGTCTTAGCACAGTGTGGGTCTTAGTGGGATTCGAACTCACAACCTCCCGATCATGAGCGCAGCACCCTAACCACTACACCCCTGGCCCCACAATTGTTCTATACAAACTCATTATAAATTACTGACATTGTGTTCAGCCGAACTGCTCACAATTGTTTTGTAACAGCGCTGTCATTTAAAACAGTGCTGAACTTTAACACCACCTCTGTGTGAGGCTGTTTTTCACACAGCAGCATCATACTAAGATGGTTTAAACGTGCTTTGAAACTGTGCTGAACTTCCTTCAGAACCTTTTTTGAAGCAATGTGGTTCGTCTTGTGTGCAACTTTCCACAACCCCTGTACTGTGCTCGACGATATTAATAAAAAATGTAAGCTTGAGGTGAGTGAGGGCAGAGAGTTGTCTTATCGTGACTGCCAACAGGGTACCTGGAGCATGTGTCAGACAACTCCGGGAAAATGTGCGATACACTCGTACATGTGACAGACACATAGGCGGCGTCTTGCCTTCCCTATTACATGACTACCATCAACTAGGCAGGGCCAACGTATGCACATGCTCCTTAGTGACATGCAGTGCTAGCCACCCGCGGTTTTTTAACTGATTTGCATGCGTATTTGGTTGTGGTCTAACACACTCCGAGGCAGAGCGCTATCCACCCCTCATACGAATGAGCTCGCAGACGCCCATGATTGTCTGGTGATTGCTGTGTGTAACAGAGAAGTGAGCGTATGCCATCCTTCCCTCCCGTGAGAGCTCGGCCAATGGTTTTTGGTATGTGCAGTGTGGTTGTTTGTGCTGACAGTGGGCAGGGTTTGATTGTTGCTATAGACTGTGGCAGGTTGTGTGTGTTTGTGCTAACAGGGGGCATGGTTTGGGTGTTGGTATTGGAAGGTAGAAGGGCTGTGAGCGAGGGTTTGGTTGTTGATATGTGTTGAAAGTGGGCAGGGTTTGGACATTCATTATGTCAGTCCACCCATCATATCATGGTTTGGTTGTTGAAGTGGACAGGGGTGGGGTATGTGTGTGTGTGTGTGTGTGTGTGTGTGTGCGCGTGTGTTTGTGCTGACAGTGTGTGAGGTTTGGTTGATGGTAAGGGCTGGGGTGTGCGGTGGGATTGTATGTGCTGAAAGTGGGCAGGGTTTGGTTGTCGTTTTGTGTGTGTGTGTGTGTGTGTGTGTGCGCGCGCGCGCGGGGTGGGGGGGTGGGGGGGGATATTAGCTGTTTGTGCTGACACATGTGATTTAGACACACACATCCTGGTACATTTCAGATGTAATCAGCTGGAATATGAAATCCAAACATATAAATATGAACCTTGTGTACACCAAATTACAGCTCGAAACATTACAGTATTCCGCCTGTGGTCTGTAATTTTGTCAGACATGAGGCCATTTGTTTCAGGGGTTTGTTACATTTGGATAAAATGGAGGGGGAAAAAAGGACTTCTATGGTTGGGCCTAAATAATAAGTGATTGAGGATAAATTCTATTACTTTGTGTTTCTAGTTAATAGCAGATTATAACACAAGCAGATGGAATTTCTTCTTTTTCTTCTTAGAAGTTGGTAAAGTAAGATTTCTTAAAAGGATCTATTATAATATTGAAGGATTTTTGAACACTTTTTAATTTGATATTACAGGTTATAAATTGGTTGTTAAAAATGGAATAAGGGAAATGAGATAAACTTTTCATTCATTCATTTTCTGAACCACTTAATCCTAATTAAGGTCACAGGGAGGCTGCCGACTCTGGGCGAGGGCAGTGTACACCCTGGACAGCTCGCCAGGCCATCGCAGTGCAGAAACATGCTGACGGCTTTGCAGCCTACTCTTGTCTAAAGTCAGCAATGGTTCTTTTACATGAACCTCTCACCACAGACAGTGAGAGACATGGCCAGCCTTTGATAACCCCGTTAGCTGCACTGGGGGGACAGCAGTGATAACCATTGACAGTGGGGCTTGAACCCAAACCTTGAGATTGGCAATCCAGCAATTTACAAAAGGGATGATCTTGAGTATTTAATCAGATCTTGGCACATAAGGGCTTGTTTACCATCCACTGTCAGACAGGACTCTGATTGAGTGCCTGATCAGACAAGCATGCTTTAATGGTGAAGCAATTATCGTAAAAATGCAAGTTACTGCGAGTTCAGATTCTCCGTATATTTTCTCATACAAACATTTCTCGTTTAACTTGAACCTGTTTCGTTAAAAGGGCAATTCCAGATGTGATATGTTAACTGCCTCATATGACATCGTGCGTTACAGCCAAAGCAATTGTTGATGTATGTAATAAACAGTCTAAAACTTGGCAACCTTTCTGTTAGGTCACATGAACTGGAATATGCAATACAGAACAGGCCTTCGGTCGTCCTCCGCTGACAATGTTTAGAAATAACAGAAATAGTCTGAGATCAATACCAAATGACCTTTTTAGGATGAAAGACAGAATTCTGTCAAATCCTAAAACGGTATCTGTAAATGTCACAAATGTCCATGTAGGCTTTGAGTGACATTCATAATTCATCCTGCTTTCTCAAGGGCTGTGTACTCTACTCCTTATCCGGGTAATGTATGCAGATCTGAGATGTACTCGTAAAAAATGAAACAAAAGAAAGGCGACACCAGATCATGCTGTTACAGCTTAGATGGAAATTTATGACGTTGCTAGTGACGTATCAATTTTTGTGTAAAACTACTGAATAAACACTGATAAGTTCCGCCACTTAAAGCTATCATGTATATAAACCCTAAATACACATGATGCAAGAATCCGAATCAAGCCCATGAGCTGAAACAGCCAGAACCCTCCTGTCTTGTATTTTCTCACCGACGTTTATTATTTTCTGTTTTTTTTCTTCCAAAAAAAAAAGATTGCTTTCTTATGTTGTACTACAAATATACAAAGGTGCACACACTCACATTGAAAAGTGCTCTCAGTATGAGATATAAAATAATCATCCTTAAACAGTTCCCAAACTGATTGGATAAGGTCGAGATGAAAACTAATTCGAAGGTCCTCAGTTTGGAGCTGAAACATAATCACCAATTTCTCACTACATGCAGGTGCCATTCAGACCCCCCCCCCACACACACACAAAAAAAAATACATCTCACTTCTTTCTTCAAAAACAGTAATTTGTCTCAAGAGTAACCGTTGAGCTATTTGCAAGGTTTGTGGTGAAAGTGTGGCGGGTGGGGGGCCAGTTTTATTCTCAAGACAGCATGGATTACACAGGTTGAAATTCTATTCACAACTAAAAATACAACAAAGCTGCAGACGCACAGTACATTTACGGTGACTAATTCTTTATTACCTAATGACAACAGTATCAAAATTAGTTTTTATTTTTCATTATCAGCACCATGTTTAATGTAGTCAAAAGTCCAATTAAGGTCTGAATCAACAGCAGGCAGTCATCCTGTCCTCGTGTGGCCCTTCAGAGGCAATGGGAATGGGTTTCACGATGGGACCCAGACATTACCGTGAGTGTCGGGCGCTTGTGTATAAGGAATATTCCAGATCCACGGTTGATCTGTAGAGACAGATATACACTGGTGAACACAAGCATTCCACAGAAAACCCATTTATAAAGAAACAATGCTCCAGACATTCTGTTATGCAAGTCGGTGGCATAAAGCTAAACAAAACAAAAGAAAAATCAAAATATTATTAAACCCTCAACAATCTGATTCTATTGACAGAGGACAACCAGTGACTGGTTGTTGGGTAACAGTGGTGAAATGTGATTGGGCAGTAGGAACAATGGTATTTGGCGATTGGTTTTTGGGAACAATGTTGATCAGAGATTGGTTATTGGGTGACAGTAGTGAGTAGTCAGTGTGGACATTGATTATTGGTGATTGGTCAAAGGCAGAGCAGAAGACAAAGTGGTGGAAGTTGAAAAAGGAAGAGTGTCGTGTTGTCTTCAAAGAGGAGTTGAAACAGGCTTTGGGTGGCCAGGAAGTGCTTCCAAATGACTGGACAACCACAGCAAATGTGATCAGGGACACAGGTAGGAGAGTACTTGGTGTGTCCTCTGGAAGGAAAGTAGATAAGGAGACTTGGTGGTGGAATGAGGAAGTGCAGGAGTGTGTACAAAGGAAAAGGTTAGCTAAGAAAAAGTGGAACATAGAGAGGACCGATGAGAGTAAACAGGAGTACAGGGAGACACAGTGTAAGGCGAAAGTAGCAGTGGCTAAGGCCAAACAGAGGGCGTATGATGACTTGTATGATAGGTTGGACAGTAAAGAGGGAGAAAATGATCTATACAGGTTGGCACAGCAGAGAAATAGAGATGGGAAGGACGTGCAGCAAGTTAGATTGATAAAGGACAGAGAGGGAAATGTATTGACTGATGACAGAAGTGTGCTGGGAAGATGGAAAGAGTACTTTGAAGAGCTGATGAATGAGGAAAATGAGAGAGAAAAAAGAGTAGAAGAGGTGACCATTGAGGAGCAGGATGTAGCAAAGATCAGTAAGGGTGAAGTGAGAAGGGCATTGAAGAGGATGAAGAATGGAAAGGCAGTTGGTCCTGATGATATACCTGTGGAGGTATGGAAGTGTCTAGGAGAGGTAGCAGTAGATTTTCTGACAAGAACATTCAACAAGGCCCTAGAGAGTGAGCAGATGCCGGAGGAGTGGAGGAGAAGTATGCTGGTGCCCATTTTTAAGAACAAGGGAGACGTGCAGAGTTGTGGCAACTACAGAGGGATAAAGTTGATGAGCCATACGATGAAGTTATGGGAAAGAATAGTGGAAGCTAGACTAAGGGCAGAGGTCAGCATTTGTGAACAACGGTTTGGTTTCATGCCAAGAAAGAGCACCACAGATGCAGTGTTTGCCTTGAGCATGTTAATAGAGAAGTACAGAGAAGGTCAGAGGGAGCTACATTGTGCCTTTGTGGACCTGGAGAAAGCATATAACAGGGTGCCGAGAGAAGAACTGTGCTATTGCATGAGGAAGTCTGGAGTGGCAGAGAAGTATGTTAGAGTGGTGCAGGACATGTATGAGAGATGTAAGACAGTGGTGAGGTGTGCTGTCGGTGTGACAGAAGAGTTCAAGGTGGAGGTGGGACTGCATCAAGGGTCAGCTCTGAGCACCTTCTTGTTTGCTATGGTGATGGACAGGCTGACAGACGAGGTGAGACAAGAATCTCCATGGACTATGAAGTTTGCAGAGGAAATTGTGATCTGTAGTGAGAGCAGAGAACAAGTGCAGGAAAATCTAGAGAGGTGGAGGTATGCCCTGGAAAGGAGAGGAATGAAGGTTAGCCTCAGAAAATCAGAATACATGTGTGTGAATGAGAAGGACCCAGGAGGAACGGTGAGATTACAGGGAGCAGAGATAACGAAGGTGGAGGATTTTAAGTACTTAGGCTCAACAATCCAGAGCAATGGAGAGTATGGAAAAGAGGTGAAGAAGCGTGTGCAGGCAGGCTGGAATGGTTGGAGAAAAGTGTCCGGTGTGATGTGCGATAGGAGAGTGTCAGAAAGAATGAAGGGAAAAGTGTACAAGACGGTGGTGAGGCCAGCGATGTTGTATGGCTTAGAAACAGTGGCGCTGAGGAAAAGGCAGGAGGCAGAGCTGGAGGTCGCGGAGATGAAAATGTTGAGGTTCTCTCTGGGAGTAACGAGGATGGATAGGATCATAAATGAGTATATCAGAGGGACAGCCCATGTAAGATGTTTTGGAGACAAGGTCAGAGAGGCTAGATTGAGATGGTTTGGACATGTACAGAGGAGGGATAGTGAGTATATTGGCAGTAGGATGCTGAGGTTGGAACTACCAGGCAGAAGGCATCGAGGAAGACCAAAGAAGAGATTTATGGATGTGGTGAAGGAAGACATGAAGGTCGTTGGAGTCAGAAAAGAAGATGCAGAGGACAGGGTGAGATGGAGGCGGATGATTTGCTGTGGCGACCCCTGAAGGGAAAAGCCGAAAGGAAAAGAAGAAGAGTGGCTAACAAGGACAATCTATGATTGGTCACTGAAAATATTGGTGAGCAGTAATAGGTTAGTGGGTAACAGTGGTTATCAGTTACTGGTTAGTGGATAACAACAGTGATCGGTGAAAGGTCAGTGGATCACAATACACAGGTAATCAGTGATTGATTAGTGGGAACATTAGTGTGTGAACAGTAGTGATTGGAGACTGATCACTGGGAATATTAATGATCAGTGGATAGTTAGTGGGAACATTGGTGATTGTTCAGTAGGAACATTGGTGAACAGTTGATTGGGTAGTCATATCATTACTGAATGCTCAGTGGGTTACTACCGTGTTTCCCTGAAAATAAGACCTAACCATAAAATAAGACCTAGTGTGATTTTACAAGACGATTTTAATATAGGCCCTCCCCTTAAAATAAGCCCTAGTTGAGAGCGGCAGCAATGTATTGGTCTGCTACTCGCTCAATCTCGGGCTCTAGGTGAAAGCGCGGACTCATCGATTAGGCAGCTTTACCTAAGGCACGCTGTCAAAGCATCAATCCTTGCACATTGAGTCTCAGTCGATGACGTCAGCGTCTGCTTTAAAACAGGGACATACACTTGCATCCATAAAAATCGCTCGATTCAGTTCTGGTTAAAATATTTTAAAAATATTTAAAAATGTAAAATACATCATCACCTAAAAATAAGCCCTAGTATCATATTTCGGTATGAAAATTAATATAAGCCCTGTCTTATTTTCGGGGAAACACGGTAGCAACATTGATGAACAGTAAATGGTTAGTGGGAAGATTAATGAGTGGCCAATGGGTACCAATGGTTATCCATGTTTGGTTAGTGGGAACATTGGAGGGCGATTACAGGTCAGTGGGTAACGATGGCAATCAGTGATTGGAAAAACAATGAGTTCAGTTTTTTTAAACACTAGTTTTGACTCAAGTAAACCTAGTCACTCATCTAGTCTATTGAGTGCAGGACAATACTAGTTGTTCAATAACGAACTAGTTGTTGGGAATATCAGAGGGTTTAATAAATATTTTGAGATGTACTATTAGACATTCTTTAAGATAGTAAAAGTATAGCGAGACTCCTGCTCTGTTTATGAAAGTTAGAGCTCACAGTGAACAGGTCTAAGGGCTCAGTGACATGCTTTATTACATTTACTTCATAGTCAATGTTTTAGTTCCAGAAAAGGAGGATCTAGGCTGAGCGCCATGGTGTCCATGGCAACCAGCAGACACAGTCGGATTAAGCCATAAAAACAAAGTCTGCAGTCGAGGATAAGGCCTCCATAAACACATTAATAACCGAGCAGAAATCATGAGTTACTCTCCATCACAAGCTAACATCATAAAGCTTCTTATCCTAAGTATAGATCATAAAGGATGAGAAAACCGAAGAAAAAATTTTCCTTTATAATGTTGGATGCATCATTAGTAATATAAGCAAACTGCTGATTACTAAGCGCAGAGGATGACTCGGTGCTCAATTAGTCTGATATATTCGCATCCAGGTCAGAACATGATTGAAAAAAGAAACAACGCTTTTGGAGGAAGCGGAACGATGCTTATCATGAGCATTACGACTTGCCTGAGGACATGACGGGCGAATGCAATTATCTAAATGAACAACATCATGCAATTCTCCACAATATGAAACTGTCTTCATCAATCTGACAGGAAATATTTACCAGCTTGCACAAATGTTCCCAGTATTAAAAACAATACAAAGATATGTATAGAGTTTATACACATGACAATATAAAGTAGGTAATATAAAAATATAAACGTGTTTAATTCCAAAAGAAATTACATCAAACATACAAAAAAAAAACAACAATTAACAAGAAACATCAATTTATCTCTCCATGAACTGTCTCACTAATGTAATGGTGGTCTATAGTCTGGTGATTCCCTGTAGCGATTTAGAGGCCAATTACACCATGCCTTCCTCATCAATAACGTTTTACGGTGATAATGGTGCGGGCAAACAAAGATAGAAAGGAATAAATTGACAGAGGGAGGGGAGTAACAAAGAGAGATTGATAGGGACTGTGAGCAGAGGAAGAGGGAGGACAGTCTCGAGAGATAAACTGAGATAAAGAGGAGTAAGGAAATAGTGTGAGAGAAAAAGACAGAGAGGACAGAGAAGTAGACAGAGAGAGAGAGAGAGAGAGAGAGCGCAAAAGAGAGTTATTATTCTTTTTCAAGTTGCTGATTATTTCTCTTACTGACATGTTTTACCCCCAAATCATTTAGAGAATAAAGAACAAAAAGTAAAGCGATGGCCCTCCACCCTTTACTTTCTCATTATCAGGCTACTTTACATTAAATACTTCAGTGAGAGAAAAGCACTCGAGAAGATGAAACAAGTATTTTTCAGCTACCCAGAGGTCCTGACACTCTTGAAAAGCTTGAAGTGACCTTTTTAAAATTTATGCCACATTGTGGTGGAAACATGTTTTCACAAGCATAATTAAAATGGAAAATGTTGTATATTCACAATAGGGCTTTTTTATAAGAAGATATAAATAACTAGTGATAATGCAGCCATGAGGTGGAGGGGGGGGGCACTAACCGGTGTCTCTCCCCCTCATGCCGGTCCCAAGCCCGGAGAAATGCAGAGGGTTGTGTCAGGAAGGGCATCCGACGTAAAACCAATGCCAAACATTTATGATGCAAATCAGAAGTCCTACCCCCATACCGGATCGGTTGAGGCCCGGGTTAACAACGACCGCCATCAGTGCTGTCAACCAACAGGGTGCTGATGGAAATTGGACTACTGTTGGTCGAAGACGTCGAAGAAGGAGAGGTGGGAGGCGTGTCCGTAGGCAGAGAGAGAAAAGGAAAGGCATGAGTCTAGGACTGAGAGTGGGGACTTTGAATGTTGGAACTATGCAAAGAAAAGGTAGAGAGCTCGCTGACATGATGCAGAGGAGGAAGGTGGACATACTGTGTGTTCAGGAGACCAGGTGGAAAGGTAGCAAAGCTAAAAGCTTAGGAGCAGGGTTTAAGCTATTTTATCATGGTGTGGATGGGAAGAGAAATGGAGTAGGAGTCATCTTGAAGGAGGAGTTTGTCAGGAATGTTCTAAAAGTGAAAAGAGTGTCAGACAGAGTGATGAGTCTCAAGTTAGAAATTGAAGGTGTAATGCTCAATGTTGTTAGTGCTTATGCCCCACAGGCAGGATGTGAGCTAGAAGAGAAGGAGAGATTCTGGAGTGACTTAGATGAAGTGATGCAGAGTACCGCCAGAGGTGAAAGAGTGGTCATTGGTGCAGACTTCAATGAACATGTTGGTGCAGGCAACAGAGGGGACGAGGAAGTGATGGGCAGGTTTGGTATCCAGGACAGAAACGCAGAAGGACAGATGTTGATAGATTTTGCAAAAAGGATGGAAATGGCTGTGGTGAATACTTTCTTCCAGAAGAAACAGGAGCATAGGGTGACTTATAAAAGTGGAGGTAGGAGCACACAGGTAGACTACATCTTGTGTAGGCAATGTAATTTGAAGGAAGTCAGTGACTGCAAAGTCATAGTGGGCGAGAGTGTTGCCAAACAGCATAGGATGGTGGTGTGCAGGATGACTCTGATGGTGAGAAAGGTGAAAAAGGCAAAGGCAGAGCAGAAGACAAAGTGGTGGAGGTTGAAAAAGGAAGAATGTCGTGTTGTCTTCAAGGAGGAGTTAAAACAGGCTTTGGGTGGCCAGGAAGTGCTTCCAAATGACTGGACAACCACAGCAAATGTGATCAGGGACACAGGTAGGAGAGTACTTGGTGTGTCCTCTGGAAGGAAAGTAGATAAGGAGACTTGGTGGTGGAATGAGGAAGTGCAGGAGTGTGTACAAAGGAAGAGGTTAGCTAAGAACAAGTGGGACATTGAGAGGACCGAAGAGAGTAAACAGGAGTACAGGGAGACACAGCGTAAGGCGAAAGTAGCAGTGGCTAAGGCCAAACAGAGGGCGTATGATGACTTGTATGATAGGTTGGATAGTAAAGAGGGAGAAAATGATCTATACAGGTTGGCACAGCAGAGAAATAGAGATGGGAAGGACGTGCAGCAAGTTAGATTGATAAAGGACAGAGAGGGAAATGTATTGACGGATGACAGAAGTGTGCTGGGAAGATGGAAAGAGTACTTTGACGAGCTGATGAATGAGGAAAATGAGAGAGAAAAAAGAGTAGAAGAGGTGACCATTGAGGAGCAGGATGTAGCAAAGATCAGTAAGGGTGAAGTGAGAAGGGCATTGAAGAGGATGAAGAATGGAAAGGCAGTTGGTCCTGATGATATACCTGTGGAGGTATGGAAGTGTCTAGGAGAGGTAGCAGTAGATTTTCTGACAAGGACATTCAACAAGGTACTAGAGAGTGAGCAGATGCCGGAGGAGTGGAGGAGAAGTGTGCTGGTGCCCATTTTTAAGAACAAGGGAGACGGGCAGAGTTGCGGCAACTACAGAGGGATAAAGTTGATGAGCCATACGATGAAGTTATGGGAAAGAGTAGTGGAAGCTAGACTAAGGGCAGAGGTCAGCATTTGTGAACAACAGTTTGGTTTCATGCCAAGAAAGAGCACCACAGATGCAATGTTTGCTTTGAGGATGTTAATAGAGAAGTAGAGAGAAGGTCAGAGGGAGCTACATTGTGCCTTTGTGGACCTGGAGAAAGCATATAACAGGGTGCCGAGAGAAGAACTGTGCTATTGCATGAGGAAGTCTGGAGTGGCAGAGAAATATGTTAGAGTGGTGCAGGACATGTATGAGAGATGTAAGACAGTGGTGAAGTGTGCTGTCGGTGTGACCGACGAATTCAAGGTGGAGGTGGGACTGCATCAAGGGTCAGCTCTGAGCCCCTTCTTGTTTGCTATGGTGATGGACAGGCTGACAGACGAGGTGAGACAAGAATCTCCATGGACTATGATGTTTGCAGATGACATTGTGATCTGTAGTGAGAGCAGAGAACAAGTGCAGGAAAATCTAGAGCGGTGGAGGTATGCCCTGGAAAGGAGAGGAATGAAGGTTAGCCTCAGAAAATCAGAATACATGTGTGTAAATGAGAAGGACCCAGGAGGAACGGTGATGTTACAGGGAGCAGAGATAACGAAGGTGGAGGATTTTAAGTACTTAGGCTCAACAATCCAGAGCAATGGAGAGTGTGGAAAAGAGGTGAAGAAGCGTGTGCAGGCAGGCTGGAATGGTTGGAGAAAAGTGTCCGGTGTGATGTGCGATAGGAGAGTGTCAGCAAGAATGAAGGGAAAAGTGTACAAGACGATGGTGAGGCCAGCGATGTTGTATGGATTAGAAACAGTGGCGCTGAGGAAAAGGCAGGAGGCAGAGCTGGAGGTAGCGAAGATGAAAATGTTGAGGTTCTCTCTGGGAGTAACGAAGATGGATAGGATCAGAAATGAGTATATCAGAGGGACAGCCCACGTAAGATGTTTTGGAGACAAAGTCAGAGAGGCTAGATTGAGATGGTTTGGACATGTACAGAGGAGGGATGGTGAGTATATTGGCAGTAGGATGCTGAGGTTTGAACTACCAGGCAGAAGGCCTCGAGGAAGACCAAAGAAGAGATTTATGGATGTGGTGAAGGAAGACATGAAGGTCGTTGGAGTCAGAAAAGAAGATGCGGAGGACAGGGTGAGGTGGAGGCGGATGATTTGCTGTGGCGACCCCTGAAGGGAGCAGCCGAAAGTAAAAGAAGAAGAAAGAAGATAAATAACTAGTGATGAGATATTCCACTGACTGTACAAAGCCCTTACTGTGTATTACTTATGGCAGTTTATTGTTTTTTTTTTTTTTTATATAGGAGAGAATCACAGATTCCTGTTTTTAATAGTAAGATTGAATGCTCTGCCACACTTAAAGGCATAAAGCCAGTCATGCATTCACAGCGAATCAAACGTAGGTGGTTTATGCAGTGGAAAAAGTGGAGGTTGTAGTGATTGCTGTTCTGGATATGTCCAAGGCCATGAGGCCACAGTAAGTTTTAAGAAAAAAAAATGCCTGAGGACTGTCTGTTCTCATCATCGTGACTTGTTAAATAAAATGAAGTTCTCAGCTTCTCATGCTGAGGGAGGGGAAATTATATCTGAACAGATAATTGTATTCTCTGACCAACTAGATTATACAGTGTACATATATTGTGACATTGAGATTTTGGTCAAGTCGTTCTCGGCCATTAAAGATGTACACTGCCACAGCAACTGCAGATGTCTGCTGTTTCAGTTCCACAATGATTATAGTCAGTCATCTTCCTCTGGGTGATTAAAGGTCATACAGACAGAGCATCAGGGAAAGGACCCTTTGAGTCTGTTATTATCTTTTAGAGCAATGTTGCAAAGGTGGTAGAAGGGGTTTCTACAGTGATTATGGACCAAGAAATCAACAAACACTCATGAAGCAGACATCAGATATTACTCAGACACTTTGCAGAACCACTACTCCACCGTCCCCCTGAAGAGTAATTTTAGTAAAACTGACAGAATTGATCAGTAAACCTGTGCTAATTTGTATATTTTAAATATCAGCCTCTTTACAAATTGATGTTATCGTTTAATTATTAAACTTTTGAAGCCAGACAACATTTCATTTTATGGTTAAATAATAAAAAAGTATTCAGAATAATTTGATTACATCAAAGTGTCATTTAATTATACATTTGACCTCAAAATACCTCCATCTGCTGCCCTTATAGGTGCCTATCTAGATCGCAAAACAAAACCTCTTTCAGACAATTTCATTACAGTTCTATAAATTAATTAGCAAAAATCCTAAAATGATACACCGTATTTGACGTGATAAGTGCACAGGGTGCTTTAAAAATTGGAGTGGGTGAGCGCTTATTATAATGTTACCAGTGGAGTGGAAGGGTAAGTGCTTATTACCATCGAGGTGGAAAACATGAATAATAACAGAACAATAAAAGAGTTTTACTGGTATTTGTGTTATTCATTTTTCAATATCAACCAAACTACTTACATAAAAGCTGAAAATAAACAGAAAACAACATAATGAAAAAAAGACTCCTTACTTTTCCCTCTCTGTGCTGTTCCTTTAAACATTTCCCCGGAAGTAAAATCGAGCCAATCAACACGAATGCCAACTTTAGCACATGCCACATTGAACCAATCAACACGAACATAAACAAAAGCACATGTCCAGGAACGAATCGGGTGAAAAATACTCATCATCACTTTCTGATAGGTCCAGACATTATAGACATTCCCCAGTGGCAGGGGGGGTCTTGAAATACCGTGTGAACTCACTTTTACTGGCAGTGAACGCCTCATTTTACCGTTACAGAGAGTGATCGAATAAAATTGGTAAGTTTGATCTACGATTTTGCTCCCAGTACACACGGGCGGTTATTAGATGTAAGAAAAAAAAAAAAAAAAAAAAAAAAAAAAATATATATATATATATATATATATATATATATATATATATATATATATATATATATATATATATATATATATATATATTGGGGGGTGGGGGGGGGGCTTATTGGAGCAGGGCGCTTATTACGTCGAATACAGTATGTTATGTTGCATCTTTCCACAAGGAAATAATGCTAACTGAATACCTTGAGGCGCACGGAAATTAGAATCCTACCATCACCAAACCCAAGGTGATTTAGAACTACAGTATATAAAGATCATTTTCTGCCTTTTAAGAGTGAATGCTCTGAGACATGAGATTACCCTGCAGTCTCGAGTTCTTACCTTTATTGGAGTAGGGAAGTGGTGGCAAATCGAAAGGCACAGGGAATCCTGTGGAGGGGCTTGAGATCGGGAAGATGTTCTTCTCCACTGGAAATGTGTTCATGCACTACAGAGACATGACAAGACAATAAACGCACTCAGCATTGCAACAATAATGCTGACAGCTCTCTATGTCGGACAATGAGGAGAGAAAGAGGTTTCTTTGTCCTTTTGGGATAAAGTACTCAGAAGAAAGGTTATTTACTGAATAATATATTTATACAAGACATCACAGTAATTTCATCTGACTGATAATCTGACTGTAGATTATCTCTAAATCTTGCTCTGAGAGTGTGGAACATCTAACTTTGAAGTTGTGGCCATTTTGTTTACCCAGAGAATTGTTCATTATTTTTTCCCAAACAAAAAAGGGCATAGTGCAATATAATTATAATATAATCATAATATAATATAACATAACTTAGTGCAATTTAATTTATTGCTGTTGTCTATAGTGCTTATTTATTTATGGTATTATTACGTATCATTACTATTATTATTTTATTTTTATTACTTTTATTTTATCATGTTGTTTACTGGGTCTGTGTAAGGCCCTTTTAAATATATAATTTTTATGTATTTATTTTTATAGCAGTTTGTGTTTTTGTTGATTTGAGCCTTTCTGTTTTGTAACTTGACTCTTTGAACAACCACACAAAGAATTAATGCGTGTGTAAAAGCATAAATGGTGATTAAAAATCTTGAATGTTGAATTTAACATAGCTCAAAGTTGTATTGATTATGTGATAAAATCTGAGTTTGGTGTCAAAAATTACCCCACATGGGCATTATATTCGTTGGTCATTTTTAAATAGAAAAAATATTGAATTCCTTTGTAATTGAAGAAAATTATTTATTTGACCGATTTGACCATGAACAAAGAGTTTTATAAAAGACACTCAAAGTTCGACCACATAATGAGTACATCAGAGGGACAGCACATGTAAGAGGTTTTGGAGACAAAGTCAGAGAGGCTAGATTGAGATGGTTTGGACATGTACAGAGGAGGGATAGTGAGTATATTGGTAGTAGGATGCTAAGGTTGGAACTACCAGGCAGAAGGCCGAGAGGAAGACCAAAGAGAAGATTCATGGATGTGATGAAGGAGGACATGAAGATAGTTGGTGTAAGAGAAGAAGATGCAGAGGATAGGGTGAGATGGAGGCAGATGATTCGCTGTGGCAACCTCTGAGGGAAAAAGCCAAAAGAAAAAAAAGAAGACTCAAAGTTCGACCACATCCTCAACAAGCATGGAGACCATAACCACATCCATGTTGGCTTCTACTATATCCATACTATACTGTAAATGTTAATGTCCAACCATTTGCTTGAAGATGTAGTGGGAATGTGTTTGAGTGTGGCTGGGTTTAAAATGGAGAGGGAACTGAGCATCAACATAGCGGTGAAATGAAATATTACAGTTTGAGATGTTTTTGTCCAGTCGAGAAAATATATTACAAAACTACAAACAGCTCTTAATGTAGATGTCTTAAAGTGGAAGTTAGCTTTTTGCTTTATTGTGGTTAGGTTTCTAAACTATTAAACTCCTCCTATCAAAACAATCCCAGTTCCCCAGAGAATCACACTCATGGACACGCGATATTAAAATCCTTTATACATTTCAAGGATGCAGGTCTGGAGATTGGCTTGGCCATGCGAAAATTATTCAAGTACTGCGGTTGTGTATTTGTGATCATTATCTTTATAAAACATCCCTCTTATTTACAGATTGAGTTTCTTGGATGGCATGTCTTAGATGTCCTGGAACATAGCTCAATTCCATCTTTTTATGATGATCTGTATTACGCCTGTATCTTTTAGAAAGAAGTGTCACCGTATCATGATGCTTTTACCACCACGCTTCAATTTTGATTCTGATTTGTTTTCTGATGTGCACTGCTGAGCTTCTTTTTTCGCAGAGGAGTTTGGCATGAGCTATATTATTGAACTGCAGCTCATTGCTTTTTTCTCTCTCCGTATAACTAGTTGCTGCTGCTTTCTGGTTGTCCTGCAACTCTTTTTGGCTGACCACTTCATGGTTATAAATACATACTCTTGGGACTCCTAAGTAGCGCATCGACAAGGTGCGTGACTATTAACCCCGAGATCTCAAGTTCGAATTTCTCAGCCATTCATGGCCTGGAGTCCATGGGAGCTAATTGGCTGAGATCTCATGGAGGGAGGGACGACATACACCCACTTTGCTCTCACTCACAGCGATCGCCAACCAATCATGGCCCTCTGTGAGGTCATTCTTGTTACGGGCGGATAGTGCTTTCCCTCCGAGTGAGTTAGACCGCTCCCAAATATGCATGGCGCTGCAGTTCGAAAAGAGGCACGTGGCTAGCATTGTATGTCATAGCGGGGTGTATGTGCATGCCTTCGCCCCTCCCAGGTCAGTGGTGGGCCTGTGATAGGGAAGGCAATACCTGATGGGTGGGAATTGGACATGACAAAATTAGGGATAAAATAGAGATAAATAAATAAATACATATTTTTTTGGTACCTCACTTTATGAAAGTCTCACCAAACGAAAAATATAGGTTATGAAACGCATTTTCCTAAAATTTTTGTCTCTGGATACGAAACAAGTTCACATTATGAAGCGCCATCTTAAAAATTTAAACGCGCCATTCAAACATTAAAACGCAACATTCAAACATTCAAACAATGCACGAGCTGCTCTCCCATCAATGACATTCAAACATCCTGCCCCGCTGGCCTCCCATTGACTAACAACTGAGCTGTCGTTCATGTCACCTTCACTCGAGCGCCATCTTGGACAGGGCTCTCATTGGCTGGGAGGGATGACGCAGCTAACTCCCATTGCCTATTATGGAGCTGCAGCAGCCATAATGCTTTGGTGTGAAAAGGACAGAGTTACTGCTGTTTCATGGTTTATTTCTTGACTCAGGCTTTTACCCTTCCATAAACATTTGTAACATTATAACTCTGTTAAGAAGATATGGTCAACACACGTGCGCACACACACACACACACACACACACACACACACACACGCGCGCGCGCGTGTGATTTCCGGTGTGAGTGAGACGAAGAAACGGGCCCGAGTGATATTACAAAGGAATTTGGGCAAACTTGTCTACCATCGGTACGATATTGAAGCAGAAGGAGGTCTTAAAAGGTATGCTTTTATAATTGTTAAAGGGTTTCGGAAGTAGTATTGGGAACCTTGGAACGAATCACACGTTTTACATGTAAAATGCGGTTCAATTTATGAAAAATGCAGGTCACGAAAAAGGCTCTGGTACGGATTAATTTCATAAAGTGAGGTACCACTGTATTTTGAAAAGATATCATCGTGTGTATATTCAAACTAGATACACACATTCATTCGTTCATTCATTTTCTGAACTAGGATCGTGAGAAAGCTGGTGCCCATCTTAGCTGACTATGGGCAAGGGCGGAGTACACCCTCGACAGCTCGCCAGGTCATGTACAGTAGATACATCCACTGAAGGTATATTCAATAACAGTAACAAAAGTGTCTGAATACAAAACCCCCTCCTCCATGGCAAAAAAAGAATGTGATTTTTGAGTGTGGGAGATAAGCCTCGGGTACTGACTAAGTCTTTCAGTGATGATACGATTTAAACTAGTGATACTTCATAAAGGTCATTAAAGTGCTTGTGGCACTCGATAAGGACCTCCTTACCCAATAAGTCCAAAGCAGCAATAAGATCTAAAAGGTTTAGAACAGGATGCTTCCCAGAACCTACAGTAAACAACAGATTATATCAACTTTAGAAGGACATAGTCTGTCATCACAAATGTTATCTGGTAAACTGTGGGAGGATCACTTTTTCCAGTAGCATAAAAAGAAAACAGACTACAGAGGTCCAGAGGCTTCTGCTAAAAGGATCATTTCGTAATAGTGGCAATAGAAAAATTCACTAAGTTAACTGCTGTGACCTTGAAACATGGTCAAGGTGACCCACATACAAACCAACCGAAACCTTCCTGAAAACCCATCCACCACATTTGGTGGTCCTATTTCAGTTCCTTCCGAAGTTATCACACGAACAAGCCTTGACAAGCTGAGTATGGGAATAGTGACCTTATGATCTTGAAACAAAGGCAAGTTACAATCCCTTCTTATTTCCCTCGGAGGGTGCATGCATCAAATTTGGATGCATCAATTTTCCTCCAAATTTATTGCAATAAGTCAGATGGAACCCATTTTGATAGCGCCTACTTAGCTCACCCTTGATGATAGATCTTTTAATAGAACAGCACTATAACTAGGGGCAGTGGTGGCCTAGTGGTATGGGGCGCTGGATTGCTGATCCTAGGGTTGGGGGTTCGAGTCTCAGTCTCTACAAATTTGTCACTGTCTCCCCAGTGCAGCTAACTGGGTTATCAAAGGCCGGCCATGTCTCTCACTGTCTATGGTGAGAGGTTCATGTAAAAGAACCATTGCTGACTTTCGTAAAGAGGAGCTGCAAAGCCATCAGCGTTTTTCTGTCCCTTGTTAAAAGGGTTGTGTCAGGAAGGGCATCTGATGTCATCTGATGCCAAATCAAATGTGCGAATCAGATGATTTGCTGTGCGACCCTGAAAAAGGGAAAAAGCTGAAAGGAGAAGAAGAAGAAGAACAACAGCACTATAGCTGTTCTCACAAACGATGAAATTACAGGATGGTAAAACTGACATGGCGATTCAACGTGAAATAAAGGGATTACACGAGTCAGCACTAATTCTACAATCAGACAATTCTACAATCGGACCGATTAAACTACTTGCCTACCACCCCTCAGGGCTTTCAGCCTGAAACTGGAAGCTAAAGCAGATCACTCAAAGGCACAGACATACAGAACCCGAGCATTATTCTATAATTTACTCAAACCTTTAATTCTTCTGCACTGTTAACAAAACCTCCATCACTCATATAACCATGGATATTTTAATCCACTGGCTAAGTATCTTGTATATATTCTGTGGTTTAAAGTCTTCTTTTTTAAAGGAGCAGTTGGTAATTTTTGGAGTCCTCTGCTGTCTGTGAGGTGAAATTGTGTCAGAACGACAAACAAACAAAAAAAACCCGAACGAATAAATAAATAATTTAAAATAAAATAAATATTGGCAGGTGAGCATGTTTCAGTCTTTTGTTTAAACTGTTGAGATGCCTTTCAAGGACTATAAGTCTGATTGGGGATGAAGCTAATTTCAGCTAATATTTATTCTTTTAAATCAAAATCATCTTTTTCATTACTGGGCTTATTTAATTTCTAATTCTGACTTTTTAAAACTAATAATAATTTATATAGTATATTATTTTAAAATATATTTAATTTCATTTCTTAGTCTGTAAGGATATTTCAACAACACCAAGACCAAACATGAAGATTAATTTTTTTACAGCATTGAATTATTCCTTGTTTTATTGGTTACTTAATAATATTAACTGTTTTATCTTCATAATGTCGGACATCCAACCAGTCATCTATTTCATTCATCCACACAGCCATTTATCTATCAACGAATCTGTCCTTCCAATTATCTATTTACCCAGTCTTGGAAATTGTACTTTGGAATTAATAAAGTAATTTGTCTCTCTGTCTTTCTGTTTTTTCATTTATTTTGTCATCCTTATATCTAGCAATCCATTAATCCATCCATCTATTCACTAAGCCATCTGGTCATTGCTCATTCATTCACAAACCAACCATCCACTGATTCCTCAACACCCATTCCTCCATCATCCATCTGTTGTAGGAGAAAGAGCTATGGAACATTAATTATGTAATCTGTAGTGAACTGTTGAATAATTAACTGATGATTCGTGTGTGTTAAACTTGTAATCAATCTGTGAAGTAATTATTAAATGATTTTATTATGATTGTTAAACCAAAAATTAAACTCTAACATTTATAATCAACCTGTTAAGTGATTAGCTGACTGTCTGTCTGTCTTCCTTTCGGCTTTTTTCCCTTTTACTCGGGAGTTGCCACAGCGAATCATCTGATTCGCACGTTTGATTTGGCAGAGGGTTTTACGTCGAATGCCCTTCCTGTCACAACCCCTTTAGCAAGGGACAGAAACACGCTGACGACTTTGCAGCTACTCTTTACGAAAGTCAACAATGGTTCTTTTACATGTCTCTCACCATAGACAGTGAGAGACATAGCCCGCCTTTGATAACCCAGTTAGCTGCACTGGGGGGGACAGTGACAACCTTGTGGAGAGTGGGACTCGAACCCCCAACCTTTGGATCAGCAATCCAGCACCCTATACCACTAGACCACCACTGCCCCTAAGTGATTAGCTGACTATTCAATATGAAATAAGTGGATGGGTGTATCCAGAATAATTACGGAAGGGCCAAAATGGGGTCTGAGTGACATGCTAGGAGACCCCAAAGGGGCGTCTACGAAGCATAAGCCTAACTAGATTACTTTTGGCCAAACCAGGTCAGTGAAATAGACTCCACATAACCACGAACTGGGCTCCCAAGTGGAGCATTGACACGGTGCCTGACTATTAACCTAGAGTGTCACTTACAGCAATTTCTAGCCAATCATGGGCGTCTGTGGGCTCCTTCACACGAGGGGGTTGATAGCACTTTTCCTCCTGCGTGTTAAAATGTGCCACAGCTCGAAAAGAGGTGGGTGGCAAGAATTGCAAGTCATGGAGGGGGTACGAATATGCTTTCGCTTGTCCCTAGTTGGTAGTGGTCGTGTGATGGGGTTAGCGATCCCTGGTGGGTGGGAATTGGATATGAATAAATTAGGGCAAAAATGGAAAAAAAACATAACCATGGACTGTTTTCTTTATTCAAGGGACTGAAAATAATGGCGGCAAGAGTTGAACATAACTGTTCAAGGCTATATAATCCGTTTTTTTTTTTTTGTTTTTTTTTGGGGGGGTTGCCAAATGCTAATTTGGAGATTGCACCTGCTTTGCTGATAATACTTTGTTGATTCTTTGTACTTTGACTGAACAAATTGTTTCATACATTTGAACTTTGACTCTCTTTGCGAGTTTAACCCCTTACCCGGCAGAGACGAGTATACTCGCAATCACCCAAATTGTATTTTCCAGTCATTGACGAGTTAACTCGCCAAAACTTACGCTTTCAAAACCAGAGGGAAGCGGCTTTACTCGTCATTTCTATTGATGCCTGAGGATGTTATCGTACACTACTCATCATCATACGCCTCAAAAAAATGAACTATGGCATCTCAAGGCAACGTTAGACAAGAGGTAAGCGGCGAAACGTTTTCGACTCAGTAATCCGCAAAGAGTCAAAGGGGAGTGTCGCTCTTTAGAATCGGTACTCTCGGCCTCGTATTTTACGATTTCCTTGAAATTTCTCGGCATCCCTTATCCCAATGGATAACAGTGATGACAACAGCGATACTGAAGTTTCTCTTAGAGGCTTGGATACGTCTGATGAGAGTGCCAGCTCATCAGAAAATGAATATTCAAGCGAAAGTGAAGATGATGAACTGATTGACGCAAGAAATTGTACATAATGCCTCACACATCTCAAATTTCGTCTACAAATCATACGTGACATCATCACAAAGTATGGATCAGAACTGCCACCACGGAGATCCCCAGGTAGACCATCAGCAGGTGCAGTAAGTACACGGAATACACCTGGACATTTTCCCAAGGAAATCCCGCCAACAGAGAAAAAGACAAATCCAACAAAAAGATGTGTTGTATGCAGTCAGAAAGCGTGACCATAGAGAAACCAATTAGGAAGGAGTCACGGTATATGTGTAAGATGTGCCTTGTACCTTTATGTGTGGTTCCATGTTTTGATAAATATCACACACACTGACTGTAATTTCTTTTGATTGTAATTTCTTTTCTTTTTTTTTTTTTTGAATAAAGAGCAAAGTTGAATAATCAATCGTGTAAGATGTGTCTTGTACCTTTATTTGTGGTTCCCTTTTTTGATAAATATCACACATAAGACTGTAATTTCTTTTGATTGTAATTTCTTTTCTTTTTCTTTTTCTTTTCTTTTTCTTTTTCTTTTTTGAATAAAGAGCAAACTTGAATAATCAATCGTGTATTCTTCATTACATTAATTTTTGGTGACAAAAAAATAAATAAAAATGTGCTAAAAAAAAAAAAAGGCGAGTTATCTCGTCTCTGCCGAAAGGGGTAATTTCAAATTACAGTTGCATGCAAAAATAGATGAAAAATTAAAAATAGACTTGAATTTCGTATTCAGCATAAAGTAAAGAACTTAAAAAAAATTGGTCTGAAAAAGGAACGTTTTTGTCAAAAAAATGGTTGGTTAAGGGGTTAACTGTGTCTGCCCTGACACTCTCCATCCATCAGCTCATCGAAAAATCCATCCATCCATCCATCCACCCACCCACTAACTTAACCAACCACTCATCTGTTAATTTATTAATGAGCAACCTCTCTATGTACCCATCAAGCTGACTGTATTCTCAAACTGTCTCTGCAACAATCAATCCATAGTCCACTCCACCCGTTCCGCTATCTGTCTATCCAAACTATTAATATGGATAAGTTGATAAATAAATGTGTATCAGTGCTACAGCAGGAGAACAATAATAAGGCTAATCAGTGTTGTCTAAGTTGTCTATAAACATTAAAAAGGCATGGATGAGAGTCTATAACTAAATGATTTGAGTTTGATTGGCTTTCATCTGATAACGCCAAACATGCCATGTGCTCACCACAAGCCATGAGCGTAATATCAAGGTAATTGAAATAGGAATAAACCTGTCTACCGTCTCTACAGCATGCACTCCAGCTATTCTACAGCAAAACTTGTAATTACAGAGATGAAATCCTAACTGAACAGGGTAATGACTGCAAAATGAGGAGTATTTTACAATTCGATAACACTTTAATTAGGAACACAGTAGACGTACTGTTAGTGGAATCTGTCTGACTTTTAACAAACGAGACTTAATTTTTATTTTATTTTTAAAGTTTTAATGAAGACACCACTGTAGAAAGTGAACTTCCCGATTGGCCTTGTAAAGCAGAACCACAAAATGTGACCTAATTTTCTGATAAATTATAAAATATCACATTTTGCATTCAACACAAGTGATGGCATTTTTAATGGAATTCATATTTGATTCATTTCCAGGGAATTTAAATACTTAAGATAAAAGATCTGAACGGCAAAGTGTTGAAAGTTATCAAATAATCTTTATTACAGACCGTCTGACTCAAAGCGAGAATGGTATTATGAAATATGCAACGTCTTTTCTTCAATGAAAGAGCACATCCTATGCCTTCGGTCACTCAAGTTGTAGTGTGTACACCCCCCCACCCCGCCAATTTGTGGCACAGCTAGTGAACTGGGTTTTACTGTTGCTAAGCAACTTTTGAAGTAATCCAACAAGGACAAATTACCCAGCGAGAATGCACACAGACCCCACAAAAACTGTGTATGTTCATACACTGACGGGTAGGGAAAGGAGGAAGCGACATAAAAAGATATGTGCTGCTATACACTTTACTACATTACACTACCTGGCAGTGTCTAGCACTCACTGAAAAAAAACAAAAAAAACAACCTCCGCGCTTTCAAAGAACTCATCTGTACAAACACATACTGTGGTGATGTTTCTTTATAAAACCACAGAGATATTTATCCAGAGGGCTGAAGTCATTAATACTGAGAAATAAACATTTTACTTGCCAATCATTTTACTTTACCTGTCAATCAACATACAATTTTGTGGGAGGTTATCTGCAGAACGGTTTTTTCCACAGTAAAGAATAAAAAAGATTTTCTGGTGAGTAACCTCGTATTTATATGACATGGAAACAAGACGAAGCATCAACAGAGTTCCTGAAAATATTATTTATACAAAATAAAAACCTTTAGAAAATGTGTTGGGGCTGCCAGTAATTCGGGCAAATACATATAGAAGCCAGAAGTTCTGAGACTGCAAGTGAAAATAATTCCAGTTTTCAATTTTTCATAATTTAATACTAAACATTACATGAAATGATGGCTCCCACAGAAATATTGATATAAAATACAGAATTGCTCACAATTTGTTTCGTTCACATCTTTGCCTACTTTACAATGCATGTCAGCAGGTTGGATCTATTTTAGTATCTTCAAATATGTATACAGTACATATAAATTCAGAACTCTGATTATTATGTGTACAGGGGAGTTAAAATTAAATACTGACCTAAATTATGTATGTAATAATGTACCATGTATTATAAATGTATGCCTATTTGAATCATAGAATTAGCCAAATTTTGGGTTGTGTACACACTTAGTTGGGCGGCATGGTGATGTAGTGGTTAGCAAGTCTGCTTCACAGCAAGAATGACCTGGGTTCACAAACATCTGTGCAAAGCCTGCAGGGATTTCCTCTGGTCCCTCCCACACAGTGAAGACATGCAAATTACGTTACTTGGCTGTTTTAAATTGCCAGTAGGTGTGGATGTGAGTGTGAATGTGAATGTGACTGTGTGTATGTGTGTGCGTGTGTGTTGTCCCTGCCATGGTCTGACGAGCTGTTTATAGTGTACTCATCTTCACCGAGTGTCAGCTGAGATAGGCTTCAGCAGCCCGTAGTAGGATTAAGTTTGGTAAATGAGTGAGTAATCGCTCGCAATTTTCCAATTTTAATTTCTTTGACATTTCGTTACAATTGTTGAGTTCCAACACACGTCACATACGCCTCATTCCATACACAAGATACAAACTGGTGGTCTACCAACATTATGGTTTACACACTGCTCCGTTGCGAAGGATCTTCACAAACAACAACACAAAGATGCCCCCACATTTGAGTTTGTCAAAAAGATGTACGTCATTAATACTGATACAATAATTTAAGAACAGAATCAAGCCACTGGAAAACTTGCATTGTTTTAAGCTGCTCAAATCGTGAAACAGTACAGTTTTTTGTATAGCTAGTTACTTGTAAATTGAGTAAAAGGTTGTAATGCTCCTTAATACAGGTCGCTAACTGTCAAAAAACAAGAGGAAGAAAAAAGGGGCACAGGAATTACACAAAAAAGATGAAAGGTGCAAACATGCTGATGGAAAAAACATGCGGGAATTGAAATGCTTCACCACTTACGAAAACGATCTAGGTATCCATACTTTTCAAAGCTTCGTTTGTTTTGCCGTTTAGATCTTCAGAGCACCAGTAAATTCAAGATACTCAGGTACAGTCATACCTAACCGTACAAAATTAATCCGTTCCAGAAGTGGTTTCGTAACCTGATTTTTTCATAAGTTGAGTAGCATTTTACATGTAAAAGGCCTGATTCGTTCCAAGGCCCCAAATACTACCCCTAAATCCTTTAAAAATTATAAAAGTATACCTTTTAAGGCCTACTTCTGCTTCAATATCGTACTGAAGGTAGACAGGTTTCGGCCATATTCCTTTACAATATCACTCAACCGCATGCCACGAGCCCGCCTCTTCTTTTCACTCGCACCGGGAATCACTTTCACTGGGAATCACACGTGCGCGTGTGTGTGTGTGTGTGTGTGTGTGTGCACACGCGTGTGTGTGCGCGTGTGTTGACCATGTTTTCTTAGCAGAGTTATAATCTTACAAATGTTTATGCAAGGTTAAAAGCCTGAGCCAAAATATAAAGTTGCAATGAGCACACTCGAAAAACTCACAAAACAACAGTAACTCTGTCCTTTATGCATATTAGAACTCCGTGATGAACAATGGGTCAAAGGCACACGAAAAGCATCATTGGTATTATGGAGATGCAGCTCCATAATAGCCAATGGGAGAGAGCTGCATCTCTGTGACGAACAAGGGGTCGAAGGCACATGAAAAGCATCATGTGAATTATGGAGATACAGCTCCATAATAGCCAATGGGATGCCAGCGGAGCGGAGTGTTGGGAGATAGCTAAAGGGAGAGCAACTCGCACATTGTTTGAATTTTTGAGATGGTACGTTTCGTAACGTGAATTTTTTTCGTATCCAGAGACAGAAATTTTAGGTAAATGCGTTTCGTAACTTGGATTTTTCGTTTGTTGGGTCTTTCGTAAGGTGAGGTACCACTGTATAAGACGAATGGGTACTTATCCACAGCCAAACAAAAATCTTCAAGATTCAATGTATATGGGTCTATACCATTACAGAGAGCAATGTTTTTTCTGATATCATACTCAAGAGCTATCTTCTTCTTCTTTTCCTTTCGGCTTTTCCCTTCAGGGGTCGCCACAGCGAATCATCTGCCTCCATCTCACCCTATCCTTTGCATCTTCTTCTCTTACACCAACTACCTTCATGTCCTTCTTCACCACATCCATGAATCGTCTCTATCTCAAGAGTTGCAATATTTTGAAATAAGCACGATAGATCATCACACAACGGCAGACCCTTTGGCTTGTTGAACCACCAAACATCGAAAGTAAAATCACAATCACAGGTCACATGGTTGCAATGCAGCAACAAAGGAAATGTGTGTTGTCAGGTTTGGCAAAAGTAATAACAAAAATTCTGTAAAATAGAAATAAAATAAAATAGATCTAAAATGAAAAAGGGTGCTGTGCATTTGGCTCAACAGATTAATCTAACAAGAAATCAGATCCTCCCAAAAAGAAACAATAAGAAATAATTAAAAAAAGAAGCAAATGGAGAGTGTTGCTTTATATTTAAACCTAATCAAATCCTTGACTATTATTCTATTATGGAGTAATTAAAAAGGCTGTATTTTTAATTACCTTTTTCATTTTTTTAATTAATAGAATATTCTAACTAACGGGATACTATAATTTACTCCAAACTTTGCAAACATTTCAGTAATTATTGATGGTTAGTAATAAAATAATATCAACTTTATTTTAAATTTAGCAAAAGGAATACTTTGGTTGAAAAAGAGAGGAAAATTAATGTTGTTTTTTTTATCAGTAAACTTTTCTTAACCTAATTTTTTTCAAAATTATTGTGAATCAAAATTATAAAAATCATGAGCTCAATATCATTAATCATGAAATGTGAATTGACCAAGTGATCACCTTAGTAGTCAAAAACAGTGCATAATCTTATTGTTGAATATTAATTATGAAATTTTGTTTAATGAGTTGCACATTTTTGGACCTCACTGTATACAATGATCCCTCGCTACTTCATGCTTCACTTTCTGTGGCTTCAGTGCATAGCGGGTTTTTCCAAAAATATTCATTGAAAAATAAATAAATAAGGAAATTAAGGAAAAATAGGTGAAAAAATTTAAGGAAAATGCCACAAAACGAGGCCAATTATGCAAAAACAAACAAACAAACAAACAAACTCAAACAAACAACAACTCCGCCAATAAAAAAAAAAAAAACTACTTACATTTTCATGTGAGGTGTGCATCTGACTGTGTGTGTGCGTGCATGTCTGTAAGTGTGAGTACTGATATTTTATTTAGACCTTATGTATTATTTTTGAATGTTTAATTGTTGTTATAAGCATTTATAGCGTTGAATATGTATTTATTGATATTATATACATATATACATGCACGTATACGTCAGTCAGGGTGGTCGATCTTACTTCACGGAAATCAGTGGTCTTGGGGGGTCTCGGTCCCCATTAATTGCGAAAAGTGAGGGATCTCTGTATTATTATTTTTATATAAATATATAAATACATAATTTAAAGTATATAGGATTTTATTATTTGACATTTCCTGGTGTACTTTTTGAATTTTCCTAATTTTCTTAATGCATTAACATATGACATGAGTACCAATACTGAGAGTATGGAAGTTAGGATACTTACAAAGGCTGAAGGCAGAAACAGAACTCCCAGCTCATAGGAACGCACCATCATCTGTGTATTATTTTTCTCTAGTGCCCCCCAGGCAGCTTTGGACAAATTGCCACTGTGAATCATACATGCAATCATAGATTCTGAAAAATCCTTCTTCAAAGTTTAAAGAACCACAAAATTCAAAGGTAATTTTTGTTTAAATAAATAAAAATATGCTCCTAGTGGTTCTAATTATTAAGACAGGTAGGTCTTTGGTCACGTTATTCTGTATGACCCTAATTTGAGTAGTTTTATGTACTGTATAAGTATAATATAAAATAGTCACAATGCTCAGGCTAAGCTAGACTTTGCCAGAATTGGTACTGACATATTGTGACAAATCTGAGCTTATTTAGCGACAGATTACTAGCTTGAAAATACTAACTCGGAAATACCTGTATATACGTACTTCATTTGACATGTTCAGTGCACAAGATTACACAACAGCAGGAAGGCTTTGAAAGCTACCAAGACCTGGGCAGGGTGAACTGGAATACTGATGAAGGAGCAAGAACCTACTCTGAGGCCGCACTTTGCTCAAAAGGCTTAAATCTTCAAGAAAGGGAACACACAATTTTGGTGCTTCTGACCTCCTTTGAATCCACTCCAAATCCCTGTGTAAATGTACCAAGCACCATGCCACAGAGACACTCTTCAGACTAGAAAAAAGAACTTGGTGGGAAATGTAATTCTGCAATGTACTCAGATTGCACATGAAGGGGGAAATTAAAAAAAAAAAAATCTCTAAATATCACGACACTCATTCCTAAATCGCGTTAAGACCGAATTACTAAAACATCTTTTTTACCAAGTATATCTCTCTCTTTGGTAGAAATTGGTGGCGACACTACCCTATATGAGTCTCAGAGATGATTTGACAAAGATCAAACGTGAAGATCAGCAGAAGGTAACAATGTTTGGCATTTCTTATGTTTAAATTGCCTATAGCTGAGAAACAAAATGACATAGATGCCCATAGCTGCAGTGATGAACAGATAGGAAACTAAATAAACGCTTTCAAAATGGCATTAGCCGCTTGGAACTCGACTGAGCAGAAAGGTGACGATATTAACTCATACGACTTTTAGAAAAGAACTTCCATGTACCATATTTTTCAGACTATAAGTCACACTTTTTTTCATACTTTGACTGAATGTGCGACTTATACTCCAGAGCGACTTATATGTGAAATTATTACATATAATTCCATTCGTCATAATAATAAAAATAATTTCACATGTTTGTTATTTTTAAACTCACAACCACAAGAGAGCACTCTAGGCTTGGGTACCAGTACCTGCTCATCCACCACTGAAGAAATATCCCCAAAAAGAAAATCCTATTCTGCGGATTTCAAGCTGCAAGTAGTGAAATATGCAGCAGAAAATGGTAATTGATTAGCAGAAAGAAAGTTTGGAGTGAACGAGAAACTTGTGAGGGACTAGAGAAGAGCGGAGATTACTATTACTGCAATGAAGAAAACAAAAAAGCTAATCGCAGGCTAAAAACTAGATGGCCACAGCTAGTGGAACGAGCTCACATATGGGTGCTTGAGCAATGTGCTGCAGGGAGAGGCTTGTCAACAGTGCAGTTGTGTCTCTACGTCCAGGTAGTGAAATTATTACATATACAGTAATTCTGTTCACCATAATAATAACAATAATTTCACACGTTTATTTTTACACTCATAACTGCAAGAAGGCAACAAGAGGGCAGAAAATCAGAGCTTATTATTACTGCAGTGAAGAAAACAAACAAAGAAAATAAGCTAATTTCAGGCTAAAAGCTAATCACAGGCTAAAATCAGTGAGGAGACAGTAGCAGCCCGTTGACAGTGGGGCTTAAACCCCCAACCTTGGGATCTTTAATCTAGCACCTTACCACCAGGCCACCACTACCCTTATGTGCTACAATTACGGACACCCTATTTACTTTGTCTCTGTCATGTTTTCCTCCTAAATTAACCTTTATAGGGGTGACACTGGGAGATGAGGTATTATTGGTAAATAATATCAGTTCCAGGCAAGTAACAGTAACTTTACTTTATCACCACCATGCACAGTTCATTATAATTTTTCTGTAACAGCACATCTCCATATCCTTTATTCCTCTCATCCCATTGCAATTTTACAATTCAGAACCAGTGCCATGCTGTATTGTGTTTTAAAGTTTGTAGGGTAATCATTCCACTTCAGCGTCAATATTTAGGGAGTGACGATTCCAACATACAAATACAGCACTGGTCCAGAATCCTAGATGCAGTGATTGTACACATTTGCGCAATAAAGTCTCATACACACAAGGACTTCAAAACAGCGCAATAATGGAAGAAGGTTATGACTTTGCTGCTGGGCAATGGCTAGTGAAATAAGGTGTATCATAAGCCTGACTACACACAGATAAATATGGTGTATTTTTCATAAATGTGTGCATATTGTAATGGAAAATTATGTCATGTTAGCACACACACACACACACACACACACACACACACACACACACACACACACAAGGAAATGAGCTTTGTGTCACATTCCAGAAATTGGATGTGAGAATATTTCTCTGGAGATGGTGTGAGGTTATTGGGCTATTTCTCTGGGACAGAGGTGTGTGTGTGTGTGTGTGTGTGTGTGTGTGTGTGTGTGTGTGTGTGTGTGTGTGTATTGGTGCTCTCATCCCTGTGCTTGTACTTTTAATACCTCGATTAGACCAGTGAGGTGACACCATATGCTGAGTGAACTTTGTTAATGATTTTTAAAAACTGAAGTTCATCACATTTGTGAATGTTGCCTGCTATGTTTAGCACATTTTTTTCGAATAAAAACATGTGAACTCTGTGTTGTTCCTTTTGTGTGTTGTCTCTAAGAGTTAAAAGTTAAACATAATTACACATTATTGACTGTTATGATCAAAAACACTTTACAAAATTTGCCTTTTGTCTGAGATATTAGAGACTAATAGATGGAGGGACACAAACAGACAGAGAGCAAATGACAGAGGGAGAAAGAAAATACAGAGATGGCGAGAGAGAGAGAGAGAGAGAGAGAGAGAGAGAGAGAGAGAGAGAGAGAGAGAGAAAGGAGCCTACAGAGAAAGAAATGCAGAGACAGAGAAAAAGAGAATGAGAGAATATTCTAGTAATCCTACATAACACATTTATAATTTACAGCTCTGATTTCACACTAAAGCTCTCAAACCTTGTAAGAAGAAACCAGGCCAGCTGAGAGAAATCAGGTGATGCTCTCATGTAGGTTTTAATGTGGGGCATCGCATTACTCCTGCCTGAAGTTTCAGCTCTCCATTCACTGAGAGAGGGAGAGGGAGAGAGAGTAGCGGATGAAAGAGAGAGAGAAACCAGCGGGCAGAAGTACAATGTATCAGGAATGGAGAGACAGAAGAGGGAGTGAGACACATGGGGTGAGAGACAAAAAGACAGACAAAGACACAGAGAGAAAGGAGGAGACAGAGCAAGGGAAAGGAAGTGAGAGAATGAACGAAGGTGGCACAGGGAAGAAGAGAAAGAGAGATGGAGGGATGGAAAAAGAAAGTGTGAGAGAGAAAGAAGTATGGAGAAAGTGAGTGAGCGGGAGAGAGGTGGAGAGAGAATAAAAAAGGGCAAAAGAAAGTGAGAGAGTCAGACAAGGTATGTAGTTATTAATTTGCATGGAAAAATGATATATTTGTATTTCGTATTAGCATTTGCGCAGAACAACTGATTACAAATATAGTCACCAACTCACAGCCTATTTCTGTTGATTTCGACATTTTTTCCCCCGCTGGTTTTGAAACTCACATTAAATTATGCAAGTCAGCTCATGAATATGAATGAGCTCTGCTCTGCTTACGAATAATAACAACCACAGGGTGTTGTGAATCAAAATGGGCTGTGATTTGTAAGAAACTCACTCGACAATGACTGATTAAATATATATGAACATGTGTAAAAAAAAAAAAACTCCTGAGATGTGTATCACAAATACTGTAATAAGCTGGTACTGATTTCTAAACCAAAATGAAGGCAGCTGTACAGCAACACTGTATGATTTAATAAGGAGGATGGATAGTAAAGCAAAGGAGCAAGTTAAATCTCCCTAAAAGGCAACACATGGCTGTGAATGGCTTTTCAGGGAAACTACAGACATAATAAGAAACAAAAAACAAAAAAACAAACAAACAACAAAAAATGACTTCACGGAGCTCTGAACTGGGACAAATATGATAAAGGTGGAGAACTCACTGGAAATAGGAATGGAACCAGAGCTGTTTCTGTGCAGTCTGTATACTGTAGGATAGAGAACCTCCAGCTAAATAAATAAAAAAAGAAATAATAAATAAAAAGCTCTTCTCCACAAGAAAAAGCAATTTTACCAATAAATAAACATCAACATGTATAAAATAAATCATGTTTCTAACCACATTTTGGACATTACTGTCTTCACTTTGGTACAATTCTTCTTGTCTGAACAGTTAAATACCTACAAGTAGTATTATAAATACAGTAGTTATTAAAATAGTAAAAAGGGAACAGGTATCTCGAAATTGATTTAGTATGAAGTTAGTTCATTTCTCTAACAGCTTAATCCTAATTAGGTTGGTGCCCATCCCAGCCGACTCCGGGCGAGAGCAGAGTACACCCTGGACAGCTCGCCAGGCCATCGCAGGGTGGAAACGCGCTGACGGCTCTGCAGCCAGTATGAAGTTACAGTAGTTTCTTTCTAAAAATAAAAACATGTCTTGGCTCATAGCGAGCACTGTACATATTTTACCTCTCTCTCTCTCTCTCTCTCTCTCTCTCTCTCTCGCTCTCTCTCTCGCTCACTCTCCCACATGCACACTTCACCACACACTTCACCACGACAAGCTGATAAAGGAGCCATGTTACTATTATAACACTAGCCTTGAACATCTTCTTCTTCTTTTCCTTTCGGCTATTCCCTTCAGGGGTCGCCACAGCAAATGATCTGCCTCCATCTCTCCCTATCCTCTGCATCTTCTACTCTTACTCCAACGACCTTCATGTCTGCCTTCACCGCATCCATAAATCTTCTCTTTGGTCTTCCTCTGGGCCTTTTGCCTGGTAGTTCCAACCTCAACATCCTACGACCAATATACTCACTATCCCTCCTCTGTACATGTCCAAACCATCTCAATCTAGCCTCTCTGACTTTGTCTCCAAAACATCTAACATGTGCTGTCCCTCTTATGTACTCATTTCTGATCCTATCCATCCTCGTTACTCCCAAAGAGAACCTCAACATTTTCATCTCTGCTACCTCCAACTCGAACTCCTGTCTTTTCCCCAGGGCCACTGTCTCTAAACCATACAACATTGCTGGCCTCATCACCGTCTTGTACACTTTTCCCTTCATTCTTGCCGATGCTCTCCTATCACACATCACACCGGACACTTTTCTCCATCCATTCCAACCTGCCTGCACACTCGCCATTGCTCTGGATTGTTGAGCCTAAGTACTTAAAATCCTCCACCTTCTTTATCTCTGCCCCCTGTAACCTCAAAGTTCCTCTTGGGTCCTTGTCATTCACACACATGTATTCTGTCTTACTAAGACGAACCTTCAATCCCCTCCTTTCCAGGGCATACCTCCACCTCTCTAGATTTTCCTCCACTTGGTCTCTGCTCTCACTACAGATCACAATGTCATCTGCAAACATCATAGTCCATGGAGATTCTTGTCTAACCTCGTCTGTTAGCCTGTCCATCACCATAGCAAACAAGAAGGGGCTGAGAGCTGACCCTTGATGCAGTCCCACCTCCACCTTGAACTCTTCTGTCACACTGACAGCACACCTCACCACTGTCTTACATCTATCATACATGTCCTGCACCACTCTAACATACTTCTCCGTCACTCCAGACTTCCTCATACAATACCGCAGTTCTTCTCTTGGCACCCTGTCATATGCTTTCTCCAAATCCACAAAGGCACAATGCAGCTCCTTCTGACCTTCTCTGTACTTCTCTATTAACATCCTCAAAGCAAACACTGCATCTGTGGTGCTCTTTATTGGCATGAAACCAAACTGTTGTTCACAAATGCTGACCTCTGCCCTTAGTCTTGCTTCCACTATTCTTTCCCATAGCTTCATTGTATGGCTCATCAACTTTATCCCTCTGTAGTTGCCACAACTCTGTACATCTCCCTTGTTCTTAAAAATGGGCACAAGCACACTTCTCCTCCATTCCTTTGGCATCTGCTCACTTTCTAAGACCTTGTTGAATATTCTTGTCAGAAAATCTACTGCTACCTCCCCTAGACACTTCCATACCTCAACTGGTATGTCATCAGGGCCAACTGCCTTTCCACTCTTCATCCTCTTCAATGCCCCCCTCACTTCTCCCTTACTAATCTTTGCTACTTCCTGCTCCTCAACGGTCACCCCTTCTACTCTTTTTTCTCTCTCATTTTCCTCATTCATCAGCTCTTCAAAGTACTCTTTCCATCTTCCCAGCACACTTCTGTCATCAGTCAATACATTTCCCTCTCTGTCCTTTATCACTCTAACTTGCTGCACGTCTTTCCCATCTCTATTTCTCTGCTGTGCTAACCTGTATAGATTATTTTTTCCCTCCTTACTGTTCAACCTATCATACAAGTCATCATACGCCCTCTGTTTGGCCTTTGACACTGCTACCTTCGCCTTACGCTGTGTCTCCCTGTACTCCTGTTTCCTCTCTTCGGTCCTCTCAATGTCCCACTTCTTCTTGGCTAACCTCTTTCTTTGTACACACTCCTGCACTTCCTCATTCCACCACCAAGTCTCCTTATCTACTTTCCTTCCAGAGGACACACCAAGTACTCTCCTACCGGTCTCCCTGATCACATTGGCTGTGGTTGTCCAGTCCTCTGGAAGCACTTCCTGACTACCCAAAGCCTGTTTCAACTCCTCCTTGAAGACAACACGACACTCTTCCTTTGTCAGCTTCCACCACTTTGTCTTCTGCTCTGCCTTTGCCTTTTTCACCTTTCTCACCATCAGTGTCATCCTGCACACCACCATCCTATGCTGTTTGGCAACACTCTCACCCACTACTACTTTGCAGTCACTGACTTCCTTCAAATTACATCGCCTACACAAGATGTAGTCTACCTGTGTGCTCTTACCTCCGCTTTCATAAGTCACCCTATGCTTCTGTTTCTTCTTGAAGAAAGTATTCACCACAGCCATTTCCATCCTTTTTGCAAAATCGATCAACATCTGTCCTTCTGTGTTCCTGTCCTGGATACCAAACCTGCCCATCACTTCCTCGTCCCCTCTGTTGCCTGCACCAACATGTCCATTGAAGTCTGCCCCAATGACCACTCTTTCACCTCTGGGGGTACTCTGCATCACTTCATCTAACTCACTCCAGAATCTCTCCTTCTCTTCTAGCTTACATCCTGCCTGTGGGGCATAAGTACGAACAACATTGACCATCACGCCTTCAATTTCTAACTTGAGACTCATCACTCTGTCTGACACTCTTTTCACTTCTAGAACATTCCTGACAAACCCCTCCTTCAAGATGACTCCTACTCCATTTCTCTTCCCATCCACACCATTATAAAACAGTTTAAACCCTGCTCCTAAGCTTCTAGCCTTTCTACCTTTCCACCTTGTCTCCTGAACACACAGTATGTCCACCTTCCTCCTCTGCATCATGTCAGCCAGCTCCCTATCTTTTCCTTGCATAGTTCCAACATTCAAAGTCCCTACTCTCAGTCCTAGGCTCACGCATTTCCTCTTCTCTCTCTGCCCTACGGACACGCCTCCCGCCTCTCCTTCTTCGACCAACAGTAGTCCAATTTCCATCAGCACCCTGTTGGTTGACAGCACTGATGGCGGTCGTTGTTAACCCGGGCCTCGACCGATCCGGTATGAATTCTGTATTGATCATTTGCATTTTTAAATGTGGCAGAAGTTTTACGCCGGATGCCCTTCCTGTCGCAACCCTCTGCATTTATCCGGGCTTGGGACCGGCATAAGGGGGAGAGACACTGGTTAGTGCCCCCCCCCCCCCCCCCCCCACGCCTCATGGCTGCATTTTGAACATCTATCAGTAGATATATCTATCGTGAGCTTTGCTTTCAGGAAGTGTCTACATGTATATAATTAGAAATTAATTCTCTGTCTTTTCTTTATTTTTTATCTCCCTCCATTTACTCCCTAATTTAGTCACATCCAACTCCCAGGTATTGCCCACCCTATCACACGACCACCACCGAACAGGGAGTGGCGAAAGCATGTACACGCCCCACTTGCTTCTTTTCAAACTGTAGCGCAATGTGTATTTTGGGTGCGGTCTAACACACTTGGAGGGAAAGCACTATCCGCCCCTCATACAAATGGGTTCACAGACACCCATCAATGGCTGGAGATCATTGTGAGTGACAGGGAAGTGAGCGCACGCCGTCACTCCTGTGAGAGCTTGGCCAATTAGCTCCCATTGACTCTCGGCCACCGGCGGCTGTGGCACTAACCCGGATTCGAACTTACGATCTCCGGGTTAATATATCCGCACCTTGTTGATGCAACACTCGGGAGTCAGATATTAATTATTCGTAGAGAAAAGTGTAAATAATACCTGGGTAGCCTTCCAAACTGGTTCGAACATTGTTCACTGAAGGATAGACCTAGAAAGAAAAGAAGGAGAGGGGTTGGTTCTGTTTAGGTAGAAAATATTGATTAATTTTCTAGAACAGAGTAGGTCTAACAGTGATATAGTTACAATCCAAAGGTCTGTATTATTGTTTCTAGACTACAGCTGATTTACAGCAACGTTGTAAAAGTATGGTTGCTGTTAATCTGCATTTGAGCTCATTCTCAGTAAATCCTATTAGGCATCTTCGCTGTTACTCAGCTGTATTAGCTTGCAAGGCTAAAGGCTGCACACATGCCTTCTAATTTCTCACCACATGAATTTAATCTGCTGGCATGCCAGTGCGGATAGAGGTTCAGCGAGTTAAATTGTGATGACAGAGCAAGGAGCAGCTCTGGGTTTCTCCACAATTTAAAAATATGCATTGTTTTCAGGTTCATTAGTGCTGTTCATTCCTTTATGAAGCCAATTGTATCATCGCGGATTGTGTAAAATTGTCAAGCATCGAAATATGGATCACTTTATAAACTGAGCAGAGCATGTTCCATGCTGATATCAAACATGGATACACTGTTTGCATTGAAGACGATTTCAAGGAATTTTCCAATTATGAAATAGTTATGTATGAATCAGATATCAAATCAATATACATTCAAACATGTGAAGTGCCTTTCTGGTTAAAAGAACATTTATATTAATATGCCTTGAAGTGACATAGATAAGTGACAAGATACACAGTGCCCTTTTCCACGCCAATATAATCAATTAGAAAAGACATATTGGTGGCTATTATCATTCATTCGTGAAACCACTTAATCCTATTAAGCTCACAGGACCATTTACAAAGTCAACATACACATGCAAATCATTCACACACACACACACACACACACACACACACACACACACACACACACACACCTAGGATGAATTTGGAACAATCAATTAGGCTAATGTGCATGTTTATGTGAGTAGCGATTTGAACCCAAGACCTTCTTGGTGTGAGGCGGATGTGTTAAACACTCCTCTGCCTGCCCTGGTTATGATTACAATGTTGCTAAACTAGAAAGACACTCAGCATAAACAATGAAGAACATAGGCTGGTACTGGTTTAATTACCCATGTACCCATCCTATGATATTCTTTATGGTACTTAGAAGTAATCAAATTAACGAAAAATCTCTCATTTGAAGATTTTAGAGATGGCTGGGGTTTGACTTCAAGATTACTCCAGGTCACAGGTATTTGAAAGTCCAAATATGGTTTCTTATTACCGTTTGATAGTAACAGCATGGATATCTAGGGCAGTGGTGGCCTGGTGGTAAAAGATTCTGGATTGCTGATCCTAAGGTTGGGGGTTCAAGTCCCACTCTCCACAAGGTTGTCACTGTCCCCCCAGAGCAGCTAACTGGGTTACCAAAGGTTGGCCATGTCTCTCACTGTCTATGGTGAGAGGTTTATATAAAAGAACCATTGCTGACTTTCGTCAAAAGTAGCTGCATAGCCATCAGCGTGTTTCTGCTTCTTGATAAAAGGTTGTATCAGGAAGGGCATCTGATGTAAAAACCTATGCCAAATCAAACATGCAAATCATTAATATGACTTCCATGAAGATGGAGGCAGATGGTTCGCTGTGGTGACCCCTGAAAGGGAACAGCTGAAAGGAAGATACAGTCGGCCCTCTACTTATGAAATTAATCCGTTCCAGTGCCTTTTTCGTAACCTGGAGTTTTCGTAAGTAAAGGTGCATTTTACATGTAAAACGCGTGATTCGTTCCAAGGCTCCCAAAACTGCCCCATAAACCCTTTAAAAATGATAAAATTACACCAATTTTGTATGAAATATGTATGAAATATGTGTTAAAAGTAAAAGAAAATTATTTACTAAACCATTTAAACATTTTATTGACATATTTATTAATTAAACCATTATTAAACATTTTTTTACCTTTTTTAAAATCTCTCGAACCACCCATGTGATGCTTTAAAGTCTGGGGGTTGCTGGTCTGAAGTACCCTCACCCCCACCCCCACCTTCCGTCATGAGGTCCTTAAATATGGAGGTTGCTTTTTCCAAAATAATCGCCTCCGTCACTGTATCTCCACTTTTAAGGTCTTCTTCTGCTTCAATATCGTCTGGATTGTAGAGGGGTTTTGGACATACTGCTTTGTGATTTCGCTCAACCGCATCCCACTTTCGTATTTTTTTATTATTTCCTGGTTCAGTTCGATTGATAACTGAACCCGCTTCTTCTTTTCAATGTCACCAGGAATCACTTTCTTGGGGTCCATGATGGATAATGAAATACAACACTGCAGTGATCACTCTCAAAAAAACTCACAAGCCAACAGTCCTGTTCAACTCTCCTTCACGCATGTGACAATCAGGAAGTATGGGTACAGGAATGGGTACAGTTCAGCTCCCTCCTGACCAATGGGAGGCCAGCGGGACAGGATGTTGGGAGACAGCCAATGAGAGAGCAACTCGCGCATTGTTTGAATGGCGCATTTGGCACTTTTCGTAAGAAATTGTTTCGTATACAGAAGACGAAAATTTAGGAAAATGTTTTTTGTAACCGAGATTTTTCGTAAGTAGAGTATATATTTATTGCACACACACACACACACACACACACACACACACACACACACACACACACACACACACACACACACACAAATATGCAGGGAGTCCTCGGTTTACGACGCTGATTTGTTTTTAAGACGCGATGTAACCCGATTTTCAGTGTAAGTCGGAACATAACATAAAACATACTGAAAAGTACTGTACGTACAGTGCTATAATAAAATGCAACAGTTATCGACATAAAAAAGAATTAAAAAAAGAGAAAACAATTCCTTACCACATGAATGAAATGCAGTAAGGGAGTGAGAGACAGGCTTATTGTGCTGGAGAAGCTGGGGCAGGTGAGCCTGGAGTAGTAGATGCAGCTGAGGTAGAGGGTACAGGATCTATTGCAGGCCTCTCTACCTTCTTAAAATACTGCTCCAGGTTAGACTGGACAGAGAGCAACCTCTTCTCATCCAAGATCTCCTTGTAGCATTGCATCAAATCTATGATTCCTCTGGAAACCCGAGTAAACCTTTCCAAGTTGGGATCCTGAGTCTCAAAAGTTGCCAACGCTTGCTGCATCTCGCGCGCCCAAAACTAGTTTGCGTTTGTTTACGTAACCGCGTAAGATGTAATGACGTGTAATATTACAGTACCGAGACTGAGCGAAGGGAAGCGACGCCGTCTTCCTCAGCCCACAACCACAACACAGCGTGTTCTTCCGCCTTGCACACCCCGAAACTAGTTCATGTTTGTTTACGTAACCGCATAAGACTTAATGACACATATTATTATTTTTTATATTTTTATGGGGGGTGCGTTCGTAACCACGAAACAGTGTATGTCGGGACCGGTGTAAATCGAGGACTCCCTGTGTGTATATATATATATATATATATATATATATATATATGTATATATGTATATATATATATATATATATATATATATATATATGTATATATATATATATATATATACACACACAGCTGTATGAAAAAGTATCTGAACCTTTTAGAATTTCTCACATTTCTGCATAAAATCACCATCAAATGTGATCTGATCTTTGTCAAAATCACACAGATGAAAAAACAGTGTCTGCTTTAACTAAAACCACCCAAACATTTACAGGTTTTCATATTTTAATGAAGATAGCATGCAAACAATGACAGAAGGGGTAGGAATAAGTAACTTGAACCCTCTGCCTAAGGAGACTTAGAGCAATTGAAACCAATTTTACCAAACAATTTAAGTCAGGTGTGTGCCCAATCACTGATGAGTGGCTTAAAGCTGCCCTGCCCACCATAAAACACACACCTGGTAAGAATTGTCTTGATGAGAAGCATTGTCTGATGTGCACCATGGCTCGCCCAAAAGTGCTGTCTGAAGACCTGCGATCAAGAATTGATGATTTGTATAAAGCTGGGAAAGGATACAAACCACCTCTAAAAGTCTGGATGTTCATCAATCGACAATCAGAGAGGTTGTCTACAAATGGAGAGAGTTTGGCACTGTTGCTTCTCTCACAAGGAGTGGCCGTCCACCAAAGATAACGCCACAAGTTCAGCGCAGAATACTCAGAGAGGTAAAAAAAAAACGAGAGTGTCTGCTAAAGACTTACAGAAATCACTGGCACAGTCCAATATCTCTGTGCACACATCAACTATATGTAAAACAATGGCCAAGAATGGTGTTCATGGGAGGACTCCAAGGAGGAAGCAACTGCTGTCTAAAAAAACATTGTTGCTCGTTTAATGTTCGAAAAAAGGCACTTGGACACTCCACAGAAGTTTTGGCAAAATATTTTGTGGACTGATGAAACCAAAGTTGAATAGTTTGGGGGGAACACACAACGTCATGTGTGGAGGAAAAATGGAACAGCTCACCAACATCAACACCTCATCCCCACCGTAAAGCATGGTGGAGGGTGCATCATGGTTTGGGGCCATTTTGCTGCCCTCGGGGCCTGGACAACTTGCAATCATTAATTGAAAAATGAATTCAAAGGTTTATCAGGATGTTTTGCAGGAAAACCTGAGGCCGTCTGTCAGACAGTTGAAGCTAAAAAGAGGATGGATGCTGCAACAACACAATGATCCAAAACACAGAAGTAAATCAACTTCAGAATGGTTTCAGAACAAAATACACGTTCTGGAGTGGCCAAGTCAAAGTCTAGACTTGAACCCCATTGAGATGCTGTGGCATGACCTCAAGACAGCGATTCATGCCAGACATCCCAGGAATCTGCTTGAATTACAGCAGTTTTGTAAAGAAGTATGGGCCAAGATTAGTCCTGATCGATGTGTCAGACTGATCTGCAGCTACAGGAAGCATCTGGTTGAAGTTATTGCTGCCGGGGGGTTGGGGGGGCACAAAATATTAAATGTGATGGTTCAGTTACTTATCCCTCCCCCTTCTGTCATTGTTTGCATGCTGTCCTCATTAAAATATGAAAACCTATAAATGTTTGGGTGGTTAAAGCAGACACTGTTTTTTCATCTGTGTGATTTTGACAAAGATCAGATCAGATTTGATGTTGATTTTATGCAGAAATGTGAGAAATTCCAAAAGGTTCAGATACTTTTTCATCCCACTGTATACATATATAAAGTGAATACGACAATCTGAACTGAATTAAGTATTTGTAGCAATCTGAAATAAATCAATAAAAATGAAAAATACCCAGTGATTGTGCAACTCCTTCTTCAAACCTTAGGGAATGTCTCTATTTCTCAAGCTAAATATCAACACGACATGCAAATAACTGTGCAGCATACTGAACTGGTGGCTGTTAGCTTCCTGAAATTGGCCTTAAGCCTTGTAGCTCCAGTGCAAAATTAAGGAAGAGACATTTCAGGGGTTGAACCATGAAAATGATTTTTAAAGATGTCAGAAATGACTCAAGCCCTAATAAAAGTGATAAGCTTGAGAGAAAGTAAACAACTCTGTGTGAACTTGTGTTTTAGACTTTGTGCGGATTGCTGAGCCTTTATCAGGTGCACCATTAGATGAGGACATAAAAGAACCCCTGTGATGAGATTTAAGTGGAGCAGTTATTTTATTTGATGCAGCAGGGTAAAAAAAATAAGATTCACTTTGCTGTGAACGTAAATAAATCAGTAATTTCACTGCATGGAGTTCCGCCAAACTGGTTTAATGAAGTCTTCAGGGCAAACGAGGTGCTCGTTTATCCTAATGGGTGAAGTGGGTTAGGCGGAGGAAGGATTCTGTGTTCATCCTAATGTCTCTCCAGGCACACAGACCTTAATCAAGAGCGCTAAGAGGCAGGAACAGCTCTATTAATTGTGCCTGTGTTAATAAGGTCTTCTGAAACACTTACCAGCAGGAGTGGTGTCTCTGTGATGGTTAACGATTTCTTATGTTTCCCTAAAGTCATGAGTGTATGCTGGAACTCTGCTGAGAGCCATTTGGTCTTATCAAGGCCCATAGAGCCGATACTCGAGAACTGACCAATCACGGGCCACTTCTCAGGGCTCTGCACTGGATATGCATGTTCGCTCAACAGCTGGAAAGAAAACTTGATTAGAACTGTTTTGAACAAACACTGCTGCGATTGCATTACACAGGGACGTGCAATACTGTATAATGTTATAAAATTGATATTGTGATAAACATCAGATGTCACAATAGACTTTTTAAAGATATAATGACATTGTGGTTATTGTGGTATTACACTAAGTAAAACATATTGATACTCACTGCACACATTACAGTTTATTAGGAAACTTTGTACTGAAGGAAAATAGAGTCAAATATCCCAGTGATATGAAAACAATTACTATTATTTATTACACACCTTATCTGGATTCTCTATTCTGATTGGTTGAATAAATTAGTCGAAAATTAAAAGCAAAATAGTCTAAAAAGCTTTTTCATGGCCTGTTATTGGTTAGTTATGGACTACTGCAATGTCGAATGTCATTAGTAAAAGCTTTTTTAAAATCAATCTTCTTCTTTTCCTTTTGGCTGTTCCCTTCAGGGGTCACCACTGCAAATCATCTGCCTCCAGCTCACCCTGTTCTCTGCATCTTCTTCTCTTACATCTTCATGTCCTCCTTCACCACATCCATAAATCTCTTTTTTGGTCCTCCTCTAGGCCTTCTGCCTGGTAGTGCCAACCTCAGCATCCTACTACCAATATATTCACTATCCCTTCTTTGTACATGTCCAAACCATCTCAATCTAGCCTCTCTGACTTTGTCTCCAATACCTCTAACATGTGCTGTCCCTCTGATGTACTCATTCCTGATCCTATCCATCCTCGTTACTCCCAAAGAGAACCTCAATATTTTCATCTCTACTACCTCCAGTTCTGCCTTCTGTCTTTTCCTCAGTGCCACTGTTTCTAAACCATACAACATCGCTGGCCTCATCACCGTCTTGTACACTTTTTCTTTAATTCTAGCTGATACCCTCCTATCACACATCACACCGGACAATTTTCTCCAACCATTCCAACCAGCCTGCACACGCTTCTTCACCTCTTTTCCACACTCTCCATTGCTCTGGATTGTTGAGCCCAAGTACTTAAAATCCTCCACCTTCTTTATCTCTGCTCCCTGTAACCTCACCATTCCTCTTGGGTCCTTATAATTCACACACATGTATTCTGTCTTACTGAGACTAACCTTCATTCCTCTCCTTTCTAGGGCATACCGCCACCTTTCTAGATTTTCCTCCACTTGTTCTATACTCTCACTACACATCACGATGTCATCTGCAAACATCATAGTCCATGGAGATTCTTGTTTCACCTCGTCTGTCAGCCTGTCCATCACCATAGCAAACAAGAAGGGGCTCAGAGCTGATCCTTGATGCAGTCCCACCTCCACCTTGAATTCTTCGGTCATGCTGACAGCACACCTCACCACTGTCTTACATCTCTCATACATGTCCTGCACTACTCTAACATACTTCTCTGCCACTCCAGACATCCTCATGCAATACCACAGTTCTTCTCTTGGCACCCTGCCATATGTTTTCTCCAGATCCACAAAGGCACAATGTAGCTCCCTCTGACCTTCTCTGTACTTCTCTATTAACATCCTCAAAGCAAACACTGCATCTATGGTGCTCTTTCATGGCATGAAACCAAACTGTTGTTCACAAATGCTGACCTCTGCCCTTAGTCTAGCTTCCACTGCTCTTTCCCCTAACTTCATCGTAGGGCTCATCAACTTTATCCCTCTGTAGTTGCCACAACTCTGCACGTCTCCCTTGTTCTTAAAAATGGGCACCAGCACACCTCTCTTCCATTCCTCCGACATCTGCTCACTCTTTAAGACCTTGTTGAATGTTCTTGTCAGAAAATCTACTGCTACCTCTACGAGACACTTCCATACCTCCACAGAGATGTCATCAGGACCAACTGCCTTTCCATTCTTCATTCTGTTCAATGCCCTCCTCACTTCACCATAACTAATCTTTGCTACTTCCTGGTCTTCAACGGTCACCTCTTCTGCTCTTTTTTCTCTCTTTTTCCTCATTCATCAGCACTTCAAAGTACTCTTTCCATCTTCCCAGTACACTTCTGTCGTACATTTCCCTCTCTGTCCTTTATCACTCTAACTTGCTGCATGTCCTTCCCATCTCTATTTCTCTGCTGTGCCAACCTGTATATATCATTTTCTCCCTCCTTACTGTCCAACCTAGCATATAAGTCATCATATGCCCTCTGTTTGGCCTTTGACACCGCTACCTTCACCTTACGCTGTGTCTCCCTGTACTCCTGTTTACTCTCTTCGGTCCTCTCTATGTCCCAGTTCTTCTTAGCTAACCTCTTCCTTTGTACACACTCCTGCACTTCCTGAATCCACCACCAAATCTCCTTATCTACTTTCCTTCCAAGGGACACACCAAGTACTCTCCTACAAGTCTCCATGATCACATTTGCTGTGGTTGTCCAGTCATCTGGAAGCACTTCCTGACCAACCAAAGCCTGTTTGAACTCCTCCTTGAAGACGACACTCTTCCTTTTTCAGCTTCCACCACTTTATCTTCAACTCTGCCTTTGCCTTCTTCACCTTCCTCACCATCAGCGTCATCCTGCACACCACTATCCTATGGTGCTTGGTAACATTCTCACCCACTACGACTTTGCAGTCACTGACTTCCTTCAAATTGCATCATCGACACAAGATGTAGTCTACCTGTATGCTCCTACCTCCGCTTTTATAAGTCACCCTATGCTCCTGTCTCTTCTGGAAGAAAGTATTCACCACAGCCATTTCTATCTTTTTCGCAAAATCTATCAACATCTGTCCTTCTGTGTTCCTGTCCTGGATACCAAACCTGCCCATCACTTCCTCATCCCCTCTGTTGCCTGCAGCAACATGTCCATTGAAGTCTACACCACTGACCACTCTTTCACCACTGTGGGTACCTTGCATCACTTCATCTAACGCACTCCAGAATCGCTCCTTCCCTTCAAGCTCACATCCTACCTGAGGGGCATAAGCACTAACAACATTGAACATCACAGCTTTAATTTCTAACTTGAGACTCATCACTCTGTCTGACACTCTTTTCACTTCTAGAACATTCCTGACCAACCCCTCCTTCAAGATGACTCCTACTCCATTTCTCTTCCCATCCACACCATGAGAAAAAAGCTAAAACCCTGCTCCTAAGCTTCTAGCCTTGCTACCTTTCCACCTGGTCTCCTGAACACACAGTGTGTCCACCTTCCTCCTCTGCATCATGTCAGCAGGCTCTCTACCTTTTTCTGTCATAGTTCCAACATTCCAAGGCCCTATTCTCAGTCCTAGACTCTTGCTTTTCCTCTTCTCTCGCGGACATGCCTCCCGCCTCTCCTTATTTGATCAACAGTAGTCCAATTTCCACCAGCACCCTGTTGGTTAACAGCACTGATGGCAGTCGCTGTTAACCCGGGGCTTGACCGATCCGGTAGCATTTATAGCACTGACTATGTATTTATTGATATTAAATACACATATACATCAGGCATGAGATTGGCCATGGATGAAAAAAGCCGAGGAGGGGGTTCAGAAAAAATTTGAAAAATGGAACACTAAATGGTGGTATTACACGCATTTAAAAATAAGCTTTGCAACATTTATCATGCAATTGAATAATTCACTTTTTTAGAATAAATCACATGAAAATATCTTAAGAGTTGTAAGCACCAACTGATATACAGTAATGATATTTTACATGTGTATTCTTTATTCTTGTACTCTTCCACAATTTCAGTGTTCAAACGAAGTTAATACTATACTTAATTATTTCTACAATAATTAAAGTAATAATAAAAAGAACCTAGAAATATATATCATATCATAATTATCTCTCCAAAAGATTAGTAATTTCATAACTTTTGGAGGGTTTGAAAGGTTAATGTACTTGAAAAAGGAATGGCATTGCTGTATCACATATATGTAGAAAAAGCAGATATGCATATTATGTTACACGTTTTACAGTGTTTTTAAAGACATACAATAGATTATATGTATTTATTACAAAAATTCAATCATCTTACCTTCTAAACTTTCAAGATGAAGGGACCACTCTTAAAATTTGTGTCTTTGAGAAAAACAGTTTATTTAAACTAACTTCTATGTTCAATGTTTACACTGTGTACAAATCTCGTTACTGTTGTTTTACACTCCTTAAGCTTAATCTTCTTTGCGAGCGACAGGAGCTTGGCTGTTCTTTCCTTCTTTGTAGCTCTCCGCTGTGCTTTCTCTTCCTGTTCCTTCTGATGGTCTAACCTTGTTCTTTTGTGCTTGCTAAAATCGTTTTTAAAAAATACAATCACTTATTATACACATGTATGTCGCTATTGTGTTTGAATGAATAAGTTATGAAAAAAAATTAAATGATTCTACAGTATATCCAACTTTATTTACAATATGGTGGCGCCCATGAAGCAATAGGAATGAAGCAAACACACTTTTGAAATCATTCATGCGTTGCTCTCGATAGTAAAATGATAATTGCAATAGCACAGTCGTGAGATGATTTCAGTAAATGTGACGGGCTCGAAAGTAGGCGCTTGCCTTAAGTGCCACACGGTGCTTGTGAGAGAAAACGCGGCTTATCCAGACTTTCGATCTTTCAAGTGAGCAAATAACTCATGCACTGATGTGATTCACCAGCAAAGCAGAGAGTTCTCTTTCTTGGATTCGGGTTTTCATTCATTTTACAACTCTCTTTGCTTAACTGAGTATGCATGGTAGATTGTGCCGATCCGAGCAGATAGTTAATTCATCTCTGTGTATGAGACTTGCACCCATGCTTGTAGGCTTATGCATCTGACCAACCATATTTGCTTAGGGTTACATAAGTCCGCAAAACAGTGGAAACACAAAGATTACAGAGACAACGTCTTAACACAAGGGTAACACGCTATATAACTGAGATATACACACACACACACACACACACACACACACACACACACACACATATATATATATATATATATATATATATATATATATATATATATATAAATAAAACTAACTGAACTGGGAAGAAGGAGGGGCACGTTCAGTCTGTCGTTTGAAAACAATGGACGCGGCGTCATTACGTCAGCGTACTATGTAGGTACATCTAAACTCAAAATTTGACTTTTTTTGGGAAAAAAAACAAACGTAAAATCTAAAAAACGTAAAACGGATGAACATAAGTCGGGGAGCGTCTGTAATTTAAAAGATTATTGAATAAATAAAATTAATAAATAAATAAACCACATAAATTTTGTTTTGGTGTGCTTTTTTGCTTATGTTCCCATGTAGTATATACTAAAACTCTTATGCGCTTCAGGTTCAGTATTTGCTGAATTTTATAAACATCCACCTCACCTTCAACAAATAATTTTTAATCATTTCCTTTCATTGCTTATGTTATAGCAGTTTACAACAGGCATTTCTAATATTTACCTTTCTTGATATAAAAACCAATAAAACCATGAGACTTATTACAATAACAAAAAAGTTTTTATAAGTGCAAATATGTTGTAATGATATTAAATTACAGATAATTGTTCCTCAAAATGCATCACTTCATAAAATTCACTAAATTAATGGAATATGGTTTTAACAGGGACATTGGATATTGTTTTACTCCAGGGAACAGAACTATGTCAGAATTCTACTCCTTCTGGGATTTTTTTAGGTCTCACATACCTTCCTCAACTTTAGGTGACCCCATTTCTCCATGTTAGATCCCTGAAACCTTCCTGGTGTGGAACCGATCAGATAGATCCTGGGGGGGAAAAATTATATATGTATACAATAGGCCCTTGACTATTCACGGTTTTGCACTCACGGTTTGAGTATTCACGGACTGCCGAGCAGCTCGCACGTGATTCAAATTCAGCCAATGGCTGTCCTCCTTCCTGCTGATTGGTTGAGGTGATGTCACGCCCCTTTTTCCTCAGTCGCGCACAAGTTGGCAATGAGCCTTTTTTTAGTGTGTTTTAATTACCAGTTAAGTTCTATGATGTCACTCAAACGCCTGCTAAGCACCAGAAAAAGGTAATGAGGTTGGATGTCTCTTCTGAAGAAATAAGACTTTCTCCGGAAGAAATGACAGTTTCCTCTGAAGTCATGTCATTGCTGAAGAGGAATAATCGTCAGAACTGTTGTAAAACATTCCACTATTAAAGTATTTTTCAATTATTATTCCAGTACATGACATAAGGTAATGTTTAAAATGTTTGTGTGTAATATTTTATTTACTGTGGCGTAGCATGTTTCTCATTTTGTTTTGTTTATCCAATTTATTACATTTCTTGTTCTGTTATGTCCTTTTTGTTATGGTCTGTGGTTTGGGGGACTTTGATTTTGGCACTGTGCCTCTAACTAATTGTTTACTTCCTCAGGGGTGTGGCTGAGATGCTAGGTAGCACGCACCTGAATTCACTATTCTCATTTACTCCCAATAAACAAAAGCACACTCACCTCTGCACCAGAGGATTAACTCACATCAACATCACTGCTTCTTTGGTTTGTAACTCCTCTTACTCTATCACTATAAAATTCTGTTTTGTACTCCGGCTCCGGCTAGGGGGCGTGGCTGAGCTGCTCGGACTCACTGCAGTTAATACCTGAATTCAGTCATCTCATGCCTAATGCAGTATGTTCCTCTTGTGGGCATTTTTGAAAACTACAGTGCTGTATGTTTATAAAGAGAATGCATGGAAAGGTGTTTTTATGCGTATGCTGTATAATGTTTATATTTTATCATCAATAAATATAACAGTAAAAATTGAAAAGTTTTTATTAATCATAACTACATTTTACTACATTAATACTGAATTAATAAGTAAGACTGTCTATAGAATGTGTTTATGAAGCATATTTTAGCACATGCAATAGATACATAGTATTTTACTTCCAGCTGCTCATTAGCACATGTGACGTGATACATGAGGTTTTACTTCCGGTTACAGAACTCGCGGATTATCTCGGATGGCGGGAGGGCCCGGAACCGAACCCCCGCGAATGTCAAGGGCCTACTGTATATATATATATGTGTGTGTGTGTGTGTGTGTGTGTGTGTGTGTGTGTATGAAAAGAGTGAATGAGTATAGAGTTCTGAGAGTTTCATCCCCCGATAAAGAGCAGCAGTTGAACTCACCTGGTTTCAGACAGGTCGTGTTCTTTGATGCGCTCAATCCACTCGGCCAGCTCTGGGGCTCGGTATGCATTTAGATACTCCAGCAAGTCTCGTTTGAAGTGTGTCGGAGACTCCCCTGCTGTGTCAGGGCTTCCCTCTGGTAACCGTGGGTACAGAGGACTCATCCATAGTCTGGGGGAGATGCAGAGGGATGTATTATGACAGAATTTATTGCATGATAAAGACAGAAAAATAAAATAAATAATGCAAGAAGGAAAGAAAAAAGAGGTCATTTATCGTTGTGCATGTATCTGCTGTTTTATGCCAGAAAGGAACAAAAGACACAAGAGGAGGGTAGATAGAGGATTAAAAAAGGGAAAGCTGATAGATTTACTGATTGAATGAAAGAGAAACAAAGAAACAATGTGAAAAGTGAGGAAATTGAGAAGGAAAGAAAACGAAGAAAAAAGATGGAAAGAAAGAAGGAATTGGATCGAAAGGAAGGCAGAAAGAAAAAAGAAAGTGAAAAAAGGAGAAAAGAAAAGATGGAAGAAGGGGAAAAGATTGAAAGAATTTATTGCATTTTCCTTTCAAATAAACACTGACAATCTTTTGTGTTCAGCCGGACCCACAAAGTGTTTGTTGCCAGAAAAATGATTGCGTTTATGATTGTGGGTGAAAAAAGGATTTTTCCATGCATGCCTCCAAACAGACTGTTGGCATGTAATTAGCGCCTGATGGTTGTGTTAGAAACTGTGTGATCCCAAGATGCTGCCGTTTGTTGTAAATCTTTAACAGTGAGCGTTGGAGAACTTTCATTTTCTCTTGCCATCCACCTCACTGTGCGTGGTGGTAAGGACCTTGCGTCCTTGTCCAGGCTTGTTTACTACTGTTCTGGTGGTTTGAAATTCCTTCATGATTCCTCTGACAGTAAATATCAGCAGGGGCAGGCGAGGGACGATTTTCTTGTAGCCATTGCCTGACTTGTGAAGGTTAACACGTCTTCCTGACTTGAATGGCGTGTTCCTTTATCTTTCCCATGTTGAAGACTGGATAAGAGAAATGGCTTCTGTGTCACGTCATATTTATACGCCAGGAAACAGGAAGTGATGAATTACGAATTAACATGCTCATAGATACTCTGTTCAACTTTATAAACTACTGTAGAAATGACAGAAATACTTCAATTACATTTATTTCCTAGGACTTTTGGGGGCGCCAGTAATTGTGGAACAGTTGATTTTATGGAAAATAATTATTTCTGAACCAGGGATTGTTTTTCTCCCCTAAAATTCACTTAAGTTGAAGGTTTTTCTACAATTTTCAGTGTGAGAGTACCATCTGCAATAAAAGTGTACATTATTTTAGGGCTTTTAACAGATCTTAACCAGGGGTGCCAATAATTATGGAGGTCACGGTAATTATTTATAATTATTACGCAATTGCAGGTACTTTGTTGGGAAACTTAGCATATTTATTAATGAAACACAGAAATCTTTACTTTTATTTCCATGGAAACTGTATTTTTTAAAATCACACTGAAGACAAAGTGGATCAATTAAAGCTGCAAGTTAAGATGCAAACTGGTGAGTTAATTATGATGCAAAAGAAAGGAAGTTTCAAAGTGAGATTAAAATAAAATGCAAGTACAACCACTTCTTTTCCTTTCGTTTTTTTCCCGTTCTCGAGAGTCACCACAACGAATCATCTAATTCACACATTTGATTTAGCATGGGTTTTTACGTCGGATGCCCTTCCTGTCACAACCCTTTAGCAAGGGATAGAAACACGCTGACGGTAGGAGGTATAGAAGTGTCTAGGTGAGGTAGCAGTAGATTTTCTGACAAGAACATTCAACGAGGTTGAGAGTGACCAGATGCTGGAGGAATGGAGGAGAAGTGTGCTAGTGCCCATTTTAAGAACAAGGGAGACGTGCAGAGTTGTGGCAACTTCTTCTTCACTACACTTATCCCTTAACATCTGGGGATGTTTTTGGGGCGCCTTCATGGCGAGACTTGGGCTGATTTGGCCTGGCAGCACCCATCCCTCTCCAGGTCGTAGAAACACGCTGACGGCTTTACAACTACGCTTTCGAAAGTCAGCAATGGTTCTTTTACATGAACCTCTCACCAAAGACAGTGAGAGACATGGCCCGCCTTTGATAAGTTAGCTGCACTGGGAGGACAGTGACAACCTTGTGGGGACTCGAACCCCCAACCTTAGGATCAACGATCCGGCACCCTATCCACTAGACCACCACTGCCTTTTGCAAGTACAACCACAACTGTGTGAAAAAGCAAAAGGATGGAAAAAAGACCAACAACGAAAGCAAAAAAGAAAATGAACAAAAGAATGAATTAATGGAAAATTGAAATAAGGAAACATAGGGAGAAAGGAAAAAGGAAGAAATTAAATCAAACAAATGCATAAAATAAGAAAATATAGAAGGAAAGGAAAGCTCATTACACTGTAGTCAAATTACAGTGATCAGATCTGCTTGAGAGAAGTCTCCATTGGGAAAATGATGACATGCAATATTGTTGAAGCTGTACAAAAGGACACTGGATCCAAAGCCAGTATTGTTGCTGATGGTGACACCATGGAGCGCTAATGGTGATGAGTGAATACAGTGATGAGCAGTTAAAGTGCTGACAGTGGTGACGGCGTTGAGACCTGACATTGATGGTGCTAAACAGTAATGGTGTTGATGGTAATGATTGTGTTGAGTACTGAGAGTGCTGATGATGCAGCAGTGTTGAATGGTGATAGTGTTGATGGGACTGACATCAACAGTGTTCATTGTGGTAACGGTTGATGGTGCTAAATTATGACACTGCTGAGGGAGCTGTGGGGTGATGGCGTGATAAGAGTGAAGGTGACAGATTGCTGATTAAACTGTACAACTGGTCCAAGGGAAGGAGAGGCTCATTCGTCTACAAAGCACAATATTTATGCACAAAACTGAATATTGATACAACCTCAACTACTAATACAGTTATAAAAAAAACTCACTTCCTTTTAAATGGCCATTTTTACCATGATCTGAGATTTAAATTTTTATCCTTGTTAGATACTTCGTTTTACGAAAATGATATTCAAATTTTAAGTTTTTTGATGTCTTCATGTCCCATCTTTTATATATCTTAGCAATATCTCTTAACAAAATGTTTAAAAGGAGGAATGTTTTATCTGAGTACTATACATTATGCAATATTTTAATTTTTATATTTTAATTTTTATATTTATATTCTTAAGTACATAATATTGTTTAAAGAGTGTCTCATAAACCTATACTAGGCTGGGTGTATGTAATCTTTTATCCATATAATTTACATTTTTTAAATTCTGTATTCATACACGTGACACTTTAATAAACTACATCTGTCTGTCGGTCTGTCTGTCTGTCTGGTGATGGCACTGGGAATGATAGTATTGACACTATTGACACTATTGAGGTGACACTATTGTGGTAATGGTCCTGGGAATGATGGTGTTGATGGTGCTGAACTCTAACACTACTGAAAGGGCGAAGGGGTGATGGTACTGGGGGTTGAAGGTGCTGACATGGTTGAATGATGCCAGTGTTGATTGGTGATGGCATACAATGGTAATGGTGTTGAGGGAGCTCAGGGGTGATGATCTTGAACACTGAGTGGTGACACCGTTTTCTTCTCCAGTTTCTCCCCAACTTATTAAAGTTATAAAAGTATTTAGTTATTTATTATCTCCCTAATTTGGTCATATCCATTTCCCACCCATCAGGTTTTGCCCTCCCTATCAAACAATCACCACCAATCAGGGAGGTGCGAAATCATGCTTACGCCCCTGTATGACATGAAATACAAGCCACCCGCCTCTTTTCGAAATGCGGCACATGCACATTTCGGGATGGTCAAACATACTCGGAGGGAAAGCGCTCTCTGCCCCCTCGTATAAACGAGCTCACCATGATTGGCTGGTGATTGCTGTGAGTAACAGGGAAGCAAGCATATGCCACCCATCTGTCCCGTGAGAGCTCGGCCAATTAATTCCCATGGACTCCTGATCAGAGATGGCTGTGGCATTAACCCGGATTTGAACTTGTGATCTCCAGGTTAATAGTCACGCACCTTGTTGATACAACAATCAAGAGCATAGTGCTGACAATGTTGATGCTGCAAAAACCGAAATTATATTTTCCATTCAACTTTTATAGTTCCAAAACATAAATGCAACTTTTCCAACTGAAATGAAAAGGTAAATGGCAACAGGTTTCATCAGCAATTATTACAGTATTACAGAAAAAAATGTTTTCACTGAGGACCTGAAGAGCTACATGAATAACGATGAGCGAGGGAATAAGGCAGGAATAATGAAATGATACACAGGATTAGATGCAGAATGACAAGGGAACAGCAGCACAATAAGCATGTCTCTTGTACCCTTTTGTGTATGATGTCTGAGAGACGAAAAAAATATGGTACTCGAGAGCTGTCAGGATACAGATGATAGAGGAGCGGACTCATAACGCATTCATAATCAACACAATATCATAAACAAACCCATATTCATTTAACTAGTAACGTTACCAAACTAAATGTCTTCATGAATAGGCTTTACACATCAACAGTAATTTAATTTCTCAACAATAAGAAAATATTTATATATAAATAATTAAAATTCAGCAATAAACCCATTTCATGTCAATTAAATTTAAAATAAATGTATAATTTTAGGTAATAAATAGGTACTTTATTATGGCAATTTACATAAGAGTAAAGCTTTTCTGTACCTTCAGTATGCTTTTGAAGTATCAATTAAAATTATTTTTATGTGTAAAAACTATTTTCATATCATGTAAAATGCAAATAAACAAATACATAAACAAAAAGATATAGAAAAAAATACAAATGCTTAAGATTATATAATTATTACATTCTTCTTATTATTATTATTCATTCATTTTCTGCACTGTTTAATCCTAATTATGGTTGCGGGGAGGTTGGTGCCCATCTCAGCCAACTCTGGGAGAGGGTGGAGTACACAATGGACAGCTCGCCAGGTAATCACAGCATTATTATTATTATTATTATTATTATTATTATCATTATTATGATCATGGTTTGAAATAAGGAACTTACAAATGTATTTCTGATCTCTCAGGGCAAATCTGAACCACCTACCTTCTGTCACTGCATTATATACTCAGAAAGAGAAACACACACACACACACACACACACACAATATGATCCCAGACATCCTTGCACATCATCCAAACACTGAGCTGTAATCAGCAGTTGGCCTGTTTTTAAGCAGCAATTCATTCCTCGCATGCGCTCTTTTGTTACAGGCAAATTGTGCTCCATGCAAACACCATAAACAAACAGTTCAAAACAAAACAAACAACCCCCAAACAACTAATTATCCTCCTGAGAACACACCCAAATTAAGTGGCAGTTTATGGACAGTGTGTGTACGGAGTGTGACTGATTATTGAAGAAAAAAATACCTCTGCTCTATTTTATTAAAATCTATTTGGAATAAATCAGCTTCATTGAAATTTCCAGAATGCATCTGGTTTCCATGTTGTCATGGCAACTGCCCCCCAAAACACACACACACACACACACACACACACACACACAAATGAATGCTAAAACTGTCAGGCTGGAACAAAGTGCCTACATATAATCAGATTACAGAAAACTTCTGAGGAGATCAGCAGTCCAAAAATATATAAATATCAAAGCTTTGGCATTACCCCTGTGTCTTCTGGTACCAGTCAACCTGGATAAGGTTCGATGTCAGGATGATGACTCTGAAGCCTTCCTCGTACCACAAGAGCATCATCTTCCTGATAACACAGCACAGAGTTCATAACGTTCATATTCTACAGTACACATATGCTTGTCTGCACTAAAAACAAGGTACATTTTCATGACAGTAGATAACAATATTTTATACATTTCTCAATTGAACATAAAATTTTTAGTATATAAACATTAGCAGTTATATAAACAGTAATCATGGTAAAGAAAGATGCTAAACAGAAGGTTATCAATAAAATAATAACTTCCTTTGTAAATACATTTTTATTGTCAAGACTTTTATTGTCAGACTTGTAATACTATTAATAATATTAACAATAGCAACAACAACAACAACAACAATTATTACAGTTTGACAACCCAAGTAAATATTCAGTATATGCATAACACACTTCAGTAATGTGTGACAGGGGATGTATTACCATCTCAAAGATTATTATAATACCAATATTAAACACACACACACACACACACGCGCGCGCGCACACACTCTCACATTTTTTATTTATAAAATTTAATATTTATAGTTCAAAACTGGTGACATTTCAAGAAATCACAGAAGATTACTTCTGTATTTGTTTTAGATGTACTTGGTATTACAGACTCATTAACACTGCAATATTTCAACATTTCACACTCAGGTTCCCGAAGGTATCACTGATGTGATTTATGTGGTTATTAACCTCAAACAGTCACATGAGTGCAATCATGAAACGTTCTGTGTGAACAGTTATAAATAAATGTGCCTTGGTGCACCAGATGATCAAAGGTCTAATCCGCTTGAGAAGAGGTCCAGTCCACCTGTGGTGGGTGGGATTGTGTCAGTAATTTTTTATTTACTTCATTACATGGTAAAGGGGAATAAAACCTGCTCCAATATCTTGTGCTTCCTTCCACTGATTCGCTCCTGAATAAAACATGTTGGCCCTTTTACATACAGTCAGACTGGGAATGCGCACTATTACTATTCAGCATTCCGTTTAATGTCACTGAAGCAGAAATCCTGCTGTTTAGTCAGACCACAGTGAAGAGTATGTCGATGCAACACCCTTTTCAGTGGTTAAACACATTGTTCTTCCCATTGCTGTTCAATTCTAGTTTCTGTTTGGTCAGAAAATGATTCAAGATTCTTTACAATCATTAAAAGGTTAAAAAGATACAAGTTAAAAAGATACAAATGAGACAATAAACTGCAACTTATGCTGTCATTGGACAGAATATAAACACATGTAAATTCTGTACACAAAACTTTAAAAATATAAAATATAAATATAAACTTAATATGAACACTGGGACATACAATATGTAAATAGTGGCACTCTGAAATGGAATAAATAAATAAATAAATAGCAGCAGCAAGGTAGATAAACTGGAATTTAAATGTCCAAATTGAATAAACTAGAATGTACATGCGAATGTAAATGTTATAAATGTAAATGAAAATGTTAAAGATCCAAATATAAATTTTGATGATGTAAATGTAGGTAACGGTTTAGTAAAACCAGCAGCTTGAAGAGGAGTGCGGGTTTGCAGCGTTTTAATAAGCTTTTTAACTCCGCCCCAAATGGAGTTTTGGTAATTAAATTGAGATATTGTAATTACTGGCATTTGTGAATCAGTTTTTTCTGCACACAAAATCTCAACCACATCTGTGTATGGATTTTCACTAAATTGATGGGGACACTACTTTATCTGAATCCCAGAGATTATTTGAATTTGGAACATCATAGTCATATCATGGTCAGAGCAAGGTTACAAAATTTTTGGAAAAGAATGCTTTTAACTTTAAATTAGTTCCAATAGACAAGCCATTACTTTGAATCACGAATCGGAAACCATATATGTATGCTCCAATGATTGTGTTACCTTGAACCTTGCCTCACCATAAAAGGTCAAACCCCAGCCAGCTTGATAAAACCTTTAAGAAAGAGTTTTTTTTTGCTGCTGTGGATATGATCAAACTAGCGACAAAAAACTCAATTGTATACAACGATAAATACAATCGTATGTAGTCTAGACCAGGGGTCGGCAAGCTTTGCCATTCAACGAGCCATTTGGACCCGATTTCCACAGAAAAGAAAACACTGGTAGACGCAAATGTTTTTTTGACATTTAAAATCAAATAACATTGCATATAGTGTTTTGTCCCCCTTTTCCTTTATTTTAATATAAAAAACACCAGGTTGTATTGATTTTAACGGCTGCAGAGACAATTGCAATTCTCCTTGCAACAAAAACATTTAGATTTAAAAAAAGACGTTGAATAAAAAGTTATTGGTAAAGGTGCTGGATCACTGATCCCATGGCTAGGGTTCAAGCCCCACCTCCACGAGTTGTTACTGTCCCCCCAGTGCAACTAACTGGCGGACCAAAGGCGGGCCATGTCTCTCACTGTCTATGGTGAGAGATTCGTGTAAAAGAACCATTGCTGACTTTCAACAAGGGTAGCTGCATAGCCGTCAGTGTCTTCCTGTCCTGCTATGGGCTGGCGAGCGGTCCAGGGTGTACTCTGCTCCTGCCTGGAGCCAACTGGGATGAGCGCCAGCCTCCCCGCGATCCTAATTAGGATTAAGCGGTTGAGAAAATGGATGAATGTGTTTGAGTCCTTCTTGTATTTTTATAAAGAAAAGGAATAGCTATCCCACGAAGGAAGGGACAGGGTGCAGCCAGATGTGTCAACGGGTTGGGTAGCCTACCTCAGCATCACTCCCTTAGTGGGATCTTCTTTTTCTTTATTCATTATATTAATGTTGTTTTGTCATAATTTTATTTTTCAAAAACGAAAACAACACAGAAAGGTATATGAAGACTTATTTTAAGAAAAGGAGCCTGTTCAACATTCTTTTAGAATGCTTAATGCTGCACTGACCGCCCCATTCTCAGAGTGAAGACTGAACCACATCCAGTCTTTTATTTTGTTATTGGAGAAGAGTTATTTAATTTGGACATTGTTGTGCATAAACCAAATCGCATGCACTGTCTCTTACTTCAGATGTGATTTCCGTTCTTGGATTACAAACCCCGACGGAAGAAGAATCTCTCGCTCGCTGTGCTGCTGCTGGAATGGCGAGAGCACTCCTTACCATGAGCACAAGGGCTTGGAAACACCGTGACATGCTCCCTCCACCAACACAGCAGATCCAAAACACTGACACTCTCAATGTAACTGATTAATATAACGATAGCCATGTCCACAAGAACACACACAAAAAATCACCCCACCCACACCAAATAAATATCCGTCCACACCCATGACTGTTCATTTTCATCTATGTAATTTTCAACCCTAAAAAAGCATTTTTGCAAGGTTACCCGCTGGGTACCTGTGGGTACCCAACCGTTGCAGGACTCTGCATTAGGCAGATTCTCCCGTCATTCAGGTGAAAGCTGGTTTAACTCTCTACCTCTGGGAGCCCGGAGTGCTTCCGTTGTGAGTAAATAAGCAGCAGTTTCTTTTTGGAGTTGTTTTTGGTTACGTGGTGGTTTTTGCATATGAAGCGTGTTTGTACCCGTCAGCCACCGTTACGTACACATTCGTTATTTTTGAAAGCCAAGGTGCCGCATCAGAGAGGTGAAAGAACCGCATGCGGCTCCAAAGCAGCGACTTACCGACCCCTGGTCTAGACCCTATAATAAGATTAGTACATGGGTGATTAACACTGGTACCCATAAAGGGCCAATTTGCAACATCATTCAAGCTGTATGATGGAGGTACCCTGCAGTCCATTAGTGCTTTCTATTATATGCTATTGTTTCTATAGAAACAGCTCATTAGTATGCTGAATGGCAACACAAGTATGTCTAACTGTTGACACAGTTAAGTTTAAGAATAAACTAGAATAAAGAGAGGCGATGAAATAAATGCCTATTGGTAGTGTAAAGTAAATGAACAGGAACCAACTTGTTTCACATGAACTGTAACTATAATTATATAAAACATACGTTTATTGAAAACATATTAGCATTGGGAAACTGCAGTGATACAAAAGAATAAAATGCTTAAAATTCAGACATGTGTTTATTGGAGAAATGTTGACCTTTGCAGTAACTCAATGTGTTTTATTATTACTTATTACACAGACTCACACCCGCAAAACAGCCACGGCAACTCAAGGTATTAAAATTCTACCCTAAACCATAATTTGTCAGAAATTGATTCATAAAGTAGCTTGAAAAGGCATTCATACCCTTGAACTTTTTCACATTTTTTCATATTGCAAACAAAAATGTATTTTATTGGGATTTTATGTGATGGACCAACACAACGCAGCACATAATTGTGAAGTGGAAGAAAAATGATACATGGTTTTCAAATTTTTTTACAAATAAAAACCTGAAAGGTATGACGTGCATTTGTATTCAGCCCCCTTTATGCTGATAATGCGCAATAAAATCCAGTTTAACCAATTACCTCCAGAAGTCTACTAATTAGTCCACCTTGGTGTATCGAATCTCCTTATAAATACAGTTGCTCTGTGAAGGCCTCAGAGGTTTGTTAGAGAACATTCGTAAACAAACACCATCAGCAAGGAGAGCACTGATCAGAGAAGCAGCCAATAGGTCCATGGTACCTCTGAATGAGCTGCACAAATTAAGGAAAGCTGTAGCATAAAGATTAGAGAAGTGGCTTTGAGACCAAACAGTTGCTGATTTGATTCCCGAACTAGCAGGAAAAATGTGTGGGAGTGGGGGAGTGAGCAGCACATTTCTTTCCTCCACCAGGCATGTGATTTGACCATTACCAAAATATCTGAAAATCAGAAAAAATGCTATTTCATGACACTGAAAGAGCTCTAGAAAGTTTAATTTCTAATCTCCATATACATCCCTGAACTTGTGGGTTTATCATGTGGGATTCCAACACTAATCAAAGTGTCACAGTCACAAATCAAATAGTTACCCTCCAGTCACAAATCAAATAGTCACTCTTATAGATATGTCCTGCCTCAAAACACTATTATCAACAGTCATTGTCTTTAAACACAATCTGGAAACAAACTATACACATGACATGCTATAAATTATATAAGTTTTTTGAAATAATGTTTCTTTGTCTTTAGTGCTTTAGCATGGCACTTTCTTGCTTCTTTTTGCGCAGCCTAAAATGTCCTTCTGGAGGCTGCTTTAGAAAGTTTGTTGTCCTTCTGGATGCTGAGGCGTTTCGGTTGAGGCTCAGATTCATAGTTTTACATTTCCAATATTAATGAGCTAATTACACGAGCACACACTCCCGCTGCTGTTTAGAAACACTGAATAACAATGCCTATTTACATAAGTTAATTACGAAAAACTGGTGAGTTAATGCAGCAATAATTTATTTATTCTAAACAGCAGAAAAATGGTTCAGTGACCATGGAGTCGGCTCATTTGATTCAGTTCACGGAATAAACACATGAACGTCCTACGCCTAAAACATGCATGCATTCACAATAATTTGAAAAATATAATCGGAAACTAGACAAGAAAATTCTCAAACATACCTCAAAATTAACTACTCGATCGGCGACAGGAACTGGTTATTTCACTGGCTCTTTTCTTTGCACGGAAGTTTCTGGTCGAACGGCAAACAAAGGGTTAAGTCCGTAGGGTACTGGAATCTTCACTTGAACACCAAATGTTCCGGCAATTGAATAATTTGTTTTCCTTAATTCCAGTTTTTTTTTTTTTACACGTTTCTTGCTTTTCGCGTTGCTGTCAAGCGCCTTAAAACCCCTTCCACTGTAGTCGATAGTGTCTTTACACCACGTACACAATGCCTTCCCAGGTTGATTGATTTTACGTAAGAAGTCACCGAACAAGTTCGTCACCTTCTTTTTACCTACGAATGCTACAATTTCCTTTTCAATCCATTCCCACCTAAACTTGTTTTTCACGACTTTGTCTATTTCTTTGATTCGAGTAGAATCTTTTCTCTCGATCACCGACATGCTTTCGATAGCTGAACAGATTGGAAGTGGCGCAAATATCTACGTACATGTTTCAACATCAGTGACTGGCTATTAGAAAGCCATCAGCCGACACCTTTCAAGAGAGGTCATTTTATGCAAAACTCGAAACGGAATAAAAGCGGAATAGGATTTTTTGACATATTCGGCGTGGAAAAATTGGATTTTTTTCTTTTTTGTTTTTTTTAAACTGGGCCAATGAAAAAATCGGAATTCCGCGAATTCATGGAAAAAACACATGCCTGCTCCAAATAAATGGCTGAAATGACGTTGAGCAAGGCACCTAACCCAACTACTCTCCGGATGCCCTCAATAGGTGTGGCAGCCCACTACTCTGGGTGTGTGTGCTCACCTTGGATAGGTTAAATGCAGAGGAAATAATTTCCCTTACAAGATTAAAACAGTTGATCTATATATATATATATATATATATATATATATATATATATATATATATATAAATTAAAAGCCAGACCCACAGCTCAGGGTGATGAATCTGTTCACAGAACTATTAGTCATGCACTCCAAAAATTGGGCCTTTATGGAGTTGCAGGATGAAAGCCACTGTTGGAAAAAATGTCATAAGAAGTTTCATATTGAGTTTGCTGCAAGTCATGCTGGGGACACATGAAAAATGTGGAATAAGGTGCTCTAATCAGAAAAGACCAAATTGTAATTGTTGGCCTAAATGGAAAAAAAAAGCTATGTGAAGTGGAAAACTAACACCATTGTTAGGATTGTCATCATGCTGTGGGGATACTTTTCTTCAGCAGGGACAGAGAAGCTGACCAGAGTTGATGGGAAGATGGATGGAGCCAAATACAGGGAAATCTTGGTAGAAAACTTGTTAGGGTCTGCAAAAGACTTGAGACTACATTTGTGGTTCACATTCCTTCAGGACAATGACTCTACAGATAACAGTCAGACCTACAGTGGAATAGTTTAGATCAAAGAATATTCATTTGTTAGAATTTCCCAGTTACAGTGCAGACCTAAATTCAACTGAGAATCTGTGGCAAGACTTGAAAATTCCTACTGACAGACTCTATCCATTCCAATCTGACTCAGCTTGAGCCATTTCTCAATGAAGAATGAGCAAAATTTTCAACCTCTCGATGTGGAAAGCTGATAGAGACATAGCCCACAAGACTTCCAACAGTAGTTCACAAGGTGTTCACCCAGGGGCTAAATTCAAATGCACGTCACATGTTTCAGATTTTATGTAAAAAAAAAAAAAAATAAAAAAAAAAAATAATAAAATAAAATAAAATAAAAAAATTACAAAGCTGTTGTATCATTTTCCTTAGACTTCACAATTATGTGGCACTTTATGTTGGTCTGTCACATAAAATCCCCAAAAATACATTTACGTTTGTGGTTGTAACATCAAAAATCAGAGATGAAAATGTTGACAGAGATGAAAATGTTGAGGTTCTCTCTGGGAGTAACGAGGATGGATAGGATCAGAAATGAGTACATCAGAGGGACAGCCCATGTAAGATGTTTTGGAGACAAAGTCAGAGAGACTAGATTGAGATGGTTTGGACATGTACAGAGGAGGGATAGTGGATATATTGGCAGTAGGATGCTGAGGTTGGAACTACCAGGCAGAAGGCCTAGAGGAAGACCAAAGAAGAGATTTATGGATGTGGTGAAGGAAGACATGAAGGTCGTTGGAGTAAGAGAAGATGCAGAGGACAGGGTGACATGGACGCAGATGATTTGCTGTGGGGACTCCTGAAGGAAACAGCCGAAAGGAAAAGAAGAAGTTGTAACATCAAAAATGTGGAACGCTTCAAGAAGTTTGAATACTTTTGTAAACCACTCTAAATGCGATTACTGATGAGGGAATGCCAGAGAGGGAAATTTGTCTCCTTTCAGTGCAGCAGATCCTTCAACTTGGATTGGATCAAAAAAGAAAACTGGCATTTTACGTATAACTTAACTCAGTGCTTCTCAAATAGTGTGTGTGTGTGTGTGTGTGTGTGCGGGGGGTGATGTCAGGGGGAGGGGTATGACCCTGGGAAACATGCTTTTCTAGAATAGTGTACGAAAATTAAGGGGAAGTGCACCTCCACTGCAGTAGTTGGCAGTGGCAATCTCATTGCCATGCTATGGTGTAGCGGTTTTTCACACGAACAAACGATATGAAGTGCAGTAAACAACCCCTCAAGAAACAACACGGAAATTTTTCTAACAAGAACGAAGAGAAAGTTGGAGAGAGAGAGAGAGACGGCAATATTGAGACATAAGTAAGTTAAATGAGTTTAAATAATGATGTACAGTCAGCCCCCTACTTCTGAAATTAATCCATTCCAGCGCCTTTTTCGTAAACCGGGAGTTTCGTAAATAGGGGCGCATTTTACATGGAAAAATGCGTAATTCGTTCCAAGACTCCCAAGACTACCCCATGAACCCTTTAAAATGATAAAAGTACACACATTTTGTACGAAATATGTATGAAATATGTGTAACAAGTAAAATAAATTATTTATTAAACCATTTAAACATTTTATTAACATATTTATTAATTAAACCATTATTAAACATTTTTTATTAACACACATACACACACACACACACACACACACACACACACACACACACACACAATACAGTACACATTAAATGTGCATTGTATCTACATTAAATGTTTATAGTGGCACTTGAATGCGGGCCCCGCCCACAAGCAGGACTCTGGAGCATTATAAGACATGGAATTCAAAGCGCATTCCCTGCTTGACAGATCAGAGGTCCAAACTCAATTTTAACTTGATTCCTTGAGGGATCGGCGATCCACATGAGCTGCGTTTTGCTCATATGCACCACATTTATTAAACATTTACTGAATTAAACTGAATTAAACAACTTAAAAAACTAAACTAAAAACTAAAGAGTTCAGCCTCCTTTCATCTCTGACTGACTCTGTAGGCAATCTCTCTCTCTCTCTCTCTCTCTCTCTCTCTCACACACTCACATTCACACACACACACACACACTCACATACACACACACACACACACACACACACACACACAAAACTCAGGCCCTGCCCACATGCAACGCGCGGCTGACGGAACAATTCTATTTAAATGTTTCAATGGATGGGATGTTTTATTTAAAGAGGAATTACAGTACCTGTTTGAAAGATCAGAGGTCCTCATTCAATATTAACTTGCTTCCTTGCGAGATCGGAGGTCTTCTTCCACAGAGCACTCTGTTTTTATATTGTGCCGAAATAATCACCTCCGTCACTGTATTTCCGCTTTAAGGTCTCCTTCTGGTTCAATATCGTTCCGATTGTAGAGGGGTTTTGGCGATAACGAAATATAACGCTGCATGATCAATCTCAAAACAAGCCAACAGTCAACTCTCCTTCACGCGTGTGACAAACAGGAAGTATAGGTACAGGAAGTATGGGTAACGTCAGCTGCCTCCTGGCCAATGGGAAGCCAGCGGGGCAGGATGTTGGGAGACAGCCAATGAGAGAGCAACTCGCGCATCGTGTAAAATTTTGATTGGCGCGTTTGAATTTTGAATGGCGCATTTGGCGCTTTTTGTAAGAGGAGGTTGTTTTCGTATCCCGGGGACGAAAACTTAGGAAAATGTTTTTCGTAACCCGGAATTTTCGTACCCAGGGCGTTTTGTAAGTAGGGGGCCGACTGTATTTGTTTTTATTTCAGGCACGTTGGTATACTTTAAATCTTTTCTGGTACAGATTAAAAAACAATGTTAATGAAGTTTTTTCTTTATTGTAAGTTGAACTATATTTCTTTCTATTTTTGTTTTTTGATGTTAATAAAAATACACAATGTTATGCAGCGGTGTACTAATAACAATTTAATAGACAAATAATACTATTTATAGTCGCTTCCGGGGGGGTGGGGGTGTCCTTCCTAGAGGGGGCGCCAAAGAAAATAATTGAGAAGCACTGACTTAACTGCACATTTGACTTGATTCATCTACTGGTAGTTTGTTTTTATACTTTACACAGAAAGGTACTTGTTTTGCTCAACTTTGGGCTTTCATTCATAACCATCTAAACTTTATCTACTATTCAATATGATGAACAATAAAAGAAACATCATTTAACAACAGTTAATAGGAAAGTTTTTAAATAAATTGTTACGCTACCTTGTAAATATTCTAACATTCACAAGGTAGCTTAACAAATTATTTCAAAATTTTCCAATTGACTGTCATTTTTTTTAAGAACCATTTGATAAGTACAAAATTCAATAAATACTTTTTATAACTTAATGTAACACTTAATAAGAAAAACAAAAAGAACACAGTATTTTTGATGGAACAGATAACGAAGGTGGAAGTTGATATAAAATGTATTCAGTTGTACAGGAAAATGTTCCCCCCGGTGTCCTACATTAAGACCCTTTGTTGCTGATTGGCTGGAATAGTGTTGAATAGTCATTGAATATTGAATAGTCATTGAATAGTGAATAGTCATTCTCTGAGCGACAGTGAATGTTTCCCCTCTACAGTGTAATAGCTTTGTACAAACACTGGATTTTTTCATTGTTCATGTTTACCACGAGGACAAATTCACATGAACTGATAAGAATTAATGATACCACCTTTTATGATTAATTCAAATAAACCTGGCAGTGTAATTAGGAATCAGATTTGCTGAAGAAACTGGTTATAATATAGATATGCTGATACATTTGATTTGAACATAATTTCAGAGGGAGGTACTTACGTGTGATGAGTCCCGAAGGCAAGATCCAGCTTGGCCTATTAAAAACAAACAATTTTAATTAACCTAAAATCAATAATTGTTTTGCTGCCAGGTTAGAAACTGAAAAGCACATCAGGATCATATTATAACAAAGGTACAGCAAGTATGAAATAAAACCAGGCATCATCCTGAGGGGGTTTATTTTACAATAATGATGGCTCACAAATGTTATATTTCTTCTTCACACAAGTACTTACAAAACATAGACTTTAAAAAATTATTTTACCTCTTCTGCTAATGACAAGCTCAATGGCAGCCATTCTTATAAGAAAAAACAAAAACAAACAAAAAACCCAAAAAACAAAACAAAACAAAAAATAGTCTGATAAATGCCATAATTGACCAATAATAAATAATTATTCAATTGAGCCATGTAATAGATACTATATAAAATGTATATTGTTATAATGTAATAACCATATAAGTCATAATAGCCTGGACATATGATAGCATGAAAAAATTTTACCATTAGCATTTCTAATGTGAAACTATACCGTATTGCTTTTTATCTGGTAGAGTAGCATAGCACTTGCTTCCTCACTACTCACAACACACATGTTTTTATCACATTTCAGCTACATTTTATTTCTCAAATGATTTCAAAGACCTGCATTTAAAGCTGGGAATGCTCTTTCTGATCTCCTGAAGCAGTTTCCTGAGCACTTTCTTCAGCTGCTGTTAATATTGCGGGTCATCACAGCTCAGCTCAGCTGGCAAAAGACATTTTCTGTCAAAATTCCCTGAGGTCCAAAGAACATCTGGAAGACTTTATTTTCCAAATACAATCTCAATCTTGCAATTTGGTACAGGCTCTGATTTCCAGTAATTATCCTGATATCAGGACCACCATTTTGTTGATGTTTTTACTATTATTAAACATAAATCTGACACGTATAGCTTTTTGTATTGCTGGAGAGAATTCTTCTTCTTCTTTTCTTTTCGGCTTTTCCCTTCAGGGGTCGCCACAGCGAATCATCTGCCTCCATCTCACTCTATCCTTTGCATTTTCTTCTCTTACACCAACTACCTTCATGTCCTCCTTCACCACATCCATGAATCGTCTCTTTGGTCTTCCTCTAGGCCTTCTGCCTGGTAGTTCCAACCTCAGCATCCCAATACCAATATACTCACTATCCCTCCTCTGTACATGTCCAAACCATCTCAATCTAGCCTCTCTGACTTTGTCTCCAAAACGTCTTGCTCTTCCCCTGATGTACTCATTCCTGATCCTACATTTATTAGAAAAAAAATAAGACAAGGTGAGTGGACTACTCTGACCATTTTAAAGTTGTAGACACCCTCTGGTGGAGAGAAAACGCATCACACCCTTCACAGTCCCTTAGGAGAAAGATTTGAATTTTTTTAACATACTGTATTATTCAGACAAGGGAAATTAGGCTAAGTATTTAACCTATCCAAAATTAACACAAACACACACACACACACACGCGCGCGCACACACACACACACACACACACACACACACACACACACACACACACACACACACAGAGCAATGGGCAGCCAAATTGTAGTGGCTGAAGAGAAGTTGGGGTTAGTTGCCTTGCTCAAGAGCACTTCTGTGCCCTGTACAGTTTAGTGCTTTCCTTGCTCTATCACTCCCTCTTGAAAGCATGAGGAGTTGATTAGATAATTAGTTAAATGAGGTGTGCTGGGAACATGGGAAACACTAAAATGTGCAAGGCAGGGGGTCCTTTTAATAGCCTCATTTCCCAAACCACTTTATTCAAATAGCGAAGAGATTGAAGCCCATCCCAGTTGGCACTGAGCAATGGTGGGGTACACCCTCAGCAGCTCACCTGAGCATCACAGAGAAAACAAACACACAAGCATTCACATTCACACTTGGGAACTTTTGAGATTTTCGACTTAGCCTCATGTGCATGTCTTTTGCATTTTGTCAGAGTACTTGGAGAAATCCCACACAAGCACATGGAGAACATGCAAACTTCACACAAGCTTACTCTCACTGAGCCGGGACCCTGTTGCTGTGAGGGGGAAGCACTAATTTTTCCGATCAGAATTAGATTCTTCTGTTTAAATGAGAGTAATACTAAATCACTGTTCTCTTTACTCAACAATTTCATCCATCCTTCTATAACTCCCTTATATCATTCTTTGTAAACAAAATTCACAAGATCCACCAACTTCTCTACCTCTTCACTTAGTTTGTCACCTGAACTTCACTTTACGACTCAACTATTTTCCACCTTCCAGCTCCCCACTCACTCAGAAATTTTTGACCTCATCAGAAAGTCCAAGTCATCCACCTCTTAGCTTGACCCCCTTCATACAGTTTTGTTCAGAGCCTGTCTCCCCAGTCTGGTCCCCAACATTTCTACCATCATCCACTCCTCTCTCACCACCGGAACTGTTCTTATATTCATCAAGACCGCTGTAATTACTTCAATATTGAAAAACCCTTGTGCTCATCCAACCAACCTCAATAACTTCTATCTGAATTCAAATTTATCCTTTATCCCCAAAATTCTTGAAAAAAATAGTTCCTACCCAGCTTCACTCTGACAATAACCTATATGACAGTTTCAGTCTGGTTTCGACCCCTTCTGTAGCCACAGCAATTACCCATACAAAGATCACCAACGACCTCCTCAAGGCAGCTGACTCTATTTACCATGCACATTCTTTTTGATCTGAGTGCGGCTTTTGATACCATATTCCACACCACCCTCCTTAATAGATTATCCTCCATTGTTATCACAAACACCCCATTAGACTGGTTCAAATCTTACCTCTCAGGCTGCACTCAGTTCATCAAACTCATCTTTCACATGCAATCCTTCCTCTGTCACTAAAAGTTTCTCCCAGGGCTCTGTCCTGGGGCCCCTTCTCTTCATCATTTATCCCTTTGACAATACTTCCGTAAACACAAAATGTATTTCCACTGCTACTCGGATGACACCTAACTCTACCTCACCAGTAAGCCAATTTCCAATCTCCCACCCCCTTCTCTCTCTGCCTGCATCACAGAAATAAAGCCTGATTCTTTTTCAACTTAAATTTAACAGTGGAAAACTGATATCTGCACCAAATCTACACTATCCAAAACTGACAGATCTTCTCTCATAATTCACAACTCCTCCGTCTCCCCCTCTTCTGAGGTCAAGAGTCTGGGTGTCATCCTCAACAGCACTCTATCATTCCAATCTCACACCAGTAACATAACCTGGTCTGCATATTTCAATCTACACAAGATTAATCATCTTCAACCTTCCCTCACCCTTCATACCACTGCTATCCTTGTCCACAGCCTTATCATCTCCTGCTTGGATTATTGCAACTCACTTTCCTTTGGTCTCCCTCAAAACTCTCTCCATAAACTTTAACTGGGCCAGAATTCATTATCAAAACTCCCTTCATCCATCACATCACTCCTGTTCTCCAGCAGCTTCACTGGCTCCCGGTCAAGTTCCGCATCTAGTTTAAATCCTCCTGCTAACCTTTATAGTCATTCATAACCTTGCACCTCTATATATTTTTTGAACTCCTTCTTGTTTCCTCTCGCACCCTCAGAGCTTCCCTCCTCTATTGATCTGTCTGTCCCCTCCGCCGACTCACTACAATGGGGATCGGGGCATTCAAGGGAACTCATTACCATCTGACCTCAGGAACGCCATCTTTCCTCCACTTTAAATCTGGACTCAAATCCCACCTATACAAAATTGTTTATTCCATCTGATTTAAAATAGCCTGACTGATTTTATTCTGTTCTTTCATCTTATCTATTTTGTATAGTTTCTGTGCTTTTGTTGTCTTTAATCTGTTCAGTGACCAGGACTTCCAAGAAAGGTGTCTTTAAATAAAATTTATTATTATTATTTTTATTAATAACCATTATGTCACAATGTCACCCTGTCCCTTAGGGATTTAGAGCAAATCTCAACAAAGGGTTTAAAATCCGAACCTGACAGAAGCGAATGTGGCTGTAGGGCTGAGCCTGCTGGATGAGGCGAGCCTTCGACTCTCGCTTCTCTCCGTGCACGATAGTTAGAGGATTATTCCTACAAAATAAATAAATTTAAATAAGATTAGAGAAACAGATCTGTGAAATATTGAAAACTGGCTTCAGTAACTCAGATTATTGCAACTGTAATGGAATCATGGGTTTAACGTCAGTAAAACGTTCTTTTCCAGAAGTGAGGGTTGGATAATACTCAATAAGATGATCATCATGATTTTCATTTCCTTCATGTTTCAGTTATTTTTTTCTTGTGCATGTTAAAAAATCTCATTTTATTTTAGAAAAATTAAACTGATCATTGAACTTGATCAACATTCAGCGATATAGCATCTCATTACACAGCTTATTTGAATACCTGCTTATGATTGGTCAAGAACAGTATTCAGTGGTTTATTATGTCTTCAAAACGGTGCGCAAACATTTGCTCACAGGACAAATGCTCATAACCTTAAAAGAAAAAATGGATATTTGCTCACATCTTTTTTCTTTGTTCTAATAAATGCATAATACAAAAAGATCCCAATGTGTTATAAAAATTCTTTATTCTTATAAATACATAATGCTAAATTAACTCAATATACATTAGGATTAGGGTTAGGGTTAGGGTTTAGGGTTATTTTGTGAGCAAATGTCTGTTTTTTCATTACGGTTATAAGCATTTGTCTTGTGAGCATTTGTCCTCTGAGGAAATGTCCTGGAACCCTTCAAAACACATCACTGGTATAACAGTCTGTTGTAGGACGTGTGCCATTAGCTGAAGCGATAATTTTTTAAATTAATAAAACTATTTATAAATGACTAAAATTATTCTGAATTCAGTCCTTTCCAAGTTTCTGTATAATACGTGGGATAATACACCGTGCGTCGATCATTGTCGTTAAATAATCTCCTTCAGGGTGGAGGTTCTGATCCTGATCCACTGTCTGGGATTATTTTGAAACTTGAACAGTATATCTTTTTATTAGTAAATACATTTTTAAAAACTATATTAAAGTTAAATTTATAACTAATGCAAATAAAAATGTATTTTAATATCTCTCACTGACTCATGTTGAACTGCTTTATCGTACTAGGATTGTGTGCCCAACATGCACATAACTATTCATATTCACTTACCTAGTGGCAATTTGGTACAGCCCATTGACCTAATGTGCATGTCTTTGGACTGTAGGACGAAACCGGAGTACCCTAAAGAAACCCACGCACAGGAAGAACATACAAACTCCACACAGAAACGCCCTCATCAAGTCCTGGACTTGGAGCCAGGACCTCCTTGCCATGAGGTGCACGTGCAAACCACTATATCACCGAGCCTTTCAGCTGTAATGTTTAAGCTATAAGTGTAAACTTTAAAAAGTATAATTAAATTTAAGTAAATGTTTACGTCTTATACTTTAATTACTAAATCTCATCATAAAAAAGGGTTACTGTGATATGCTTTATTAATAAAACATAGTTAACTTTCATATCATATCCTACCAGATTAGAAATAAATGGATAATTTCAAGAAGATTAGTGTTATTTAAAGCACCATCAGGTGATTTAGGGTTTACATGGTATTTAATCATTTGAATAATAATAATAGTAATAATAATAACAATAATTTTCTGAACCACTTTAATCCTATTCAGGGTTGCGGGGAGGCTAGCTCCCATCTCAGCCGACTCTATAGCGCGATGGCGGACACCCTGTACAGCTCGCCAGGCCATTGCAGAGCAGAAACACGCTGACAGCTATGCAGTCTTCTCGGGACAAAAGTCAGCAATGGTTCTTTTACATGAACCTCTCACCGCAGACAGTGAGAGACGAGACCTAATAATAACTATTATCACCATTATAAAATTTATAAATATTATTTAGCGGAAAAACTTGCATTCGCTATGCAGAACACATTATTTCGTCCACAGTGTACACAGTGTAATACAGTGATCCCTCGTTACTTCGTGCTTCAATTTCCACGGCTTCAGTGCGTCGCGGGTTTTTCAAAAATATTCATAGAAAAAAAAAATTTAAATATGGAAATTACGGAAAAATATGGGGGAAAAGTTAAGGAAAATGCTGCAAAACAAGGCCAATTATGCAAAAAAAAAAAAAAACGAAACCAAGAACAACAGCAACAAAAAACAACCCAACAAAACTACTTACATTTTTATGTGAGGTGGGCATCGGTGTGTGTGTGCATGTGTCTGCATGCGTATTTATATTTTATTTCCAGCTTATGCATTATTTTCAAATGTTTAATTGTTATGATAAGCATATATACTGTTGAATATTTATTTACTGACATTTTCTACACATGTACATGGACGTATACGTCAGTCAGTGGGGTCAATCCTACTTTGTAGAAATTGGTGGTTACGGGGGGGTGTCCTCGGTCCCCATTAACCGTGAAAAGTGAGGGATCCCTGTATAGTATAAAATAATGTGCATTCTTACCTGAACTCAGGAGGATACTGTTGCACCATCCATGGAATATCAAAACAGTAGTTAAACTGCAAAGACAGAAAAAAAAATTAAAGCTTCAGATGATTCTGAGTTCTTTACACTCCTATGTGCATTGCTGATGTGGTCAAGTTTCCTGTAAGGATGTTTTATTTGAGGGTGAACTCATCTATTCTAATCTAGTATACTCTGTCTTGTCATGATTATATTCTCGAACTACTGTAAAAATATATTAATCTGGTGTTCACACACAGCCCTGTGCGAAACAAACAGGGGGGCTTGGAGTCAGCCACACAACAGTATTCCAGCCAATCAGTGACAAGACGTGTCTGTGAGGCTTTCCAATCTCAAAAACTTTCAAACTGGAGTTTATATTTATTATTTATTAATTTAACTACTAAATATAGCACTGCAAGTGGTTCATAGGAAACCATTATTTTTCCATTCTTCATAATGTACTGTATGAAAGTGCACAAAGACTAATGAAAAGTAAAAGAATCTTGGATGATTATTCTTCTGCACAAGACAAACACATTCTATTTCTGATTGGCTGGAGGGGGAAATGGGGTCTTGCCATTGATGTGATTGCATTAGCAGTGGGTCAGGATGTGAGTGGAGGGCCTAAAGGATCACAGAGGAGGTGGGAGCGTATTTGTTCGGCTGTTAATTATAAATACAGTATCAGCAATCTTGCTCTGATTCCACACTTTTGATGTTTATGGAAAGAATCTACAGTGTTCCAAATGAAGAGTTTTTATGTAAACAAGAAGTGTGTTGGAGAAACAAATGGTCACAGCCACTGTAACTGAGCTAAATTATTTAGTGGACATTATGTGAAAAGTGGATACAAAAAATAAAACATATAGACAATCTGTAATAAATTAATGATTAACTGATGGTACATGCTGGTAAAGTGATATTGCAGGAAATAAGCAGTTTGGAGATGTTGACAGAAAGTAAGTAGCACTTCATCACACCACTCTGTTGCCACTGGACACTGTCTTTATGATGTTTCCTTTATTATTATTATTATTATTATTATTAAAGAATGTCCATTGTTTAAAAGAGTTTGATAAAGTGCTAAAAGTGACAGTAATCCATTGCCTCTAGTTTTATTTACATGTAATTTTGATAACTCTCTGTTGTACAGTCATCAGAACATCCTCTGTCTCTATCAGACTCTGAGCAACATGAATAAGAAAAATACCTGGACGGATTCCTTCAATGTGCCAAACATGGGAGAAAGTATTTCTATCAAAAAAAGAAAAAAAAGAATACAGACATGTAACAAGGCACATCTCTATACACACACACACACACACACACACACAAAATACCCCCATAAAGGGGTATTTCTAATACAGGTACTCATGAGTTTTACCTTTAATATGTAAAGCTCCAGTGTTGTACTTCTTTTCTATCCCTGTGACTTTGTTTAAATAAAAGCGATACATATCATTCATGGTACTTAAGCTTGTCTCAAAGAAATCACTGGGTTGTTCTTTATAGTAATCAGCACCATGTGGGCTTGGGGGTCGACCCTTCTCTGACTTCTTTTTTGGAGGACTTGAGCTTAGTGGTTTGAGTTGTGTTTTGTTTTTGGGAGCTGATGAAGGAACACTGTCTTTATTGTCATTGTCGTCATCACTGCTTGAAAGGCTCCAGCCTCCCTCATCTGTTTCTCTCTTTCGTTTTAGTGCAGTGGTCGGACTGCCATGGTATTTCACTGGGCTCCTCTGATGGAGGTGTGAGGTTTGGCGACCCTCAGAGCCCATGGCAGCACCGGACAGTGCAAGGTTCATGTTGTTTTCTTTCCTGGGCTCAGGTTTGGACTTTAATAATGCATTAGCTTGGCTGGTTTTGGACCCTAGAACATGCTTTATGTCTTTTGGTGGTGTTGGTGGTATGACATCGTCATCGTCATCATCATCATCACTCTCAGACAGTGTCCACTTGCCATGTTGGCTTTCCATTCTGTTCAATAGTGGAAATAAGTCATTTAGCAATTTATTGTACAACATGAAATATACATTAATATGGAATTTAAAATTACAGAACAAGCAAAAGCACACCTTATACAAGTTCTAAAAAACCTTTAAAATGCTATTATTTATTACAGTATTAATTGGAGGATAATTAGTAGTATAAAATGTAATGTTAGTATTACACGACATAAATCAGATTATAGGAAGGAGCAACTTTATTCTAAAGATTTAAATGTTTTAATTCAATAAAGATACTAATTAATCTTTAATTTCATTAAAATGTACTGTATATCATTCTATTCTAGTAGCTCTTTACCTTTTAACTGCACTACATTATGTATGATTCAGGAGTCAAAAGAGTCGAGCACACATGTTCAGCTGAACCGACTCAGATACTATACGATTCACCGAAATTAACCTATGCCAAATCAAATGTGCGAATCAGATGATTCGCTGTGGCGACTCCCGAGAACGGGAAAAAGCCGAAAAGAAGAGGAGTATTGGTCCATGCGTATAACGACGTTTGTGCGCTGACGTGATATCGTCACGTTACATTTTGTCTTCCACCTTTCAGAAATTTCAATCGACTCACTCTCGGTTTCCTTAAAGAACCGAATCAAAGAATCGATTCATTCGAAACGATACATCATCCATAAACACGGATTCGCTCTAAATCAGTGGTCATTGCAAGTACGTACTGTATTTCCAAAGAGTAGTAGATAGTTAATGCACTGTATCACTACAAGAGATGATTTATATTTCAAATGTATTAAGTTTATTAATACTATAATGGCTTCTTTCAGTTACATTTGGTGCAAGATTATTGGCTAACACAAATAAAGCTGACTCAATCAATAAACAAGCCTTATAACGTAAACAGTGCACTAAATTAGTAATCGCGTTATAAACTTTACCTTTAAAAGAAATAAACTGCTCAGTCACCGATTCAACCGACAAGTGATACCTTACACTGGCGGGATTCTGCAGTTTTGCCGTATTTGACAAAAAGAGAAAATGATAATAGAAGTAATAAAGCGAATAAAGTAAGATCGTGAGAGTATAAATACACAATGGATACCTAACACCTCATAGATTAGAAAGATGAAACGAATCACGATGCAGCGATCATTTACATTTTAATCCAGGACAGGATGAACTGCAGTTACAAAGCACAGGATACCATAATAAAAGTCCTTTAAAATTGCATCTAGAACGTCAACAACAACTGAAAGCAACAATAATAATGAACAGGTTTTATTCACAGATTTGTTTTAATTGCAGATTTACAGTAAAATATTACAATAACAAATTATTAATAATTGAAGTAAAAACATCCATGATAAAACAATAAATAATTCTAATAAATAATGAATGTGCAAATGTGGAAATTATGTGGAAATAATGTATATGGAAATAGTTTTATTAGTCTGCAAAATGTATAATAAAATTAATGTAATAGTATAATAAAACAATACATAAAAGTTATGAATGTTTGATGTTGAAATATTAAAAAAAAACAAGACTTGACCCTTTACGAACCCTATTGGAAGCTAATCCGAAGAAACTGATTTAAAAAAATAAATAAATAAACTTTGTAGTTAGCTTCACATAAGATGACGTTTCTCCTGCTCGAATACTGGGAGAACTCTGAATAAATATAGTGTACTATGTAGTGGTCTTGGCATTCGGTTTTTTTGGGTTTTTTGCCCACTAAGTAGTGCATTAATATAGTGAGCACGCCGCGGCGTTTTGTATTTGGCGTCAGCTTGGGACGGCTCATTGAAAAGTCGTAGCAGTACAGTATTTTAAAGTTCGTAGCTGGCATTTTTAACACACTATTTGAGCTTTTTAAAGTACTGTACACAACCCCCCTCCCAACCCCCCCCCAACAAACAAAAACAAAACAAAAAATCATTAATGTAATTTTGAAAAAGCTCCAGAAATGCTCTTACGGTATTCCGCATTACAAAATCACATAGGGCCAATCACGTTCAACATCTTATTGGCTCCATAAAGCACTAAGTAGTGTGTATAACACAACGATTTTACACCTTATGTAGTGCAGTTATGTAGTTATGTTTCTTCCATTTAAGATTGAGGCGTGAGAAGTAGCTGTTGGAGGGTTCTCGTGCGTTACCATAGAAACTTCTAAACCGTAACGTTCAGCTTTTTGAAAGAGGAAGTTAACTTGCAGGTGACTGAAGCAGTGTAGAAATGTCTCTTTATATGAGCATTTTGTAGGAATGAGGATAGAAAAAAAGACCCGCAGTTGACAGGAAGAGGTTTGTTTCGGTAAGGTTTGCAGAGTTACTCAAGATAACTCAATTTGTCACTTCCAGTCAGGCAAACCATGTAACGGATGGCTACAGCTTCTGAAAGAACAAATACAGTAGCTAATTATAAATTATAATATTAAAGAGATAACGAGGCATATGTAGTAGGTTAGTGTTATTAAAGACTTGTCACAATTTGATGTGACATTAACCGCTTTTATTTTTGGTGCTTGTATACAAGTTGAAAAAAATTTAAATGGCAAAAAACTATTCCGCCCGAACAGGGACTTGAACCCTGGACCCTCAGATTAAAAGTCTGATGCTCTACCGACTGAGCTATCCGGGCTCTGCATAGTCAGTTGCTTCATGTCCGTTATATAGAGTCACATGGTCGTCAAAGATTATTGGCGAATACATTTTCAATTCATCCACAGAGACTGATTTTACGTGTTTACTGTATGAACTTCAAATTATTTTCTCTATTTTTATTTTATTTTAAAATACCCCAGTGCAGCTCACCCTGGTTATCAAAGGCCGGCCATTTCTCTCACTGTCTATGGTTAGAGGTTCATGTTAAAGAACCATCGACGAATTTCCCCAAGAGTGTGTTTATGCCCTGTGATGGTCTGGCGAACTGTACAGGGTGTACTCAGTCCTCACCCAGAGTCGGCTGAGATGGGCGCCAAACTCCCCGCGACCATACTTAGGATTAAACGGTTCAGAAAATGAACGAATACCGACGCATTTTGTGTGTGTATAGTGTCTCATATTCTTTTCGCCTCTCTGGTTCAGGTGTGTTGCCAGTGTGGTGTGAAAAAGAAAGGCGACTTGTCTCGAGATCTTAAAATCGCATTTGTCTTGCTGTTCGGCGATAAACCGTCAAAGGTAAATCTTTATGCAGCCGCCAGAGGGCGACATTGTGTAATGTATAATCTACCAGCCATGAGTTTTGAGCTTTTGAAATATTTTCTATTTTATAGTCAAACCATTGTGTGCTAATTTTTCATGGATTTGCATTCTGCCTCGAACAAATATCCAAATTCTGCTTAATTGCTCTTTTTTCTAACAAAACCCTCTCATCTTTTTTTTTTAAATTGCAGTCTCAAGCCAGTGTGATGACGGATGCTGGTCCTGTGCTAAATTACCCAGGTAGGTATGATTAATGGGTAATGTCAGATGACAGGTGAGGCATGTGTTACAGAGTGCTTTGGACCTCTAGGAAGTTTATCAGGCATACTACAACTTGTTATATCTTCAACCCCATTGTTTTTGACAGACATGTGCAAATATGTTTGAGTGATCTCAGACTTCTGATGACGAGCACATGTCCCATACTGTTTTCATCATAACTTCACTACTTGCCAAGGTGAAGTGACTCATCTCCATCCAGGCCTGTGTGTGAGATGAGCAATTTTTCTCCTGTTTTCATTTGGACTGAGAAAAAAAAACATGCTTTACATATACCGCATAAACGTAATGAAAGCTTGATTTAATTTCGTGTAATCCTTTTTTACACATTGCCATAAATGAAAGGAGTCTTCACACATACACACACACACATGCACAAATTTTTTGGCGTGAAACGCACCTTTTGACAAACATGGACGCTGAAGAAAGGAGAGATGTCAAGACGGTTTTTAAACTGAGACATTAAACGGTTGAACCTAGATTAGTAAGCAATTTGTCTCTTGTTTTTATGCCATGAGCAAATTGCTTTTGTATACTGCCCCACAGGAAAGCACAAGATAAATGAGTTAAAGTGGCTTGCTCGCAGTGATGAAATACTCCAGCGTTAAATCTTGCTAGGAGCAAGCAGCGTATTAAATTGCCCCTCTTCTGAATTTCATGTGATTACTAAATTAGTGATGGCAGGAGGAAGTGGGTTTCTGGTTGCAATGGCGGTGGATCGGTGAGACCGAGCAGCAGGTTTCCCGCGGCAGGTTTCTTAGTGATTACAGTTCATTTGAACCCTGCTCCAACAACTCGGTCGCTCACTCCCCAACCCTCTACTTTCCTTTATCTCACCTTCCCTTTCTCAAATATGAGCAAACCAAACATTCTAATTTCTGTAGTCGGCATTCGAACCATCTCAGCGCCAGTACTGGCTTGAGAAACCAGCCCGCTTTTTAACCATAAGGTAGGATAATGAGGTGGACGTGGTCAATAAATAATGAACTAGAAGCTGCTTTTGCACAGGAACCAGGAATAAGTTGCACCCACTTTCCCACATGTTCACATGGTCACTCTCAAAACGGTGCCAAGCCAGAAACTAGAGGTCAAGGTGCAAGGATACATGCGCACACTAGCGATCAGAAACTAAAAGTCTGGCACCAAATACTATAAGGCATGGTTTCACATTTACAAGCTAAATAAATAAAAGGCAGAGATAAAGAATCATGAGAAATTCATTCATTTTCTGTAACTGGACATGAAGGTCGTTGGTGTAAGAGAAGAAGATGCAAAGGATAGGGTGAGATGGAGGCAGATGATTCGTTGTGGCGACCCCTGAAGGGAAAAGCCGAAAGGAAAAGAAGAAGAAGAAGAAGAAGAAGAATCCTAATTAGGGTCATGGGGAGGCTGGTGCCCATCCCAGCCAAGGGCAGAGTACACCCTGGATAGCTTTCCAGGCCAGCGCAGGACAGAAACACACTGACAGCTATGCAGCTACTCTTCTCAAAAGTCATCAATCGTTCTTTTACATGAACCTCTCACCATAGACAGTGAGAGACATGGCCAGCCTTTGATAACCCAGTTAGCTGCACTGGGGGGTAGGGGGCAGTGACAACCTTGTCCTCGACTCGAACATCAACCTTAGGATCAGCATGCCAGCACACTGTACCACTAGGCCACCACTGCCACTGCATCAGAAATATAAATACAAATGAATGTAGCCAGTTCTGAATCGTTCAAGAGCGCCAGTGAAGAGAGAGAGATTCACATTTTTCTCTGTGTTGATGGCAATAACACAAACCACTGGAGAAGAACTGTTTTTTTTCCTGCAAAAATCTGTAAAAAAAAAAAAACAACCAACCAAACAAAAAAAGACCGAATAACCTGGTCTACTGTGCATCCATTAAGTAGGAGGTACTTGACACAAACTGTGTACAGATGGCAAGTTTCTCTCAAAACAAAATGTTTGGAACAACATGCACGACATCCAAAAAGAGCAGCCACTGGGGCGACGTTGTTCCAGGGCAGTTCGTTTTAACGCGGGTAGTTGTGCTCGGGGAAATTGTTCCGGATGCTGGTTGTTCTGGTGCGAAGGGCCTGGATAAAGGCAGCTCAACACGCACTGTCAGGCAGCTATAGATAGTACATATGGGGTAATGTGATAGAGGCGCTTTACACAAGTGATGTGTAAATCTGGTGAAATAAATGCAAAAAAAAGCATAAATTGTGTTTTGTGTAAAAAAAATTACAGTACGTCACAAACATTAACTAATTAAGGAAACTGAGTTTTATCTTCGTTTTGGAGCTAAACTCCTGTAAGCAACCTTTCATATGATCTTCTACAGGAAATGAGTGGAGCATGTAGGCACCACGGAGCCACAACTCTCCCTGTTGTGTTGTTTGTGTCATTAAACTACTGATCAGAAGGTCGGGGCTTCAAGTCCTAGTACCATCAAGCTGCAACTTTTGGGCCCTTGAGAGAGGCTCTTAACCGTCAACTGCTTAGTTGTATCATGAAGATAAAAATATAAGTCGCTCTGGATTAGTTAATCCGACAAATGCTATAAATGTAAATACTGCATGAAAAGGTGCATCTCAGTGATTTTTATCACAGGAAAAGAATGCAGCAAAAAACACCAATAAAATAATATGTTGATTTAATGCTCAGTGATTATGAAATAACGATTAATTGTAGAAAATTCTCAAAATTAGGTAAGAGGTTCAAAGGCAGCAGATGCATAAAAATTAAAGTCCCGTGACTCTGGAAGAAGGGCGGAGTTTAAAAGAAGGGGTTCCCACTTTTAATTAGAAAAGAAATATTTCATAATGTTTAGAAGTACCAAACAGGAAGCTGTACATCAGAGTCAGCTTTTCAAGTTTCAAGACGGTTGTAACTACTAGAGGGAATTCCGAGTCGTTACATTTTCAACCCATAAAATGCAAGATTAAAAAAAATAGTAAATATAAATTCTAACTTTGTTAATACAGGGATCCCTCACTTGCCGCGATTAATGGGGACCAAGACACCGACCACCGATTTCCGCGAAGTAGGATGGACCCCTCTTACTGAAGTATACGTACATGTATATGTGTATATAATATTAATAAAGACATATTCAATGCTATAAATGCTTATAATAACAATTATACATTCAAAAATAATGCATAATATGTAAATAAAATATAAATACACATATACAGACACACGCACACACACAGATGCGCACCTCACATAAAAATGTAAGTAGTTTTGTTGGGTTATTTTTATTTATTTATTTATTTATTTATTTTTTGCATAATTGTCCTTGTTTTTAATGCATTTTCCTTAACTTTCCCCCCTATTTTTCCTTAATTTCCTTACTTTTTAAATTTTTCGATGAATATTTTTGAAAAACTCGCGCTGCCCTGAAGCCGCAGAAACTGAAGCAGGAAGTAGCGAGGGATCACTGTATAAGCGTCAGTGGTAATGTGTTGATCACAGTCCTTTTATTTGGTTACAGTGTTCAAAACACATTGGTCTGCAGTATGGCTCGAATAATATTCACAGTAAATGAATAACGTTCTTTTGCCACACAACATAGTCTGGTAACAGAAAGCTTTGGTTGCTAAGCAACATATTTTGATATTTCCAAGCATGTTTAATATTCTCTGTGCTGGATCTTGTAGTGTGAGCACCTCTGTGACTATTATATGAAATTTAACTGCTTCAGCCAGTTCTTTCTGTGTATATTTTGTCTTGCAGAAAGACATGATATCCAACATGTCTTTTAATGAGAGTGGGATTTGAGCCTCTGGAAAATTCATGTAATGTTGTATTGGCTTGTTGAATAAACCCAAGTTTCAAACTATTAATACAGAATTTAAAAAGGGTAACTATATTATCACAGACTTTATGACGAACCTGGCTTAACCAATCAGATTTTAAAGTCAAAATGATTTGAACAGCAACATCAATACTTTACTAATAAAAATTCTGGAAAAAAAAAATTATTTCTCAGGGAAAAAGGGTGGCAATACATTGTACAGGGCAACATTCAGTAAATGTTCGTGTATAAAGTGACCTGTATTGGTGGTCCTAATAGAAAAGCCAGTCATGTGACATGGTTGGACCATCATGTTCAGTTTTCCTTAAGCTTCCTGCCATTCTGCTTCCCAAGGCCATGCACATATTTTACATTTAAACTCCTGAAAAATCTCACACCCACACATAATAGCTTTATATTCCACACCATTTATGTCGCGTGGCTTTTGTTTAAACAACAGTCTCGCTGCTCGGGGCTGACAAAGACTCGACAAATGCGCAGCTTTACTGCAAACCGCACAGCTGATTAGATCCCAAGCTTTACATATGTATCGCTGAAAGATCTGGGAAAGAATAAAGATGCATCTCCTTTATATTCACCAATCATCAACTGCACCAGAAACAAATTTAAATGTTGTTTACGTTCTCAAATCAAACGGCAAGCACTTTGGGACAATAACGGACACTGAATGGAAATGGTCTGTGACATCTCTGGTTGTAGACTGTACATGTTGTAGAATATGTATTTACGTTAAAACTTGTGTTTTTTTATATATAAAAGCAGCGATGCAAAATTTTTGCTTCACCATCTTACCTCTTGTCTTTTGTAGAGGTTATCATGTTACAGAGAAATTACAAAGAGCAAGTCGTCAACAGTTAATGTCACATCATTGACTTTGACAAAGTTCAAACACTTAAGATTTCTACCAGGAAGTGCCATTATAAGAGTTTTAAATCCACACGCAAGCCCGTGATAGTCACATTAGGGACAAGGTACGTTAAGACAGTTTCTACAAGGAAATAAACCCAGACATGGAGAAGCATGATCTCGAGCTGAAGCAGAGGGCTCCTGAATCACCACAGTGGGGTTTACTTTGCAATACTGACTTAGGGACTGTACATTATTCCACTTATTACACCATTACTTACTAAAGAAATCAATAATTTTATGCAGAGTATTGATTAAAAATAATTTCATTGCATCCACTAATGATGTGGTCTGAAATGGCAGACTGTAGAATATGCTAATTGACCAACCAGAACTGAATATTCAAAAAAGCTGCAGCATTCATCATGCAAGTATAACGTATTTGAATGAGCTTATTACCATGAACCTCATTCATTCATTCAAACTGCTTAATCCAAATTAGGGTCAGGGGAAGGCTCGCACCCATCTCAGCTGGCTCTGGGCGAGGGCAGAGTACACCCTGGACAGCTTGCCATGCCATCACAGGGCAGAAACATGCTGACAGCTCTGCAGCTACAGTCAGCAATGTTTTTTTGTTTTGTTTTGTTAACATGTACCGCTCACTGTAAACAGTGAGAGACATGGCCAGCCTTTGATAACCCATTTAGCTGCACTGGGGGGACAGTGACAACCCATTGAGGGTGGGGTTTGAACCCCCAACCTTGGGATCAGTGAGTCAGCACCTCACCACCAGACCAGCACTGCCCCTTACCATGAACCTGTGATTAGCTAAAGCAAATTAGCCAAACAGAGTCCAGAACTAGGGTATAAATAGCAGTTATTATTTGTTTTAGTTTATCCTACATGAGAACATGAGAAAAGCAAACTAAAGCAAGATCTTTTTTTTTTTCTTTTTTAAAATACTTTTTGAGCAGGCAGCACGGTGATGTTGTGATTCGCATGCGTGCCTCATAGCAAGATGTTTCCGGGGTCGATTCCCAGTCTCGGGCGTTTCTGTGTGGAGTTGCATGTTCTCCCTGTGCTCGTGAGGGTTTCCTCTGGGTAGTTTAGCTTCCTCCCACCGTCTAAAAGCATGCACACTAGGCTAACTGGCTGTTCCAAATCGGCCCTAAGTGTATGTGTGAATAGTCGATGGCCTGGCGAGCTGTCCAGGGACAGAGTCAATTTAGATAATGAATGATTGAATTTTTTTAAGTGTGATGGTAATCACTTATGCTCATTTGTAACTCATTTTAAGTTTTGGGGAAAAAACTATTTCACTTTAAAAAACATTTTTGTACAGATGTGTTTACTTTTTTAGAATGGCATTTTGTTGAATTTGTTGTAATTCAAAATTGGTGACTGTAACAGACTGTGAGTTTTTGTCTGCCAATTTAATTCAAGCACTATCACGATTTTGCGAGGTGTCCATTATCCAGAAATAGTGAACCAATCAGATCCCGCTGTTCTTGTGCAGTTTATACTGAAAATAATTTAACAAGGCTATGCAAGCAAGATGTAACTCACTTAAAGACATTGTTTGGAAATTGACATTTACTTTTTAAAGAATTCCGTTGTCCAACTTTGGTGGGTGGAGTCTAAGGTGTATAACAGTATCAAGTGGTGGTGAGAAATGTTTTTGGTTATTCAGTGTGGCTACACTGATGCTTTCCCTAATGTTGAGTGTAGCAGGTCCTTGGTGGCACAGTGGCGTAGTGGTTAGCATGTCTGCCTCACAGCAAGAAGGCCTGGGTTCGATTCCTGACCTGGGCATTTCTGTGTGGAGTTTGCATGGTCTCCCTGTGCTTGTGTGGGTTTCCTCCGGGTGCTCTGGTTTCCTCCCACAACCCAAAGACATGTACAGTAGATTAATTGGCTGTTCTAAATTGCCTGTAGGTTTGCATCGTGTGGAAGGCAATGGCAAACCACTGAACTAATCCTGCCTTGAAAACCTCCTGAAGATGATAACCAGGGTGTTATCCTTCATGGTGGGTTGCCAATGGTCATCCTAAGACTCAGGCACTCGATAGATAGAAAGTCCTCTATGTTCTCTGTATGTATTCTGTGTGGCATCATTGCAGAAGTGGGTGTGGAGTGAAGAAGCAAGTTACAGAAAAGTTTTTAATGAGATACTACATTCTAGCACAGCAATGCCCAGAGACCGAACCCTCTGTTTGTGTAAATTTTATTTATTTATTTATTTTTGCCTGAGTTATAAATATATGTACCTTTTAATAAAGGGTCAGAGAGAGGTGTGCCCAGTGCATTGTATGCATCATTAAAGGGACACTGATACCTGCACTCTAACCTCATGGTCATTGTTTCATTTCAAATCCAACATGCTTAATGACAGATCGTGCCAGCATCCAATTTTACAAATGCTGTTGTACGTCATTTGTCATGTTTCCTACGTACACGAAGTGGCAGGCTGGCTTTTGAGTCACACTGCAGAAGAAGAGGATAGAGGGATTGTGCTGTAGAGGGGTAAAGAGGAAAGCAGCAGAGAGAGAGAGAGAGAGCAGAGGAGCTGAGACCACCCAGTTGACATCTCCCTGTGACTGATGGGCTCTCTATCTGAAGGAATGGCAACCTTCCATTGGCTTTCCCCTCAACAGTACCATATGAAGGAGAGAGAAAAAGAGAGATGTATTTTTTTAAAGAAGCCAAGAACATAGATTTTTGTCTCTCGTTTTCATCTGTGTTTGAAAGGAATGGCGTTGTAAACATATACAGTATAGTGCTGTATAGATACGCTTCTATTTCCAAAAAAAAAAAAAAAAAAAGCTTATTATTTCCTGAGATATTTATGCATTTGAAATCTAGAAGATTATGCTAGTGATATTCACGTCCCTCTGTGATGTCCTTTAAACCTCCAGAGGCTACTGCTGCCCTAATTCTCCCAGCGTCAGAAGCAGCACAGGAAAGAGTGGGGAAAGAAAAGAAAGGATAGGGAATGAAGGAAAGAAAATGAAAGGGACTGGAACAGAAAAGCTTTTATCAGTCGTTAGATAACCTGACACATCTCTTACAGATGTTTGTCCCCCAACCACTGAATTTTCAGTTATATCATCCAGCTTCCAGGTAGAAATTGTTTTTGTCATGTTAATTAATATGTCATTTGATTTTTAAAAAAATCATAAATCATGATACTTCAGGACCGTCCCGTCTAGACTCATATCTGTTAATCATACACGCTCAGTTCCTTAACTTCTCCTGTCTCATACACAGCGCAGTTGACGCAGCCCACCCTGAAGAGATTGGCGAAATCTTGCGTACACTCGATGTTTCCCAAAAACACTAGGGCCCTGCAGTCTAGCTTTTTCATCTCAATAACAGCACTCAGAGAAAAATGACTACCCTTCAGGCAAGAGGGAGACGTATTACTCCTTTAAACACAGTGCCGTCTTCAGATGACTGCTATGTAAAGGAAGCACAGGCTCTTGTGAGGAGAACTCAGTCATAAACTCTCTTTCTGTCTTTGTCTGTGTCTCTCAAAGGGGTCCCTTTGGAGCAGTTTGTGTCTCTCATGGGGAAGAAGATATCAGCAGGGGATCCACATGAGAAGACGAGACAGATCTTCAGCACATTTGATCTACAGTGTATGTGCCTGCTCTATGTCTCTTTCTCTTTCTTTCTTGTTCAGTCCATCGGTGAAAGGAACACTCTGTTTTACATCTGCACTAGTAGCGTATGTAGTTGCGAATAGTGTGAGCGTTTCCCTTTAATGAGAAATTGAAAACTTCAATCTGACTAATAAATGGAAGTGTCAAGAGTTATGCACTATGATTCAATTATATTTGTTTCTGAAGTGTATTATTCTTCTTGTATTACAGTAGTTCTCTAATTATTTCATTTTCTAGTAATTATAGAATGTAATATTGGTTTTCTATAATAAATGAAGAATAGCTTTACTTACGTAAAACTGTATTTAATATAATACAAGATAGTGCTCTCTATGTGACCCATCACCAAATAATGTGTCTTAATGCACTAGACTGACTTTTTGAATTATGCACATAAATAAATAGATTGTTCTCTGAATAGATTGTTAACCCGAACCTAAAAGTGTCTCTTTCATTCATTTTCTGAACTGCTTAATCCTAATTATGCTCGGAGAGAGGCTGGCTCCCCTCTCTTCAGTGTGATGCTGGGAGTTCGTATGACCCCGGGGAACATGCTTTTCTGGAATAGTGTAGAAGAATTAAGTGTAATTGCACATCCACTCCAGTAGTTGGCAGTGGCGTTCTCATTGTCACGCTATGGTGTAGCGGTGTTTTGCATGAGCAAATGATATAAAGTGCAGTAAACAACCCCTCAAGAAACAACACGGAAAAATTTCTACCGGGAAAAAGAGAAAGGTGGAGAGAGATGGAAATATTAAGATATGAATAGGTTATGAGTTTAAATAAGGATGTATTTTAAAAAAAAATTCAGGCACATTGGCGCACTTTAAATCTTTTTCTGTTACAGATTTTAAAATGTTAATGAAGTTTCTCTTTATTTTTAGTTGAACTACCGTACTCGACATGATAAGCGCCCAGGGCGCTTAAAAATTGGAGTGGGTGGGCGCTTATTAAAACGATTATGTGCTTATTACCATAGAGGTGGAAAACATGAATAATAACTGAACAATAAAAGAGTTTTGAAAATAATTAGAGCTGAAAATAAACAGAAAACAGAATCATTTCACTTTCTGATAGGTCCATATCTGGCTTATCGCTCCATTCATTCAGAGCATCCCATAGTTTTGCTGTAGCAGTTTTTAATGGTTCATCGGTTGTTGGACATTTACCAAGAGAACAGCAAAATATTTTCCTGTTTTTTAAAGCACGGCGGAACAATCAAATGTGTTGTTACAGATGAACATTATGGACATTCTCCAGTGGCAGGGGGTCTTGAAATACCGTGTAAACTCACTTTTACTGGCAGTGAACACCTTATTTTACTGTTACAGAGACTGATCGAATAAAATTGGTAAGTTTGATCTACCATTTTGCTTCCAGTACACATGGGCGGTTATTAGACGAAAGATTAAAAATAATAATAAAAAAAAAAACACGGGGGGCGGGGTTGTATTGGAGCAGGGCGCTTATTACGTCGAATAAGGTATATTTCTTTCTTTTTGTTTATAATATTAATACATATACAATGTTATGCAGAGGTATACTAATAATTTTATAGATAAATAATACTACAGTATTTATAGTCGCCCACCGGGCGGTAGGGGGGCGTAAAATGTTTTTTTTCTTCCTAGAGGGGGCGCCACGGAAAATAATTGAGAGGCACTGAGTTAACCTAATGTGTGTGTTTTTTGATCTGTGGGAGGAAACCCACACAAGCACTGGGAGAACATGCAAACTCCACACAGGAGCACCCGAGCCCTGCACTCGAACTAGGACATTCTTGCTGTGAGGTGATCATGCTTCGTCAGACCCATACAGGTTAAAATGCATGCACAGTTAGCACTTCAGTGATTTGCCTTTGGGCTTAAAAGTCCAGTGCAGCAGCCGGACAATAAACACTGCTCCTCTCTATGTTATATGTCTAAAGTCAATACTTTTATTTATTTATTCATTCATTTATTTATTTATTTGTTTAATTTTAATTGGATTTCCTGAAGTAGTTTGTGCTCTAAATTAAGTAATTATCTGAAATTAATAGCATTTGGAGTGAAAGTGTGTTGTAGTAGAGGATGGTGTTATAGGTTGTGCAAACTCCATAAATTGTCTCCACCCTCTGTAGAAATGTTTGTTGGGTCTTCCAACCTGGAGCAGAAGTTTAATTAACTAATTAAATTGTGTTGCAGAAATAATTTCATTAAGTCAGGAGAAGAGGATCAGGTGGAGGAATGTCCAGGGGATCTTTTTTAATTAACCTCGCTAAGCGTCGCTAAAGAGGTGTATAAGTGTGTTTACGTAGGGAAAAGAGTTTGTGTCGTACCCTGTGGAACATCTGTCCTCTGTCCTTATACAGCATCCTGCACTCATTACACTGGACCTTGGCCATTCATATCAGATCTTCTACAAGATTAAAAAGCCAGGTTATTGGAATTTTTTTTTGTTCCTTTCAAAGTCAATAATTTGCCTATATGAGTACTAGTCGTAATTGCCTGTCTGTTTGTAATACTATAGATTCATTGGCTGAGGGATTGAGGAGATAGCTGGGGTTTGACCTTTCACTCAAACTCTGTACTGTGTGTTTTTATTAGTGTTGCATAGCACCAGAACATCTGTCAGTACTTATCTCCAAACTTTGATTGTTAGCTGACCTTCAGCTTTTACCATGGGGCAGTGGTGGTCTAGTGGTATAGGGTGCTGGATCGCCAATCCAAAGGTTGGGGGTTCAAGTCCCACTCTCCACAAGGTTGTCACTGTGCCCCCCAGTGCAGCTAACTAGGTTATCAAAGGCCAGCCATGTCTTCCACTGTCTGTGGTGTGAGGCATGTAAAAGAACCATTGCTGACTTTTGTAAAAGAGTAGGCTGCAAAGCCGTCGGCGTGTTTCCGCTCTGCGATGGCCTGGCGAGCTGTCCAGGGTGTACCCTGCCCTTGCCCAAAGTTGGCTGTGATGGGCACCAGCCTCCCCGCGACCCAAATTAGGATTAAGTGGTTACAGAAAATGAACTGAACCTTTGACCATGACATTCCAAAACCAAGTCATCTCCGGGAAGGGTAGGATATTGTCCCCAGCAAGTTTTATGGAAAACCATGTACGGGTGTGGTCAAGATTTTGTTCAAAGACAAACAAACAATACTTCTGCTAAAACTGCAGAAGCATTTTATGGGAGAGGTAACAATGCAACATCAAACTAGAGCCAAGCTTCAGGTGACTTCTGGTCTGGTACCTTCCAAGTCATAGGACGACTCTTGGTGACTTGCCACAAAGGATAACACCTTGATTATCATCTTCATGGAGGTTTTCTTGGCAAGAATAGTGTAGTGGTTTGCCATTGCCTTCTGCATGACATGAACCTACAGGCAATTTTTGAAGGGCCAATTAACCTACTGTGCATGCTTTTGGACTGTGGGAGGAAACCCATACATGCACGGGGAGAACATGCAAACTCCACACAAAAATACCTAGGCCGGGAATCGAATCCAGGCCTTTTTGCTGTTAGGCAGACGTGCTAACCACTACACCACCGTGCCACCTCAGGTGACTTCTACTACCTCTAAATTTATCATATAAAAGATAAGTGACTATCATCAACCAGTCCTCAAGCTTGTTTGAGGTGGGTGTTGACTTGAAATGAGGTTGCTAGCGAACCATCAAATTCATCTGAAGGGCCAAATTAGTTTGCAAGAGTTCATCCATCCTTTCTTTGAATTATTAGCGACCTGAAAATGAGCTCATTTAAAAACTGCGATGAAGATGCTTTGTCTTACTTTGGAAATGAGACTTTTAGGGACTTTTTGTCAGCAAACAGCAATCAGTGTGAACTAATTTTAGCTCGATGACAAGATTGAGTCAGATGTACATTTAGAGAACGATAAAAAAAACCTGTTGCTTTTTAAGTGGAAAACCTCGGGCAGTATGGTGGCTCTGTCTAGTGTACAGATTTACTAGCTGTATTTTTAGGGGCGTAATTGTACTGCAACGTGAGTGTTTCACAGGGACTCTTACAGAGCTGAGACTTTTGTACATTGTTTTCATCTTAAATCACTGATTAATTTTCCAAGGCATCTCCAAGAGTAGTTGCCGGTTTCACATGTATACACTATATTAATTCACCTTTTATAATATGATTAATACTGCTGTGATTATTTCCTTTCTAATCAGAGCACTAAAACAAGATCAGAGGGAAAACTACCCAAAATTCCATTTAGTTTTCCAGCAAAAGTTTATTTTGTTGCAACACATCTCAATAATTCCATCAGCTCCAGGATAGATTGCCTTCTTTCCTCTGCCAGCTTAGCTTAAAAACCTCTGTCTGGGTTTTCTGTACATGAAGGATCCGACAACACGCCAACGCTGACGAGCCTTCCACTGTCTTCGGCTTACCCTCCACATCTGCATGAGGTGTTTGAAGCCTTCGTCAGCTCTGTCACCTCGTCCTTGTCTTCAATGGGAACAAATTGAGGGGAAAAGCACACTTAGGCGCGCTGCCTCTATCCGGAGCCAATGTGGCAGCATGCTCGCTGATGGAGTGTACTTGGCACCACCAGAAACCCTGTGATTTTTCTCTCAAAAACCCCACATCTCCGTTATCAATGCAGACCACTTACACCTTATTGATTTCTCAATCCCATCCTACCTGTACTCACTTTTTCAGTGGTTGTGCACATTAGATCTGCTTCTTACATCATGAGTGGAGTTGACTTAAATTTTGTTGTCCACCATATATATATATATATATATATAGGGATCCCTCTCTGCTTCACGCTTCAATTAATGCGGCTTCAGTTTTTTTTTTTTTTTTAAATATTCATTGAATTAAAAAAATAAGGAAATTAAGGAAGAGTAGGTGAAAAAGTTAAGGAAAATGTCACAAAAACAAGGCCAATTATGCAACAAAAAAAAGAATCCCCAAAAATACTGGGAGGGTAACCTGCGATGGATGAGCGTCCCATCCAGGAGGAGTTGAACTGTGGTAGCTACATGCTACTGAAAAGCAGGAATAAGCACCAGCCTGATGAGCCACTAGGCTTGGGTGTAAAATCCCCAACAGATTTCAGATATGCCTTACCATATATATATATATATATATATATATATACACACACACACACACACACACACCAGTGCTTCTGAATTATTTTCTGTCGTGTGCCCCCCCCCGGAAGAGGAAAACATTTCACCCTCCCATATAAATAGTGTTATTTGTCTAAAAATTGTTATAAGTAATCCTCTGCATAACACTGCATCCTGATTAACATAATAAATCCTTATTATCATTATGGAATACAAAAAAATGAAGAAATATTGATCAACTTCCAACAAAGAATAACTTTATTAACAATGTTTTAGTCTTTAAACAAAAAGATTTAAAGTGCATCAATTTGCCTGAAATTAAAAAAGTATCCTTATTTAAATTGTAAACATTTTTGACCAACAATTGAGACCATTCGATACTGAAAAATAAAATTAAATAAAATCAATAAATAATAATACATTCAAATTGATTAGCAATATTAACTCAGGAGTACAGTATATAAAACACTTTAACCTACAAAACAAAAATGAATAAAACAATTCTTCTTATTCTTATCAAAATGATTAAGTTCAGATTAATATTACAATGAGCCCCTTTCGCAGTGCATAGCTTTTCGAAGCTGGGTTTAAAGCACGATACTGAACTCTCAGCTCCTGCTCAATGCTGAACTGGGGCCTGCACTTATTTTCTCAGCAGTGCGGTCATCCAGCATGACGGAGACCGTGTGTGCTGCAGGTAGGATCAGTTCCTCTGCTCTGCTGTGGGGTTTTCTACACTGAGCAGTTTGGTACTCCACCTTATCTGATGCTAATAGAGCTCGCTGATTTGCTGGAGAAGCATCCACAAAGCAGGATGGTGGCAATACTCGGCACGTTTTTGCTGAAAAAACTCATGCAGCTCATTACGTGATGAAACTGTGATGTCTTTAAGTGACGACTGGATTTATTTGGGTTCATGCTGTCCGCTGCCAATGTTTTTCAGACACAGTAAACAGCGGTCTTTTCTCGTTTCTCACCACAGCACAGTGAAGCCGAGTGCTACACCTGCGTCATCATACCTCCTCGACTTAGCTTCAGGAAGACTTTCATTTCTCTCACTGTCTTCATCTTTCTCCGTCTCTCTTTCCGTCCCTGTTAAAAATTTCCATGGTGGGTTTATTAACTTCATTTCTTGTTTTAGCTCTAGACACACTCGAACAGTGAGGAAGCCTACTGCCACCTGCTGTAGTGGATGTAGAATTACACTTTATCCTAATATGGCAAAAAAAAGGAATGTTCCCTGGGGTCACACGTGCCCCCCTGGCATCGCACCTCGCCCTTCCCCCCAGGGGGGCACGCCCCACTATTTGAGAACCACTGATACACACACACACACACACACACACACACACATATATATAAAGGTTTATGTGACATGTTGAAACAAAGTACAGTACATTCTGAAATTTTGTTTTAAATTGTCTTCCACCAGAGCAATTTGCCACTGTTCACAATTTGAATGACTTATGACAATATGAGACTTCATACTGCTGTCCAGTATATGTAACATTTAATGTTGGTCATCATTGGTACCTGGTCATACTTTCATTATATCAGGTCCATTATACGGCTAGCCAGTATAGTAGGCCCCCATTTTTTTGTGATGGTTCGGTTCCGGCTCTTCTCGCGGATCAAGAAAATCTGGGTATTATTGACGCGGTTTTAAAACCCTATGCCTATACCCTATATTACATGCGCTTAAATATGCTTCTTAAACTCATTCTATTACAGCCTTACTCATTAATACAGTAATAATGTTTATTAATAAATAAAGCACTTAGACTCCTTACCAGAAGCTAGAGAAGATGCAGGGTGTTTGAGTGGCATCATAGGGCTTAAATAATAATTTAAAACACATTAAAAAAAAGTGAATTCACAATTCAACTAGTCATATTGATATGTGTGCGAAGGAGGGGAAAAATAGAGGTGTACACATCATCTGCAATCAATCAGCAGGAGGGAGAAACAAAAGTTCTCAGCCCGTTCTCTAGTGCCTTACCTGTGAACAATAAATCGCATCCGTTTCCATCTCCACTCTATGTCCTGCATTTTTGGGTCCAGCTGAGTCTTCCTGGCATCATAGAAGGGCTAGAAGATCCTGTGACGCCAGGAACATTCAGCCGGACCCAAAATGCAAGACAGAGTAAAGATGGAAATGGGTGCGCTTTATTGTTCACAGGGAAGGCACTAGAACACGGGGAAATCGTAGTCACTCTTAGAGATGCGGAGAAAAACGGAAATCAAACTAAAGCAGGAACTGGTGGAGCACAGAGCTGAGAGCCAGAGAGATCACGGGGAAGAGGGACAATCTTCTAGCATCGTCAGGAGCATGCTGCTAGTTTTTATAGCCTGTGATTAAGTGGAATCCGGTGTGTGTGTTTAGTACTCCACCTGCGTGTGACGGCCACGCCCCTCTCCAACGCGCAGAGAGAGACAATGAGCCACCAAAACCAGAGTCTCGCACAACACAGACCATAACACACTAAAATAAAAACCACAGTACAGTTAAAGCATAAGAACAATAAAGATAAGGATTTTAACCTTTGTGGTGGTGAGCAGTTGGCATAGGTAAATGTTGGAGAGGGAGAGAAGAGGAGGATTCCCTTCCATAACAGCTTCAGGTAAGTCAGCCAAAGGTGTTTTTTCTCTTGCTACTTGTTTTGCATGGATGACTCTTCTTCAGGATGTTCCTTTCTTTTCTTGAAGAACATTTCTAATGTGGCTTGTTTCTGCCTTCTTTTCAAAACCTTACAGAAGTGGCTCATAACCTCACCATTAAAGGTGTTTACAGTGCTGCAAGCGCTTTAGCTTAGCTTTAGTGCTTTAGCTTAGCTTTAGCGCTAGCTTTAGCTTTATCAGTGGGATACATAGCATCAACAACTTCCAGACTTCCAGAAAGTGTGCATTTCCCCCTCCCTCTCTGTCTCGTTTTTTCTTGCGCTTTTTAAGCGTTCTTCTTCTTTTGCTTTCGGCTGTTCCCTTCAGGGGTCGCCACAGCGAATCATCTGCCTCCATCTCACCCTATCCTCTGCATCTTCTACTCTTACTCCAACTACCTTCATGTCCTCCTCAACATATCCATAAATCTTCTCTTTGGTCTTCCTCTAGGCCTCCTGCCTGGTAATTCCAACCTCAGCATCCTACTACCAATATACTCACTATCCCTCCTCTGTACATGTCCAAACCATCTCAATCTAGCCTCTCTGACTTTGTCTCCAATACCTCTTATATGTGCTGTTCCTCTGATGTACTAATTCCTGATCATATCCATCCTTGTTACTCCCAAAAAGAACCTCAACATTTTCATCTCTGCTACCTCCTACTCTGCCTCCTGTCTTTTCCTCAGTGCCACTGTTTCTAAACCATACAACATCGCTGGCCTCATCACCGTCTTGTACACTTTTCCTTTCATTCTTGCCTGTACTCTTCTATCACACATCACACCGGACACTTTTCTCTCCAACCATTCCAACCTGCCTGCACACACTTCTTCACCTCTTTTCCACACTCTCAATTGCTCTGGACTGTTGAGCCTAAGTACTTAAAATCCTCCACCTTCTTTATCTCTGCTCCCTGTAACCTCACCGTTCCTCTTGGGTCCTTGTCATTCACACATGTATATTCTGTTTTACTGCGGCTAACCTTCATTCCTCTCCTTTCCAGGGCATACCTCCACCTCTCTAGATTTTCCTGCATTTGTTCTCTGCTCTCACTGCAGATCACAATGTCATGTGCAAACATCATGGTCCATGGAGATTCTTGTCTAACCTCGTCTGTCAGCCTGTCCATCACCATAGCAAACAAGAAGGGGCTCAGAGCTGATCCTTGATGCAGTCCCACCTCCAACTTGAACTCTTCTGTCACACCGACAGCACACCTCATCACTGTCTTACATCTCTCATACATGTTCTGCACCACTCTAACATACTTCTCTGCCACTCCAGACTTCCTCATGCAATATCACAGTTCCTCTCTCAGCACCCTGTCATATGCTTTCTCCAGATCCACAAAGGCACAATGCAGCTCCCTCTGGCCTTCTCTGTACTTCTCTATTAACATCCTCAAAGCAAACACTGCATCTGTGGTGCTCTTTCTTGGCATGAAACCAAATTGTTGTTCAAAATACTGACATCTGCCCTTAGTCTAGTTTCCACTATTCTTTCCCATAACTTCATCGTATGGCTCATCAACTTTATCCCTCTGTAGTTGCCACAACTCTGCACGTCTCCCTTGTTCTTAAAAATGGGCACTAGCACACTTCTCCTCCATTCCTCCGGCATCTGCTCACCCTCTAAGACCTTGTTGAATATTCTTGTCAGAAAATCTACTGCTATCTTGCCTAGACACTTCCATATCTCCACAGGTATGTCATCAGGATCAACTGCCTTTCCACTCTTCATCCTCTTCAATGCCCTCCTCACTTCACCCTTACTAATCTTTGCTACTTCCTGGTCCTCAACAGTCACCTCTTCTACTCTTTTTCTCTCTCTCATTTTCCTCATTCATCAGCTCTTCAAAGTACTCTTTCCATCTTCCCAGTACACTTCTGTCATCAGTCAATATGTTTCCCACTCTGTCCTTAATCACTCTAACTTGCTGGACATCCTTCCCATCTCTATTTCTCTGCTGTGCCAACCTGTATAAATCATTTTCTCCCTCCTTACTGTCCACCCTATCATACAAGTCATCATACGCCCTCTGTTTGGCCTTTGACACCGCTACCTTCACCTTACGCTGTGTCTCTCTGTACTCCTGTTTACTCTCTTCGGTCCTCTCGATGTCCCACTTCGTCTTAGCTAACCTCTTCTTTTGTACGCACTTCTGCACTTCCTCATTCCACCACCAAGTCTCCTTATCTCCTCTCCTTCCTGACCACCCAAAGCCTGTTCCAACTCCTCCTTGAAGACAACACGACACTCTTCCTTTTTCAGCTTTCACCACTTTGTCTTCTGCTCTGCCTTTGCCTTCTTCACCCTTTTTAAGCGTTCAACTTCCTGATTTTGATCGACTTCCAGGACAAAAACCCCCCGATTTGTTCGACCTCTAAAGTGTTCAAGTACCAAGGCTCCACTGTATAATATTATCATGCCTTATTTACTGCAACCATTACCATGAAGTGTAATTCTTCATACATCCACTAGGTGGCAGCAACATCTTACAAGTGCACATCTAGTCATTCAGGACTTAGTAATAAGGTTGTAAGCTATTTTATCACCACCAAGCATTGTCAGAAAAGAAAAAAGAATAAAGTAAAAGAGGATAAATTCCTAAAATAAAAATTCTGCCAGGCATATTTCATGGTTGCCCTTTCTCAATACATCCTGCTAATTCTTCAGGCCTCAATTACCTCAAAATTGTGTGATGTGGCCCTAAGTGAAAATGGGTTTGACACCCCTGAGCTAGCTGCTGTAGTCTTAAAGAATCCCTCAGCAGAATGATGTTGAATCATCTCTAGGGGCTGTGCTATAACATAGGTGCACAATAACAGATCAGTGTGTGTTTCTCTCATTAAACTTGGCCTACAGTTTGAGGGGCAGTTATTGACTTTTAACTCCAAATAGGAGGTAAACAATCAATGAAAGTAAATTAAGACGTTGTCAACTGAGAATAGAAACCAGGAAGTTATTACCCAGGCAGAAAAAACTGAGAAGTTACCAACTTATCATGTCTTCAAGTCTAACTATCTTCTGTGTACATTTTTCATGGAAGCGACAGGACTGACTAGTAACCAAACACTATTAGCAGCTTCCGGAGAACAATTCTGTGTTTTCTTGAAGAGAAAATGCATACAGGAAATATCGGATATACAGTACATAAGTACTCACTGCTTCGTGGAAACTCTTATTCGTTAAGGTTAGGAAAATGAGCTAAGAGACACAAAAGCACCCACACACAGATGCCATGCTCATGAATACATAGTTCATTTACTATTTCCTTTAAGAATGAAATAAACGTTAAGTGAAGTGCTTTGTTGGAGAAAGGTGTGAGAAATAAAACATGTAGTTGCCTGATCCATAAGTTGTGGAATGTTTGATTCCCTTTGATTGCAGTGATACACAGCCAAAAGGAAAGAAGTAACCACTGTTGCAACTGCTTTTATAGAAAATTATTCAGCACCTTCTAACCAATTGGAGTACACAATGTTGCAGTGTAACGTCTATTTATTGACGCTGTAGGTAATGTGAAAGTTAAATCGTCACATATTAGCCAATGCCAAGAATATATATAGAATAGTTGGTGTTTATCACACACTGCGGTTTTTGGAGTTGTGTCTTTTCCTCCTACACTCAATCGATTTGGCTTTGCATTTTTCGCTGATCTCGGGGAAAACGCGGTGTTGTTTGGTCAGTCCTGCGAATTGATATGCACCATGGTGTGTTTGCTCTCATCCCTGTGATCCCAGCTCAGAGCTGCACTCTGCCCCCTCATCAGCTCAACAGACACACTAAACATATTCCACTTTCAGCCCTGTCTTAGGACGGCAACGCTCTAAAGCTCCTCAGGGGAGCTATTTCTTTTTTCTTTTCTTTTCTTTCCTTTTTTTATACTTTTTCCCTATTTTCTCCCTATTATAGTCATATCCGATTCCCACCCATGATTTTTGCCCGATCACACGACCACCACCAAACAGGGAGGGGCAGAAGCATGCACACGCCCCCTCTGTGACCTGCAATACTAGCCACCCGCGTCCTTGCTCTTTGCAAACTGTGGCGCCATGTGTATTCGGGGGCGGTCTAACACGCTCAGTGGTTAAGCACTATCCGCCCCCTCGAACGAATGAGCTCACAGATGTCCATGATTGGCTGGCGGTCACTGTGAGTGGCAGGAAAGTGTGTGTATGCCGTCCGTTGATCCTGTGAGAGCTCGGCAAATTAGTTCCAATGGACCACAGGTCACGGGCGGCTGTGGCATTAACCTGCATCCAAACTTGTGATCTCTGAGGTAATAGTCACGCATCTTGTAGATCCTCACAGTGCTCTGGCTTCCAGACAATCCAAAATTTGAGCAGAATTCACTATTTCAACCAGTCCTCTCAGACAAAACAACAAAGTCCATATTCTTTTTGTCCAAAATGACTTATACTTGAGGAAGGATTCAGTAAAGAATATAAATGAGGCTATTATGGTGAAAGGATTTGATTGTAAACATGTGGACTGATTGGCTGGATGTTGGTGGGTCATCTCATTTTGTTTCCAGAAGTTTCTCTTAGCAGATCTTATTAAAAAACTTCCACATTGTGACTAAAACTAAATATAAAGACAGTCCTGTGGTTTGTTCCAACTTGGAAGACCCGCAGCAGATGTACTTTTGATGAGTGTCATTTTCATTCTTTCTGCAGGCCATGGGTTCCTGAAGTTGGAGGACTTCAAAAGTGTGTTTGCCTGTGTGGCTCCTCGACTGCCTGAGCGGACCATCTTGGAGGCTTTTCGGTAAGACTCCGCACCATTTCTGTGAAGATGCATCAATCAGTGAGTAACGTGTTGATTTCAGTGCATTTCCTGTCATGTCACGATTGCTCTGTCACTCTGTCATTGCGATTCAATACAGTTAAACAGAATACAGTGGTAAACACGCCTCAGCTGAGCTCTGTGCTTCCGATGCTCATGCTTTTCCCAAGTGCATCATGTATCTGTAGTATATTGGAATGTCAATATAATCTATCTTGCTGTGTGTGTCTCAGCATCAGTTTGATCTCCCTCCATCATATTCACAAAAAAAAAAAAAAAATCCTCTTACTTTTATTTTCCAGCCCTGAAGTGAGCTACTCTTTCCGAAGAGTTGGATCTTATGGGTGTGGAGCTCTTCTGCTGGGATGATACGTGATTACAATAGTTTATAAGAGATGTGTTTAAAGCAGCCGGTGATTAGGTATGACAGGGTATAAAATTGTTTTTGTTAAAATTAATTTTGAAAATAATTTGGATTAGTAGAAGGCTACTCCTCCTTGACAGGAGCACAGCGATTAACTGAGACTGACACACACACGCACTTTCTTCAGTAAGATGGAAATGAGATCCAATAATTGAAATTTGGGAGCATTAAGGTCACATCTTCTTGATTAGGACTAAAACATGGAGGCCAGTCCTCTTTCACTGGGCCCGAATCACAAAGGCCTCACCTCCTTTTATGAGACTAAAACACAGAGGCCACACCTCTCTCATTATGACTGAAGCACAGTGGCCACGCCTCCTTCATTGAGATGGAGGCACCAGGGCCAGCAAAGCGTTCAGTGCTGGTGTAAACACCTTCAGATGCACTGAACTACATTTACAACTTAAATTCTAGTATTTATTCCATTAAATTGTATTAATGTATTCCCAACAGTTTATTCTCTTCATTTTATGGGATGTCTCTTGGCTGCACTGCCTCCAGTATGTGCATATTTGAATGTTAGTTTTCTGTCCAATCAGATTTCATCTTCATTATGCTGCCATGTCAATCGAATCTGCTCAGGACCTTCAGAATTAGCAGTGCTGGCCAACCTCTGATTGGTTGGTCAGAGGTAAACTAGCTGACTATTCTGTAGCGATTTACATACAACACATTTAAGTTAGATTTTTTTTTCACCCACAATGGCTCACAGAGGAGAAGGAGAAATTGACTTGGTGTTGGACATTCATAAAAAAATCAATTTTCAAGGTGGACTTTTCCAGAAAAGCTAGACATCATAACGGGAGGTTGAGGAAGTAAAGTTTACACCTGTTACATTTTGCTGGGCGCCAGGATTACCGTAATGCTCAGAGTTCCTAGCATGAAAGTGCAAAATGAATCTCTCTCTCTCTCTCTCTCTCTCTCTCTCTATATATATATATATATATATATATATGTATATGCAGTTCCACACCTTGTCATGTTGTGTTTTTGTATATTATTATTGGTTTGTTTATTGCGACGTGATTGTGGAGGTATTAAGAGGTGGCTTAAGTCTGGATTAAGTCCCACTGAAGGCCCTGGTTCCGAATGCACAGCCCACCACTGAAGCGCAAAATCCATGCCTCCTTCATTCGTACTGAACACACAGCGGCGACACCTTTACTCGGATTGAGGCATAGAGGCCACACCTTCTTCAATAAGTCTGACTCACAGGAGCCATGCCTCCATTACGAGACTGAAACACAGATGCCATGGCTCCTTTACTGAAGGACTCAAAACTCTGGGGAAAGAGAAGCACAGTGCAGAATGAAGGTTATTCAATAACAGAATAATAGTGCAATAATAGAAATGTGTTGGTGTAATTAGTAGGAGTTATTCTAAATAACAGTGTGTGTGCAGTAGTGAAATTGGAAATGGTTAGATCGTTACAGTCACGACTGCCAACTTGGTTCATTCGTACCATAAATATTGAGACGGTTGCACCAATCAGAAGCTCTGAATCTTTACACCCCTAGTGGAACCTCCTCCTGCGTGCATGCTGTGTATTCACGCCCATTCCCAGCATTTATCACCAAGCTGAGATCCATTACCAAATCCCAGCCAATATGGGAGTCTCAGTGTTTTATCCCAGTGTGTGTTCAGAGGTGGTTCGTGCTGTCAGGGGGTTTGGGCTGTCTGAATGTATCTGCAGTTTTTCTCACACATTATTACCACCTCTTTGCTGTTTTGAAGGGAGAACGTGAGTGCTGGCTGGAGTACCGAGAGGCCATGCTGTCTCTTCCTTCTGTGTGAGGAGAAACCCTGGAAATTCTCTGATGCGTGACGTGGGCAGGGGACAGTGTGTGTGTGTGTGTGTGTGTGTGTGTGTGTGTGTGTGTGTGTGAGAGAGAGAGAGAGATTTAGTGCCGGGGTGGCTGTGACTCATCCACTGCAGTTAGGATATGGTGGTGCAGTCACTGCTGAAAGCACCATGCTGTCTTTAGAGCCCAGTTACTAAGCAAATGTCTTTCTCTTCTTGGAAGTTTATCAAGGGCTACACACACACACACACACACACACACACACACACACACACGCACACACACACACACACACACACATTTATGTAGGTCAGACATACATGATAAAGACAAAGCAGTATTTTTTGTTGTTAACAGTAAACAATAACAATAAAATTCCATCTATCTGTGCCACAAAGGTTTCAACCATGACCCCTTGCACCACCAGCTGTCAAATATGCCCATAAATTAGCATCGCACGCTATCAAACCGAATGACTGGAGGTCACGCAACACCAGAATGAACACAAAGAGCTGGTTAATGGCTCGAAATGATTGATATGGACCTTTTAATAGCTTATTAAGAACATTAATTATCTTTGCATTTTCATCAAACTAGTTTATGGTGTGGTGTTTTAATCACTGTTGTTGTTTTTTGCAAATGTATTCTTGGAGTTTATATTAAACATATAGTGTTATGCTTGTTGCTAGGCGGTACAGGGGTATTAAATTTAGCATGTTCGCCTCACAGCAAGAAGGTCCTCACTTCAAGTCCCTGGCTTGGGCGTTTCTGTGTGGCGTATACATGTTCTGTCTGTGCTTGTGAGTGTTTCCTCTGCGTACTCTGGTTTCCTCCCACAGTCCATAGACATCCACATCAGGCTAATTTGGCTGTTCCAAATTTCCCCTCGGTGTGGATGTATGTATAGTTGTGTGTTGGCCCTGCAATGGACTGCTGAGCTTTTCTTGGTATACATTGCCATCGCCCAAAGTCACCTGAGCTAGGTGGAGTCTCTTTGCCACCCTAATAGGATTAAGTGGTTCAGCAAATAAATGACTATTGAGTTACCTTTGTTGTGTCATCAGCATGTCCAACAATACAAGCTGTTGAACTATATTACGTACGAAGTGGGAACTCGGAATTATGCTATTTTTCACATCAGTGCTTTCAAGTCTCAGACTCCTCCTTTTCATATTTTGTTTGCAAAAATCTTTCCAGTGATCACGAGTGGTATGAGTGATGTACTATACAGTATATTTATTCTGCCTCCTCTGTGTCTGTGGAACAGTACAGACAGATATCAGAGTAACTAACGACGTGGACTGTCCTCAACTTTCTGAGCTGATGGAGCATTTTTCCAAGTTCAGAGCTCGAAAATTCTGAGCATTACTTGAATGTAAGATTTCATCATTGTGATCAATCCCACTCCATTTTCTGCCCTTGAAAGGTATTCTCTGAATTGCCTCTGAGTCAAATATCAGGTTTATCCTCTAAACTTGTTAGTGATTAGATAAATAGTTCTGTTTCTAAAACATTCTTCTTCACTAAGAGAACACGTTAAACTGAAGTTTCTGTTATTACTAATAGACCAACTTGATGATGAGTTTGATCAGTAATGGGCTAATTATTCAATAGTTCTTATGAAAAAGTATATTACTCTGATATTCCCAGGTTCTGATTTGCGCTGCCGTAACATAAGAGCACGGGGGGCAACTTTGAGAATCATTTCTCTGTATTTTTTCCTGCAGTCGAGCGTGTAATATGACTGAGATGTTCCTTTCTGTTTTTGTTTTTAAGTGCCTTTATCATCTTAGGTAGGTAGGTAAAGTCTGTGTGGCCTAGTGGCTCATCAGGCCGGTGCTTATCCCTGGTTTCTGTAGCATGAAGCAACTCGGAGTTCAAGTCCTCCTGGATGGGACGCTAGTCCATCGCAGGTTACCTTCCCAGTATATTTTAACTGGTACCCATTTATATTGCTGGGTGAACAGAGGTACACTTGTGGTTAAGACCTTACCCAGGGGTCTTAGCACAGTGAGAGTCACAGTGGGATTCGAACTCACAACCTCCCGATCATGAGTGCAGCACCCTAACCACTACACCACCGGCCCCACCTTTATCATCATGATCAGACCATATATGGTTATATTGTGAACATCTTTGGTTACTTTGAGTATAGTAAAAGGTCTGTGTCGTTTTATGTGTCGTGACAGTCACCCCAGAATTGGTGATTTGTGCACAGACGTGATTTCACGGATTTTGACTGACGGTATACTTAGTCTGTGTTCTAACAAACCAATATAATAATATATTCACTGATAGTGACTTTAAAGCACTTTTGTAAGTCGCTCTGGATAAGAGTGTCTGATAAATGTTGTAAATTTACATGTGCAGGTAGCTGCTGGAATCTCATCTCGAACGGTTCCATTTGGTAATCAGAAACCTCCCCATCTTCCTGATTTTGTGTGTGCGTGCGTGCGTGTGTGTGTGTGTGTGTGTGTGTGTGTGTGTGTGTGTGTGTGTGTGTGTGTGTGTGTGTGGATTGAAGCCATAACCTTCACACAATTGTACCATCTTGTTTTGTTTCCCACATCACATTGATCTACTTCACTTTTACGCCACTGCCGCTCCTGAAACCTGGCATGCCAATCAAGACCGAAAAATAAGATTCAGCAAAAAAAAAAAAAAAAAAAAGAAAAGAAACAGAAAACAATGAAGGAAATCTAAAGGAGGCATAGAGAAAAACGGGAAAGATATGAGGCCTGGACTGTTCAGAGTTTATATGTGAGCTTAGGACTGTATTTAGGACAGATGATCACAGCAAAGTGATGAATGAGAGCCCTCACCTCTTGGTGGGCCCACAAAGCTGTGTGTGTGTGTGTGTGTGTGTGTGTGTGTGTGTGTGTGTGTGTGTGTGTGTGTGTGTGTGTGTGTGTGTGTGTTTTTCATGCACACCTTGGTTTTAAGCATGCACATTTGCAGTTCTTTGTACAGGAAAACAGCAACACCCAAGTCCTGTCCTTTTTTATCATAATTATAGCAGAAGAATGGAGAGCCCTGCAGGCTTCACAACATTAGCAAGAGAGTCTGGTGCCTCTTTATGTGCAGCAGATTTATGGGCGCGTGCCTGGCACTCCCGACAAACGTTAATGTCGGCATTGCTTCTCTGCTGCCCGCCTGTTGCCATGGTAACGGCGTACTCAGCGCGAGGGCCCAAAGCAGTGCCTTAAGTTTTTTTTTTTTTTTTTTACCTCCCCTTCTTCTCTCCTTCTTTTCCTTCCTCCCCTACCCTTCGTCTGCATCTTCTCTTTTCTTCTCTTTTGTTATTAGCGTTTCCAGAGCAACTATCTGTCATCTCCCTTCCATAAATACTTGCTGCACACATTCTTGAGAGAACAGCAAGCTCAGCTTTCGCATTGTCTGCTCTGAACGCTCACAGCTGGAATCAAACCATGCAGATATGTCGATGTCAAATGTTGCTCTAGGGTAGCAGTTTAAAGTAACAAGGTTTTGTGCATTCATTTACACATTTTAAAACATTTTATTTGATTTAACTTCAACTCCTTGGAGTGGCATATTGATGGAAAGAAGTCAAAGCTTGCAAGTCAGCAAAACAATTTTTTTCATTCAAGGTCAACTGTTGTTTAATATTCTTATTTCCCTCATTTTTTCATTCATTCATTCATTTTCTGAACCGCTTAATCCTAATTAAGGTCGCTAGGAGGCTGCTGCCCGTCTCAGCTGTCTCTGGGCAAGGGAAAAGTCCCTGTGTTTTTTATTTTTTATAAAGATACTGATCAGAAACTGTTAATTTCTAACTGAAATTAAATAAACCACGCCGGATATGAAAGCACTGGGTGTTATCAGAGTGAAATAATAAAGTAATTATATACATCTCTAAACGTTTCAGCACTAGAGTGTAAAAAAATTAGTCAGTTTACCAAAAGACTCATACAAACCTTCAGATTCCTCTGCCTTCTGAGTCTCTTTAATCAGCTGAATGGAAGTCTGATGAATATGAGGATTCATTAGCGTTCTTCAATTAACTCTTTTTCTCCTATGAACCACTAGTGGCTTTTTTTTTCCCCTTTCTTTCAAAAAGAATCACGCTCCCCTACCATGTGATGCAGCGCCTGAAGCTCCAGTATGTCTTGAAGCAGTTTTGTCTGAGAATTGACCGCCGGGAAAGAAATACCAGCCGTGTCCTACCTTGAGTAAGGTCACGATCCTGCACGAGCAGCGAATGAGCAAGAGAAAGAGACTCCTACAGATCAGCTGCATAATTAGACTTGCTTGCTCCCAGCATGAGTGCGTTTATTGCATATTGAGAGTTTGCCCTTTTCTTTTGCCACCATATCAAGGTAATTACATTTCCTTTTGTAGTACCCATGAAAGGAGGCATCACTGGCGTGCAGTTTTATGGCGTGCCCATGGAAGCTTGGAGTACATAAATCCCTTCAAGTAGCTCTTTTTCTCCGTCCTCCCGCTGACACGGTGAACTTAATGAAAGCACAATGAGCGCAAAGTAAACAGCTAATGGTTAACGGAAATGTGGCTTTTGGGAGTCATGGCATCATTGATAGAGCACTGTCATTCTCAGCAAGGCTCTGCAATTCTGATTGGTCACTTATGCAACTCACATTACATTATACACTCTGCAATTGAGACTTTGCAGTTGAGTGCATTGTTGGAGCCACTGGTGAAGATTTTCAAGACTGGTGCTTTTTGTGGCTTCTCTGTAAAATAAGAGAGAGAGAGAGAGAGAGAGAGCAAGGATTGTTTCACATGTGTTAGAAAACAAAAATAGATTTATAAGGATTCAAAAAAAGTACATGTTCATAAATAAACAAACCTCCATCCAGGAAATCCAAATTATACAACAGGCCAGCTAATATTGTTCTATTTGCACCTTGAGAGTTACTGGTTAGGCAATATGTTAATTCACACTTACATTTAAAAGTGCTATGTTAAAAAAAAGAAAAGAAAATTTAATAGAAATGACAAGCCAACACAGGACTGACCAGCTGGGACTTCAATAAAAATTGGACACCTGTATGATTATAAGAATAAAAATAAAATATTCTTTGGCCGCTAAGTAACATGTCTGCTGTCTCATGTCTCTCCGCGCTACGATGATGTCATAAACATAAACAAAGCAAACAAATTAGAAACGACACCACTCGGAGAGCGTAAACCTCTGGAGGAGGACCTGCTGTGTTACCACACGTTCAAACAGTCCTCACAGTCTTAAAGAATTGTTTAACAAAATTCCTGGATCCAGCATTTGATCCGGATCGGCTCTAGAGTTTAATGATGAAATTTGATGAAAATGCACACACAACATTTTGCAGAAAGAATCATTTTAACAAACCCCCAAACTGAAAAGTAAAACAGAACCTCCCTGGAAGAGGTAATAAATAAAAAGTTGTAATTGGTGTCATGCTGTTTCAGAAAAATAATCCACTCTGGGTTGGTAACCGTGACTCTGCTTTGTCACAGCACCCTGGTTTTGATTATTTCCTCAAGATATATGTTTTTTTGTTGGTTTTTTTTTGCAATAGTGTAACTAGAGCGTGCTATTATTTTGTCCATTTTATTTACCAGTCTGAGTATTTTGGAGTTTTATAAGTCCACATGTGGCTTGAGAACAAAGTTTTCATTTTCATTTTTTGGTTCTTTTACTGATTTTGGTTGTTTAATCAAAGAGACCAGGAGAAGAAAAGAAATGCAGAAATGATTGAAGCTTTCCTCAGCCAGCTTTACTGTTTCAATTTTCCCCAAACACTATTCTTTTTATATGTTACGCTACTGGCTGTCTCTGCACTACTCCGCTGGCTTGTTTTTGATTCAGAGAGAGAAAGAGAGAGATAGAGAGAGAGAGAGAGAGAGTTGGGTGAGGGCAGGCTGGGCTAGAAGAGGGTAATGCAGTAATCACATTGGTTCCCCCTGGAGTGGGCGAGAGGGTTAGCAGAGTACTGCCCTCTGCCTGTAGCGACTCCCCCAGCTGCTGCAATCCAGAAAGTCTGGCCGTCTCACACACCATGCTGCTTACTGAGCGTGTAACACACACACACACACACACACACACACACACACACACACACTGTTGTCACTGCTCTTTTAAAATACGTTAGAATTTCAGTCACTTGCAGTATTTATTGTTGGGCGTAGTTGAATATTTAGCTTACACTGAACATCAGTATCAACACTACAAAAATTAGAATGTTAAAATGCTCGTAACAGAGTAATGCATGTTAGCAAGTACATACAGTCGGCTCCCTTCTTATGAAATTAATCCGTTCCAGCGCCTTTTTCGGAACCTGGAGTTTTTGTAAGTAGAGGCGCATTTTACGTGTAAAATGCATGATTCGTTCCAAGGCTCCCTAGACTACCCCATAAACCCTTTTAAAAATTATAAAAGTACACCAATTTTGTATGAAATCTGTATGAAATATGTGTTAAAAGTAAAAGAAAGTTATGTATTAAACCATCTAAACATTTTTTAACATATTAAACCATTTTATTAACATATTTATTAATTAAACCATTATTAAACATTTTTTATTAATTTTTACATTATTAAACATTTGTGGCGTGCTCTGTGGCGCGCATCGCCGAATGCGTGCGCCGCCCACACTTGGCAGTCGTCGGAGCTTTTGAGACGGGGCACGGCTCATCCGGACCTCCAATCTGTCAAGCAGGCAAGTGTGCTTTCAATACTTGTTTTGTTGAATGTTTGACTGGGGCATTTGAATGTTTGAATGGCGCGTTTGGCGCTTTTCATAAGAAGAACTTGTTTGGTATACAGAGGACAAAAATTTAGGAAAATGTTTTTCATATACTGGATTTTTCATATTCAGGGGTTTTCGTAAGAAGGGGGCCGACTGTATAGATACATTTATTCAATGCATCTAATTATTATAAAATTACAGTAAATTTCTTTTTCCATTCGACTTTTCTCTTTTTTTCTGGGGTTGCCACAGCGAATCATCTGATTCGTATGTTTGATTTGGCATAGGTTTTTTTTTTTTTTACATCGGATGCCCTTCCTGACACAACCCTTTAGCAGGGGACAGAAATAGACGGCTTTGCAACTACTCTTTACGAAAGTCAGCAATGGTTCTTTTACATGAAGCTCTCACCATAGACAGTGAGAGACATGGCCCGCCTTTGATAACCCAGTTAGCTGCACTGGGGGGACAGTGACAACCTTGTGGAGAGTGGGGCTCAACCCCCAACCTTAGGATCAGCGATCCAATGCCCTATACCATCAGGCAACCACTGCACCTACTAAATTACAGTAAATAAAGTAAAAAATAAATCCATTAAACCTATTTTTTCGGCATTTTTACTATTTCTAGCTTGAAATAGTTTTGGTCTTATTTTGTTCTATTTTTACAGGGAAGTACGTAAAATACCTTTGACTAAGATGTGCCAAAAATAGTTGGGACACTGAGTAAAATGTAAATTAAAGCAGTATGCAACAAATAGCAAATAACATAAAACAACATTTTACTCACAGTAGCACATAGAATTAATATCAAATGCTGCAAGTAATACATTGAACTATTTCATGAAAAATATGAACTCGTTTTGAATTTGTTGGCAGGAACATGCCTCAAAAAAGTTGGGATGGGGCCAAAAAAGGCTAGAAAACAAAGTGGGACTAAAAAGAAACAGCTGGAGGAACATTTTGTATCTAATTTGTTTAACTGGCAACAAGTCATTCTGATTTTGGGTTTAGGAAAACAGAGGTTCACTGGAAGTTCAAACTTTTCTGGAAGTTCCCAACTTTTTTGAAATTGGGATAGAATTGACAGAATATTTTTACTTTCCTAAAGAAGTTGCAACAAGGCAGTGGAAGGAATGATTTATGGCAGCATTGTGAATGTTTTCCTTGTTCCCAACACCCCTGATTGTACTAATTAGCTAATCAACTGTACTTTATGACTTGAAGTAAATGTAACAGAGCAGGAAAAACACCATAATGTGGAAGACAGGGAGTCCTTCTTGACCACGCTTGGGAACTTTTGGTTTATGCTATGAGGCTTTTGAACAAACAATTCAAGTCTGCTGTTTACTGTATGTGCTGACCACATAGCTAAGGAGGTGATGGTAACAAAGGTGGTGAACAAACAGATGGAGGAGGTGGTGGACAAGACCAAGCAGGGAGATGGTGGACAAGATGATGGATGAGACGGTAGAGGAGATAGTGTATCAAATTATGGAGGAGATAGTGACTGAAATGTTGGAGGTGATGGTGAACAGGATTATGGAGGAGGAGGATATGGTGGACAAGATGATGCATGAGATGGTAGAGGAGATAGTGGATGAAATTTTGGAGGATAAAATGACTGGAATGTTGGAGGTGATGATGGACAGGATTATAGAGAAAATGGTGGCTGAGGTAATGGATAAGATGGTAGAGGATGTCATAAATAAGATGATGGAGTTTGTGGTGGAGGAGGGGTTCACATGGGATCACCATGTCTCATGTAGTTGCCATGGTAGCTATACCACATATGTGCACCTTGCAAGAATTCTGATGGTTTTTTTTTTATTATTCTATTCGATTCTTTTTTCACTGGCTGTGGTTATCAGAAATCTCATGTGGTAAAGGGAGACTGTGTTCCTTGAAGCAAAAATGTAAGTGTCTTTTAAATAGTGCCACGGAGAGGCCAGTGCATCACTTTCTGAGTGAGATAGCCAAGGGCTGCTGCTGTGCTAATAAAGACAAACCAATACATTCATCTCATCCTTTACATTTTTTTGGTTGGTTTTTGTTTGCCACAAAGCAATCCGTTGTTTCTTGCTGTTTTATAAAAACTTAAGAAACTGCAGAATGCTGGATGATCAAGCATGATAACTATTACTGTAAAATTACTTTAGTGGCCATTTGTTTTATTTATTTTGCCTTTTGAGCAAGTAAGAATGCTGAAAATCAGAGAGATACTCCTATGTTTTCTATCCATTTTACTATATTATATATATTCCATCATCTACTGCTCTTCATTGTTTTCTACCTGGTGCCATTTTAATACGCATATACTGTAAGGCAGTAGATTTTATGCTTCTTCGGTTTAACAGGAAGACCATCCTTTAGGGAGCTTCTTGTTTGCTGCATGCAGTTTTATTAGATTTCATGTTAATGTTCAAACCGGCTTGACATGCATGTGACGGGACACTTTTTCCAGAAACATTTTTGTTCTTTTACTGAGCACTCTGCCTACCATCATATCTAGAAAGCATTCAGAAAGTATTTACCGGGATCTCACTTTCCGCTGTTAATTGGCACCGAGATCCCTTCGTGATAACTGAAATCCGCGAAGTAGGATGAACCCCCCCAAACCCCCGACTGACATATGTATTTGTGTACATAATAAATACACATTCAATGCTATAAATGCTTATAATAACAATTAAACATTTTAAAATAATGCTTAAGATGTAAATAACATATAAATACACACACAAAGAGCAACGCACACAGATGCGCACCTCACAAAAATGTAGTTTTGATGGAAGATTTTGTGTTGTTTTTTTGTTTTGTGTTTGTTTAGGGTTTGTTTTTTTTTTGCATAATTGGCCTTGTTTTTGTGGCATTTTCCTTAACCTTGCCCCTTTTCTGCCTTAATTTCCTAATTTTTCTTTCCATGAATATTTTTTAAAAAATGCGATGCACTGAAGCCACATAAATTGAATCACGAAGTAGCGAGGGATCCCTGTACTTCTGACCAAGTTATATCAAAGGGAATATTTGTGATGTAAATGTGATACAGTGCCAAGAAAATGTAGGTGCACTACCTTGCAGTGGGGTCGGTGGTGTAGTGGTTTGTGCGCTGCGCTCCTGATCGGGAGGTTGTGTGTTCAAATCCCAGTTAGACCCCCCCACTGTGCTAAGACCCCTGGGCAAGGTCTTAACCACAAGTGTGCCTCTGTTCACCCAGCAGCATAAATTGTTACCATTAAAAATATACTGGGAAGGTAACCTGCGATGGACTAGTGTCCCATCCAGGAGGAGTTGAACTCCTGGTCACTTCATGCTACTTCTGCTTCTTTTCCTTTCGGCTGCTCCCTCTAGGGGTCGCCACAGTGAATCATTGGTTTCCATTTCACCCTATCCTCTGCATCTTCTTCTCTTACACCAACTATCTTCATGTCTTCCTTCATCACATCCATAAATCTTCTCTTTGGTCTTCCTCTAGGCCTTCTGCCTGGCAGTTCCAATCTCAATTTTTGACTCACATTTTATATGTGGCTTTGGTTTTACGTCGGATGCCCTTCTTGACACAACCCTCTGCATTTATCCGGGCTTGGGACCGGCGTGTGGAAGAACACGGGCTTGTGCCCCCTCTCGCGGCTACAGAAACCGGAAATAAACACCTGCCTGATGAGCCACTATGGCTTGGGTGTAAAAAAACTCAACAGAGTTTACCTTTGCAGTTATCTCCATCTACAGTGAGTATAAAAAGTAATCCGGCTCACAAAATGTTTTAATTTTGTTGCTTTCGAGCGTGAAATAAATACACAAAACATGCAAATCAACAGCTCAAAAAATCCTCCAGAGACTCTGAGATGGTTAAAGGATTACCCCTTCAAAACAAACAAACAAACAAACAAAAAAAAACATGTAAATGCAATGAGGTATAACCAATCATCATCAACATAATTAATTGCCTTCCATCTCTGAACAACTGTAATCATTCTGATTCTGGGATGTCCCTTGTAGCAGGCAGACTACTTAATGGTACAATTGCGGCTGGACTCTTATATGTGTCTCTTATAATAACGTGCTACGAATCAATGAAAAGCCAAAAGGGACAAAAATTTTAATTGTGGTTTTTCACTCTGAGACATCCAACCCACAGAGCTTTTCACACTGCTTTTAGTTAGTCCAGCATAATTCTTAAAATCATATTTCTTGAGTGTTCCAGTGCATGAAAGTGTATCTGAATTGACAAGGCACTGTCAAAAGACCTCAGGGGTGCAAGTCAGGAGATGGGCACCAAACAATTCAAAAGGGTTTTGTATGAGTTAAATGGTTTGCTTTTCTTTCTCCTCACACTGTGCTGATGTTCATTTGTTTTTGTGAAAAATTTTTTCTAAATATTTATTGAATTCAGTCCAAATTAAAAAAAAAGGAATAAATAATAAATGAACGAATAAATTACTAGATGAATGAAAATAAAACATTTCGCGTAGATGTATGATTTTTCTAAAAGCTCATTGGTGTCTTTTTTTTTCACCTGGCAGAATCTGAGTAGTGTCCAGACACTTCACTGTATTGGAAAGTACATTCATGTCCTCGGCATAAGAAGATCAGTGCTATGACAGCATGATATCGATATCATGCTAAATTCCAAAACAGAACTCTTCCTTGAGAATATGTTGGATGTCATTCTAATGTTTCGATATTCTGCTTAATCCTAATTAGGGTCGTGGGGAGGCTGGCGCCCATCCTAGCCGATTCCGAGCGAGGGCAGAGCACACCCTGGACAGCTCCCAGGCCATCGCAGGGCAGAAACACGCTGATGGCTATGTAGCTACTCTTGTCGAAAGTCAGCAATGGTTCTTTGACATCACACCATAAACAGTGAGAGACATGGCTGGCCTTTGATAACCCAGTTAGCGGCACTGGGGGGTGTTTCAGATATTAAATAATTATTTTGTCACGTTCCCTTTTTTGACTAGCAATCCTCAGTGTCATGATGTTTCCTATCAAAGTTCCATCGTCACTGTGAGACACAAGAGCTGCAACAGGGTATAAACAGGTTTATGGCATTTAAAACATAAATTAAGTTTATTTGGAGAAATCAACTTCTTCTCTTCTGTCCACTAGAACACAGATGTGTCTTTCTTTTTTGATTTAGAATTGTCAGATTGCTTTTTTTTTTGGTGGTCTCACATTACAGGTTCATGTTGTGACCTGAAAAGTTTCAATAGCAATTCAGTCAACAATCCATTTTAAAGCGAAACTGTGGCATGTGTACATGTGTGTGCACATGTGTGTGTGTGTGTGTGTGTGTGTGTGTGTGTGTGTGTGTGTGTGTGTGTGTGTGTGTGTGTGTGTGTGTGTGTGTGTGTGTGTGTGTGTGTGTGTGTGTGTGTGTGTGTGTGTGTGTGTGTGTGTGTGTGTGTGTGTGTGTGTGTGTGTTCTGTGTTGTATGACCTGTCTTAAAATGAAAGCCCCAAGGTAGGAGACTTGCTCTGTCTCCAGATAGCTGTGAGCCTCATAAGCTGCTGCTTATCGATAATTATTCGTCTCCTGGTGTTACATCAAGATGTTTACTTGGGCCAAAGCCACAAGATGAGCAAACCTTCTACAGGGCAAGAGAGAGAAGCAAATAACACAGTATGTGTGCCAATTTCAGCTCGAAGCCAGACTAAGCAAAACGTGCTAAATACATCCAGTGCTAGCTGGGTCCTGTGTATGTTTTCATATTGGTAAATGTGAATCAGACTAATATAAGCAAATGGAGCATATTATTATTATTATTATTATAAAAAAAAACAAGAACCTGTGAAACCAATGGGAGCTATTTCAAAGTATGGAAATTCACAATTCATTGTAAAACAACAAGCAATGGCATCACAGCCCTTTATATTATACATTAGAATACACTTATGGTCTAATAATAATTTATATTTGCATATTTCCACTGGTTAAAACAATATTTAAATGTATGCTTTTATTTTAAGGTGTGTGCAATAAAACTGTGTTGAACCGACAAAACGATACAGAGAAATGATCAACTGGGTTTTCACAAGTAATGTGAAAACCTACATAATTATAAAGACAACAATTAAAAAACCTTCTGGCCTGATTAACATGTCTGCTGTTTGTTGCTGAACCTAAATATGTTCATAAGTAACAACACAAACAAAATAAATAAATTAAAAAAATAGAATGTGAAGAGCACAAATATTTATTAAGTCAAAGAAGTAACAACGTACTATACTGCGATAGACTGGCGAGCTGTCCAAGGTGTAGTCTGCCTTCGTCTAGAGTTGGCTGAGATGGGCACCAGTCTCCCCGCGACTCTAATTAGGATTAAGAGGCTCAGAAAATGAATGAATGTGTAACAAAGTACCATCTGCAATACCACACTTCCAAAAACTTGGCTCACAGTGTCCTCATAATATTAGGTCAGATCAGGTATGAGGGCATGCTCCGGGACGGCACTTCGCTGCGTCCACCAGCTGCCTCCACTCATCCGGCCGTCTCATGGCGATCGACCAGGCCTGCGCAAGGCCCATACCCCCAGGCAGGGCAGCCCTCAGCTGCGACAACCATGTCGCACGTATCCGCCCCCGCGATCGGCTCCAGCCCAGCCCCTAGGATCCCGAACGGACAGGATCCGGTGTGCTGGGTCTAAAGGTGGGAAACGCGCCATGTGCCCATAGTAGCGCAGCTGATGGTTGCGGATCAAGCAGGTTACTCTTACCATCCCCGCATCCCCGAGCACCTTCCGGTTGGTAACAAAGTCCCACCAGTGGTATCCGAAGATGCAACGAAGGGAAATCGCAACGAAGAAGTCCAATCGTCATCCAAGCTCAACTGTGAGCATCCATGTCTCACTTGAGTAGAGCAAGACAGGGAGCACAAGGGAGCGAATGACTCGGGCTTTCGTCCGCCTGCTCAGATACCTCGACCGCCACACGGTCCTGTCCCGCGAGTTTATCGCCCCGTAGGCTAGGCCAAGTCGACGATTGATCTCGGCCCTGCAATCAGTGGAACGATGGACCACGCTGCCAAGGTAAATGAAAGACTCCACGATCTCTACTCTTTCACGACTCACAGCGATCGAGTCAACAGCAGCATCCAAGAGATCGCAGAAAGCCTGGATCTTGGTTTTGATCCAGGAGACTCGCAAACCAAGCAGTTCTGTCTCCTCACCCAGCGAACAGAGAGTCTCCGTCAGGACATCCACGTTTCGCGAAGATCACTGCGTCATCGACAAAGTCCAGATCAGTAATCCGAACATCACTGAACGACACACCGCAGGCCGAGCCACCCAATACTGCTGCTATGATCCAGTCCATTGCAGTACTAAAGAGAGTGGGGGCCAGAACACACCCCTGCCTCACTCCGGTCTCGACCGAAAAGAAGTCAGAGGTGGAGCCCCCACACCTCACAGCACTCTCTGTTCCAGAATACAGCGACGATATCAGCCGGACCAGAGCCGACGGGATCCCATGCAGACGAAGTATGCTCCAGAGGGCCTCCCTATCCACCTAGTCGAACGCCTTGCGAAAGTCTATATAGGTGGCAAGGAACCCCCTATCAAACTCCCGCAAGCGCTCAGATAGGACGCGGAGTGCCAGGATGCGGTCAACGGTAGACCTCTTCGGTGTAAACCCGGACTGTTCAGGGCGCTGGTGCTCTAGAAGCTGCTGTCGGTTCCTGTCCAGTAGAATCCGTGCGAAAATCTTACATGGAACTGAGAGGATAGTAACCCCCTGGTAACTGTTGCATTCTCGGGTATCACCCTTCCCCTTCCAGATCGGGACAACGATGCCCCGTTCCCAGTCAGTTGGGATGACATCAGTGCTCCACACGGAGCACAGGAGAACGAACAGCCACCTGAGGATGGCCTCACCTCCTGCCTTAAGCTTTCCACGTGGATACCACAAACTCCCGCAGATTTGCCATCCGCCAGGCACTACACCGCCCTACGAGTTTCCTCAAGAGTTGGCGGGTCACAGCCTGGGGGAGGGTCGGCAACAAGAGTTTCAGCATCCCTGATGGCCAGGCTCCGGGCGGGAGGGTCAGCACAATACAACTCCTCAAAGTACTCGGCCCAAGGAGTCCTCACTTCAGATTTCTCGGTAAGGACACTACTGTCTTCAGCTTTCACCGTCTGGCATCGCGATGTGGACCGAGAGGAACGGAGGCTCCGCAACACCCTGTAACCCGAGCGAGAGTCACCCGAATTCAAGTGGCCCTCGACCATCTCGCAGAGATTGTGGACCGCAGCCTCCCGATCTCTTTGCACCACCTTGACGGCTTCGCGCTTCAGGTCCCTGGCCAGTCCAACTCTGCCGTCGAGTTAAGCCTGTCTCGCTCTCTCGATGACGTCGATGGTCTCAGAGGAGATGGCCGTTCCCGGTCATCTGGGTGACCCCGGTATGCAGCCACGGGACACCTCCAGGATGCGGTCTCTGAAACCAGCCCAGAGAGCCTCCTTGCCTGCACCCGCGTCCAGGTCCTCCAGGGATTCCCCAAGCCACATCAGGGTCCCCGAGTCGGCTTACGTCAAGTCGCATTTGATGAGCTGGGGCTTTCTCAGGGCGCCTGAAGCGGCTCTTCAGAGTCGCCACCAGAAGCCCGTGGTCTTCCGAGAAGAGCTGGGCACTTCTGAAGACACGGCAGTCCTGGACCAGCTGCCAGTGACTACCTACGAGAACATGGTCGATCTCCTTCCTAGTGACGCCGTCGCTGGAGTACCAAATCTCTGGAATCACGAGCCAGCAATCCTTAAGCCCCGACTTTTTGCGAAGTCAAGAAGCATTAAGGCACTTTCATCGCGGCGTCCAGAGTCGTGAGGACCGACACATGCTTCGTAGCCATACCAGTTAGTGCCAGTGGTTGCATTAAAGTCCCCCAGTACGATCAGGGTGTCCCTTCCCGGAACCCACGACACCACCGAGTTGAGCTGGTCGTAGAAGGTTTCCTTCATAGATCGATCACTCACCCTGGTCGGAGCGTACACTACGACGACAGAGAGCGTCTCCACTGTGTGAGTCACCCTCAGTTGCATAATAAGCTCGTTGACTGGGACCACCTCCGATACCAAAGGAGCCAATCGATTAGCAACGGCAACGGCCACTCCCTGAGTGTGAAGACCGTCGGCCCGGCCAGACCAGTAGTAGGTGTACCCACCGACACTTGTCTCGCCGGACCTTGGCCTCCGCACCTCAGAGAGGGCCGCAATGCCAACGCCAAGCAAACTAAGCTCCCTTGATACCAGAGGCAGGTGAGAGTCATCCCGCAGGGAAGTCACGTTCCACACGCTGACCCGGACCGACCACCTCAGATTCAACCAAGGCGACCAAAAGCAGCTGGTGTCCGACACCTTTGCACCGCCCGTGTCACTCACCCTATCACGCCCGACCTGGTTGCTCCAGGATTTCACCCCCATCATGGAGTGGGGGTCCCAAAGGCTTTGCCCCACCCCCCTCATACGACACCGCCTTAGGCAGGCGTTGGGGTTACTTTCCCGGACCGGACTCCAGCGTTTAGTTGTGTGTTTTGCTGCCGTTTTTAAGAGGGCGGGGGTGCAAACCCCACCCCCGAGGCTCCTCTAGGGCAGGGGTGCCGCTCCCTGACAGGCAGATGCCCGGAGGTACCCCATTATAATTTAATAATATTAAATAATCCTTTAAAAAGCTTTGAAGCAGAATTTGATCAAGATCATCTCCAAAACTCAATGAATCTTAATTGTCCAAAGCCCCACCTTTGGTAGCGATTTCAAGAAAGTCTGCACATAACACTTTTGAATGATCCTGTGTTCAAGTTCATAAACAAACAACCAAACAAACCGAAGGTAAAACACAACCTCCTTGGTGGAAGTATCACTCAAAATTACTTACCTGAGTGAGTTTATGGTTTAATTATTAAAAGGTTTATTTCACTGGAAACACAACCATTAATTACTCTTTTGATTTTTTTTCTTTTTTTACTTTTTTCTTGTGAAAAAATGTCAACAAGCTCAAAACATATGACAAACTTGGATAACATTGCATTGGAAAGATATGATTAACATATGATTGTGAGAGAAGCTTCCTCATTAATACAGGTAATGTAATTTTGATTTGACATACTGTATTACTCTCGTAAAGGAAATTATTTCCTCTGTATTTAACCCATCCAAAATGAGCACACACTTGGAGCAGTGGGCTGCCATACACACATTGGTGATGCCCGGAGAGCAGTCGGGGATTAGGTGCCTTGATCATGGGCACTTCAGCCATTTACGTGGAGGAGGGGAAGGTGCTCTCTCCCACTGCCACACATTTTTCCTACTGGTTCGGGAATCAAACCAGCAACCTTTCAGTCCCAAAGCCACTTCTCCAACCATTAGGTTACAGCTGCCCCTAATAAAAACGGAGAAAGTAAGTAAGTGGCCAAATGTGAACTGTCTAGATATTTACACCTATATGATAAATTACCCTCAACTTTATGCAAAAGTCACTGAATGCTTACGAATCTTTGGCCGGATATAATTATTATCACGCTGTGATTGGACAAAACTTGAGGATGCATGTAAGGTGATTAAAAATGTTAACCCTGCATGCAGAGTTGTGTACTCTTGGGCACAACAGCTTTCCCTCTAATTTGTTTATCACATTAAATAGCAAACAATATCATCTGCGAATTTATGCTGACCTGAACACAGTGGTGACTTTGTGTTGTTTTTTCACCTGGAACAATCCAATTCATTGGGCCAGCTGTTTGTGAGGCCACCAGGCAGTGTGTTTATTATGCATTTATTTATCTATTTTCAAATGTATTCCACATGGGGCAGTGGTGGCCCGGTGGTAAGTAGCCAGATTCCTGATCCCAAGGTTGGGGGTTCAAGACCCACTGACGACAACAACGGTTGTTACTGCTGCCCCCGTTCAGGTAACTGGGTTATCAAAGGCTGGACGTGTCTCTTACTGTCTATGGAGAGAGGTTTGTGTCAAAGAACCATTGCAGGTTGCCTAGCTGTCAGCATGTTTTCGTCCTGCAGTGGCATGGCGAACTGTTCAGGGAGTACTCTGCCCTTGCCCAGAGTCAGCTGAGATAGACTGCAGCCTCCCCATGACCCTAATTAGGATTAAGTGGTTCAAAAAAAATGAATGAGTGTATTCAACATCAGTTTCTACTTTGTCAGGGTCAAGGTGGTGCTTGAGTCTATCTTTTCTTTTTCTTTCTTTTTTTAATTCTGTCTTTCCGATTTGTGTTTGTATTCTTAACTGATCTCGGGGTTTTATGTAATTTTATTTCCCCACTGTGTTTAGGAAGAGTTGTCGATTTTGACAGGGAATAATCCAACATGGATGAACCTGTCAGTAGCTTCAGGGGTGGGAAAAACTGTGGGTTTTTTATTTATTTAGTTATTTAGGAGGAAAACTGTGTTCAGTGGGAAAAGCAGAGCAGAAGCCGATACGGTAGCTTTGGCAGGAACAACGCCCTGTCTGTCGGTGTCACTTTAGAAGTGCTTTATATAACACGCATGTCCTCAGCACAGCCTTCTTAAACCAGAATGAAACACTTTTAGACATAAGTGTGAGGAGCTGCCAGGGGTGTTAATGTACTGTTCTGCCTCTACAGCCAACTTTAACTGTTCTGATTCCTTAAACGAGCTTGTTACCTCCAAGGTAATTAAAGTGCTAATGAATGACCTGCCATTCTTTGCTGCACTCTGAGTAAAGGCCCAGGCGGAGGCGAGGAGGCTTGTTGCCAGGGTTCTCCTGATATAATCAAACACTTTTTTTTTCTTTTTCAACCACATAACAAAATTGAGGTTGTAGGTCCACGTGCTGTGTATCTACCAACAAAGCTGAACAGATGTCAGAATAAGTGCACAATTATGCTTCATATTCCGTCTCACATTCCTTCTGTCCGATCATAGGGTTATTAACTGGGAAACGTAAGCTTCCTAGGCCGAGTCGGTCTCATTATTCTGCTGTACCCCAAACCAAAGTATGATTATGGTACTTCTGTTTGACACAGCCTATTATTTCTATTTGAATGAGTAGTCCTTGTGAAGCGATGATGGATGGCAGTGGAGAGGAGATAAGAGCTGTCTGAACCACTTAAAATCACAGTCTTCAAGGAGGCACAGAGAACCGAAGCTCTAGCCCCTGCCATTCATTACGGGGAAAAGAAGCAGTGTATGGACCCTTAAATTCTCAACTGTCCAGCTCCGCAACATCTAGACTCATGCAAACAGATTTATACACTAAGACAAATCAGAGCCTTTTTTTGCAATTTCCTGCAGTCAGGATTAAAGGAAGCATTCTAAAAAATTTGAGATTTAATTCAGACTTTAGGACATGTATTAGGATTTAGTGGTCTGAACATAGCCACCATTGGGAATGCACTTGAATATCATTTTATTTATGTCTTTACTTGAGCTAAAAAACAACCCAAACATATTCGAGCATGACAGTGCTTCAGTGTGCAAAGCAAGTGCCATGAAGACGTGGTGTGCTAAGGTTGGGAGAAAGTGGAGTACTTTAGGTGTTTTCTTGAAACTTTGCACAAATGCCCACATTGACTCATTGGATTAGAGTTGACTGAGCCCAGTTTTGAGGTCAAAGATCAAGGTCACTGCAGCCTCATGTATTATGAATCCCTTAAGAATGCTTTGAGGAATTTTCTTTAAGCTTTGCATAAGAGTCCACTGTAGCTCAAGGAAGTTCATGGTCATTATAACCTCCTGTGTATTATTCTTGTGTATGCGACATTTCAACAATGTTCTGTTCTTTAAGGTTTAATACCAAGTATGGTCCTAAACCTTTAATAAATTAAGACATCCTCCAATCATTTCTACTACTGACACCACCTCAATACTGCTTTACTTAACACTGTATTCTCACTGACACTTTTGGATACCACATGGAGGACTGTAATACTGGAGGACATGGAAGACGTGGAGATGTGGACATGGACGACAGTAGTTCTAGTTTCTGTTTTGAACTGTAGAGCGACTCTCCAGTCCAGGCTCTCTCCAGAGACCCAGAGGAACTTGGTTCTTTACGTGTCTTTAGTAGGGTGTGGACTCAGAGCCTAGTGCCCAATGCTCCTTGAAGATCACCATGAAGCACCACCAAATGTTCTCCAGAGAGGACACAGCAGAACATGTGGTGTGACTTCCTTTTTTCTCTTCCCCTGGCTTGGTGAACAGAGCTGAAGTATCTTTCTGGAAGAGACATTTTAAAATATGAGTGAAAAAAATTAGAGTATTCCTGTATGAGTGTCCATGATCCGAGCTGCAGGATCTTCTCACACGATTGGCTAATGGTCAGTGGACACTCAGGGGAACTGCAGGAAGTGTTCCCTCTCTCTCACTCACTCTCTCTGTCTCTCTCGCTCTCTCTCTCTCACACACACACACACACACACACACACACACACACACACACGTACTCACTCTCATCAACCTTTCTACTTTTACCTTTTTATTATTAAACATCCTCCACATGGACGGTCTGCTTCATAGCCACAGGCCATTAACTTTTCTGCACTTGGGATTTAAATCAGAGTGTCTGACACAGATTGTATAAGTTGTGATCAGGTTTTTTCCTGAGGCTTAAGGAATGAGTTGGAAAATTAGGCCTTGTGCATGTTTTTATCATAACGACCTGTGGAGTTATCAAGGCCAAATGATAGCTTTACCTCCATTTACAACTTTTTAACTTGTATTTTGCAGTATGCTACAATGATACTGATTTTTCAATGTCTCCAAATAATAAACTGGATTCCAAAAAAATTGGCACACTATACAAATTGTGAATAAAAATTGAATGCAATGATGTGGAAGTGCCAAATTTCAATATTTTATTCCGAATAGAACATAGATGACAGGTCAAAAGGTTAAACTGAGAAAATGTATCATTTTAAGGAAAAAAACACATTAATTTTAAATTTCATGGTGTCAACAAACCTCAAAGAAGTTGGCACAGGTAGCAATAAGAGGCTGGAAAAGTCAGTTACACTAGGTGCAAGACCAATTACCACTAATGAGGTCCATTGGCAACATGGCTAAGTATAAAAAGAGCATCTCAGAGTGACAGTGTCTCTCAGAAGTGAAGATGGGTAGTGGATCACCAATTTCCCCAATGTTGTGCAGAAAGATTTTCTTTCTTCCATTCGGCTTTTTCCCTTTCTCGGGAGTCGCCACAGCGAATCATCTGATTCGCACATTTTGATTTGGCGTAGGTTTTTACGTTAGATGCCCTTCCTGTTACAACCCTTTTGCAAGGGGCAGAAACACACTGACGGCTTTGCAGTCTACTTTTTACGAAAGTCAGCAATGGTTCTTTTACATGCCTCTTGCCATAGACAGTGAGAGACATGGCCCGCCTTTGATAACCCTGTTAGCTGCACTGGGGGCTGTGCAGAAAGATAGTGGAGCAATATCAGAAAGGTGTTTCCCCGTGAAAAATTGCCAAGAGTTTGAAGTTATCATCATCTACAGTGCATAACATTATGCTAAGATTCAGAGAATCTGGAACAATCTCTGTACATCAGGGTCAAGGCCGAAAAACTGTACTGGATACCCATGATCTTCGGGCCCTTAAATGGCACTGCACCACAGACAGGAATGCTACTGTAAGGGAATCATCAACACTTCCAGAAACCATTGTTGGTGAACACAATCCATAGTGCCATCCGCCGTTGCCAGCTGAAACTGTACTGTACAAAGAAGAAGCCATTTCTAAACAGGACCCAGAAGCGCAGGTGTTTTCTCTGGGGCAGGGGTCATTTAAAATGGAGTGTGGCAAAGTGGAACACTGTTCTGTGGTTAGACAAATCACGATTCGAAATTCTTAATCGAAAACTGGGACACCATGTCATTCGGACTAAAGAAGACAAGGACAACCCAAGTTGTTATCAGCGCTCAGTTCAAAATCCTGCATCTGTGATGGTATGGAGTTGCATGAGTCCGTGTGGCATGGGAAGCTTGCACATCTGGAAAGGTATCGTCAATGCAGAAAGGTATACAGCAGGCCCTTGATTATTCGCTATTTTGCATTCGCGTCTGCGCATATTCGCGGATTGCCGAGCAACTGTCACGTGATTCAAATTCAGCCAATGGCTGTCCTCCTTCCCGCTGATTGGTTGAGATGATGTACTAGTATACGCCCCTTTTTCCTCATTCATGCACAAGTTGTCAATGAGCCTTTTTTAAGTGTGTTTTAATTACCAGTTAATTTCTATGATGCCACTCAAACGCTGGCTAAGCGCCAGAAAAAGGTAATGACGTTGGATGTCTCTTCTGAAGAAATAAGACTTTCTCCTGAAGAAATGACAGTTTTCTCTGAAGTGCATGAAGAGGAATAATCATCTGAACTGTTGTAAAGCACTGTAGTATTAAAGTCTTTTAAAATTATTATTCCCGGACAGTATCTAGGTTAATGTTTAGAATGTGTGTGTGATTTTATGTACTGTGCATGTTTATCATTTTGTTTTGTTTATCCAATTTATTACATTTCATGTTCTTTTCTGTTCTTTTTTGTTATGGTCTGTGTTTTGGGGGGATTTTGGCGGCTGTGCCTCTAACTCTGTTTTCTCTCTGCTCCGGCTGAGGGGCGTGGCTGAGCTGTTCGGTGGCTCACACCTGAATTCATTCTTCTGATCTACTCTCAATAAACACAAGCACGCTCACCTCTGCGTCAGAGGATTATCTCACATCACGTCATCGCTTCTTTGTACGTATTCTCTAACTCCGTTTAATGCCCGCTCCGGTTGAGGGGCGTGGCTGAGCTGCTCGGGCTGAATGCAGTTTAGACCTGTTCTGGGTCTGGCTGAAAGCTCATTACGTCATTACGTCACACTTTTATGTTCTTTATGTACTTATGTACAGTACAATAAATACTTTAATGCAATGCCTCCCTCTAGTGGGCATCTGATAACCATTTTTAACCATTAATGTGCAAATCGTTAAAATGTTGAGGTTCTCTTTGGGAGTAACGAGGATGGATAGGATTAGGAATGAGCACATCAGAGGGACAGCACATGTAAGTCGTTTCGGAGACAAAGTCAGAGAGGCTAGATTGAGATGGTTTGGACATGTACAGAGGAGGGATAGTGAGTATATTGGTAATAGGATGCTGAGGCTGGAACTACCAGGCAGAAGGCCTAGGGGAAGACCCAAGCGACGATTCATGGATGTGGTGAAGGAGGACATGAAGGTCGTTGGTGTAAGAGAAGAAGATGCAAAGGATAGGGTGAGATGGAGGCAGATGATTCGCTGTGGCGACCCCTGAAGGGAAAAGCCGAAAGGAAAAGAAGAAGTACTACAGTGTTGTACCTGGATGTTTATTCAAATTATCAAACCATTTTACTGTATTAAACTTCAATACATCATGTTTTATTTATATATATATATATATATATATATATATATATATATATATATATATATATATGTATATGCATGCTGTATAATGTGTTTATTTTATTATCAATAAATATCACAGTAAAAATTAAAAAGTTTTTCTTAATCATTACAACATTTTACTACATTAATACTGTATTAATGAGTAAGACTGTCTATAGCATGTGTTTAAGAAGCATATTTTAGCTATATAATAGATACATACTAGTAGTATTTACTTCCGGTTAATCATTTGCTCATGTAATATGATACATGGGGTTTTACTTCCGGGTACGTAACTCGCGGATTATCTTCATTCGCGGGAGGGGCCGGAACCGAACCCCCACGAATAATCAGGGCTTACTGTATTCAAGTTCTAGAACAACATATGCGCCCATCCAGACGCCGTCTCATTCAGAGAAGACCTTGCATTTTTCAACATGATAATGCCAGACCACATACAGCATTAATAACAACATTGTGGCTGCGTAGGAAAAGGATCTGGGTATTGCAATGTCCAGATCTTTCACCTATAGAGAACATTTGGCGTATCATAATGAGGAAGGTGCAACAAAGAAAGCCCAAGACAGTTGAACAGTTCGAGGCCTGTATTAGACAAGAAAGGGACAGCATTCCTATTTCGAAACTTGAGAAACTTGTCTCCTTAGTCTCCAGACGTTTTGCAGACTGTTGTAAGAAGTAGAGGGGATGCCTCACAGTGGTGAAAATGGCCTTGTCCCAACTTTTTTGAGATTTGTTCACCCCATGAAATTTTAAAATCAACATATTTTCCCCTTAAAATGATAAATTTTCTCAATTTAAACTTTTGACCCTGTCATCTATATTCTATTTGTAATAAAATATTGAAATTTGGCACTCCCACGTCATTGCATTCAGTTTTTATTCACAATTTGTATAGTGTTCCAACTTTTTTGGAATCCGGTTTGTACCTAAAAAGTAATAGAAATGCCTATTGCCATCCAGACTTGACGGCTCAAACTAAGTGAGAAAAATTGGCCATGGGTGAGAAGGAGGATAGGGGGGTATACTTTCTTCACTGTCAGCAACAGCATCATCAGTTGATCATTATCATCTGAGAGTTTTTGCATATTGGTGCAGACAGATAGCCCATTCCTCCTAGTATCATATACCACATCTAAGTTCGCTGGCAGTGCGTACATCAAAGGGAGAGTCTTCGTCCTCATTGGTGGCTATTGTGTGAGAGAGTTGTCTGTGTTATACGGGAGTGGCCATGTCTCATTTAGATGGGAAATTGGGGGAAATCTTAAAGCCGTCATGAGTGTCAACATTCAACCGATTTCAGACTCTGGCTACAGCAATAATTCCTGATATCACTGGTTTCAATAATTATAATTATTTCAATCAAAGTTCTGAAAGAAAAATATTCAGTTTTTACTTTTTAACCCATTATTTACTTAATGTTGGTCACGTGCCAATTCACCAGCCATCTTTTCACTTTTTGTATTTTTACATCATTCATCAGTTTCCAACCAGAGTGATTGAAAGCTAATAGATGCTTCTTCCAAAATAATTACTTCACTGACTTTCTCATTTGTTTAACTGCTTTATCCTAGTTGGCTCACAAGGCCCATCTCAGCCAACATGGTGCGAATGTGGTCTACACCCTGAACAGCTCAATAGATCATCACAGAGGTCTAAACACATAAGCATTTACACTAACACCCGGGGGAAATTTGTAACAACTTATTAACCTAATGCGTAAGTCTTTGGACTGTGGGAGGAAACCTGAGTATCTGGAGGAAACACACGCAAGCACAAGAAGAATATGTTAACTTCACATAAAAATATACTCGAATCCAGAGACTTCATGCTGTGAGGTGTTACATGCTTACCACTACGCCACCCTCCAAGATAATGCAGTTCTTTAGAATGCTGGTTAAGGCACAGTAACAGCAAGCACAAAGCATTATCTATCCTCTTACACATACTTGACCACACAGATGCCCATAATTGGCCAGCTTTTCTCAGTTATAAATGACTTTGATGTAATCAGAATTGAAATATGTGATCTTCAGATGGTATTTTTCTATGATTATGTGAGTTGAAATCCTCACATTTTTTAAAATTTAAAGCAAAACATACAAGCATTCCACATGCTATAAACACGACTAATATGAGCATTTGATTTAATAGGTCAAGAGTTAGGGCAGTGGTGGTCTAGTGGTATAGGGCGCTGGATCGCTGATCCAAAGGTTCGGGGTTCGAGTCCCACTCTCCACAAGGTTGTCACTGTCCTCCCAGTGCAGCTAACTGGGTTATCAAAGGCCGGCCATGTCTCTCACTGTCTATGGTGTGAGGCATGTAAAAGAACCATTGCAGACTTTCGACAAGAGTAGGCTGCAAAGCCGTCGGCGTGTTTCCGCCCTGCGATGGCCTGGCGAGCTGTCCAGGGTATACGCTGCCCTCGCCCTGAGTTGGCTGGGATGGGCACCAGCCTCCCCGCGACCCTAATTAGGATGAGGTGGTTACAGAAAATGAACTGAACTGAGGTCAAGAGTTAGTTGTAATAATTTAGGGCAATGGTCCCCAACCTTTTTATCACCGCGGACCGGTCAACGCTTGACAATTTTACCATGGCTCGGGAGGGGGGGTAGCTTGTTTATATTGTAAATATAATACCCCGCCCTTGCCCAGAGTCGGCTGAGATGTGCGCCAGCCTCCCTAATCAGGATTAAGCGTTACATTTTCAATCGAGCATGAATTCTTCTTAAAAAAAAAACAAAACACAGGTGAAGGCTGAGGCTCAGTCTCACCCGAAATCCCCACTATTGTTGGAAACTCGCCTCTGTCCATGTGCCGTCCCCTTGTGGGTTACATTTTAGCGCTCAAATGACCAACATGGAGAATCCGGTTATTTTTCAAAATAAAAGTTTTTCAAAAATAAAAGATCGTTCAGACTCAGATAATCAGTAACACAGAGATAAATAATTATTTCTTGTGCGGCTCGGTACCAATTGATCCACGGACCGGTACCGGTCCGTGACCCAGGGGTTGGGGACCACTGTTTTAGGGTATAAAAGAACATTTGGTCATGTTGACTACATAATTGAGAAAAATGCAGATATATTAAAAATATTTAAAGAATAACACTTTTGCACTTTAAAAAAATCTATTTGTAGTCACTTGCACTGTTATGGAACATCAGTGAAATAAGTTAGTTCCTGCTCTCAGCCTCGAGCCATCATTGTTTCTTGAAGACGAAAAAGCAGGGCTTGTTGTTCTGATTATTGGTACGTAAAATGGTAATATTTTTCTATAGATTCTAAAGGATTCTATCGCATCTCAGTGTCCTGCCTATGCTGGCAAAGGAAAGCTCCAAAAGAATCACTTGGTTACTGTGGGGATGATGATGTTATCACTGTAGTGTTGGGTATCATCTATTATCCCAGTGGAAACTAAAGATGAACTAATGTTTTATTTATTTCCATCCAAAAAGTGGAACATTATTGTACTTATTGTGCGGCTTCTTCTTCTTCTTCTTCTTCTTCTTCTTCTTCTTATTATTATTATTATTATTATTATTATTATTATTATTATTGTCATCACTATATTTCTAAAGGGTCCTGTTAAAAATTTGTTGCGGTTCAAAATTTGTTGCGATTTTGCCTCTTGTGTCTCATTCTCAACATTCCAGTTGAAAATAGCAGGTCTGGTTTTGAGATACACTACATCAGTACAAGACAGATCATACAAATGCTGCGGTCTTCTTGCAGACAGCATTGGGAGTTGTTAGAAGTAAAATAACTTTGACTGGATTACATTCCTTTGCCTGTACATGAGTAAGAGCAGCTTTACACATATGAATTAAACATAAGCCGTGGAAAGGAAAAGTTTTCCTTGAACGTGGTGTGGTATTTTTTATTATTTTTTTCTCCCCTTCCAGTGAGAAGCTGGAAATTGAGTGGTGCAACAGCCGTTTTCTGTACGTCTTTAAAAGCTCACAGTCAGATTCAGATTATTCTCGGCTCTCCAAGCTGTCAAACAGACGTCCTCCCCCCTTTCTCTGTCTGCAAACAGACTGAGAAAAGAGAGAGAGGCTCAGGGAGGGATGGAAATAGTACTAAAGAGAAAAAAAATCTACAGTGATCTTCCAATGAATAAAACTATCAGATGCATGCAGGTATAATTATCATGTCCAGGCAGGGAGGGAGGACAGGAGTCCTTACATTTCACACCATTTATCACACTGTGGACAAGTGAGCAGACAGAATAAAGGATCATGTTTAGTGTGGAGTCAGCATGATACTGTATATAAGGACAAAGTATGAGTGTGTGATATGTTTATTCAACACCAGTGGCAAACCAATGACACTTAAACGTCGACTGCCACACCTTCTCGCGCACCTCCTCATAAGGTGTTTCTCACTCTTCTGTAGTTTGCTTCAAAGGAAGCGCCATGGAAGGAATTTGTTTGCAGCAGGCTCTCCCGCCCGCTCTCAGTGGTCGTCCTCAGCCGTTGTCTTGGAAACAGAACTTGGGCCGTTTGTAGATATGACATTCTATCAATCTTCTCATTTGGGGAAGGATTGCATGTAGCACATGAGCAGAGGAAGAGAAAAAGAACTGGCAAAGGAAGGAAATCCAGCCAAAGGCACCTTTGTGGGTGCGCTTCACTCAGGGAAGGAAAGGGGGGGGTCATCATCATACAACGAGCCCCATCTCATGCCAATTAAAGTGTGCACCAAGCCGGGTAAAGCGCGCCCGCCTCTGCCTCGCAGAGTCGGAGAAATAAACACGCTAAATGGTGTGATTAATCCATCTCACAGAGCCATGGAAACAGTAAGCTGCTGGGCTGTGATAATGAAGACATGGGTCTCTGTGGAAAGTGTGTGTGTGTGTGTGTGTGTGTGTGTGTGTGTGTGTGTATGATGGTCCTGGTGTGTTAACAAAATAGGAAGGGCGTTCAAGGTTCTGGTCCACATGCACAGCAGACAGCGAGTTCTTCTAACACCTCCAGAAGATATTTAACGCTTTCTAAAATCCAGAAGATTCTGGTTTCCTTACTCTCCAATCTGCTCATTTATTTCTTAGAGCTTGCCGCCACACTTAATGTGTTTTCCCAACTGAAAAATCACTGTATGGACCTCCATTTGTGTTGGTATGTGGGGGAAAAAAAGCTTACGTAGCAAGCACACTGCAACCATAACAACATTCTTACAAATGCTAGCTAGTGCCGGCTAACCAGTTCAATCTTAAGAATAGTTGTATTATTCTCAGTAATGCCGATGAACAAGCTTCAGAAGATTTGGTGATGAGGAGATTGTTTGTCTTTGCTGAAGCTAGAGACAAGAGACTCTATGTGGCTTGTGTTACTTGACTGTTATTTTTAGCATGTTATAAATCTCATATTCACTCAGTCACTAAGAGTAAGACTCATTAACACCAGCACTGTCTCAATTTGAGGACTTGGAAACTTACAATGGCTATTTTGCGTGCATACATCTATTCATAATGGAAAGTATGTCAACAGTGTGCTATTAGTACCTTTAATGATTTACTCAAAATGATAAAAAAATGGCTGTGTAACACCACTTAATTTTCACCTATAATGGTCGCCATCTTGGTCACGTACGGAAGGCACAGGTCTGAAATGGTGGCAAAAGATGCAAGGGTCACACTCAAGTAATTACACAAGGTAGGATCATCCCCCCCCCTGACATATACATACATATACAGGTATCCCTCACTTTCCGCGGTTAATTGGGATCGAGATCCTCACATGACCATTGAAATCCACGAAGTAGTATCACCCCACACCCCCGACTGACGTACACGCACATGTATATGTGTATATAATATCAATAAATGCATATCCAATGCTATAAATGCTTATAATAACAAATAAACATTGAAGAAATAACATGTAAATATTGATGTAAATAAAATCTAAACACAGACGCTCTCCAACTCACCAACATTCGTTTTGCAAACATCCGGAGATACCAACATGTCCAAGGGCGAAAGTGAAAGGGAAAGGGAAATGAAATTGAAGAACAAGTAGAAATAGAAATGGAATAAAATCTACAGAAAGATAGATGATAAATATAAGTTTGAAATATGATTAAACATTATCCTGAGGTACACAATACTCGGCTCCTGCAGAGGGGGGTGTGGCTGCGCAGACGCACAGATGCAACAATGTATCCAGTTTTGATGGGAGGTTCTGGATTGTTTTTTGTTTTGTGTTGGTTTAGGGTTGTTGGGGTTTTTTTGGGGTTTTTTTTGCATAATTGGCCTTGTTTTTATGACATTTTCCTTAACATTTCCACCTATTCTTTCTTAATTTCCTTATTTTTTAATTTGATGAATATTTATTTATTTATATACAGTAAAACCTCCACTGACGAACGCTTAAGATCACGAACTTTTCGCCTCAAGAACATTAAATTTGCGAGCATATAGTCGCTGCTGACGAACTAGTTTTCGACGGACGAATCAAACCACGCGGTCGAACAGCGCCACGGTGGCGGCCACGAGAAGCTGACACACGCTCACGGCGTCCACAGTTCGTCACCCCCTTTCTTTGAATGCGGAAGTGGTTTGTGTTTGCTAGACATTTTGGACCATATTGAGTGTACTTTTGCTATTATGGGACCGAAAAAGACCCCACCACAGGCGGAGATCATTGAAAAACACGAACGAGGTGTGCGTTTGTGTGACTCAGCGTCCCAGTACCAGTACGCTAAGTCTACCATTGCTCCCAACCTTAAGAACAAGGAAGCTATTAAGGGTGCGTGTGTGGCTAAGGGTGTTTCCAAACAGTAGGCGTTTCCAAACACTCCTTCCAAACAGTAAGTCCCTCCCTCCCTCCTCCTCCCACTCCATTCCATCAAGCCATCAACTACCATCACAAAGGTAAATAAAACAACTTTATTATACAGTACAGTTTATTTCTTTAATTACAATACAATAGCACATTTATTATACATAAAATAAGGTATATTTTTGTGTAGTTTTAAGGCTTATTTAGTAGAAAATTATGTTTTATGGGGACCTGGGAACGGATTATTCTCATTTTAATGGTTTCTTATGGGAAATAAATGTTCGGAAGACGAACTTTTCGCCTCACACACACTTTCTGGGAACCAATTATGTTCGTGAGCTGAGGTATCACTGTATTTTAAAAACCGCGATGAGCTGAAGCGAAGCGTGAAGTAGCGTGGGATCCCTGTATACGTGTATATAATATCAATAAATACATTTTCAATGTGATAAATTCTTATAATAACAATTAAACATTCAAAAATAATACATAAGATGTAAATAAAATATAAATACACAGACATACAGACGCGCATGGACATGCACTCTGATGCGCACCTCACAAAAATGTAAGTAGTTTTGATGGGAGGTTTTGGGTTGTTTTTTGTTTTGTGTTTGTTAAGGGGGTTTTTTTCTTTTGCATAATTGGCATCTTTTTTGTGGCATTTTTCTTAACTTTTCCCCTATTTCTCCTTAATTTATTTATTTTTTAATTCATTGAATATTTAAAAAAAAAAGCACGATGCACTGAAGCCGCATGAATCGAAGGACGAAATCGCGAGGGATCCCTGTAATTCATTTTACAAAAATGTGAGCAACAAGCCAACAAAGTCAAATGATGCAATTGTTATTTCCCGTAAGTGACCTCATACCATTTCTGGTCAGTTTGTATCAGTAGATGTCCTGCAGTGCTTGATTTAAGAAAACAGTACCCTGATAAAATTTACACCCTACACAAGTATGTGGTGTAGTACACTGAAGTATATTAACAATATCATACAGATGGAGATATTCTTGGACTTGTCGTTCACTAATGAGGTTTTAGTGGAGGTATTGTAGTCACTGGAATTTGCCTGACCAAAAAACGATGCATGTATTGTCACCAAACTTGATGTGAAAACTATCCTACCTGTCTCACAGAGATAATTTGATTTTGGAATGTCAAAGTAAAAGGTGAAAATTATAACAAGGTCACAATGTTTTGAAGGCAGAGCACCTATAATTTTAACAAGTTCGAGTGGACGTGCCATAAGTATGGAACATTGATTGTGAACTATATGGGTATTCACAAATCAGACAATTTCCTTTGACCTTGGTTGACTGCAAAAGGTCAAATCCCAGCTATCTCGTAAATCCTTTAAATGTATATGAACACATAAATTGTATATTGATCACATTTTGATAATTAATACCATTATTCATAGAGGGCCTAATGGCTACATTTCAATTTTGATTGGTCAGGATTCAGGAAGGTTAGTTCACTTCACTTAGTGCATTTTTTTGGAGGGAAAAAATTTAAAGAATGAACTTCTTCTCTTGTGACCAAAACCCCCCACACCAAGGCTAGTGGTTATTGAGAGCATTTACATTCCTTCCATCTTGCAGCCATTTCCTGTGGGATTGTTTCTGGTTCTTCAGAAAATCTTACAAAAAGCATAAAATTATTCCCCTCGTTACCTTAATGTTTGTACTATTATACCATTCAGTGACCATACGTTTGGAACCTTGGACATTTCTGCTTCACATATTGGTACAATTCTGCTAGATCACATGACCCAAAGCAAATGAAACGGTGTCCAGTCTGTAGACCAACATGTTAGAAACCTAGATAAAGGATGATGCTATTTTATACACAAAAAGCCACTTGAAGTCTGCGCTCTCCCTCTAAGGCAACTCTGAAACAAAAGACGGAAAACAGATGCTTTTAAAGATTTTATGGTAAATGATAAATGTCAAAAATTATGTGTCCAAGCTTGTTAGAAACACAGACAGCGAGATTAACCACTCAGCTAAAATCCGAACTCTCTGACCACACTCACTCCTTGTTGTTATGGGAACAGTGGTTTGGTTGGATAATATCTTATACTGTACGTAGTATTCACACACACTGCTAAGACACATATTTACAAAACTATCTATTCCAATAAATTAAAACATTTCTTCTAAAGCTTTGCATGTAAATCCAGACATCATATGATAGTTACTGCAATTCTGGTGATCAAATTCTTTTTTTCATATTTGCATGCCAACTAGATTAATATGGTTAAAATGTAAATAATTAACTCTTAAATTCAGTAAAATTATCACACATTTGCTGTAATTTACTGTATAATTAGTAATGATGAGTGCTAATATACTTACATTGAAAAAGTAAAAGTCCATATAGAAGCCTATTATGAACACAAATGCTTATTATATATGTGCATCAAGTAATGTCTATATGACAAGCTGAAATGTATATAAACTACAAAAAAACTTCTCAATAATTTTCAAAATAAAAACATTTTATAAATTTTATAGTACTTTATTATATAGTATTTTATAGCATTTGATTTTTTTTTTTTAATTATCTGCACTTTTTACTCGCCAAACTGTGTAATTCAAATAGGGTCGCGTTTCTCAGCTGACATTGGATGAAGGCAGGGTATACCCTGAACTCCATCACAGGACAGAACACATGCGCACAACCATCCACAATGACAACCACACCTGAGTTATTGTTTAGCATATTGTAGGAGGAAACCGGAGCACTCAGAGGAAACCACACAAGCACAGGGGGAACGAACAAATTCACAGAGTAACACCCAAACCCAAGAATTGAACCCAGGACCTGCTTTCTGTGTGGCAGACATGCTAATTACTATGGCAATGTCACTTTATTGATTTTATTAAAATTCAACAGAATTCCTACAAGAATTTGAAAAACAACAACAATAAGTAAGATCGTTATTTTAACAAGTGCAACAACATTCATTTTTGGTCATCATATTTTCTATAGATTTTTTGGTTTAAGTCATAATATTTTAATATTTAATAATATTTTTCCAGGTATGAGACTGTATGTAGTTCAGAGCACTTTAGATGATCGACCCAGATGATAAATGAATAACAACTGACTCGGGATATTTAAAACTTTTCCAATATTTTTACATGGCTTGATTTTTAATTAAATACCACAGCTTTTGGAAAAGTGGCAAATTTACATGGTAAGTTTATGTTAAAATTTTTTTTCATCCATTGCTATACAGTAGTATCCCAGACATCTGTAAACATTGACCTCTGACACAAGCATGCGCAATGACCTGCACTCAAAACCAGATGTTGATGTTGCATTGGAACCACATATACAGTGAAGTTATATGAAGAGACTTTCTAACTTGGCTAATATCAAGGCTAATCCTGCATTTTCTATTACTGTAGCACATTTTTGTTTTTACTGCAAAAACCAGTGTATTGAGGTATAGAGATGTTCCCAAGATCTTTTAAATTTCATAAAGCAATTATTATTCTGTTCTGCATCAGTGATTTTTTTCTTTTATGTTAACTTCAGGATCTGTTTTGACACATGAGCTGTCTGTGCTTTTTACGAACCAGACTCTCCCATATTTTATCACACTAACCTGTGAGATCAAAATTACGAGTTGAGATTGTGTATCAGACCCTCCACAGGTCCCACCCAACCCTCCCTATCAAAAGCAAGCCAGGTTGTGTAAAGTGATCTGAGGCAGATTTCACACCAAGAGAGCCTTGAGCAAGGGCACGGGTTATCACAGAGCAGAGACAGGCTCTTTTTACATTTCTGTGGAGTCAGGAAGACCAGTACTCCACTTCAGGATAGGGGTTGGTAGTGTGTGTGTGTGTGTGTGTGTGTATGTATGTATGTGTGTATATATTTATGTGTATATATATATATATATATATATATATATATATATATATATATATATATATATATATATATATATATATATATCAGTGGTTCTTCACCTTGTTGGAGGTACCGAACCCCACCAGTTTCATATGCACATTCACCGAACCCTTCATCAGTGAAAAATAAAAATATTATTCAAGTATTCAAGACAAAGGTACTGTTGTGTTTTTGTATTCCCATCTCCATGCAGTTTCAGGAAGTGTTCCTTTAGTTTTGCCGGTGCAAGACTAGAGTTGCTCAACTTGGCATTGCAAATCATTCAGATTGGACGCTGAGTCCCATCACGTTTCGTGATGCATGTGAATCCATGTTGTACATATTCGTCCGACCACTATCTTTTTTTGCTCGACATAGTTAGTATGGATTAAAATATTCCGAAAAAAATCTCACGACTTCACACATTGACCACTGAGCGCGCTAAATTCCCCACGGCACTGATTGGCCAAGCAATGTAATGTGATCATCTGCAGCCAGTGATGGCCAATCGGGGCGTGTCATCACTAATTGACATGATGAGTCGGGTGTGTCTTGACCTCCGTGGCAGAGGCTCCGCCGAACCCCTGAGACCGACTCACCGAACCCCTAGGGCTCGATCGAACCCAAGTTAGGAACCACTGATATATATATATATATATATATATATATATATATATATATATATATATATATATATATATATATGTAAGGTACAGACGTCCAGCTGGAGATAGTAAACAGCAAAAAAACAAAACAAAACAAAAAAAAAAACCCGAGTTTGTTTCACTTCAGTCAGCACAGCGGCAGTTCAAGTAAGGCAGAAACAAACATCTCTCGTGTTTATCTGCTGTTGACATTTCAGCTGCATGCTTCTGCAGAGAGCGCAAAGCATCAGTCTTTTCTTTCTTTTACTGTATTTCAACTGCATCTCTCTCTCGCGCGCTCTCTCTCTCTGTCTCTCTCTGTCTCTCCCTCCCTCTCTCTGTCTCTTGAACTTCCTATTCCTCAGACTTGTCTTTGAACAGAACTCTGGATTTCCTCACTGTGGTAGGCCCAGACTGTGTTAAAAGCACTGCCCTGACTGACATGCTGATGGAGCTGTCTGAGAGTATTAGGATCCTTTTCCCCTTGCCAACTTTCCTGCCCCAGACAAGTAACCCAGCTTCTGCGAAATGGATGCTGGGGGCAATTAGACTTTGATTTCAAGCCGTTCTAATCCACAGAGAGGCCATTAACCACTCTGCTATGATCTGAAGATGGCTACATGCTTGTTCAGATATTTCCCCAGTTTCCTCCTTCTCTGTGACACGACCCCGTGTCGGTCAGCTCCTGTGCCTGTGTGTGTGTGTGTGTGTGTGTGTGTGTGTGTGTGTGTGTGTGTGTGTGTGTGCATGTGTTTTTCATAACACTGCTCTCCCCCATTGTGTTATTTTGCACAGGAGCAGATGGGCTCTCAGTGTAAAGTGCTCCTTTTTTTGCCCAGTCACGGGGAGTACACAGCGCCGCATGTTATAAAGGATATACTGCTCCGCTTCTGCAAATAGAGCACAATCTGTTACTGTGTCGCTTTCCGAGGGCTTTGCAAGGGATTTTGTTGTAAAAAAAAAAATAAATAAATAAAAATAATTATTTGACATTCCTGGGTGCTTCTATACACACAATACAAACACCTGCACTCAGTACATTTCAAAAGATTTTAGGAGCAAATGCCACACACATTACCCTTTTCTACATATCTGCTTAGTTCGAGCTTTATCAGTAATCCACAGAATTTATTGTTGTTATTTCATTTTACTTCAGTCTATTGTACAACTTTAAACATCTGCAATTTCTCAACTCCTTCAGTCTCCATAATAATCATTGCTCAGGTCGTCACATAGAAGTCATACACTTCTCTGGGTACACTAAGTAAAGGGGTGGAGTCAAAGTTTGGGTGGGTCCTGCTATAAAGCAATTAATTTATAAAGAACTAAGGTCGGATTTTGATTCAAATATTTTCACTTTTGTTTCTTATAGTGTTTTATAGTTTAATTATATCTTAAATTACTTTTTTCTGATCTTATTAATTTCCTTTTTCGTAAATAAAACATTCCTGGTGCTTTCTATATGTTATAAAATATATATTTTAAATAAAATTTTCTATTAAAGCAGAAAATACATTTTCCCTGAATCTTTCCCTTTCTCCTCCATGGACATAATGGACTTTATGAGGGGAAATAATGCAGTTCGGTAGAAAGCAGACCTCTGTGTGTGTGTGTGTGTGTGTGTGTGTGTGTGTGTGTGTGTGTGTGTGTGTGTGTGTGTGTGTGTGTGTGTGTGTGTGTGTGTTCTGAGAGGATTAAATGATTACCATCTCACAATGCTCCTGATCTTATAATCAAGTTCAGAATGCCATGAGCGACCTCTTAGTGAAGTGATTAGAGCTGTGCACAGATGTGCCTGCAGCCTAATGGAGCTGGTCGACTTGTCTGCTGATAGCCGAGGAGTTTCCATTGGTTGGCTGGACATTAGCGACAGCCACGTTACATTCCGGCGCAGCACCCAGCCTGTGAGCTCTCTCCTGGCAACCGGAGATTATGAATCTCTGTGTCTGTGCTAAAGCACTCCAGTTAAACCCTGGGTACACTGTGACATATTTCTGTTTTAATCCCTTTTCCAGGCCAAGCTGCTCCCTCAAACCAGTACCGTCAAACCAGGCTCAAACACAGAGAATGGAGAAGGGGCAGGACTGTGTTTAAAGTCTACAGTTTTAGTCCTATGGACCATTTTACTGATTACTGAGCAGGGGTCTCACATACCACTCATGTATCTCCCAAACTGTCAGAGTGCTTATACTGGAGAGAAATTCAAGCATTTTAAGACCTGGTTGTGTACACATTCAACATTTTTACAATTACAACATCAAGAACATAATCTCAGCCCCCTGCCATAAACTTATTTTCCTGCTAATGTAATTTTAGGCTGAAAACTTGGTTTAATTTTGAAGTTTATGATATCAGCTACAAAATTGTACCAATAACTCAAAATAAATCATTTCTGACTTAATACCCACTTTGCTGTGATGGGACATATAAATGCACAAACTAACACCTTTTGTAAAAATGTGGATTTAACATGGAGTTATTTTAAGAAAGCCACAAGCGCCTGAGTATATCTGATGACCCAAAATACATTTGAAAGTATTTATATTTATCATAACAAAGCTATTGTATGACATTATAAAACAGACCTTCCAACTGGACCTGCCACTGGAACTAACGTATGAGACAAAAAAGGCAAAAAGAAAGACATTTAGACATTTACAAATGCATTTTATGTCACACACATTTGACTTCCGTATGACCCCCAAGCCCCAGCTGTCCGAGGAAATCTTTCAGTTTTTCTGTGCTCTGCTGGACCTGTTGTATACCTGTATGTGATGGTGGCTCGGGGCAAGTTCATTCATTCATTCATTTTCTGAATCGCTTAATCTGAGTGAGGACAGAGTACACCCTGGACAGCTCGCCAGGCCATCACAGGGCAAAAACATGTTGACGCATATGCAGCTACACTTAACGAAAGTCAGCAATAGTTCTTTTACAGACTCTCACTATAGACAGTGAGAGACATGGCGGGCCTTTGATAACAGTGAGCTGCACTGGGCTGACAGCAGTGACAACCGTTGATAGTGCGGCTAGAACCCCCGATCTTGGGATCCGTACTCCAGCACCATACCACCGGGCCACCACTGCCCTTGCTCTCGCAAGTTAGTTCCTCAATATTAGTTTCGGTGTTGTTCAGTAGGTTACTTAAAACAATATGTACATAAGGCTAACTAGCCATCCTGGAGAGAGATCTGATCCGATAGTGTGCTAAAAACTAGTGTGCATAACTCTTGTTATTCAGACTGACTCCTCAGCGGCACAGCACAATATTTTGGCTCTGCAGATGCTGTAGTCTGGTATGACGTATCTCAATCAGGATTTGTTCTACTTTTAATGATAATGAGTGTACAATCACTATCCGAGTTACAACATACGCGAGTTACGACCACCCATACTTACAACCACGTCTAGCGGATGCCTATTATGAGTTTACTGTATGTGTCCAGCAGCGCAGCACGTAAGAAAGTTGTGGCAGCCCAGCATCTCACACTCACAGCATTCTGCCACTACACTCAGTGACTAGATACCGCCGCAGTAACATCTCTTTTACAGTACAATTTTACATTCATTTATTGTACACCGTTACGATGGCCCCCAAGAGGAAGTCCGATTCATCAGATGGCAGTTCTACCAAGGAAGCAAGGAGGGCACTGTCGTTGGAGACGAAGATGAAAGTAAAAGTGAGCTCTCCATCTCTCCCATTCCACGGTGTCTACAAGGTGAAGGACAAGGACCGCATTAAGGAAGCAGTGAAAGCAGCAGCCCCAATTAAGTCAACTATCATCACAAATCAGCGTGAAGGACCGATTGCAGAGATGGAAAAGTTGCTATACACGTGGTTGGAAGATAATAGGCAAAGAAATGTGAAAGTGATGTTGGGAGCAGTGCACTTACGACACTTACGACACTTATTACAATCTAACTTACGACTGGTTGGTCAGAACCGATCTAGGTCGTAACTCGGATAGTGAGTGTGTATAATTTTCATTGAACAGAGGGATATAGAAAATCATCAGTTGTACACCAGTGGACTTTTTTAGTTAACTCGGCTTTGTGATAAAAATTTTTTACAACTTTTTTTAATTGCAGATTTGCTTTGTAGTGTCTCTGAGGCTCAGAAAGTAAGCTTCCCTAAGCAGCCATTAAGATCTGCCTGCAAGCACTGGAGAAGCGGTTCAGCATCCCCATCACTTACTTTCTAATCAGAAGCCTTTGAAGATGAAGCATGCCCCTAAGGTAGGGCGTCTTCAAGGCAGGATCAAGCATGGCGCACCTTGCATTGGATGTGTCAAGATCAATTTGTGGTAATTCTCTAAAACAGTAGCAGTGCCTGTTTCTCCATCTGTTAGCAATGACCTAAGAGCAGCTCCACTGTGAGCGATACAGCAGAAAAATCAGTCGTGCCTGTCTCCTTATACAGCGAGAGAGGCAGGTTGCTGTAGGTGTAGGGATATGCTTAGGATTAAAATGATTAGTAGTTAATATACAGCATTTTAAAAATGACTTCACTAGCAGTATGTTTTAATCTCACTGAATGAACACGGGTACCGATTCTGTAATTATTTATAAATATTAAAATCCATAATAATCTCTTTTTGACCGGTTGTCTCAATTAATTCCTGTTGGTGCATTGATCCAATTTGTCCAACACTGTTGCAACAATAGCTTCAATGTTGTTCCAGCTTCCTAGAACTATAGTTTCTGCAAGGTTTTTTTGTTTTTTTTTTACATTATAGTAAAAACATCGGGGCTTGTCTTTGAATTTTTTTATTCAATTTGTGTTTTTGGTGAGTTAACTTAACTAAGATTATAAAGTAAAAAGCTTTCCACTAAATTCAGAAAGTTTCAGAAATTAAATTTACTTGTGTGCACAATGTGCAAACCTTGCATGTAGTGACACCTCCAAAATTCCTTAACAGGTCATGTGCACAGACAGGACAATGAAATATGCAGCCAGAGTAAATGCTGAAAAAAGAAGGGGGGTGCTGTATTGACTCAGTAGTATGCCAAAAAAATTTCAATACTACAGGAATATGAATTCAGGTCAGTGACATTCATCAAGATTGCAGTGACTGTACACAATAATGTAACCGATTAAAAATTTGTTTTAATCATGGTGGACGTATGTGTGATCTAAATGACGCCCCTAGAGGAAGCACCCCCCCAGTGTCCCGTGTTCGATTATAGTGTTTATTGCACGTCATATCATTTGCTCTGTGCTTTTCCCCTACACCATAAGGAACATAGTGAGAATGCCACTGCCACCTGGTGTAGATGATGTGCAATTACACTTAATTCTAGAACAGTATGGCAAAAAAGCATGTTCCTCAGGGTCATACACCCCCCTCCCCCGGCATCACACTGTGCCCCCCCAAGGAGGGCACACCCCACTATATGAGAAGCTCTGGCCTTGTGGGAGCTCACCACGAGTCTTTCCCCACTGGCATTTGTAGCGTGCACGTGCACAAAATTCTCGTCCTCCTCCTCTGTTACACACCACCTCATGCCTGCCCACGTGACATCTTTGTGCCCACATGACATCTTTGCCACGGTCGATGAATGGAAGGGTTAGTTGACTTATTGTTTACTCTTGTTTTATTATTATTTATTATTAATTATTAATGTTAATGTACATGTATTATTATTATTATTATTATTATTATTATTATTATTATTATGAAATATTTATTGTTCTTACATGTTTATCGATAATATATTAGGTCAAATATACGTGTTTGTGTCAGGTTATGTGAGTTTGGGAGGGGGTTGGAACGGATTAAATGGTTTTTCCATTATTTATTATTGAGATTTTTGTTGTACCTAACTAACATTCTGAATTATGAGCTTGCCCTCGGAACGGATTAATTTCGTAAGTCAAAGTACCACTGTACTACCCAAAAACTACAATGAGATTTTATAATGAATTCATTCATTTTCTTAACGCTTAATTCTAATTAGGGTCATGGGGAGGCTGGCACCCATCTCAACTGACTCCAGGTGAAGACGGGGTAAACTCTCACACAACCATTCATGGCTCGCCAGGCCATTGCAGGGCCAACCCTCACACAGCCATTCATGCTCACACTCACACTTAGTGATGATTTGGAACAGCCTATTAACCTACTCTGCATGTTTCTTGGACTGTGGGAGGAAACCGGATTATCGATTTTATAATTTAGTTTTGTATTTTAAAATGTGGTAATGATCCAAGCTTGCTCCATGCGAACGTGACAAACTGTGAGTGGCATGGTTTGATTAAAGCACAGTATTAGTGATGCGTTTTTGACAGCAACTATTAAATAGAGCTCTTTTAAAGTTGGTCTGGTTAAGGGGGTCTGGTACAGGCTGCAAACATGATAAAAAAAAAAGTGGTTTATTCTTGGTGCTATATGACAGATATAAGATTGCAGTAATCCATGAAGATTATATGAACTTAATCAAATCAAGTTTAAGTTCACACACATTAAGGAGAATGAGTAGGATGGGAATGATTTTCTGTACAGGATTTTCATAACAGTTTTCTGGTACTTCTCATTTAAATGAATAAATTGTGGATGCAGGTTGATGAGCACCAGCATTTTAAATGTACTTATTACCTAAACGAGACCTCACTACAGCTGTTATTAGGTTAATAATTATATATCAGGTTTACAGTAATTCATTCATTCATTTCCAATTCGCTACATGCTAATTAGAATCGCAATGAGGCCGTTGCCAACCTCGGCCGACTTTGGACGGTTGCAGGGTACACCATGTTCAGCCCGCCAGATCAACGCAGGGCCAACACACTTACAACCATTCAAACTCACATTTACACCGAGGATCAATTTGGAACACCGAATTAGCCTATTGTGCATGTCTTTGGACTAGGGAGAAAACTTAGTATCCAGGGAAACCCACGCAAACAAAACTCTATACAAAAAGGCCCGAGCATGGAAATCAATCCCAGGACTTCTTGCTGTGAGGCGAACGTGCTAACCATTGCACCACTGTGCTACCCCGCATTCCAGTAATGTGCAAAATAATTAAAAAGTAACATTTAAATGCTGTTATAATCTCTTAAATTGTCAGCGGAAACTTGACAGGAATCAGCCAAGCACTGACTTCATTCACACTGAGCGCTAATCACATCCTGTCAAATGATCAGAGTGGAGCAGTTAACAAATATTAGCCCATCATTCTGCAGCCCACTCGAAAACTGTTTGGACGTTGCTAATAGAGTTTCTAATCTGACATGAAGGAGGCACCAGCAGTCCTCAGCAGAGACATGCAGACGGATTTCTCTTCTGCTTTCTGTTGCCGACTGACACGGTGCTGAGTATTTCTGTATATTTCCCTTTCTGAATGGATGTAATTAGCATGCTAATGAATGAATTGCAGTGAAAGATCCCCCAGCTTTTGCTCCATGGAGTGGCAGAGCAGCGAAGCCACGAGCGCTCAGTGCTAGCCGCTCTCTCTTTTTCATAGCTGATATATAAAACCTGTAATCAGATGAGACAAGAGCTCAATCAGCTGTGTTTTTCTCTAGCACGACCTGTTTACCCCCTCTGTGCCATATCCGAATTTCCATTTATGCTGAAAATGTAAATATGTTTTAGAAGAAGGCAGCGGTTAACACGAGGCCAGGGACTTGTTTAGGATGTTTTGCATATCCATCATCAGCTTTTGTGGCTCTAATTTTCCATTGTGACCTGGCGTGTCAAGTCTTTTATTAGAAAATTGTGTTGTTATCTGTCCTGTTCAATCCAGTAGTGTTCTTTTTTTGACCTCTGTTGAGGAGAGATGTGTACAAGGATGCAAAGACTTTCCTATCAGATACAATCCTGATGCGAAATCCATTCGGTACAAATCAAGTCAAAATTATTGAGATATATTTTGGTCAATTATATAAATTTGCATTTCTGAGAGTCAGCAATGGAGACCTTCTCATTGCATCTATATGATTGATCGACGTGACCTCAAGAGCAAATGTGTTAAGCTGTTTATAATCATTTTTTACGTGTAATTATTCCTGTTTGTCCCTGAGTTATGCACAACACTGATGTACAAGCCTAAATGTGCAATTCAAAAGGATGACCTCACAGAAAGTGGAAGGGCAGCGTAAAAAGGTGGGTAAATAGGAAGCATAGCTGACTACACGTTCTTTAAAATTTAACACATACATGATACACATTTTATTTATGGAAAAAAAAATGGTCATTTTAGGACCCTAGTGTAAAATCCATATATTTGATGTAAACAATGTACTTGACATATTTTATCCAGTTTTATTGAGCTGGGCCGGCAACCCTGTATGTGTACTATACATCACATACATCGTATACATGTAATGCCTTTGGGGCATTTTTTAAATGTTAAAGAAGCCACAGCCGACTACATGAAAAATAACTTTCTTTATAAGTTATTTATTGCGTACACAGCTGCGCTTTAAGTTATGTTTTTTATATATTGTGCTATTTCATGTCATCTTTTATTTTGCAGTCACACAGTAGGCGTGTCAAAGGCATGGTATGCGTGGTTCCACATCAAGCAGAGTTCTGTGCTATGCCTGCTTGCACAGTGTTTGTCATCACTCAAAATAGACTCATCAACATGGATCTAATCACAGAATTGACTTGTAATAACTTGTTAGCACTTGTGGAGCAGTTTACAAGTAGAACATTGGTGTAAGTCTTGGCTTTTTCCTGACCAATTTTTCCTACTTTGGTCTTCATCTACCAGCCAGCTTTCCCAAATCCTTTAATCCCAAATCTACCATAATCCAGGCAACGACACTTTAGTATCTTTCAACCTGCGTTACAGTGCAATGTCACACCTATAAAGACATGCTATTGTCTGATGTTGCTGTGATTGACAAGGGTATGAATTTACACCTCTTCTACAAATGAGCGAAGTCAATTTTGGCTCCAAAATTGAACTCATTTTGGCATCCACGGTTGATTTTTTTAAAATGAGGATTAATTTATAATTGGTTGCTTTATTTGCTTCTTAAACATTATCAAAATAAAATAAACAAATTATTATCCGTACTTTTTAAAGCAGTTTTTAAATAGCACACTCAGAAATATGCATCCTTACTGTATCAGCCAAGAACCATGAACCTTTGTTTCATTTTATGAAAGCTGCCATTGCATTTCTTTCAACATTTTCGTGATTAATTATGGTGTTTTTAGATGAGGAATTTCAGAGGCTTCTGACCACTTTCACCCGTCATTTCTTCAACTCACAGTCAATACTGCTGTTCATTCAGCGCAAATATTTATCACCATTTTTGTCTTCATCTGAGGCAACTAATGCAACCTTGACTTCTGCCCCCCCCCCCTCTGTGTGTGTGTGTGTGTGTGTGTGTGTGTGTGTGTGTGTGTGTGTGTGTGTGTGTGTGTTTGCTCTATCTGTTTGACTTCCTCCTGAAGAATTGTGGGACACTTGTCAGAGGGCATGTGTAATGTTCTCCCGGCGACATGAAGGCCTTGATGCTGCTATCCAGGGCGCCTCAGGTCCTCTCCGCTCTCTTTCAACACTTCCTCTTCCATTTTATTTCAAGGACACTTTGATTTCCAGCAGATGCTCATTCCAGGGTTATAGGGTTTTTTTTCTCTTCTGCTTCTGCTGGCTGTTTAAAGATCACTTCGTCCCTGGTGTTTAATGACACTGGACCTGAGCCCAAAGGAACATTGCTGCTCTTTTTTTTTTTTCTTCTTAGAAAGCCATAAGAATAAAATGTAATATATCCACTCACCATTAAGTCAGATTAGCAAGATCAAACACTTGACTTGCGGAAAGAGACTGGAGTGTCTGAACAGAAACCGGAGCTCTCTCCAGCAGCGCCCTCCATCAAGATGAACCTCGGAGTACTTTTCTGTAGTCATTTCTCTCTGCTTGTGCAAATGATTAGGAAAGAGATTATCTCAATAGTGTTTGAGTTGAAGTCATCTTGAATTTGCATGCCGTTTATTCAGCTCTGTGCATGAAACGCCTGTAGAAATTGCACATCATTTATTTTATTTTTTTTTGTGGGTGTAAACAGAAACAAAAAGGAAAATGAAGAGGTGCAAATCACTACTCTAATAGGTTCAGGGACGAAAGTTAATACTCACTGTCCCCGGGCAAGTTAGATTCAGAACTGGCAGTAATCAATTGGTGCAACCAAAATTGTAAAGGCTATATCCAATCATCTGAAATTCTTTCATTACACAATTTCTTTCTGGGTTTGATGCAGGCACAATGTCCTCAGTCAAGTATATTAAATGTGGGTGCCGTCTAGCTTGTATATATTATTTGACTTGGCAGAGGCTTGCACTCTCCAAAGTGCTCTAGCTGAATGTGTATACACGCATTTTGGAGAGTGCAAAGTGCTCTTGCTGAATGTGTATTAGCATAATTTCAACAAAAACTCATAAAAGATAAAGTTCAAGGAGTCAATCATTATTCTGAAATAAACCTTGACAGAGTGATTGAGCGCAGTTCTCTGGTGTTTAGCACATCTGCTTCACAGCAAGAAAATCCGAGATTCAAGTCCTGAGCCCAGGTGTTTCAGAGTGGAGACTGCATGTTCTTCCTGTGTTTGTGTGGGTGTCCTCCGGCTACTCCGGTTTACTCCTGCAGTCCAAAGACATGCATGTTAGTCTAATTGGGCATTCCAAATTGACCCGAGATGAGAGTGCGAGTGTGAGTACAGTAGGTGTATATGTCCTGTTCTGTGATGGTCTGGTGAGTTGTTCAGGGTATTTCCTACCTTTTGCCCAGTGTCATCTGAAATAGGCACTAGCCTCATTGCAACCCAGGTAGGATTCAACAATTTGCAAATGAATGAAAGAGTGAATAAATGAGAATGGTTGAGAGCCTAGAAGATGAATTATTACTTGGATACTTACAACTTACAAAATATTAATGTAAAAAAAGATTATTGCTTTGCCTAATGATGCCGGCCATAGTAGCTGTATGTCACACACACACAGCATCGGTGTACAGCAGTGCTTCTCAAATAGTGAGGCGCGCCCTCTAAAGGGGGGGGGGGGGGGGGCGTGGTATGAGGCCGGGGGTGTGTGTGTGTGTGTGATGTGATACCAGGGGCAGCGTATTACCCAGGGGAACATGTTTTTCTGGAATTGTGGTCGAGAATTGAGTGTAATTGCACCTCCACTCCACTAGTCGGCAGTAGCACTCCCAGTGTCATGCTATGGTGTAGTGGTTTTTCGCACGAGCAAACAATATGAAGTGCAGTTAACAACCCCTCAAGAAACAACTCGGAAACATTTCTAACAGGCACGAGGAGAAAGGTGGAGAGAGAGAGACGGAGATATTAAGACCTAAATAAGTTGAATGAGTTTAAATAAGGATGTGGATTTTTTTTTTAATTTCAGTCACATTGGTGCACTTTAAATCTTTTCTGTTACAGATTAAAAAACAATGTTAATGAGGTTCTTCTTCATTGTAAGTTGAACTATATTTATTTCTGTTTTTGTTTTTAATGTTAATAAAGATACAGTGTTATACAGATGTGTACTAATAACAATTTTATAGACAAATAATACTATTTATAGTCGCTCGTGGGGCGGTGGGGGGCATGAAATGTTTTTTTTCTTCCTGGGGTGGGGTGGGGACGCAACAGAAAGTAATTGAGAAGCACTGGTGTACAGTGATCCCTCGCTACTTCAGTACATCACGGGTTTTACAAAAATATTCATCTAAAAAGGAAATTAAGGAAAAATAGGGAAAAAAGTTAAAGAAAATGCTGCAAAACAATGCCAATTAGGCAAAAAAAACAACAAAACTACTTACATTTTTATGTGAGGTGCGCATCTGAGTGTGTGTGCTCGCGTGCACCTGTATGTGTGTGTATTTATATTTTATTTATGTCTTATGCATTATTTTTGAATGTTTAATTGTTATTATAAGCATTTATAATGTTGAATATGTATTTATTGATATTATATACACATATATATGTACATATACGTCAGTCATGGAGGTTGATCCTACTTTGCGGAAATCGGTGGTCGCAGGGGTCCCTGGTCCTCTGTCCCCGGGCCCCATTAACTGCGGAAAGTGAGAGATCCCTGTATTATAAACAAATATCATAGCTCTGGATGTTTTGCATGACCAATCAGAATCGAGTATATAAATGATCTGTATAATAAACAACAGTTACGTGTACCCCAGCTACTGTTAACACATCCACTGAATTATTTTATTCTTTCTATGCCATAGCAATTAATAAGCACTAACAACTTTTGTTCATTAATTAAAGAGTCACACAGACTTGTTGGTTAGTTACACTTAATATCATAATAATGTCCATGAAACAAGCTACTTCTCCTGTTCTCGCATATGTCATACCAGCTGTAAACATAAATTGTTTTCCCAGACTCTCTCTCTCTCTCTCTTTTTTTTTTGGTTTGTTACATTTCATTACGAAAAAGAGACAAAGAAGAAATGAAAGCTTCTATTGTACAAATCTATATGAACGCACTCCCTCAGTTATCAAACACCTTAGTTACTATTATAATATATATAATATATTATAATAATATATAATATACTATTAGTATAGTGGGGAGGCTAGAGCCATCTCAGCTGACTGAGTCACACCCTAAACAGCTCAACAGCCCATCATAGAGCAACAGACACAATCATTCACACTTACACTCACACCTAGTGCCAATTTGGAACATCTCATTAGCTCTTTGCACTGTGGAAGGAAGTCGGAGGACCTGGAGAAAACCCACTGAAGCACAAGGAGACCATGCAAACTTCACCCAAAGTGAACATGAACCCAGGACTTTCTTGCTGTGAGGCATACGTGTTAACTTCTGCGCCGCCCCAAATTCGTGCTGTTACCATAATAACGAGATAGTATAGTGTATATTACTGTTGTACAAAGCTGTAATTAACATCTGCACTACCTTCAGAGTTGCTGTTTTAGCGACTTTGTCGACATCTCGGTTATTCAACAGTGCTATGGCAGGCTTTTTGAAATATAAAACATGGCAATTTTATTTGATTTGTATTATTATTATTTTTTTAAATACTACTCTGGCTTGTTAATTGTTCCTCCTGAGGTGTTGTGTGCTCACCCCACGGTTGTGTCACGAAGCTGTCACGGGTGGAAGGACCCCCTTATCTGAACGCATCGCCGGTCCTCGTCTTTGACAGCCCCCACACTCACATCTCCGATCTCAAAGACCCACATTGTTCCTGACATTTACTTCAATGCTTCACATTTGAATTTCCTCCCCAGCATGTGTTGACTTTTTGAGGGGGAGGAGTGAAACGCCGGCATGAATGTGGGCAGACAATGGCGCAAATTAGGAACGCTGGGCGCCTCAGAGGCAAAAACCGCCCCGGAGATGGTGTTAAACATGATTCTGGGCTCCCACGAGACATTTCAGACTTCCTTATTTGTTAGCAGTAGACCAGTGGGGACATCGCTTCTTCACTTTCCTTCTTTAGTGTACTAGGGAAGATCTGTCAGATTTAGAGCAATGTAGGGTGGCGTATATCAGCACTCAAAGCAACAGGAGCACACTTCCAGTGCTGTCTTTTGAGCTAGTGTCTAGACAGCAAAGAGAAATCGAATTAAAAACGCAAATCCCCATCAGCACAGTGCATTTTCATTGATTCTGACAGAATCGCATGTGGCGCATCTCAGCGGGCCTCCTTAAAACATGAAGGGCTTTCATCCAGCGGTGTGTGACAAAAGAAATTGGGGCTCGGTAAAGAAGCAAAGCGGCATATTTCATGACACACAAAGAGAGAGCTCGTTTTCCTTCTCAGCCACATCCAAAAAGAACACAAGACCAGCATGCTTTCCTTCCAAGGGAAAATCCTGTGATGTGTGTGATTTGAATATGCAACTGGAACACAGCCGGAGTATGTATGTGTGCATCTAAAGAGTGTGTTGAATAGTGTGCAAGGCTGCCATTGGGGGTGCATGTGGGCCATGAGGCACGCTCAGAGATTCCCTGCTTTTTATATTTGATTTCATATTACGGCTCCCCTCAGGTGAGTGAGATGGAGTGCTAATGAAAGGAGCGTGGAACCCTGGTGCTGTCCCATCAGCCCACTGGCCCAGCTCAGGCAACCTAGCTCCAGTCCTCAGCACTACATAGCAAGATGCCATCCTTTCCTCCTGAGTCGTGGGGTTATTTCATCCCCAGCAGGGCTTCCTCATATGGAACCTCATTTCTGCTCTGGATTTCTCATCTGTGCCCAACATGGAGCTCGCCTCTGGGTTTTTTTTAGCTTTTCCACTTGATTTTCGCATCACATGGCACTCTGCCAGGCGTGCTGAATGTGCTTCTGATGCTCTGATTTGCTCATTTAAAGGCTAGGACTATGCTTTTTGTCTTGGTTTTCAGTGATCCTCTCATCTACCACAGATGATTTGGGTGATGATCCAGTAATCAGCTAATTACTGAATCATACATAAGTTAGATAGGCTTGGGAACAAGGAACATCACAGCAACTATTACTTTCCTGATAGATCAGTCAGTGGTTCACTGTCTGTTCTGTTCTGGCCTATTTCCTGCTACTCATTCTGAAACTGAGGCTTGGTATTGAATTGAGCATGAGTTTAATTATGAATACATAATGTTGCCACCCTGTGACTACTCTGTATGTTTTACATCTTCTGGTATTAATATGTATTTCTAATTCAATACCCGTGCAGGGTCGCATGCTAGCGTTTTGGTTAGCACATCCACCTCACAGTAAGGCGGCCTGGGTTCGATTCCCAGCTCAGATATTTATGTGTGGAGTTTGCATGTTCTCCATGCACTTGCATGAGCTTCCTCCGGGTACTCTGGTTTCCTCCCACGGTCCAAAAACATGCACAGTAGGCTAACTGACTGCTCCAAATCGCCCCTTTCTGTGAGTGTGAATGGTTGTGTGAGTGTTTGCCCTGCAATGACCTGGCGAGCTGTCCAGTGTGTACACCGCCCTAGAGCAAAGTCGGTTGAGACAGGTGCCAGCCTCCCCGCGACTCAAATTATGAATAAGAGGTTTAGAAAATTAATGAATTATACGAGTGCAAGCAGAGGAGGCAGTAAAGTGTAATCATCTCAAATGATCTCAAATGATATACTTCTGAGGGATTTATGAGGAGATTGATTCTATGATGTAGGTGTTGCCCCTAGGCGTGACTGTGAATAGTTTTGAGTTTGTTGCCCTGCAATGACCTCGTGAGCTGTTCAGGGTGTACCTCGCCTTTGATTAGAGGTGACTGAGATGGGTGCCGGCCTCCTCGTAATGCTAATTAGGATTAAACGTCTTAGGAAATGAAGGAATGAATAATCATGTCTAATGAACAAAGCTTTTAGTTATTGTTGCCATATTGTTGTTGTCATATTTTTGCTGTCAATAGCTTGGTGAGCTATCCAGGGTGTAATCTTCTCTCGTCCCGGGTTGGCTGAGATGGGCAGCAGCCTCCCTGCGAACCTAATTAGAATCAAGCGTTTCAGAAAATGAATTATTGTTGTGATGTTAAAGGAATAGAAGTTGTTTCTTATTTTTGTTTCACAGGCCAGAATGAAGTGATTTATACCTTCGTATTATGGTTACTGTGAGAGCCTTTGTTCAAACTTGAATCCAAACTTGAATGCAGACATTTATTTAAAATTACACAAATGACTGAAACTCTTGAGCGTCTTTAGTTTTCAGGAATATGCCTTGCTTTCCCATATTTTGCCACTTGGCATGAAGCAGCAGGTGGTGTCCCTCCAGGAACAGACTCTAAGATTGATTACTCCAGCAGTCTAGATTTCACCCCATTTGTGTCCTGCGTGCTCTGTGTTCTGAGCCAGACAAAGAACAATACTGGCATGGTACCATTCAGTGCCACTGGTTTGTATCAGTTCACATTGCACGTTCTGTACGCTTTGTATAGGTGAATGCGGTCGCTTGTCAGTGCAGAGACGCGCATGCCATTAAAGAGGCTTTGTTGACAAGGCTTGAGAAGAACTGCTGGGAGAAGCTAAAGAAACTGAGCGTTTGAATAGAGACGAAGTGGCAATAGGCAGGAGGACCAAGTCAGTATGAAAAGACTGCAGAGAAAACTCTATCTCTCTCTCTCTCTCTCTCTCTCTCTCTCTCTCTGTCTCACACACACACACACACACACACACACACACACACACACACACACACACACACACACACTCTCTCTCATTATGCTGATTAAACACTGAGCAAATTTGATGATGAGTCTGGCTTTTTGTAAAGAGCTTCTATTTTTCTTTCTCTCATCTTTTAAAGTGGGATAAATAGACAAGTAGCATAAACACTGAATCCCCGAAGCAGATGATGATTGAATATCAGTGTCTCTGTAATATACGACCAGGAGTTATTATGAAAATGCCTGAAAATGACACCGATGCCAAATGGATACAGTGGAGTGTGATGTTTTTTTTTTTTTGTCTGTTTTTTTTTTTTTCTGGATAAAACCCATGTTTGAATAAATTGACTCCTTCCCATCCAGCGACTTAAAGAGAATGTTGTTCAGAGTTTTGAGACCAAATTGAGCTGCAAACATTTATTTGAAATTCACAGCCTTGGAACAAACACCAATCATTCGTCTGATTCCGTTGCCAGTTTCATAATCCATTTACCACCTGCAAACCCTGGCCTACACTTCGCCTCATCCTCCGCTTGGCCCACAAGCTTCTTGGAAGATGTCTCCCAGACGTGTCTTTTAATTCCCTTTAAAAACCTGCCTCCTCGGTAAGTAGGATGTGTGCAGATGTGAAAAGTCGCTGCGATCTCTTATTAACTAAGCGGGAGAGTCGTAGAGTCATGAGATGTGCACGGCGTAGTCATCAATCTTTCCTCCCTGTAAGCACATTCTAATTTATAAGTGCAAGCTGCGCATTTGTGGCTTTGTGCTGAGAATGTGTCAGTGCGGCTCGATGCCACTTTCTGCCTCCAGCGTTCCTGCGCATTATGTCTTTACATCACATAGAAAGATTGGAGCTGAGCGCCTTTGTTTTGGTGCACGATTGTGTCTGAAGTCCATTCGTCTATTCGTTCGGACGTGTGGGAGTGCTTGTGCAGGCTTGGCAGGCTGAGTATTTGCCTCTTTGGCTTCAGCCTCCAGAGATGTGCAGTTTCTTTTTTTTTTTCTCTGTCCACGCCTGCAGGATGGATAACAATTGTTTAAGCAGGTAAAAAAAGAGGAAATAAAGTACGTCATCAACTACATCATTTTCTCCAAGCTCTTAATGAGAACAACGTTCATTACTTAGAACACTCAAGAGGCATGAGATCCTAATCATTAAAATTTAAATCGCCTTTTTACAGTGAAACATGCCATAAGATATCTATACACTCATATACTCACGGGTTTGAAGAAAATATAGTTTGTCAGAGTTTTGGCGGAGGCATTGTAATCACTGGTGTTCGTTTGGCCTTTTTTTTTTTTTTTTTGTTACTTTGCCTGTGAACTAAATTCTGACTGTGCAGGATTTTTTTTTTTTACCAAACTGGGTCGGGACACTACCCTAATTGAGTCTCAGAAATTATTTGATTTTGTCAAGATCAGTGATGAATGTCAGAGAAGGGTCACAAAGTTTCAAAGATCGAGTGTTTATGACTTCAAATCGAGTGCCAACGGACATGACGTTATTACCATGAAACACCAAGAGAAAACCATACTAGTATATGGACATAAATTAATAATAACTTACCTTTGACCTTAAAACAGTGGGGCCAGTGGCATAGTGCTGTGATCATGATCAGGAGGTTGTGTGTTTGAATCCCAGTTAGACCCCCACTGTGCTAAGACCCCTGGGCAAGGTCTTAACCACAAGTGTGCCTCTGTTCACCCAGCAGTATAAATGGGTACCAGTAAAAATATACTGGGAAGGTAACCGACGATGGACTAGTGTCCTGTCCAGGAGGAGTTGAACTCCTAGTCACTTCACGCTATAGAAACCGGGGATAAGCACCGACCTGATGGCTCTATGGCTCGACCACTTCTGGTTCGAGTGTAAAAAGCCCAAAGGACTTTACCTTCTTTTTTTTTTTTTACCTTGAAAGATCTTCAAAGTTCAAACCACAGCCATCTAGTAAATCCTTCAAACACGAGTTTGCAAGCTACTTTTGGTCATGAACCCCTGTCTTGCATATTCAAGTCATTCAGAGCTATTTGTTATTTAATTAGTTACATCAAAACTGCTGGGTCCTCTATGACCATTGTTGTGAACCCCGGCTATAGAACATACCAAGGCAAGCACTTGGGCATGGATTGGCTTACAGGACTGCATCTGATTATATTCTCTGCTTTTTTTAAAGCATCAATAATTATTCATTGTGATATGTTTTTCAGTTCATCACAGATGCAAAGAGTGGCATGTGAGTTACTGTTGCCTTTGTATGACCATGAACCATTCTGAGCCATTCTCTTTCATGTTTCCGCTGAATGTTTTTTTCCTGCATCTCTCAATTTTATTGTGCAAGAAAGTCCCAGTAGTTTTTCAAATACTTAAACCAGCAATATGCTGAGGTCACATGCACACACCTTACAGGATGTGTAATATTGTAGCACTGCTTGAAATCCGTATGTACCAATCGTGCTTTTTGTCAACTGGCTCACTTCTGTTTGATGTGAACAAAGCATACCAGTAGATTTGTGATGGTGTGAGTGTATGTGTGTGTTTAAGCAGAATTGTGCGTATATGCTCTGGGGTTAGATGTTTAGCCACTCGTGGTATAACGTGATTCGTTTGTAGGCTCAGCAGGTAGCATGGGCAGGTGAAAGCCAACCAAGCATTACAACAGCATCAATATCACGTCTGGAGGCTATAGGCAGCAAAGACATTTCTGCTGCACATTTCACATCTCCCATTGATGCTTCCAGAGGTTGCCATGACAGCACTGCGCTAGGCTTTTTAACAGAGGAGATATAGTTAATCTAAAAAAAAAGAGGCTGTAGCCGTAAAATCTCTCCTGTGGAGAGGCGGTTCTCCATCGATCAGCAGTGAGAAGATGGTGACTGCAGCTCACACCCCTTCTCCTGGCAGAATGGACGGAATCAGACAGTGAGGTGGGGGGGGGGGGGTGAAGTGAAAAAAGGAGCACTATGAGAGAGTCATGAAGCCTCCCAATTAAGACACAATCAGAGCACGGCTGAGTGGTGCGATTGCTCTCCCACAGGCTCCCAGTCTGCCGGAGTGGAATGGTTTCATCTGTGAGGTACCGAGCATCTCAGATTGCCCGTGTGGTCCCCATGCCATACTGCCATATGCAAAACCCAACAAACCTCCCACCATTTTAATTTTTCATAATGAGCTGGAGAAATGCATCTAATCAGTAAACGTCTGTGATTCATTCAGCTATAGAACAAATGAATTTGCATATACACCCTTGGCAAGTGTAGTGAAACGACAGAGAATGAGCTCTGTAGTAACAGAGGATTCAGTCTTACCTGTATATACAGTTTGTTACAGGGTGGAGTCAGTGTAGATGAACAGTACCAATACAGCACCCACTGTATGATTTGCCGCAGCCGGGAAATCAGTTTAGGAACAGAATGTGTGTGTAAATTAAAAGCCTATAGTATAGACTGCGGCGACAGAACAATAAAATGCATCCTCTTACATTACTTTATTAACCCAAGTATTATTTGGTGTAGAGACTCGCTCTAAATTGCATTCTGCACTTCAGTGGAGACCCATGCCTTTTTAAGCCTGACTTCAGAGCTGAACAGGGTTGTACAGAGCATTGCAGCTCAGATATTTTTGTTGTGCAATTTATCTCAAATTCAGTAACTAAATGACTCTTCAATAGCAGACACTCCTAATATCTCAGATAAAATCTTTCAATCAATCAATCAGTCTTTATAATTGATCTTAACAGAAAAAACATGGGCATTCATGCACCAGCTTAAATAACTTTGCATTTCTACTAAAGTAAAATATTCAACGACAAAATTATGTAGGTGTGTATGTATGTGTATATATATATATATATATATATATATATATATATATATATATATATATACAGAGAGAAAGAGAGAGAGAGAGAGAGAGAGAGAGAGAGAGAGAGAAAATGCATGCATTAACCAGCCTTCAAGCCTGTTTCAGTTGCTCATGCCCTTCCTGTACTTTTAACTCTTTTTTTCTAACTTACTTTTTTCTTAGACTTATTGTTTTATTTTTTAAAAGTAGCTGCCCTCTCAATATGTGGGTTGAGAGAGGTTTTTTTTTTACTTTTTGTTCCTGTAGAACTTTTACTTTCATGAGCACAGCAACTACATGCATGCTTTGTTTACTCCAGGGATCTGCTGATCACCCTGAAGCCGGCCGGATTAGTGGCCGGATCCACGGACTTACCAGATGAAATCTGGAGAAAGGTTCGCCAGAGCTGGAAGACAGAAGCGGAGAAGCAAGGAGGCGGCGAGACAGCAGAGGCTTACAGAGAGGAAAAGTTACCAGCCGTGTCTCCCGTCTATTCTAATAGGGAATGTGAGGTCACTGGGAAATAAAATGAATGAGCTGACAACGCTAGCCCGGAGACAGGGGAGTAAAGGGAGTAGTTTAATGTGCCTCATGGAGACATGGCTGCATCAGGATTTTTTCCCGATGACGTCTCCATCGCTTTCAGACTTTTCATGCCGACAGATATGTCACTAAAGTGTTAAGTGAAAGAAATAGGGGCTTGCCTTTCTCATCAATGGTGTGAACTTGGCTACATAACCAACAAAGAGTAGAGTTGTGAATGGGACATTGAACTTTGTGCTGTTGCACTCTCTTCCATGCCATCTTACTGGGTGTATGTTCCTCCTACTGTCAACCCCACAGCTGCGTGTGACATTGTTAAAAACATTGCCCAGTTGCAGAATCAGCATTCGACTCTACACTACTGAACTTTGTGCAGTACGTGGACTGTCCCACCAAAGAGATAAGAACTTTCGACCTACTGAAATCACCCCCTCCCTCCACTGGGTGGATCAGACCACAACTTAATTTATCCTTTTTTATGCTATGTACATTTTATGAAGAGGCAACTTTTGACTACAAGAAGTGTTAAGAGATGGTCGGCGAAGGCCTTGGAGGAGCTACAGTTTTGCTTTGAAGTAACAGACTGACAAACATTCTGTAAGCTCCATAGTGAGGACACTGATGAGCTTACTGAGTATATTTCACACTACATAAATTTCTGCACCCATGCCATTGTCCCAGCTCAGACAGTCTTTTGTTTCCCAAATAACAAACAGTGGGTGATGAAAGACATCAAAGCCCTCCTCAACAACAAGAAGAGGGCATTCAGGGCTGGCAACAGAAAACGATCCAAAGTTCACTGAGACTCAAGAACAGAGAGGCGAAAAACAATTACAGGGGAAAGCTAGAGTGGAAACTTCATCAGAACAACATGAGAGAGGGTTGGAGTGGTATAAAGACCTTCACTGGTTTCAGGCCATCCATCAGCAGAGCAGCTGAGGGTGGTGAGGATAGGGCCAATATGTTTTTTTTAACAGATTCGACGCTGTGGTTACTGCACAGCCCACTTTTAACTCATCAGGATCAAGCCTGACTCCCCCTGCCATGCCACTCTCTCTCCCTCCCTCTCCTTTCTGCACCTGTGCCTCCTGTGATAGACCCGACACCCCTGCCCACCTGTCAACTTCACTTATAATCGGAGGATGAGGTGAAAAGACTGTCCTTGGACAAAGCAGCAAGACCGTACAGGGTGAGCCCTGTGTCCTTAAAGCCTGTGCCCCTAGCTCTGTGGAGTCTTACATTATATCGTCACAATGAGCCTGAGTCTACAGAGAGTTCCAGATTTCCAGTGTGGTGGAAGACATCATGCCTTGTTCCTGTACAATAGGCCCTTGTCAGTTTGCCTCCCAGCCTTGTCTCGGCGTTGAGAACATCACTATCTCTCTGCTTAACCATGCCTACACTTGTTTGGACCAGCCAGCATGCATTGTGAGGATTATGTTTTGTTTTTTTTTACTTTTCCAGTGCATTCAACACCATCAGGCCGACCTTCCTGGGTCAAAAGCTGACATTGATGCAGATGGGTGCCTCTTTTTTGTCCTGTATTGTGGAGTACCTGACTGGAAGTCCACAATATGTGCGCCTGCAGCACTGCATGTCGGACATGGTGGTCAGTAACATTGGAGCACCACAACGGACCATCCTCTCATCTTTTCTTTTCACCCTCGACACAACGAACATCAGCGACTGCACAGAGACCTGCCATTTTCAGAAGTTTTCTGATGACTTTGCTGTAGTCAGATGTATCCGTGGAGGCGATGACACGGAGTATTTGGCTTAATTGGATTCCTTATTCACATGGTGTGAGCAGAATCATCTGCGGCTTAATGTGACAAATTCCAAGGAATTGATTGTGGATTTTAAGAGATCCAAAACACCAGCGACCCCTGTTTCCATTTAGGGCGACAATGTGGAAATAGTGGAGGATTACCTTAGAGTTCATATGTGAGGTGCTCCACCGAAAGTAGGTGCTTCTCGCACAGACCACTATTGAGATGAAGGCGAGAAAAGTGAAAATGGTCCATTTTTATCGAAATTCAGATTTTTGCTTTAACTATTAAAACTTACTGGTTTTTGTTGCAATTATTCACCGAGTTCGGTGTAAGACACGCTATAATCCATACACCAGAAGAACGTCCATGAAGTAGTCTTTCCATTTTGGATTCTGTTTTGATATTAAAATGAGCTTCCATGCCGTTTCAACAAATAAAATAAAGGTTATGAAGACGATATGCTCATAAAACAATGCAGGCGAGTTGCTAAGGAAGATCTGAAGCGAGCACACTGATTGGTCAGCTCAGGCTTGCACATGCGCAGTGACTGTGACAAGTTAACTTCCGTTGTTTACTGCATGCTGAATTTATCTCCAACTTTCTCTTCAATAACAGTCATTAAGTTTATTTATAAGATTGTGAGTACACATAATTTCTGGAAAAGGAGAGTGAAATGTCTTCTATGATGTCGAGCAGCATTAGTCTTCTTTTCCTTTCGGCTGTTCCCTTCAGGGGTTGCCACAGCAAATGATCTGCCTCCACCTCTCCCTATCCTCTGCATCTTCTACTCTTACTCCAACGACCCTCATATCCGCCTTCTTCACATCCATAAATCTTCTCTTTGGTCTTCCTCTGGGCCTTCTGCCTGGTAGTTCCAGCCTTAGCATCCTACTACCAACATACTCACTATCCCTCCTCTGTACATGTCCAAACCATCTCAATCTAGCCTCTCTGACTTTGTCTCCAAAACATCTAACATGTGCTGTCCCTCTGATGTACTCATTCCTGATCCTATCCATCCTCGTTACTCCCAAAGAGAACCTCAACATTTTCATCTCTGCTATCTCCAGCTCTGCCTCCTGTCTTTTCCCCAGGGCCACTGTCTCTAAACCATACAACATCGCTGGCCTCATCATCGTCTTGTACACTTTTCCCTTCATTCTTGCCGATACTCTCCTATCACACATCACACCGCACACTTTTCTCCATCCATTCCAACCTGCCTGCACACGCTTCTTCACCTCTTTTCCACACTCTCTATTGCTCTGGATTGTTGAGCCTAAGTACTTAAAATCCTCCACCTTCTTTATCTCTGCCCCCTGTAACCTCACCGTTCCTCTTGGGTCCTTGTCGTTCACACACATGTATTCTGTTTTACTGAGACTAACCTTCATTCCCTTCCTTTCCAGGGCATACCTCCACCTCTCTAGATTTTCCTCCACTTGTTCTCTGCTCTCACTACAGATCACAATGTCATCTGCAAACATCATAGTCCATGGAGATTCTTGTCTAACCTCGTCTGTCAGCCTGTCCATCACCATAGCAAACAAGAAGGGGCTCAGAGCTGACCCTTGATGCAGTCCCACCTCCACCTTGAACTCTTCTGTCACACCGACAGCACACCTCACCACTGTCTTACATCTCTCATACATGTCCTGCACCACTCTAACATACATCTCTGCAACTCCAGACTTCCTCATGCAATACCACAGTTCCTCTCTCGGCACCCTGTCATATGCTTTCTCCAGATCCACAAACACACAATGCAGCTCCTTCTGACCTTCTCTGTACTTCTCTATTAACATCCTCAAAGCAAACACTGCATCTGTAGTGCTCTTTCTTGGCATGAAACCAAACTGTTGTTCACAAATGCTGACCTCTGCCCTTAATCTAGCTTCCACTATTCTTTCCCATAACTTCATTGTATGGCTCATCAACTTTATCCCTCTGTAGTTGCCACAACTCTGTACTTTAAGAACTCCCTTGTTCTTAAAAATGGGCACAAGCACACTTCTCCTCCATTCCTCCGGCATCCTCTCACTCTCTATGACCTTGTTGAATATTCTCGTCAGAAAATCTACTGCTACCTCCCCTCGACACTTCCATACCTCAACCGGTATGTTATCAGGACCAACTGCCTTTCCACTGTTCATCCTCTTCAATGCCCTCCTCACTTCACCCTTACTAATCTTTGCTACTTCCTGGACGTCAACGGTCACCTCTTCTCCTCTTTTTTTCTCTCTTATTTTCCTCATTCATCAGCTCTTCAAAGTACTCTTTCCATCTTCCCAGCACACTTCTGTCATCAGTCAATACATTTCCCTCGCTGTCCTTTATCACTCTAACTTGCTGCACGTTTTTCCCATCTCTATTTCTCTGCCGTGCTAACCTGTATAAATAATTTTCTCCTTCCTTACTGTCCAACCTATCATACAAGTCATCATACGCCCTCTGTTTCGCCTTTGACACCGCTACCTCGCCTTACGCTGTGTCTCCCTGTACTCCTGTTTACTCTCTTCGGTCCTCTCTGTGTCCCACTTCTTCTTAGTATAGATGCTAGAATTGGGCTTTGAAGATGCTGGAATGCTTGGCATTCTTAAAGATTATTTCACTGGTGTGTATTTTTCTCTGCATGCAAAACTTGATTGTGGAATTTTTTTATTATTTGATTTGTGTGTAATCTTGTCTGGACTGGACATGCTGGATCGTGGGTTGTTTAATTTTGTATGAAAATTGGTCAAAACCTGAAAAATACTTAAATGTTTCATTCCTTTTACAGATGAACAAACTGATGATGATGCCAGCTGTGTTGATGAAGATTTTGATTTTGATGAAGAAGAGGCATCTGTTAATTAAAGTGGGCATGAGTCAATTTGTTGTATTTGTGATGATGATGTGATCCTTTCTGCTGAGCATGATATAGATGTAGATGATAATGATGAGGGCAATGTTGATGAAGCTTACTTGTATAACGAGATGAGAGAGTATTGTTATGTAGTTTTTCTTAATTTGAGTGTGATTGTTTGAACCTGACAGTGTTTTTTTTTTTTTTCAAATTAATTATTGGAATAAGCAGAAATAAAAAAAAAAGTAATTTTTTGTTCATATTGTGGGGGTTACCACGGTGACTGATGGGTCTAAAAAGGGCGTGTCAGATTAAAATGAGGATGATTTTTCTTATCATCGCTTCCTAAACTTTTCCTAGACATGTTTTCTAAACGTTTATGTGGCTGAGGTGCATAAAAATGTTTGGTTGCTAAGGATTAATGATCTTGGAAGAGCGGCAATCTTTGTGCTCATTTTTCTCTAAAACGTCTTGTGAAATTTTTAGTTGAATGCTGAATCAAGAAATGGCATAGCTCGGTCAATTTTCAATGTATTGACAAACTTTTTACTGCATTCTGCAGCTTTGGGCCAACTCTATCTGACTGTGCAAAAAGATCATTTTTCATTTTTGGATGCAACAGCCTACTTTCGGTGTGGTTAACTGGACTGGGTTAAGAACACTACCACACATTATAAGAAGGGCCAGAGCCATCTCTCGTTTTTTTTGCTTTTATATATTTTTTTTTAAGTCAAATTTTGAGTTCAGACGTACCTACGTAGTACGCTGACGTAACGACGCAGTGACATAATGACGTTGTGTCCATTCCAGAAGTGGTTTCCGGAACCTAATTTTTTCGTAAGTTGAGTAGCATTTTACATGTAAAAGGCCTGATTCATCCCAAGGCCCCCAATACTACCCATAAACCCTTTAAAATGTTTAAAAGTATACCATTTAAGGCCTTAGTGTGCATTGAGCACACTCGAAAAACTTATGAAACAACAGTAACTCTGTCTTTTATGTGTGTTAGAACTCCGTGCCAAACAATGGGTCGAAGGCACACGAAAAGCATCATGGATATTATGGAGATGCAGCTCCATAATAGCCAGTGGGAGGGAGCTGCATCTCCGTGACGAACATGCCCAGGCAGTGGTAGTCTAGTGGTATAGGGTACTGGATTGCTGATCCTAAAGTTGGGGATTGGAGTCCCACTCTCCACAAGGTTGTCACTGTCCCCCCCCCCAGTGCAGTTAACTGGGTTATCAAAGGCCGGCCATGTCTCTCACTGTCTATGGTGAGAGGTTCTTGTAAAACAACCATTGCTGACTTTCGTAAAGAGTAGACTGCAAAGCCGTCAGTGTGTTTCTGTCCCTTGCTAAAGGGTTGTGCCTGGAAGGGCATCCAACGTAAAAACCTATGCCAAATCAAACATGTGAATCATTCGCTGTGGCGACCCCTGTGGTGACCCCTGACGAAGGGAAGAAGCCCAAAGGAAATCTCAATGAGGATGGATGGAATCAGGAATCAGAGTACATCACACATGAGTACACCATACATGAGTACATCACATGTAAGATGTTTTGGAGACAAAGTCAGTGAGGCTACATTAAGATGGTTTGGACATGTACAGAGGAGGGATAGTGAATATATTGGTAGTCGGAAGCTGAGGTTGGAACTACCAGGCAGAAGGGTCACCACAGCGAATCATCTGCCTCCATCTCACCCTATCTTCTGCATCATCTTCTCTTACATCAACTGCCTTCATGTCCTCCTTTACCACATCCATAAATCTCTTTGGTCTTCCTCTAGGCCTTCTGCCCGGTAGGTCCAACTTCAGTATCCTACTACCAATATATTCACTATCCCTCCTCTGTACATGTGCAGACCATCTCAATCTAGCCTCTCTGACTTTGTTTCCAAAACGTCTCCAAAACATCTTACATGTGCTAGGAAGACCTCCCACAAGGCCAGTGCTTCTCAAAGAGTGGGGCACAATTACTAGTAAGTGTAAAAGGGCAGTGGTGGCCTAGTGGAATAGGGTGCTGGATCACTGATCCAAAGGTTGGGGGTTCGAGTTCCACCCTCCACAAGGTTGTCACTGTCCCCTCCAGTGCAGCTAACTGGGTTATCAAAGGCCAGCCATGTCTCTCACTGTCTACGGTGTGAGGCATGTAAAAGAACCATTGCTGACTTTCCACAAGAGTAGGCTGCAAAGCCGTCAGCGTGTTTCCGCCCTGCAAAGGCCTGGCGAGCTGTCCAGGGTGTACTCTGCCCTTGCCCCGAGTCTGCTGGGATGACCACCAGCCTTCTCGCAACCCTAATTAGGATTAAGCGGTTACAGAAAATGAACTGAATTAAGTGTACAATTAACAGTGTACAGTAGGCCCTTGACTATTCGTGGTTTTGCACTCATGGGTTGAGCAACTCGCACGTGACTCAAATTCAGCCAATGGTTGTCCTCCTTCCTACTGATTGTTTGAGATGATGTAACGCCCCTTTTTCCTCATTCATGCACAAGTTGTCAATGAGCCTTTTTTTAGTGTATTTTAATTACCAGTTAAGTTCTATGATGTCACTCAAATGCCTGCTAAGCACCAGAAAAAGATAATGACATTGGATGTCTCTTCTGAAGAAATAAGACTTTCTCTGGAAGAAATGACAGTTTCCTCTGAAGCGCCTGAAGAGGAATAATTGTCTGAACTGTTGTAAAACACTCCACTATTAAAGTCTTTTTCAATTATTATTCCAGTACATGACCTAAGGTAATGTTTAAAATGTTTGTGTGTTATATTTTATTTACTGAGGTGTAGCATGTTTCTCATTTTGTTTTGTTTATCCAATTTATTACATTTCTTGTTCTTTTATGTCCTTTTTGTTATGGTCTGTGTTTTGGGGGACTTTGATTTTGCACTGTGCCTCTAACTGTTTCCTCTCCTCTTCGACTGAGGGGCGTGGCTGAGCTGCTGATGTGTGAGGTACACACCTGAATTCACTATTCTCATTTACTCCCAATAAACAAAAGCAGGCTCACCTTTGTGCCAGAGGATTAACTCACATCACATCACCACTTCTTTGGTTTGTAAGGCTCTCTAACTTTCTCACTCTAAAATTCTGTTTTGTATTTGCTCCGGCTGAGGGGTGTGGCTGAGCTGCTCGGACTTAATGCAGTTTATACCTGAATTCAGTCATCTCGTGCCCAATGCAAAAGGTTCCTCTAGTCGGCATTTTTGAAAACTACAGTGCTGTATGTTTTTCCAAGGAGAATGCATTGAAAGGTGTTTTTATATGTACGCTGTATAATGTTTATATTTAATTATCAATAAATATTACAGTAAAAAAATTAAGTTTTTCTTAATCATTACTACATTTTATTACATTAATACTGAATTGATGAGTAAGACTGTCTATAGAATGTGTTTAAGAAGCATATTTTAGCCCATTTAATAGATACATAGTATTTTACTTCCGGCTGCTCATTCGCGCATGTGACGTGATACATGGGGTTTTACTTCCGAGTACAGAACTCGCGGATTATCACGATTCGTGGGAGGGCCCGGAACTGAATCCCCGTGAATGTTGAGGGCCTACTGTCTGCTACAATTAAGTGTAGTTGTGCATCCTCTACAGTAGGTGGCAGGGAACAGTTAGATACACTTTTGATGGCATCTGTAGCATGCACATGCACAAAATTCTCTTCCTCCTCCTCCTCCTCCTCTGTTACGCACCACCTCATGCCTACCCACGTGACATCTTTGCGCAGTCGATGATTGGAAGGGTTAGTTAACTTATTGTTTATTGGGGGCAGTGGTGGCCTGGTGGTAAAGGGCACTGTATTGCTCATTGTTTATGGTGAGAGGCATGTAAAAGAACCATTGCTCACTTTCATAAAGAGTAGGCTGCAAAGTCGTCAGTGTGTTTATGTACCTTGCTAAAAGGTTCTGTCAGGAAGCACCTCTAGAAAAAAGAGAAAAGAAGAAGGTTAATGTACATTTATTATTATGAAATATTGATTGTTTTTACATATTTATCTTCAATGTATCAGGTCAAATGTACGTGTTTGTCACAGGTAATATGAGTTTGAGTGGGGGTTGGAATGGATTAATTGGTTTTCTGTTTTTTCCTATGGGAATAGTTGTCAGGGGGAAATGTTTTTTTTCTTCCTATAGGGGGCGTCACAGAGAATAATTGAGAAGCACTGCACAAAGCGTTCTCGGAGCCCGGAGGAATACACACGGAAGAATATGAGGCTAATCGGCCCAGAAAAGCCCCTTTCCTTTCGGCTGTTCCCTTCAGGGGTTGCCACAGCGAATCATCTGCCTCCATCTCACCCTATCCTCTTCATCTTCTTCTCTTACACCAACCACCTTAATGTCCTCCTTCACCACATCCATAAATCTTCTCTTTGGTCTTCTTCTCGGCCTTTTGCCTGGTAGTTCCAACCTCAGCATCCTACTACCAATATATTCACTATCCCTCCTCTGTACATGTCCAAACCATCTCTGACTTTGTCTCCAAAACTTCTTACATGTGTGTCCCTCTAACGTACTCATTCCTGATCCACATGTGTGAAAACATTTGCACAGATCTCTCTCTCTCTCTCTCTCTCTCTCTCTCTATATATATATATATATATATGCAAGTATTTTAAGTTTGTGACCTTTTTTGTATTCAACATTTTTTGTTTTATGTCAGTATTCATCCTCTGGGAATTTTTCTGGCCTAAATCTGTTATATTTCCTCTTAGTAAATCAGTGTCTTTGCAATTTTTATGATTTAAGAAGGCAGGTTACAGTCAGGTTCTGAAATTTACAGAGCTACCTCAATGTCTTCATATTACATTAAAGTGAGATTTGATGCATAAAAAATTCATTAGTTTTCTGTGATCATGTGCATATATGCAAATTGTGTTTAATTCTTCAGTATATATAATTAATATTGAATTAATCTATGTATTTCCATAAATAGAAAATGAAAGGAAAGCATACCAAACACTCCCGTCACAATGAAAATGTTTTGAACATATTTTCATGATCAGTGGTTCCTACATACATTTTCGAAAGTTGCTACTTGATAAAATCAATAGTTCGCATTAGCTTGTTTGACAAGGTCACCATTTGTGGTCCATTTCACCCTCAGGAGTTTGTGAAATCGCAAGAATAGGCTGAATATCTCTATATTAAACTAACAAGTTATATACAATGGAACCTCAGTGGTCGAACGACTCTTTAGACAAACAAATCAGTGTTTGATCAAAAGATATGAGGAAGATATGCCTTGCTGTTCGAAATGCGTTGAACGCTGCTCAGTGTACAGTACTGTGAACAGCCATTGAGCGAGTGTCTCATACTGCATATGATGTTTATTCATTACATTATGGCTACTTTAATCCTTAACCCTGGGTCCTAAGAAAAGAAGCAGTAATTCTACTGAAAGGAAAAGAGAAAAGTCATGAGAACATGAATCAACTGCGATCAAGAGACAGTGAAGAGAAAACCACCACGCCCCCTCAAAGCAATAACCCATCCCCCATCTCTCCCTTCCCAGCCATCCATGTACGCTGACACATCGCAACCAGAAAAGTATGTACTGTAAACAAATACAATACATAATTAGGTTCATTATTATGTATTATTATTATTATGTACTCTTGTACATTAATGTATGTATTGTATATTAATCTTCATCTTTTCCTTTCAGCTGTTCCCTTCAGGGGTCGCCACAGCGAATCATCTGCCTCCATCTCACCCTATCCTCTGCATCTTCTTCTCTTACTCCAACTACCTTCATGTCCTCCTTCACCACATCCATAAATCTTCTCTGGTCTTCCTCTAGGCCTTTTGCCTGGTAGTTCCAATCTCAGCATCCTACTACCAATGTACTCACTATCCCTCCTCTGTACATGTCCCCAAACCATCTCAATCTAGCCTCTCTGACTTTGTCTCCAGAACCTCTAACATGTGCTGTCCCTCTGATGTATTCATTCCTGATCCTATCCATCCTGGTTACTCCCAATGAGAACCTCAACATTTTCATCTCTGCTACCTCCAGCTCTGCCTCCTGTATTTTCCCCAGTGCCACTGTTTCTAAACCATACAACATAGCTGGCCTCAACACCGTCTTGTACACTTTTCCTTTCATTCTTGCCGATACCCTCCTATCACACATCACACCTGACACTTTTCTCCAACCATTCCAACCTGCCTGCACACGCTTCTTCACCTCTTTTCCACACACTCCATTGCTCTGGATTGTTGAGCCTAAGTACTTAAAATCTTCCACCTTCTTTAGCTTTGCTCCCTGTAACCTCACCGTTCCTCTTGGGTCCTTCTCATTCACACACATGTATTCTGTCTTACTGAGGCTAACCTTCATTCCTCTCCTTTCCAAGGCATACCTCCAACCTTTCAAGATTTTCCTCCACTTGTTCTCTGCTCTCACTACAGATCACAATATCATCTGCAAACATCATAGTCCATGGAGATTCTTTTCTAACCTTGTCTGTCAGCCTGTCCATCACCATAGCAAACAAGAAGGGGCTCAGAGCTGACCCTTGATGCAGTCCCACCTCCACCTTGAACTCTTCTGTCACACCGACAGCACACCTCACCACTGTCTTACATCTCTCATACATGTCCTGCACCACTCTAACATACTTCTCTGCAACTCCAGACTTCCTCATGCAATACCACAGTTCCTCTCTCGGCACCCTGTCATATGCTTTCTCCAGATCCACAAACGCACAATGCAGCTCCCTCTGACCTTCTCTGTGCTTCTCTAGTCACATCCTCAAAGCAAACACTGCATCTGTGGTGCTCTTCCTTGGCATGAAACCAAACTGTTGTTCCCAAATGCTGACCTCTGCCCTTAGTCTAGCTTCCACTATTCTTTCCCATAACTTCATCGTATGGCTCATCAACTTTATCCCTCTGTAGTTGCCAATTGAAAGAATTTTCAGCCAGACCCAGAATGCAGGAGACAGTGTGAGATGACACAGAGTGGATTTATTATTCAAAGGGGAAGCACTTAAGCACAGCACACAGAGTTTGAATACAGTATGACAAAGAAAAACACAAACAACATTAAACACTGGAACCAGGAGCCAGAGTGAACACAGGGAAGCAGGGACTTGATGTGAGATAATCCTCTGGTGCAGAGGTGAGCATGCAGTTTGTGTTGATAGAGAGCAGATGAGAGGAGTGAATTCAGGTGTGAACTGCATTCAGCCTGAGCAGCTCAGCCACATCCCTCAGCTGGAGTGGGGAGAAAACAGAGTTAGAGAACAGAAAGAAGAATGGACGTGATGTGAGATAATTTTCTGACACAGAGGTGAGCATGCTTGTGTTTATTGGGAGTAGATGAGAGGAGTGAATTCAAGTGTGAGCTACTGCAATCAGCCTGAGCAGGTCAGCCACGCCCCTCAGCTGGAGTGCCGAGAAAAATAGAGTTCGAGAACACAGCCAGCAAAATCAAAGTCCCCCAAAAACATAGACCATAACAAAAGAACAACAAAGAACACGAAGTGTAATAAATTGGATAAACAAAACAAAAGTATAAACATGCTACACCACAGTATATAAAATCTCACACACAAGCATTCTATTCATTAACTTAGCTACTGTACTGGAATAATAATTGAAAAAGACTTTGATGCTACAGTACTTTCCAACAGTTCTGATGATTATTCCTTTTCATCTTTTTCAGAGGAAACTGTCGTTTCTTCAGAAGAGACAGCCAACGTCATTACCTTTTTCTGGCGCTTACCCAGAGAAGATGCTCGGCGTTTGAGTGGTATCATAGAGCCTAACTGGTAATTAAAACACACTAAAAAAATGCACATTGGCAACTTGTGCACGAATGAGAAAAAAGGGGTGTATACATAATCTCAACCAGCAGGAGGGAGAACAGCCATTGGCTGAATTTGAATCATGTGACAGTTACTCGGCAATCTGTGAATATGCAGGGGTGCAAGTGCAAAACCGCGAATAGTCAAGGGGCCTACTGTATGTATGTATACATATACATATAATATATATATATATATACGTATTTATATACATACAAATAAATTTCGCCTCGCCTAGCCTAGCCTAGAGATTCGATTTAAGTTGTTTTTCGACGTAAGTGTTCTCTCCTGGAACCAATTAACGACGTAAGTCGAGGTATGCCTATATATAAAACTGTATTGACGTAAGTAGACATTCATCTGAACTCATTAATTGACTTTTAACTATTTCTGATAGGAAATATTGTTTCACTCTTCGAACAAATCAGTAATTGACCATATCTTTGGAACAATTGTGTTCAACCACTGAGGCTCCACCATATAAACTAGTAAACTTCTAAGTAAAATAAAGCTAGGCACATATGCACATGATGCTATTTTATATTTACATGCATCAGACAACCATCTGCTTGTATGTGATAGTATGGCAGTGGTTCTCAAATAGTGGGGCGCCCCCCCCTGGGGGTGGGGTGGGGCAAGGTGTGGTGCCAGAGGGAGCGCGTGTGTCCCTGGGGAACAGGCTTTTTTGCGTATTCGTATTAGAATAAAGTGTAATTGTACAACCACTACAGCAGGTGGCAGTGGCTTCCTCACTGTTAGGCTGTGCCCAGAGTTAAAATAAGAGGTGAAATTAATAAACCCACCATGGAAATTTTTAACAGGGATGGAAAGAGAGGTGGAGAGAGACTGAGACAGTGAGAGAAACGAAAGTCTCCCGAAAGCTAAGTCGAGGAGGTATGAAGAAGTGGATGTAGCACTCGGCTTCACTGTGCTGCGGCAAGAAACGAGGAAAGACCACCGTGTTTACTGTGTCTGAAAACATTGGCAGTGGAGAGCATGAACCCAAATAAATTCAGGCATCACTTAAAGACATCACACCCCAATCACATGATGAGCCGCGTGAGTTTTTTCAGCGAAACGTGCAGAATATTGGCATCAACCATTCCGCTTTGTGAATGCTACTCCAGAAAACCAGTGAGCTGTGTTAGCGTCATATAAGGTGGAGTACCAAGTTGCTCAGTGCAGAAAACCCCACAACAGAGCAGAGGAACTGATCCTACCTGCAGCAGACACGGTCTCTGTCATGCTGGATGTCGTCACTGCTGCGAAAATAAGTCCAGGTCCCAGTTCAGCATGGAGCAGGAGCTGAAAGTTCAGTATCATGCTAACCCTGCTTCGAAAAGCTGCTTATTGTACCATTAATCAGGACTTAATCATTTTGACCCCAAAGAAAGAAATAAAAATAAATACAAATAATACAAATTGTTTTATTCATTTTTGTTTTGTAGGTTAAAGTGTTTTATATATTGAGCTCCTGAGTTAATATTGCTGATAAATTTGAATTTATTATTATGTATTGATTTTATTTAATTTTATTTTTCAGTATTGAATGCTTTAAATTGTTCGCCTAAAATGTTTACAGTTTAAATAAGGATACTTTTTTAATTTCTTCACAAACACTGTTTACGGTGGAGGTGGGGAGCTGCTTACCTTGACTGGGGATGTTGTTGAGAGGTGGAGGGAATACTTTGAGGACCTTCTCAATCCCACCAACACACCCTCCGTGGAAGAGGAAGACCCTGGGTGTTCGGGTGAGGGTCCGCCCATCACTGGAGTGGAGGTCACTGAGGTTGTCAAAAAGCTCCTCGGTGGTTGAGCTCCGGGGTTGGACGAGATCCGCCCGGAATATCTCAGGGCTCTGGATGTTGTAGGACTGTCTTGGCTGACACGTCTCTGCAACATCGCGTGGTCATCGGGGGCTGTACCTCTGGATTGGCAAACTGGGGTAGTGGTCCCAATTTTTAAGAAGGGGGACCGGAGGGTGTGTTCCAATTATCGGGGAATTACACTCCTCAGCCTACCTGGGAAAGTCTATGCAGGGGTACTAGAGAGGAGGATCCGACCGATAGTCGAACCTCGGATTCAGGAGGAACAATGTGGTTTTCGTCCTGGCCGCAGCACTCTTGACCAACTCTATACGCTCCACAGGATTCTGGAAGGGGCATGGGAGTTTGCCCAATCTGTCCACATGTGCTTTGTGGATTTGGAGAAGGCTTTCGACCGTGTCCCTCGAAAGATCTTGTGGGCGTGCTCGAGAATCTGGCGTTCGGATCCGTTGCTACGAGCTATTCGGTCGCTGTATCACCGGAGCCAGAGTTTGGTCCGTATTGGTAACAGCAGGTCGGATTCGTTTCCAGTGGGAGTTGGAGTCCGCCAAGGCTGTCCTTTGTCACCGATTCTGTTCATAATTTTTATGGACAGAATTTCTAGGCGCAGTCGAGGCGATGAGGGGTTCTGGTTTGGTGGCCATCGGATATCGTCTCTGCTTTTTGCGGATGATGTTGTCCTTTTGGCTTCATCAAGTCGGGCCCTCCAGCTCTCAGTGGTGCGATTCGCAGCTGAGTGCGAAGCAGCCGGGATGAAGATCAGTACCTCCAAGTCCGAGGCCATGGTTCTCAGTCGGACAATGGTGGAATGCACCCTCCGGGTCGGGAATGAGGTCCTGCCCCAAGTGGAGGAGTTTAAGTATCTTGTGGTCTTGTTTACGAGTGAGGGAAGGATGGAGCGAGAGATTGACAGACGGATCGCTGCAGCCTCTGCTGTTAAGCGGTGCCTGTACCGGTCCGTTGTGGTGAAAAAGGAGCTGAGCCGCAAGGCGAAGCTCTCAATTTACCAGTCGATCTACGTTCCAACCCTCACCTATGGTCACGAGCTTTGGGTAATGACCGAAAGAACAAGATCACGGATACAAGCGGCTGAAATGAGCTTTCTTCGCCGGGTGGCGGGGTTCTCCCTTAGAGATAGGGTGAGAAGCTCCGCCATCCCGGGAGGGCTCCGAGTAGATCCGCTGCTCCTCCGCATTGAGAGGTGCCAGTTGAGGTGGCTCGGGCATCTGGTCAGAATGCCCCCCGGACGCCTCCCTGGTGTGGTGTTTCGGGCATGTCCAACCGGGAAGAGACCCCGGGGTCGACCTAGAACACGCTGGAGGGACTATGTCTCTCGGCTTGTCTGGGACCGCCTCGGTGTCCCCCCGGGAGAGTTGGAGGAAGTAGCTCGGGAGAGGGCTGTCTGGACCTCTTTGCTAAGGTTGCTGCCCCCGCGACCCGACCCTGGACTAAGCGGAAGAAGATGATGATGATGATGATGACTTTTTTAATTTCAGGCAAATTGATGCACTTTTAATGTTTTTGTTTAAAGAATAAAAAAATTGTCAATTAAATTATTCTTTGTTGGAAGTTGATCTATATTTCTTATATTTTTTTGTATTCCATAATGGTAATAAGGATGCAGTGTTATGCAGAAGATTACTTATAACAATTTTTCGACAAATAACACTTCATATTGGGGGGGGGGTGTTTTCCTGTTCCTTGGAGGGGGGGGGGGTAATTGAGAAGCACTGTCCTATGGTATATATATCTCATTTGTGTTTACAGTTTCTTCTATCCGAGTCACTATTCACAGTACAATGTTGTGTGAGGATTTATTCCTTTTTTCCCCTTCATCTAAAGACTGTGAATACAATATCGCATTGTTATGTGCAAAAACATATACAATGTATGCAAGCTTTTAAGTTTGGGTTTGACTCCTCTTCAATACAGTATGAACACCTTGAATTTACTGTTAAGAAAAAAGTCACAAAGCAAATTCCCTATGTCCCAAGCTCAGAATATTCAAGCACATTCCAAAACCAGATGTTGTGTATTAGTTTTCTGTTGCTGATGTTGAAAATTTAGTGTCGAACAGCACACACGATCACATGTTTAAACCCCTAATACTCAGCAGAGCTCATGCAGGGTTAGCATAGAAAGGTGAAAGAAGTGGAACTGGCCAAGCAGATTTTCCCCTTCATGTTTCTGCAGTGTCAGTATGGGAGCTAAGTGTGCTTCCTTTGACAATGATAGAGTAGTGCTTGAATTCTGCCATGCCTCTTTTCCCACTGCTCCCTTTTAAAAAAAAAAAAAAAAGCAAAAAAGGGGGGGAAACAGGCAAGCAGCATTCAGATTAATATAGCTGTGCCTCTGGTGCACACTGATGATGTCATTACGTGGCTTATTCTCCTGGGAAGACCGCTGCGTCTTCCCGAAGGGAATTCTGGCACACAGAAGCGAGAGCAACACATTGCCCAAACAATATTTATCTCAGTTAGGGTTGTGCAACACATTTTTGCTGAGGACACATTGCCCAGCATTTTCCCCGCCTGCTCCTGGTTCTCATCCCAGCATGAATACTGTGTGCTTTAAAAAGCCTAGCATTCCTGCTTCTCTATTTTCTTCGGCTCCTTTTTGCCTGTGTGTGATGACATAGAATAGAAATATTTTCTAATGAAAAACTCCAAATTCCCATAGGACAATCAGGAACTGTTTCATGTACACACAGGACAAACACATTTAAGGTTTGCTTGTCAAGAGGGAATTGAGAGCATTGTAGATGTTCCATGTTCAAGTTTATGAACATCTTGAACACCAACTTCTTAATATCAGAATGAAGAATTTGTCAATGCTTGTTCTGAGACATCTGAACAGTGAAGGACGGAACATTCATTATGTCCTGTTTACATTGTAGTAGCCAGTGAATGAGGAAGCACAGAGAAAACCTGGAGGAATGAGGAAACCTCAGGAGAGTGTAATGAATGAGGAAACATTGTGGAAATGTACAGTACTGAAGATGGTGTCCTAACAACAACTCAACTCAAATCGGCCTAATACATTAAAAAATGGGAAAATCTATTTTTTCTGAATCTGCAGAAAATGGAAAAGTCATGAAATGTGTCATGAAAGTGAAATGTCACACATTTCACTACCAGTTTTGTGATCAGACCCATCTGTCATTTATGTTGGTGTTTCCTCGAAGGTAGAAGAGAGGTGAGGAGGCACAAACATAGTGATGAGTGAAGGGATCATAATAATGTGAGGTAGTTGTTGTAGATACATTTTTTAATGTGTACAAAGAGTTTTCTTTCGCTCAGCTTTGTTTGTGTACTTGTGGGCATGAATAAATACCTCCTTCAGTGACCACCATTTTTGTTTCACTGCTGTCCATCTTACATCTGGTCTCTCCCAGTTGCATAGTATCTAATATTTGTAAATGTGTCAGGGTGAAGTAACAAAATATAAATGTTTATAACTTTCTATATACTTGTATAACCTGTGTTTGATGAGTTCCACTCTCTCTCTCTCTCTCTCTCTCTCTCTCTCTCTCTCTCTCTCTCTCACACACACACACACACACACACAAACACACACACATATATATATATATATATATATATATATATATATATATATATATATATATATATATACACACACACACATATATACACACAGGAATCCCTATTTCGTGCTTCAATTCATGTGGCTTCAGTGCACTGCGGTTTTTAAAAAATATTAATCGAAAAAAAAAGCAAATTAAGCAAGAATGGGAGGGAGTTAAGGAAAATGCCACAAAACAAGTCCAATTATGCAAACAAATTCCAAACAAATGAAAAAAAAAAAAACCAAAACCCCCCCATCAAAACTACTTACATTTTTATGTGAGGTGCGCATCTGTGTGCGCGCACGTCTGTATGTGTGTGTATTTATATTTTATTTACATCTTATGCATTATTTTTGAATGTGTAATTGTTATTATAAGCATTTATAGTGTTGAATTTGTATTTATTGATATTATATACACATATACATGTACGTATACGTCAGTCAGGGTGGGTCGATCCCACTTCGTGGAATTCAGAGGTCAAGGTGGGATCTTGGTCCCAATTACCCGTGGAAAGTGAGAGATCCCTTTCTATGTATATATATATATATATATATATATATATATATATATATATATATATATATATATATATATATATATATAAGCATATATATATATATATATATAAGCATATATATACATATATATATACACACACACAGACGCTTTCCGACTTACATTCATTCGCTTTACATTTTTTTCAATTTTACGTTTTTTTTTTCCAAAAAAACCCACAAAAATGATGTCAAATTTTGAGTTTAGCATGCTCTCTGTAGTATGAGACGTACCTACGTAGTACGCTGACATAATGACATAATGACGCTTCATCCATTGTTTACAAATGACAGCCGTGCCCCTCCTTCTTCCCAGTCCAGTAGTGCATGTTACCCTTATGTTAAAACGTCGTCTCTGTGATCTTTGTGTTTACACTGTTTTGCGGACTTTTGTAACCCTAAGCAAATATGGTTGGTCAGAAGCGTAAGCCTACTAGCATGGGTGCAAGCTTTCCAGCATATGCCGGAATTTCCGGTTTTCCCAAGACTGAATTAACTATCTGCTCGGATCGGTGCAATCTACCATGCATACTCAGTTAAGCAAAGAGTTTTAAAACAAATGAAAACCGGAATCCAAAAAAGAAAGAGAACTCTCCACTCTGCTGGTGATTCACATCAGTGCAGGCTGAGTTCTAAACGATTATTTAATGGCACTCTTAGTCACTTAAAAGCCCGGAAGTCCGTATAATCCACGCTTTGTCTCAAGCATGAGCAAGTGAACTACTTTCAGTGGAGCGCCTCACATATTGTAAGCGTTGATTGGCTGTTGTAAGCTTCATATAAAGTGACTCGGCTCAGCTTCATGTAAAGTGACCATCCGTCGACCATTGGAACCATTTACAAGCAGAAAGATCGCATCATAGAGAATGTTAAAGGTTATATTTCATACTGTATTTGATATTTGATGAGTGACTTTGTTTAAAATTTATCTATTTGAAATTATTTTGCTTGAATTTAATTTATTTGAAATTAATGTTGATATTATTTGATATATTTGATATCATTTTACAATGTTATGTTTATAATAATTGATTTAGGGTGTTTTATGAGATACGGTAGGGCAGTGGTTAGGGCACAGGATCGCTGATCCTAAAGTTGGGGGTTCGAGTCTCCACAAGGTTGTCACTGTCCCCCCAGTGCAGCTAACTGGGTTATCAAAGGCAGGCCATGTCTCTCACTGTCTATGGTGAGAGGCATGTAAAAGAACCATTGCTGACTTTCGTAAAGAGTAGGCGGCAAAGCCGTTAGCGTGTTTCTACGACCTGGAGAGGGATGGGCCAAATCAGCCCAAGTCTCGCCATGAAGGCGCCCCAACGACATCCTCGGATTTTAAGGGATAAGTGAAGAAGAAGTGAAGAATGAGATACAGTAATGGTATTTTTGGATATATAGTACAGTATGAACGTCATACGTCACTGGAACATACAGTAACACCTTATGTTTTTTTTCAACTTACGTTCGGCCGTCCGAAACCAAACAATAATGTAATTTGGGGAGTGCCAATAGGATGCTGAGGCTGGAACTACCAGGCAAAAGGCCTAGAGGAAGACCAAAGAGACGATTCATGGATGTGGTGAAGGAGGACATGAAGGTCGTTGGTGTAAGAGAAGAAGATGCAAAGGATAGGGTGAGATGGAGGCAGATGATTCGCTGTGGCGACCCCTGAAGGGAAAAGCCGAAAGGAAAAGAAGAAGAGGGGAGTGCCTGGACAGAAGGCTCTGTCTTTAATATTGTGCATAAATAAGCTTGAAGACTGGTGTTTAGGTCATAAGGCAGTGGTGGCCCAGTGGTAAGGTGCTGGCTCACTGATACCAAGCTTGGGGGTTCAAGCCCCAGTCTCGACGGTTGTCACTGCTGTACCCCCAGAGCAGCTAACTGGGTTATCAAAGGCCGGCCATGTATCTCACAGTCTATGGTGAGAGGTTCATCTAAAAGAACTATTACTGACTTTCGTCAACAGTGGCTGCATAGCCTGGCGAGCTGTTCAGGGTATACTTTGCCCTTGCCTAGAGTTGGCTGAGATGCATGCCAGCCTATTAAGGATTAAGTGGTTCATAAAATCAATGAATGAATTTAGGTCATAAAGTATGGAGGCATATATGATCAGAAGTCTGATGATCACAAGTCTGATGACTTGGAACAAGATAGTGCGTCATAGTTATTGTCTAGGGCGTCCATGTTTTATGGCTGGAAGCGTAGTTCAGGTGCTTTGAGTTTAGTACTGACCTGATAATATCGGGCTTAAATTAATACAATTAGCCAAAATATTCAAATATGATGAAATAATTAGATTTTCATAGAATCATTTAAAGCGTCCAGCATGGTGATAGTCATCAAAATTATGATCGGCACAGCCCGAAGAATCAGCTGTATATACTGTGTGTGTGTGTGTGTGTGTGTGTGTGTGTGTGTGTGTGTGTGTGTGTGTGTGTGTTCACTCAACATTGTAAAGACAGCAGTGACAGAAAGGCTCCTCCAGCACTTTTAGCGATCTGACAACCTTCCAAGTGGTTTGACGCGGTGCTTCAGTGGTAATATCAGACAGAACCTTCAGTCAAACACATGGTACGTGATGTGGTCACCATCACCACTTGATTCAGCCCAAACTCTCTGCATCACCACCAATCAATCCAGCTTAATTTACAATGTTTTTTTGTAATTGTGGAGTTCTGACTGCTCTGGAGCACTGGATGGTGATATCGGATTAAACAGTATAAGAGTTCAGGTCTGAAAAGGGGCACGGAAGATGTCCCAGTGGGTTTTTTCTCCAACATGGAGGCCTGCATTAGAACCTAATTAGGTCCTTAGTGCACTACCATTTGAACGAGATTCACCAGTACGGAACGGGAAAGTGTGATTTTCCAGTTACTGGATGCCTAATGTTGTTTTAATTCTCCTCCCTGTTGCTAGCAAATTTCCCGCACATCTGCTGGGTTTGCACTCCATCAGTCTGCTGCTCGGAGTAATAGAGAAATCACCTAGCGAGAGAGCAGTACTGGAAAACACACAAGCTCCTGAAGAACATCCTCACACACAGGAAGAAAGACTTTTTTCTCTCTATTTTTTTTTTTGCCTCCATCCACATCGATTCTGCCTTCTGTTACATCGTCCAGTTAATTCCCAAGGCTTATCAAATCCTGCAGCACGACGCTCTCAGATTCACACGATACCATGTTGACTGAACAGGAAGAAAGATCCAATGAGCAGGAAATAGGAGATTCCAGTTCAGTTATTTATGCCTTTCAATTTAATCTGTGTAGGAAGTGGGCAGTGAGTGAAAGAAGAAGAAGGAGTGCTCTCTAACACGCTCTTTTCCCACACGGATGCAATGGCTCGTGCATCATCTTTATCTACTCGTTCGTCCTCACTGGTGTGATGATATAATCGAGTGTCTGCTCTCTCAGTGAGCTTTGCTTTATTGAAATGGCTCTGGAAGTGTGTGATAAGTCTGGACACCACCTGAAATCACTTTGAATTTGATCCTGGCATGCATGGCCAAAATTGTGGCATTCATCGCAATATCTCCACATATGCTATGTTCTGGTTTGGACCTACTCTTTGGAAACGTCTTGGATTTTCACACACACACACACACACACACACACACACACACACACACATTGGGAAACCAGATGGGGAACATTAACATCTGATTGTTGTAAACATACAATATGAAAGTGCACCGCAATATTGTGGTGATTCAGTGCAGACAAAACTCTTGGCACCCTTCAGGAAAATACAAGTAATAATTTGAGCTCAAGCATGTTACTGCTTAATTTTGGAATATCGTGATTCCTCACTTTTTGCGGTTAATGGGGACCGGGGACCAACCCTCACACTGAATTTCCATGAAGTAGGATCGACTCCCCTGACTGATGTATACATTCATGTATATGTATATATAATATCAATAAATACATATTCAATGCTATAAGTGCTTATAACAATAATTAAACATTCAAAAATAATGCATAAGATGTAAATAAAATATAAATGCACACACATAGAGACTTGCGCGTGCACACACACACACACACACACACACACACACACACACACACACACACACACACACATAGATGCACACCTCACATAAAAATGTAAGTAGTTTTGCTGAGGGGTTTGGGTTGGGGATTTTTTTTTTTGTTTGTTTGGGGGTTCTTTGCATATTGGCCTTGTTTTGTAGCATTTTCCTTAACTTTTCCCATATTTTTCCTTAATTTCCTTATTTTTTAATTTTTCAATGAATATTTATGAAAAACCCACGATGCACTGAAGTCGCAGGAACTGAAGCGCAGAGTAACAAGGGATCGCTGTATTATACCATATTTTAGAGTAGTAGTAGTACTAATAGTAGGCCTCCATCAGTCCAGAAGGACTATGGCTGCGCTCTTGCTGGTATCCCGG
>CM045731.1:31860000-31882500 GCA_024760905.1 Plotosus lineatus
TATGTGTTTGTGTGTTTTTCCTCCGGGTACTCAGTTTCCTCCCACAGTCCAAAAACATGCACAGTAGGTTAATTGGCTTGCCCAAATTGCCCCCGCCCTCACCTGGAGTTGGCTGAGATGGGCACCAGCCTCCCCGTGACCCTAATTAGGATTAAGCAGTTCAGAAAATGAATGAATGGATATCTCTGTAACAGTAATTTATATGTGAGCTCAGTTTGTGAAGTCACAACACAAGCCCAAATTTAATTCAGTAACAGTCGGCCCCCTACTTACGAAGACCCCTGTGTACGAAATCCCCGGGTTACAAAGATAATTTTCCTAAGTTTCCGTCCCCGGGATACGAAAACAATCCCCTCTTACGAAAAGAAATTCAAAATTCAAATGCGCCAATCAAAATTTCACACGACGTACGAGTTGCTCTCTCATTGGCCGTCGCTCAACATCCCGCCCCGCTGGCCTCCCAGATCGAGACAGAAAGAAGCTTAACTCTTTAGTTTTTAGTTTAGTTTTTAAAGTTGTTTAATTCAGTAAATGTTTAATAAATGTGGGCGCATTTGAGCTCATCTGGAATTCCGATCCCTCAAGGAATCAAATTAAAGTTGAGTTTGTCAAGCAGGGAATGCGCTTTGAATTCACCTCTTGTGGGCGTGACCCACAGCGCGCGCAAGAGAGAGAGAGAGAGAGAGAGAGAGAGAGAGAGAGAGAGAGGTGTGTGTGTGTGTGTGTGTGTGTGTGTGTGTGTGTGTGTGTGTGTTTGTGTGTGTGTGTGTGTGTGTGTTTTAATAAAAAATGTTTAATAATGGTTTAATTAAGAAATATGTTAATAAAATGGTTTAATATGTTAATAAAATGTTTAAATTGTTTAATAAATAATTTTCTTTTACTTTTAACATATATTTCATACAAAATTGGTGTACTTTTATAATTTTTAAAGGGTTTATGGGGTTTATCCAGTCCAAAGACTGGAGCCTTGGAACGAATTGGGCATTTAACATGTAAAATGTAACCCCTACTTACCAAATCCCCGCATTACGGAAAAGGCTCTGGAACGGATAAATTTCGTAAATTTCGTAGGTAGGGGGCTGACTGTATTTTGAATAGGCAAATTATGAGAAGTGAGAGTAATATAGCAGAAATAATACCTCAGAATTTATTATTATTATTATTATTATTATTATTATTATTATTATCATTATCATTACTGCCATCCAAGAATGAGTTAAGCTACGATAAGATAACTTGGATCACTGGGGATCTTTACATGTCACATCAGTTCAAGTTTTTGAAACTGGGAAAAAGTGACCAAGTATCAATCAAGCAGTCATAGAAATAATGACAAAGGTAAGAATAATAAATGAATTTAGTCAAGATCATCACATTGCCATTATTTTATGTTTATACTTATTTACATATTTAATGTTTTTGAACCTGAATAATACAAGTCGATGTCTTAAACCCTCCCAGTGTTCCAGTTTTCCTGTCAAAGCACAGACACTGGAAACTCCTTACATAAATCTTAACAACTGTCTAAAAGTATTTGTCATACAAAGCCCTGTCAAAGTTCTTTTTACTGAAAGATATTGCATATTAGAAGAAGCATAAAAAAGGCTCCAAATTGAGAAAATGAACTAAAATCAAGTGATTTATTATCTTCAATGGATCCATTTTAAGATCTAAATGTCCATGTTCAGATTGCTTTTGTTGTGTTTTGTAGGTTTAATATCATATCTCAGCCTCCTCACTTCCTGCTCGTCGGTAATAAGCCATTAGTGAAATGCACTCCGGCCTCTTTGTTGAGCGTCAGTGCCTGAGAGTTGGGTTTGATGATGTGCTTTGATGTCTTATCGATCTGCTCAGTGCGAGGTTGTACCATGTAATAGGCACATGAACATTTCTATTGTCCAGCTGTCTTACGTGCTGCATTAAGGATAAACCCAGTCCCGTCAGGTTTAACGCTCTCACTCCACTCAAGCAATTCTCAGTTAAATCGACATCACTCGCTCTGCTGTTAGCTCTGAATGCTCTTGAGGTATTTCCCATCGTCTCCTGTGTACCTGCCGTTCAGTCACTTCAAACCCATTACACAGCATGTCGAGGGCGGCTTGGTGTCTTCTAATCCTCCTCCACTAAATCCATTTGCACCTGAGAAATGTGCTTTTTAGCTCTGAACATGAGTGCTCGTAATCAGATTGCATTTTAATCAGTTTTGCACAAAAACGCCGCTGTGCAGCTAATAAAGAAAAGGCCCAGGCGCTCTCTTGCAGAGAATTTTATGCCACTCTTGTTACACACCATTATGGAACTGTAAATACTTGTTTGTGTTTTGTCGAGATTTACTGCACTCCCTCCCATCTGAATAAAGATTAATTTGTTTTTGTAATCAGTCCCGAGTCCTCATCTGTACTACGCAGCGTGTGCGCACGCACGTGTGTGTGTGTGTGTGTGTGTGTGTGTGTGTGTGTGTGTGTGTGTGTCTCTCTCTCGCTCACTCCCCAGTAAATCCACCAGGGGCTCAGGAGGCAGCGAGGGAAGAAATAGACTTGCAAGATGAAAAAAAAAGGATATAATCAAATAGTTTTTAATGAAATACGTGTTTAATCCACACACAGCTCGTTTACAATGACGGGCCGCTGTTTAAAATGATCAGGAGAGAGCTCTGTTAATCTGCACCTTCCTTTTTGAAACTAATTAAGTGAATCCTGACATTTAATTGATGTGGGTGCATGTGTGTGTGTGTGTGTGTGTGTGTGTGTGCGCGCGCGCTACCCAAGGACGGACCCCCTAGAGTGAAAAATATGGTATTGCGTTATGATAACAGTCTTGAAAATGAAAATGAAGTATGCTTATTATGCATACACCAAACTGGTGACTCCTCTTTTTATCTGAGACTGAGAAACATGAACTTGTAAAGATGTTAAATTTTTGGATGGTGGTTCCTGGATAGAGTCAGTGGAACCTAGAGTGATATAGTCATCATGAGAAGAAGCGACTACATACAATGGGGGAGAGAGAGAGAGAGAGAGAGAGAGAGAGAGAGAAATGATGCATGTTTGGACTGCAGTAGATGGTGGGGGCTTTATAGTTACTATAGTTACGGCAGAAACATGATAGCTTGTGTGTGTGTGTGTGTGTGTGTGTGTGTGCGTGTGTGTGTGTGTGTGTGTGTGTGTGCGTGTGTGTGTGTGTGTGTGTGTGTGTGTGTGTGTGTGTGAGATGAGGTAAAGGTTGATGAATCAGCATCAAGACCTTGACATGATTAGACACTATATATGTCCTATAAGCAAAAGCATGCAGAAAGCAAGCATGCCCAAGTACAAAGACGCGATCCTTGTACATGAACATGATGTATCTTACTAAATGAAGTTACACCCACTTGAAACCAGCTCCCACGTTAAGCAGGTGTATGAAAAACACAGGGAGGGAGAGCGAGAGAAAGAATAAGAGGAAAAGAGAGGAAAAGAAAAAGGCGAACACAGAGAGGATGAAGTATCATTAATCAGCCCTGACAGATACAAATGAGGGACCGTGCTCCCCTGCTCTACCTGATTGCAGATACACACACACAGAGAGAAAGAGCTAGAGCGCAACCCCCGCTCTCCTTACTGTCCTCCGTATGATGTCTGAAAGGTGAAAGATGAAAGAGTGACATGTCCAGCTAACCGACTAATTAGTTCCAAATACACAGGAATGTAGATGACCATGGAGGAAGAATACATAGAGAGGTAAAGAACACAGTGAAAAAAGAGACTGGAAATGTAGACGTAAATAAGACTCATGATGCACCAAACATAATAGATACTCAAACTAAGAGTTATGACAAAAGTTCATCATCCACTCCGAGGTTTTGTTTGATAACACAATATCCATATCATCATTAGGTCACAATACATTATTATGAACTATTTTCAGTTATACTATGATTATTTTTAAAATATTTTGTTGTCTTATACTACAGCAAAATACAGGCAAGTACAGTAGGCCCTCGATATTCGCAGGGGTTCGGTTCCGGCCCCTCCCACGAATGAAGATAAGCCGCGAGTTTTGTACCCGGAAGTAAAACCCTATGATATCATATTACATGCGCGAATGAGCAACTGGAAGTAAAATACTGTGTATCTATTACATGTGCTAAAATCTGCTTCTTAAACACATTTTATAGACAGTCTTACTCATTAATACAGTATTAATGTAGTAAAATATAGTAATGATTAAGAAAAACTTAAAAAAATTTTTTTTACTGTTATATTTATTGATGATAAAATCTAAACATTATACAGCATATACTATTTTAAAGCACTAGTATTAAAGTCTTTTTCAATTATTATTCAAGTACAGTACCTAAGTTAATGTTTAGAATGTTTGTGTGTGAGATTTTATGTTCTGTAGCATGTTTAACGAACGATACCAAAAGGATAAACTTTATTACGCTTCATATCCTTTTACATTGAATGTGACGCCTACAGGGTGACGTCGCGGAGTTCTCAGAGTCAAATGTTTCTTTGTTTGTTTTAATTTGTTTTATTTTTTTGTTTTGTTTGTTTATGTTTTGCACTATGCTCGTCTATGACCAGTCAACTCTACTACAGCTATGAGATTGGAGTCTTTGGGCGTTTACAACTGAGCATGCTCAACTCCCTATCCTGAGCTAATATGCTATGGTAGCTCAATACTAGCTACACCCACACCTTGAGCAAGGCCCTCAATTGCTCAGTTAAATGTTAATTGTAAGTCATTCAGGGGCATAACATCTAGCATCTGGCATATTATAAATAATAATATTGTTGGTTCAAATAATACACAATATAAATGTACAATTTACATTCTTATCACTGTTACTGGTGTTATTAAAAATATATTATGTAATAAAATAATAATACAATGTAATTTTAAAAATGCTTCAATCGGGATTGGGTGTTTAATCTAATGGCATTTACTGGACATTACTCTATAACTAGCTCACGGAGAAACTGAACATTCATTCGTTTTCTGAACCGCTTAATCCTAAGTGGGGTCATGGGGAGGCTGGTGCCCATCTCAGCCGACTCTGAGCAAGGGCAGAGTACACCCTGGATAGCTCACCAAGCCATTGACAGCTGTCGCAAGGCAGAAAAACACTGATGGCTATGCAGCCTACTCTTGTCGAAAGTCAGCAATGTATTTTTTTACATGAATCTCACAGACAGTGAGAGACATGGCCAGCCTCTGATAATCCAGTTAGCTGCACTGGGGGGACAGCAGTGAAAACCTGTTGAGAGTGGGGCTTGAACCCCCAACCATGGAATCAGTGATCCAGCACCTTTACCACCAGGCCACCACTGCCAGAAACTGAGCAGTGTAATAAAAAAAGCCAAGTTTTACATCCAATTACATTTTCCAAAAATATTTAATCTAGTATCTTGTTTATCAATAAAAGCCACTGGAGTTCAGGATTTTACTTTCATTTTACATACGACATAGTGAAAACCTCTAGAAAAGGTAAAAGTCGGTGAATATACTAGTGACTGACTTGTATGCCTGGAAATTTTTAAAGAATAAATAAATAAAACGTACAAACCAAATTCCAAAAAAGTTGGCACACTATACACATTGTGAATAAAAACTGAATGCAATGATGTGGAAGTGCCAAATTTCAATATTTTATTTTGAATAGAACATAGATGACAGGATCAAAAGTTTAAACTGAGAAAATGTATCATTTTAAGGGAAAATATGTTGATTTAAAATTTCATGGGGTCAACAAATATCAAAAAAGTTGGGACAAGGCCATTTTCACCACTGTGAGGCATCTCCTCTTTTTCTTACAACAGTCAGCACATGTCTGGGGACCGAGGAGACAAGTTTCTCAAGTTTAGAACTAGGAATGCTGTCCCATTCTTGTCTAATACAGGCCTCTAACTGTTCAACTGTCTTGGGCCTTCTTTGTTGCAACTTCCTCTTTATGTTCTCAATCGCTGAAAGATCTGGACATTTCAATACCCAGATCCTTGTTTTCTACGCAGCCATGCTGTTGTAATTAATGCTGCATGTGGTCTGGCATTGTCATATTGAAAAACACAAGGTCTTCTCTGAAAGAGACGACGTCTGGATGGGAGCATATGTTGTTCTAGAACCTGAATATACCTTTCTGCAGTGATGGTGCCTTTCAAGATGTGCAAGCTGCCCATGCCACACGCACTCATGCAACCCATACCATCACAGATGCAGGCTTGTGAACTGAGCGCTGATAACAACTTGGGTTGTCCTTGAGCTGTTTAGTCTGAATGACATGGCGTCCCAGTTTTCCATAAAGAACTTTGAATCGTGATTCGTCTGACCACAGAACAGTTTCCCACTTTTCCACACTCCACTCCATTTTAAATGACCCCTGGCCCAGAGAAAATGCCTGCGCTTCTGGGTCCTGTTTAGAGTTTAAGCTGGCAACGACGGATGGCACGGTGGATTGTGTTCACCGACAATGGTTTCTGGAAGTATTGCTGAGTCCATTCTGTGATTTCCCTTACAGTAGCATTCCTGTTTGTGGTGCAGTGCTGTTTAAGGGCCCGAAGATCATGGGCATCCAGTATGGTTTTTTTCAGCCTAGACCCTTACGCACAGAGATTGTTCCAGATTCTCTGAATCTTTGGATGATGTTATGCACTGTAGATGATTATAATTTCAAACTCTTTGCAATTTTTTTTTCTGGGAAACACCTTTCTGATATTGCTCCACTATCTTTTGGCGCAACATTGGGGGGAATTAGTGATCTTCTACACCACTTTGCTTCTGAGAGACACTGCCACTCTGAGAAGCTCTTTTTATACTCAGTCATGTTGCCAATGGCCCTCATTAGTGGTAATTGGTCTTCCAGCTGTTTGTTATAAGTGAAATTGACTTTTCCAGCCTCTTATTGCTACCTGTCCCAATTTTTTTTGAGATTTGTTGACACCAAGAAATTTAAAGTCAACATATTTCTCCCTTAAAATGATACATTTTCTCAGTTTAAACTTTTGACCCTGTCATGTATGTTCTATTCGAAATAAAATATTGAAATTTTGCACTTCCACATCATTGTATTCAGTTTTTATTCACAATTTGTATGGTGTCCCAACGTTTTTAGAATCCAGTTTGTAATAAACTTGTCATGAACTGTCCATTTTTGCACCTCTGAATAATGTTCTTTAAAACTGGATGTATTGTATATTTGCGGTCATTGTGGTTGGATTTTATTCTTAATTTCATGTGAATGGAATTTTCAGAAAAGCTATGAACACTAACCTTTATCTTTTCATATTTTTCAACTAAACTGGACTCCTGCTTTGGTGAATCCCGAACTGATGTGTACTAAAATATATGAGATAAAGAAGTAACTAGTGTGAACTGATAGATGGGTGTGTTTCCTTTTCACACTGCTGTTTAAAAATATCCCTTCTGAGTAAATGTTACTCAGGGCGTAGTCATCACTGACGAATGTTAACAGTGACGGTGAAGTTCTGAGGTGCAACGGGCATATCGATCTTCCTACAGGGAGCTTATTAAACATGATTTATAGATATGTTTCTCCTTCTTACGGCCTTAAGCTAAAGTTAGTTGCACAAGAGCTCCAATGTAATAGAAAGGATTCCAGGGGAATGGCAAGGGATTTATTCTCACTCTGCTGGACAGACAAAAAAACTCTGTCACCTCCTAAAGTTCTCAGCACCTGAGACAAACGCTCAGACTTAATAGAGATGATCCAATTGTTTTTTGTTTGTTTTTCAAGTTGATGGTTAAATGGCATTTAAACAATGAAATAATGTCCGTTGTTAATTTTAGTTTTAAAGAAGATCGTTATTCTTCAAGATATTGTGGAAGATTTTTATTATTTCCCCCTTTATGGATAAATAACCTTCATGATAGGATGGAAGAGTAAAAGTTAATGCTAGAATTTCATAGTTATAGATTTCATTATAGAGCAGCATGGTGGTGTAGCAGTTAAACATGTCCACCTCACAGCAAGAAGGTCTAGGTTTGATTCCTGGGCTTAGGCATTTTTGTGTGGAAGTCCCATTTTCCCCCATGTGATTGCATGGGTTTCCTCTGGGTATTTTGGGTTTTCTTCCACAGTCCAAAGATGTGCTCATTAGGCTAATTAGCTGGTCCAAATTTACTGTAGTTATGAAGAGTTTCATGGGGTTGGCCCTGTGATGCTGTGGTGAGCAGTTTGGGGTATACCATGCCTTTGCCCAGTGTTGGCAGAGATAGACACCAGTGATTCATAAAATGAGTGAAAGCAATTCATTTTCAGCTACTCCTGTGTTTTGTTTGCAGTTATGGCTGTGCAATATGATGATATAATCAATATTTTGCTATAATAGATTGTTATGAGACACTGACAGTGACAAAGTAATTTTTTACTAATTGAAAAATGAAAGGATAATAATGTGTGAAAAGTGTCCATCAAGTCTTTTACATACGTTATACAGCAGGCATACAACAGGTTCATGACAGAAAATTGGGCAAACATTGCACAACAGAAAAACATAGACCCTTGGAATGACGTTTTCTTTTCAAGGTCCGTTGTGTGATGCACTATGGCTATGTTATGATAAACATACAAATTATATATGCCGTTTGGGTCATCTGATGCATCGAAAATCATACGTACAATCGTCTTGATGGCCTTAAATTAAACCCAAAAACGTCCTTATGTACCCAAGTACAGTATATCTTGAAATATTTTGACAATAGTGTTGGGGTGAGTGTTTGGATACCAGGCTAAATACGTGTACCATTCATGGCGAGAAAATAGCGTTGGCCCACCGGCATTTGCCGGTATTTTTGTGAGAGGTACAGAAAAATCCAACCCAATACCGGCCCCCGTGTCAGGCAGAAGGCCTTTTCAGTAAAATTAACAATCCATTGTCGCCTAAGATATGACACTTCAATGAAAGCTCCTGACCAGAAGCTAGAGAAGATGCAGGGCATCAGTACTGTTGACCAACAGGGTGCTGGTGGAAATTGGACTACTGGTGGTTGAAGAAAGAGAGGTCGAAGAAGGAGAGGCGTGTCTGTAAGCAGAGAGAGAGAAGAGGAAAAGCATGAGATTAGGACTTAGAGTAGAGACTTTGAATGTTGGAACTATGGCAGGAAAAGGGAGAGAGCTGGCTGACATGATGCAGAGGAGGATGGTGGACATACTGTGTGTTCAGTAGACCAGGTGGAAAGGTAGCAAGGCTAGAAGCTTAGGAGTGGGATTTAAGCTGTTTTATCATGGTGTGGATGGGAAGAGAAATGGAGTAGGAGTCATCTTGAAGGAGGGGTTGGTCAGGAATGTTCTAGAAGTGAAAATAGTGTCAGACAGAGTGATGAGTCTCAAGTTAGAAATTGAAGGTGTGATCTTCAATGTTGTTAGTGCTTATGCCTCACCGGCAGGATGTGAGCGAGAAGAGAAGGAGATATTCTGGAGTGAGTTAGATGAAGTAATGCAGAGTACCCCAAGAGGTGAAAGAGTGGTAATTGGTGCAGACTTCAATGGACATGTTGATGCAGGCAATAGAGGGGATGAGGAAGTGATGGACAGGTTTGGTATCCAGGACAGGAACACAGAAGGACAGATGTTGATCGATTTTGCAAAAAGGATGGAAATGGCTGTGGTGAATACTTTCTTCCAGAAGAGAGAGAAGCATAGGGTGACTCATAAAAGTGGAGGTAGGAGCACACAGGTAGGCTACATCTTGTGTAGGCGATGTAATTTGAAGGAAGTCAGTGACTGCAGAGTAGTAGTGGATGAGAGTGTTGCCAAACAGCACAGGATGGTGGTGTGCAGGATGATGCTGATGGTGAGAAAGGGGAAGAAGGCAAAGGCAAAGCAGAAGACAAAGTGGTGGAAGCTTATAAAGGAAGAGTGTCAAGTTGTTTTCAAGGAGGAGTTGAAACAGGCTTTGGGTGGTCATGAACTGCTTCCAGATGACTGGACAACTACAGCAAATGTGATCAGGGAGACAGGTAGGAGAGTACTTGGCGTGTCCTCTGGAAGGACCGTAGATAAGGAGACTTGGTGGTGGAATGAGGAAGTGCAGGAGTGTGTACAAAAGAAGCGGTTAGCTAAGAAGAAATGGGACATAGACAGGACCAAAGAGAGTAAACAGAAGTACAGGGAGACACAGCGTAAGGCAAAGGTTGCAGTGTCAAAAGTCAAAGAGAGGGCGTATGATGACTTGTATGCTAGGTTGGACAGTAAAGAGGGAGAAAATTATTTATATAGGTTGGCACAGCAGAGAAATAAAGATGGGAAGGATGTGCAGCAAGTTAGAGTGTTAAGGGCAGAGTGGGAAATGTGTTGACTGATGACACAAGTGTGCTGGGAAGATGGAAAGAGTACTTTGACGAGATGATGAATGAGGAAGATGAGAGAGAAAAAAAGAGTAGAAGAGGTGACTGTTGAGGACCAGGAAGTATAAAAAATTAGTAAGGGTGAAGTGAGGAGGGCATTGAAGAGGATGAAGAGTGGAAAGGCAATTAGTCCTGATGACATACCGGTGGAAGTATGGAAGTGTCTAGCAGAGGTCACAGTAGATTTTCTGACAAGAACATTCAACAAGGTCTTCGCGAGTCAGAGGATGCCGGAGGAATGGAGGAGAAGTGTGCTTGTGCCCATTTTTAAGAACAGGGGAGATGTGCAGAGTTGTAGCAACTACAAAGGGACAAAGTTGATGAGCCATATGATGAAGTTATGGGAAAGAATAGTGGAAGCTAGACTAAGGGCAGAGGTCAGCATTTGTGAACAACAGTTTGGTTTCATGCCAAGAAAGAGCACTACAGACACAGTGTTTGCTTTGAGGACGTTACTAGAGAAGTACAGAGAAGGTCAGAAGGAGCTGCATTGTGCCATTGTGGATCTGGAGAAAGCATATGACAGGGTGCCAAGAGAGGAACTATGGTATTGCATGAGGAAGTCTGGAGTGGCAGAGCAGTATGTTAGAGTGGTGCAGGACATGTATGAGAGATGTAAGACAGTGGTGAGGTGTGCTGTCGGTGTGACAGAAGAGTTCAAGGTGGAGGTTTGACTGCATCAAGGGTCAGCTCTGAGCCCCTTCTTGTTTGCTATGGTGATGGACAGGCTGGCAGATGAGGTGAGACAAGAATCTCCATGGACTATGATGTTTGCAGACGACATTGTGATCTGTATTGAGAGCAGAGAACAAGTGCAGGAAAATCTAGAGAGGTGGAAGCATGCCCTGGAAAAGAGAGGAATGAAGGTTAGCCTCAGTAAAACAGAATACATGTGTGTGAACGACAAGGACCCAAGAGGAACGGTGAAGGATTTTAAGTACTTAGGCTCAACAATCCAGAGGAATGGAGAGTGTGGAAAAGAGGTGAAGAAGTGTATGCAGGCAGGTTGGAATGGTTGGAGAAAAGTGTCCGGTCTGATGTGTGATAAGACGGTATCGGCAAGAATGAAAGGAAAAGTGTACAAGATGGTGATGAGGCCAGCAATGTTGTATGGTTTAGAAACAGTTGCGCTGAGGAAAAGACAGGAGGCAGAGCTGGAGGTAGCAGAGATGAAAATGTTGAGGTTCTCTTTGGGAGTAACAAGGATGGATAGAATCAGGAATGAGTACATCAGAGGGACAGCCAATGTAAGATGTTTTGGAGACAAAGTCAGAGAGGCTTGATTGAGATGGTTTGGACATGTACAGAGGAGGGATATTGAGTATATTGGTAGTAGGATGCTGAGGTTGGAACTACCAGGCAGAAGGCCAAGAGGAAGACCAAAGAGAAGATTTATGGATGTGGTGAAGGAGGACATGAAAATAGTTGGAGTAAGAGTAGAAGATGCAGAGGATAGGGTGAGATGGAGGCAGATGATTCGCTTTGGCGAACCTCACCATTTTCATCTCGGCTACCTCCAGCTCTGCCTTCTGTCTTTTCCTCAGTGTCACTGTTTCTAAACCATACAACATCGCTGGCTTCATCACCGTCTTGTACACTTTTCCTTTCATAGTTAGCTTTAAATAACATTAAAGTAGTGCGTTAACTCAAACTTTCAAAGTGTGGGTATAGTCATTGGTCCTGCCCGAAAAGTCCTTTTTGGGCGTCGATTCTTTTCATAATCTTTATAATCACTGACATGACTGAAACTTGGTCCAGTGTCACTTTGGTCAGCTTTTTTTATCTTTGACGAAGAGTTAACTTTGTCTGCTTTGACATTGTTAGTTACAGTTAAATTGTTATTATTATAATACTCGTGGATTAGTGGCAAATCCAGAAGTTACTGGCACGTGATTCAAATTTAGCCAGTGGTTGAAGGCTTTTGTTTCTTCCTCCTGCTGATTGGTTGCAGATGATGTGTACACCTCTTTTTTCCTTCTCTTTCACAGACATGTCATCAACATAATTGCTTGAATTGTGAATTCACATTTTTAATGTATTTTTAATGATTATTTAAGCCCTATGATTCCACTCAAACGCCCTGCATCTTCTCTTCTTCTTTTCCTTTCGGCTTTTCCCTTCAGGGTTCGCCACAACAAACCATCTGCCTCCATCTCACCCGATCCTCTGTATCTTCTACTCTTACTCCAACTATTTTCATGTCCTCCTTCACCACATCCATAAATCTTCTCTTTGGTCTTCCTCTCGACCTTCTGCCTGGTAGTGCCAACTTGAGCATCCTACTACCAATATACTCACTATCCCTCCTCTGTACATGTCCAAACCATCTCATCTAGCCTCTCTGACTTTGTCTCCAAATCGGCTTACATGTGCTGTCCCTCTGATGTACTAATTCCTGATCCTATCCATCCTCGTTACTCCCAAAGAGAACCTCAACATTTTCATCTCTGCTACCTCTAGTTCTGTCTTCTGTCTTTTCCCCAGTGCCACTGTTTCTGAACCATACAGCATAGCTGGCCTCAACACCATCTTGTACACTTTTCTTTTCATTCTTGCCGATACCTTCCTATCACACATCACACTGGACACTTTCAAACCTTTCCAACCTGCCTGCATACACTTCTTCACCTCTTTTCCACACTCTCCATTCCTCTGGATTGTTGAGCCTAAGTACTTAAAATCCTTCACCGTTCCTCTTGGGTCCTTGTCGTTCACACACATGTATTCTGTTTTACTGAGGCTAACCTTCATTCCTCTCCTTTCCAGGGCATGCTTCCACCTCTCTAGATTTTCCTGCACTTGTTCTCTGCTCTCAATACAGATCACAATGTCGTCTGCAAACATCATAGTCCATGGAGATTCTTGTCTCACCTCATCTGTCAGCCTGTCCATCACCATCGCAAACAAGAAGGGGCTCAGAGCTGACCTTGATGCAGTCCCACCTCCACCTTGAACTCTTCTGTCACACCGGCAGCACACCTCACCACTGTCTTACATCTCTCATACATGTCCTGCACCACTCTAACATACTTCTCTGCCACTCCAGACTTCCTCATGCAATACCACAGTTCCTCTCTCGACACCCTGTCATATGCTTTCTCCAGATCCACAAGGGCACAATGGAGCTCCTTCTCTGTACTTCTCTATTAACATTCTCAAAGCAAACACTGTGTCTGTAGTGCTCTTTCTTGGCATGAAACCAAACTGTTGTTCACAAATGCTTACCTCTGCCCTTAGTCTGGCTTCCACTATTCCTTCCCATAACTTCATCGTATGGCTCATCAACTTTATCCCTCTGTAAGTGCCACGACTCTGCACGTCTCCCTTGTTCTTAAAAATGAGCACCATCACACTTCTCCTCCATTCCTCCAGCATCCTCTCACTCTCTAAGACCTTATTGAATGTTCTTGTCAGAAAATCTACTGCTACACCTCCTAGACACTTCCATACCTTCACAGGTCTGTCATCAGGACCAAGTGCCTTTCCACTATTCTCTTCAATGTCCTCCTCACTTCACCCTTACTAATCTGTGCTACTTCCTGGTCGTCAACAGTCACCTCTTCTACTCTTTTTTCTCTCTCATTTTCCTCATTCATCAGCTCTTCAAAGTACTCTTTCCATCTTCCCAGCACACTTGTGTCATCAGTCAACATGTTTCCCACTCTGCCCTTAATCACTCTAACTTGCTGCACGTCCTTCCCATCTCTATTTCTCTGCTGTGCCAACTTGTATAAATCATTTTCTCCCTCCTTACTGTCCAACCTATCATACAAGTCATCATATGCCCTCTGTTTGGTTTTTGACACCGCTACCTTCGCCTTACGCTGTGTCTCCCTGTACTCATGTTTACTCTCTTCAGTTCTCTCAATGTCACACTTCTTCTTAGCTAACTTTTTCCATTGTACACACTTCTGCACTTGCTCATTCCACCACCAAGTCTCCTTATCTACTTTCCTTCCAGAGGACATACCAAGTACTCTCCTACCTGTCTCCCTGATCAGAGTAGCGGTAGTTGTGCAGTCATCTGGAAGCACTTTCTGACCACCTAAAGCCTGTTTCAACTCCTCCTTGAAGACAACACGACACTTCCTTTTTCAGCTTCCACCACTTTCTCTTCTGCTTTGCCTTTGCCTTCTTCACCTTTCTCACCATCAGTGTCATCCTGCACACCACCATCCTATGCTGTCTGACAACACTCTCATGCACTACTACTTTGCAGTTACTAACTTCCTTCAAATTACATCGTCGACACAAGATGTAGTCTATCTGTGTGCTCCTACCTCCGCTTTTATAAGTCACCCTATGCTCCTCTCTCTTCTGGAAGAAAATATTCATCACGGCCATTTCCATCCTTTTTGCAAAATCGATCAACATCTGTCCTTCTGTGTTCCTGTCCTGAATACCAAACCTGCCCATCACTTCCTCTTCCCCTCTATTTCCTGCACCAACATGTCCATTGAAGTCTGCACCAATGACCACTCTTTCACCTCTGGGGGTACTCTGCATCACTTCATCTAACTCACTCCAGAATCTCTCCTTCTCTTCTAGCTCACATCCTGCCGGTGGGGCATAAGCACTAACAAAATTGAACATCATGCCTTCAATCTCTAACTTGAGACTCATCACTCTGTCTAACACTCTTTTCACTTCTAGAATGTTCCTGACAAACCCCTCCTTCAAGATGGCTCCAACTACATTTCTCTTCCCATCCACACCATGATAAAACAGCTTTAACCCTGCTCCTAAGCTTCTCGCCTTGCTACCTTTCCACCTGGTCTCCTGAACACACAGTATGTCCACCTTCTTGCTCTCCATCATGTCAGCCAGCTCTCTACCGTTTCCTGTCATAGTTCCAACATTCAAAGTCCCTACTCTCAGTCCTAGACTCATGCCTTTCTTCTTCTCTCCCTGCCTACGGACATGCCTCCCGCCTCTCATTCGTTGACCAACTTCCATCAGCACCCTGTTGGTTAACAGCACTGATGGCGGTCGTTGTTAACCCGGGCCTCGACCGATCCGATATGGAATTTGTTTTGACGATTTGCATTCTGTATTCTGGCAAAAGTTTTACGCTGGATCGCAACCCTCTGCATTTATCCGGGCTTGGGGCTGGCGTGAGGACGGACACTGGTTTGTGCCCTTCCCTCATGGCTGCATTATAAGATCTTCATTAGAAGTATTAGACATTGTCACCTTTCTATTTGATTGTCCTTAAATTTAATACAGTGATTTGTTAAAGGGGCGGCTTAATGGTGTAGTTTGTCCCACAGTAAGATGGTCCTGGGCAGCACATAGTGGTTAGCACGTCCGCCTCACAGCAAGGACTGGGTTCGATTCCAGGCCTGGGCGTTTCTGTGCGGAGTTTGCATGTTCTCCCCATACTTGCGTGGGTTTCCTCTGGGTACTCCGGTTTCCTCCCACAGTCTAAAAACATGCACACTAGGTTAATTGGCTGTTTCAAATTGCCCATAGGTGTGAGTAAGTCCATATGTGGCCTGGCACACCATACAGTAGACCATTGTGATCATAGTCATTACAATCCCTATATGAGTATCATTCAAGCTTCAGGGATCGACATCCATTCCTCGTGATAGAAGGTGGTCTTGGGTTTAAGTCCTGTGCCTATGGAGGGTATTTCTGTATGGCGTTTGCATTTCTCACCATGCTTGTGTGGGCTTTCTCTGTGTACTCAAATGTCCTCGCACAATCCATGGACATGCACGTGAGGCTTATTGGATATCCCCTAAATGTGACTGTGAGTATGATTGGTTGTGTGCGTTGGTCCTGCAGTGAATTGTTGAGCTGTTCTTGGTGTACCACACCTTTGCCTGGAGTTAGCTTGGATGGGCTGCAGCCTACTTATGACCCGAATAAAGGATAAACTGGTTTGGGAAAAATAAATAAGCTTCTCAGTGACAAACAGTCCTTCCCACACAAGCTTCTTTTTTAAGACAAAAAAAAAATACAGCTAACCCTGGGGACTATTTCCGTGTATTTAATTTACATTTCCTCTTTTTTTTTTGATGTTGTTATGATAGAAATTATAATGTCTTTGAACCAATAAGTTCACAAGAACCTCAGCTCCACTGCTGACCAATTACCCACGTTCGCGCGATCAGAATCAAGAACAGCACTGTATCCAGTATTAAGACATCGGCTTTCAATCAACCTTTATATCACAATTTGTTTATTTATTGGTAATTAATAAATCAGATAACAATTGTACGGTTAGTGCATGTATTAGTGTACTGAGTACGAGGTGGGTCCTTGAGTAGCATGTAGAGGTGAATTGATCCATATCGATCTGGACGATCGTTATTTCCAGATGATTCATTGATTCGTCTGATGTGTGCACCAGGTAAATGTGCACACATCATCAGTCAATTAAGAACATAGAGCTGATTAGCCTTTGAAGTTGAATTAATGAGCCAATTACTCTTTGAAGTCAGCACTAATGAGCTAGCGCCTCTGATCATCTTTATAATACAGTTAGGTGATGTTGCGAGGGGATGCTCCGTTTTTTTCATGTGAGATTTCAGGAGAAACCCAATAGCACCCAGGCAGCTGATTTTCCCCAAACACACACACACACACACACACACACACACACACACACACACACACACACACACACACACACACACACACACAGAGACTTTTGCTTTGTCATATCTTCAGCTCTGAGTGCGCTCTCAGCTCTAATTATATGTGCAAACAGAGCATGACCTGTTGATATCCATATTACAGCGATACAGTTCGTCTGGGTAAATGGCACTGGCAGCCTCTAAAGAGCCTCTTATCGGCCTTTAATACTCCAGCGCATTAAAAGGCGCTGCCTGCTTTTTCAAGCCTCAATTCATAATTACAGGTACAGGAAGGGGAAAAAAAAGGCTGGTTCAGACCTTTTTATTTTGCTGGCTTTCTTCATGCTAGGAGAGTGAGACAGATAGACAGGGGGAGAGATAGAGAGACCAGAGGAAGAGAGCGATAGAGGGAGACGGGGAGAGAAAGAAAGAGAGATGAAAAGAGAGACCGAGTGAGAGAGAAAGGGAGAGAGATGGAAGAGAGAGAGCAGAGGGAGAAAAAGACAAAAGGAGAGCGAAATAGAGAGGGGGTGGAATGAGAGAGATAGGGTGAGGGAGGAAGATAGAATGAGTGAGAAGGAGAGGGAGAGAGAGAGAGAGAGAGAGTATGTGAGAGAGAAAGAGAGAGAGAGAGAGAGAGAGAGAGAGAGAGACAGAGAGAGTGTGTAATTTCCTCAGCAAAGGTGAAGGTCTTTCATTCATCAGATTTGTACAGCTCATTCATTATTTCATGCCGTGTATTCATTCACACAGTGAGAGTGCTCAATTCATGCAGGCTCAAGGACACTCTATTCCTGTGCAGGAGTTATACACTCCTTTAAAAGACTGGATGAAGCATATTCATTGTGGGGTTGCTATGACTTTTTTTTTTTTTTTATATTGCGAAACACACGTTACTATTTCTAGTCGTTGTATTTACTCTGCAGGCAGAAATAGCTCTCTACATGCAAGCTTTACTCCCAGGCAAAGATGTAACTCAGCAGTGCAGAGCTTTGGGATTTAAATTGGCAGTGTGTAATGTGGAATGCTGTAATGGTCCTTGGCCTGTAATAAATATATAATATCGTAGATACCAAATAAAAAGTTCCTATGATTTGCAGAATTATGGTACAAGTTTGGTTAGCTCAGATTGCTTTTACAGTTGGCAGGCAGTGGTGGTGCTGGCCTGGTGATTAAAGGTCCTGGATCGCCGATCCTAAGGTTGGGGGTTCGAGTCCCACTCTCCACAAGGTTGTCACTGTCCCCCCAGTGCAGCTAACTGGGTTATCAAAGGTTATCACTGTCTATGGTGAGAGGTTCATGTAAAAGAACCATTGCTGACTTTCGTAAAGAGTAGCTGCAAAGCCATCAGCGTGTTTCTGCCCCTTGCTAAAGGGTTGTGTCAGGAAGGGCATCCGACGTAAAAACCTATGCCAAGTATCTTAGCTTACATGCGAATCACTAATATGACTTCCATGAGGATGTGGCGACCCCTGAAAAGGGAACAGCCAAAAGGAAAAGAAGAAGATTGCTTTTACAGTTTTGGGTTTTTTTTGTTGTTTTTTTTGCTCTAGCTCTCTACTTTGTATTCAGAATACTCCCTGCAAGATTTAATCAAGGTTAGTAAAGAGGAAATATTCAATCTGAGACAATAGCCATTCTAGTCTAGACTTCTGGCCTTTACTTTTGAAAAGAAGGCATTTGACTGACATCGCAAATAACCAGAAACTCAAAACGTTGACTTGCCATTGTTTCAAAGTCAGAAGACAAGAACAGTTGGAGGACGCAAACCTCCACAAAGCCAACAAGTTAACAAAAAGAACACAGCAGCCTTTGCTGGGATTTCCCTAATATCACCCTTACAAAAATTATCCTATCACAATGTGAAAGAATTCCTTTTCAAAAAAAGTTCCTGGGTCTAGAATTTGATTCGGATCATCCTCAAAATCAAATAAATTCCGCCTTGTCCAATGCCCCATATATCTATGATTTTTGCAAAATCCTGCCAATGGATAAATAAACATAAAAACCAGGGTAAACCCTAACTTCCATGGTGATGGTTAAAGATCAAACATTTTTGCAATGTTTGCATTTTTTTGACCTCGTGGATGTCTCTATCTCTGAAAAGATTTTGAAGTCTGACATCAAGCACTATGTGCTCATATTTTGTTTTTCTTCTAGTCTTATCTCTACAACCATCCTGCCATTGGTCCACCAGCTTTCCATATTTGTGTTCCATCTGTGTACATTTGTGCACAAACTGCTTCAATGTTATCATTGCCTACTAAGTTCACTCAAGTTTTGGCCATGCTGATATGTACCTTGTCCTGACCCACTGGTCCCTGGACCTCCAACTACGGGAGTGTATATATGCTTGGGGGAATAAAAAAAGAAAAAAGAAAAAAAAACAAGCAGTACCATTATTGTTGCAAGCTACAGTTCAGATTTTTCTGTGAAGAATAGACTAGTGCATTTTTATCCGTGAGGAATGGGTTCCAGCATTGTCATGCCATGGCGATAAACAGGGCATCCAGTCAGCTCTAATGATGTGTGACTCGGCTGCTGCTCAGCACTTTAGCATGTTGTCAGTTTTCCACCAAAGGTCAATTATATTAATTCCACTACATGGCCCTTCCAATGGGACACCAGCACAGATTGATTCGGCCTGTCTGTCCCCTCTATGGTCTGTCTACTGGTTAGTGATTCATGGTGCAGGAGCCCACTAATTACCAGTGTCCATGTTCCAGCTGGACTGAAAGATTAACCAGCCTACTTCTCTTTAGTGCACTTGACAAAAACTGTGACACAGACAAATGGACAAACTGCCCGGAAGACGTGGAGACTGGCCCGTTTATCCGAGTCCTAACCATAAAGAAACAGCCGCCGCAGCCACCGCAGACCTCCTACCAAAATAAATTCGACGAGCGCTGTCTGGTCGGAGTTGAAAGGATTTTAATGAACAAGCAAACGAGCCATAATAAGCATCACCTACTTAAAAAAAGGAAAAAGTGATCAAAAGAGGAGTGTTGTCAGGTCATTTGCATGCACATTGATTTTATGCTACGCTACAGGCCTGCAATGAGGGAAATATAATTAGTGAGCATTGTCCCAGAGAAAAACAGGCTTGATTGGAGGTTAATGAAAGATTTCAAATTATTACACATCCTCCCTTTGGTATTCTTTCTTAAATCCACGACTCCAATAAAGAACTAACTGGATTGGATGCTGGTATCTGAATTTGTCACAGCATCCTGATTGGCTGAATGTCACTGACTTACATTTCTTTAATATTATTATTATTTCCATGGTGCCACACAGACATGAGAATCAATAGCAAGCAGGTATTTTTTCATAAGCACAGTGCCGTTAACTTCTCAAATAGAAACGTGTTCAATTCCCGAATGTATCAACGGCATGGCTCTGACTGTATTGCTAATAATTTAAAATACCAGTACAGAATATTGTTCCTCTTCTAAAAGCTTAGTCTCACACACATTTAAAATTCTGAGTTAAACTAGCATTGCTCAGTGCACAAAAAGGCCAGGAGCGAGCAAGCAGTGTGATAAAGACCGTGAAGGAGAGGGAAAATGCTATGTAATGCTAATCAATAAGAATGGATCAATGCTTTGTGAAGACTTGTGCAGACTCATGTGAAGGTCTTGGCTTCAGAAACAGAGAATAAAGTGTTGTGTTTGCTAATCCTGCTTGTCTTTTCTCCAGCTCTAGTTGGACAGCAGTACCACGCTTGGCCCCCTGCTTTTGGCCCACTTTTAAAAGGAAACGCTTTGCCCCAGGCGCAAGTGAATCAGACATTCAGAGCAGTTAAAGAAGTGGAAGAGTCGTGTCTTGTTAAAAATGCCTTCCATGTAGGCAGCGTGATGAGAAATAGGGAAGACATGGCTTCGAGCAAAAATGATGAAAATAATGTAATAGATTTGAAAATGGACGAGTCAGCCTGTGAAGACCTACTTATCAGGACGATTGGGTCACTGTTGGCGTAAGGCCAATCTGCCTAGATAGGAAAATGTGATGAAAATCTCTCCGTTTAACTCCAGGCCATGAAAATCGACACGCACAGTAACAACAGCACACGGGCTACGGCCTCAATAATGCTGCCTCTCAATATGATTTGCAGAAAATCAATGAGGGAAGCCACGAAGACGCCAGCGCGCATGCACCAGACACTGTTAAATCAGTGCCTTTTTTCCCTTTTAGTCTTTACAACATGTTAATACGATAATTTGTTGCTGACGCAGTGAACAGATTATACTGACAGTAAACATTCAGATGTGTAACAGCAGAGGAGAAAGAGTTGGGTTGCCATAGAGACAGCACTGTTGGTGTGCAGTCAGTGACTGAATCATTTTATTTATTTATTTTCCTCAAAGCATTGAGCGACTTTTACAAGTCTCCAATCATACTGATGACTATACAGGTGACAAATACCTGAGATCAGAGAATAGGTGCATTGTGTCCGTCATTGGCTGTGATGTCACTAACTTTCTTCTTCATGTGCGATGCCTCTTCCAGGCTTCGGTTGCCACTGAGCACCGAATGCATATTCCACAGGGATGGTCGAGTTTTGCCTTCCCTTTGTGCTCCTTGAACAGCACCTGTTATTCCCAGGTGGCGTCTCATTCAAGTGACAATCAGGCTCAACCCTGCTTAGCTTCTGAGATCAGACAGGATCGGACATTCACAGGGTTGTGTGATGGCTACTTTGTTCATGAGAGAATGTTGATTATTTTCCGATAACAGTGTACTGTTAGCATACATCCGTAATGCTTTAACCATGGTCTGTAGTCATGCTTCCTAGCATGAACATACTGTAATACAGGCAGTAACAGAGAACTGTAATATCCATTTACGTGATATGAAACCATGACAGCAACATTTGAAATGACTCGCTTTGTGACCAAAGAGGTCTTTCTTACCCACAACATTTGTTTGTCTGTTAGCAAGATTACACAAGTGTGAATTTTCATGAAATTTCTACAAGAGGTGAAGTTTTAGAAAAGGAAGACTTGTATTTTGGAAATACTGTAATCCGGAACAAATTCTGGATACAAGAATTTTTAAAGGATTCTTTAACATTATGACATTGAATGTTTTTTTTACATTTTGGTACAATACAGGAATCCCTCCCTTTCTGCGGTTAATGGGGCCCGAGCCCCCCCGACCAATGATTTCCGTGAAGTAGGATTGACCCCCCCCCCCCTGATTGACGTATTCGTACATGTATATGTCTGTCTTTCTTTTGGCTTTTTCCCTTTTACTCGGGAGTCGCCACAGCGAATCATCTGATTCGCACATTTGATTTGGCAGAGGTTTTTACGTCGGATGCCCTTCCTGTCACAACCCTTTTTAGCAAGGGACAGAAACACGCTGACGGCTTTGCAGCTACTCTTTACGAAAGTCAGCAATGGTTCTTTTACATGCCTCTCACCATAGACAGTGAAAGACATGGCCCGCCTTTGATAACCCAGTTAGCTGCACTGAGGGGGACAGTGACAACCTTGTGGAGAGTGGGACTCGAACCCCCAACCTTAGGATCAGCGATCCAGCACCCTATACCACTAGACCACCA
>CM045731.1:31885000-32030000 GCA_024760905.1 Plotosus lineatus
TAATTGTTGTTCCTGTTGTAGTTTTTAACAAACGTGTCAAACTTGTAACCACTTAATATACGTTTTCATCGCATGGGTTTTGCTTCAGGTACTCTGGTTTCTTCCCACAGTCCAAAGATATTACACTCAATTCATTCAATACGTATACAGGGACCCCTCGCTACTTCGCACTTCAATTAAAAAATATATACAAATATTTATCGAATTGAAAAATGAGAAAATTAAGGAAGAATAGGGGAAGAGTTAAGGTCATAAAACAAGGCCAATTATGCAAAACAAAAACCTAAACCAACACAAAACAAAAAACAACCCAAAATCTCTAATCAAAACTACTTACATTGTTGCATCTGTGTGTGCACGCGCATCAGCGCGCGTGCGCGTATGTATGTGTGTCATTTTCTTCTCATGCAATACCATCTGTATGTGTGTATTTATATTTTATTTACATCTTATGTTATTTTTTAAAAGTTTAATTGTTATTATAAGCATTTATAGCATCGAATATGTATTTATTGATATTATATACACATACATGTACGTATAGGTCAGTGTGTGTGTGTGTGTTTGTGTGTGTGGGGTGATCCTACTTCACGGATTTCGATGGTCGCGTGGGGATCTCGGTCCCAATTAACTGTGGAAAGTGAGGTATCCCTGTACTTGTAATGCAAATTCTCTTATTATTTGGGGGGGGGTGTTGTTGGTTGGCGGCACAGTGGCGTAGTAGTTAGCACATTCGCCTCACGGCAAGAAGATCCTGGGTTCGAGTCCGAGGCTCGAGTGTTTCTGTGTGAAATTAGCATGTTCTCCCCATGCTTGGGTGGGTTTCCTCTGGGTACTCTGCCTTTCTTCGACAGTCCAAACACATGCACATTAGGCTAACTGGCTACTCTAAATTGCCCCTAGGTGTGAGTGTGAGTGGTTGTGTTTGTGTTGGCCCTGTGACAGATTGAAGAGCTTTTCAGAGTGTGCTCTGCCTTCACCCAAAGTTGGCTGAAATAGGCTCCAGCTTATCTACAACCCTAGTACGGTTAAGTAGGATTAAGTGGTTCTGTAAATGAATGAATAAATGATTAAAGCTAATTTTGGAAATAACATGAAGAATCTTGATGGGCATTGAAGGCTCAGTCACTAAAGTTTGACGTAGTGACCCGAAGGTTTTGGTTCAAGTCCTACTATGACCTAGCAGCCACTCTTGCGCCCCTCAGGAAGCCCCTCAACCCTGAATTGCTCAGTTGAATAAAAATAATAAATGAAAGTCTCTCTGGATAAGGAGTCTGCCAAATGCTATAAATATAAATGTTTAAGGTTGCTATCATACCTGTTCGCTAATTTAAATCTGAATCCGAACAAACTCTTCAGTTTATTAGTGAGAAATATAATGAGAGAAATCCAGATCTTCAGAACATCTGCTGTTTCATGTACAAACCCTTAACATATGGTGGCTTTGATTCACTTTCTACTGTGGAGTCGATTCAGAGTCAAAGTCACTTTCCCTTTACCTGAAGATCACACCAGCAAACCTACAGATGAAGCAAAGTCTGTTGGGTTTTTACACCCGAGCCTCGTGGCTCATCAGGCCAGTGCTTATCCCCGGTTTCCATAGCGTGAAGCGACCAGGAGTTCAACTCCCCCTGGATGGGACGCTAGTCCATCGCAGGTTACCTTCCCAGTATATTTTACTGGTACCCATTTATACTGCTGGGTGAACAGAGGCACACTTGTGGTTGAGACCTTGCCCAGGGGTCTTAGCACAGTGGGGGTCTCAGTGGGATTCGAACTCACAACCTCCCGATCATAAGCGCAGCACCCTAACCACTACGCCACCGGCCACACTAACACAGATGAATCAAAGTAAAAGTTTAATTCAGTGGACCAGCACCAGGATGACGCAGCAGCATCACGACCGAATGAGAAGACAAATGAGCAGTTCCACGCTACTGCTGAACCGCAGTTCTGCATCACACACTCAAACTCGCTCCATTAACTCTACCTCGTCCTTGTGCCAAAGCGCCAGTGGCAGGCTGTTGACATTGCAGTCCAAAAGGTGACCGTAGGCTGTAGATGAGGGTCGTGCGGATGAAAGCCTTGATATTTCTCAGTGCAAATTACCCACTTGGGCTTTAGTCCATTAGCTGGGTGAGAATCTGGATAAATAATGCCAGCTGCACTGTATGTGCACTTCCAGCACTCTGAGAGAACAATGGATCGACGACGTGGCCAGAACCGGTATTAGGACGTGTTCGTGTAGAAGGGGCCCCGGGTAATTCCCAGAACCATTACAAAATGTTTATAAGCCGAGTCAGAAGCCTGAGATGGTGTGAGAGCAGAAGGAACGCATGGCTGGTTTATATCCTCTCCACCAGCGTGTCATTACAGCGAGGACGACTTAATCCCGACAGCAGTTAATACAGCCCTTCTTCTTCCGCCGTATTACCCGAGACAGATGGATGGTGAGATTGCGACAGTAACTTTCTGAGAATTTTAATGAAAAAAAATTTATTGTTTGCCTATCACATTAACATTGCGCTCTATCGGGTATTGTAGCAAGACCGCCAGCCATTATGATTACGTGATTGATTGATTTTTTTCGATTTTTTTTTCCAGCCCACAGATGTGTAGCTGTTTTAGATCCATCACCCTCTACGTCTGCTCTTTACTAACATCCTCACAAACACAGTGAAAAAACATCCTCCTCCCTGCCTCCTCATTTCATCGTGGATGCGTATTAAAAATCCCAGAGCTCGGCTGATTAGAATAATGCCTATTGTCTCTCAAGTTCCATTACATGTATGATCTGGCGCGTTCCTCCCTGAAAGAGCATTTTGGCTCATGGTGAGAGGCAAGTTACCCATCGACACGTCCCAGCAGGGGGATTCGCAGCTCAGCATTTTCAACACTCATATCAATTATGGATGACTCTCATGCATGCTTTACTGGGTTATTTCCACATAGACGCTCTTAATAAAATGGTGATGTATGTGGAAAATTCAAGTAATTCCTCGCACCAGTTTCTACAGAACCACTGAACTAAAAAAACAGTGTTTTAAATCACTTAACATCTACAGTATGTCACTGATTATGGTCATTTAGATTGGTGTTTGCGTTCAATTTCTTGGCATCAACCATGGTTAAATACTCCTTACAGCAAGGGTGCACACACTTTTACAATAGAGGCGCTACATATAAATATGATCTACCAACTATAAAGTTGCAAAACATTTATTTTTTATTCATGAATATTGAATTCTTTATATGAACCATATAAGTTAGTGTACCTTGCAGGGCAGTGGTGGCCTGGTGGTAAAGGGTGCTGGATCACTGATCCTAAGGTTGGGGGTTCGAGTCCCACTCTCCACAAGGTTGTCACTGTCCCCCTCAGTGCAGCTAACTGGGTTATCAAAGGCGGGCCATGTCTCTCACTGTCTATGGTGAGAGCTTCATGTAAAAGAACCATTGCTGACGTTCGTAAAGAGTAGCTGCAAAGTCGTCAGCGTGTTTCTGCCCCTTGCTAAAGGGTTGTGTCAGGAAGGGCAGCCGACATAAAAACCTATGCCAAATCAAACATGCGAATCAGATGATATGACTTCCATGAAGATGAAAAATGGAAAAAAACAAAATGAAAATAATAAGATGTTAGTGCACCTTGCATAACTGCATGAACCCACAGTCCTCGATACAACTCTGTGCGTTTTTTGTCATTACCTTGTACTGGTGACGTGCACTGAATGGAATTTCTTGTTTTTAATGATTGAGTGACTCACCCTGAACAAAGTCGTGAATGCTGTCTTTACTTTTGAAGTTAGCAAGGCAAACGCACTTTGAAAATGACAAAGTTAAAAAAAAGTCCATCTTCCATTCCATATGGACGCTACCCCACTCAGTTTTACACCCTTAAGTTTAGAAGACATAAATTGGAGGCTAACTCGCTGGCTTGTTAGAATGTGCCGTTATGTGCACATGCACAGTCACACTGGTGTCAGAAATGGTCAGATTGGACCGACTGTCAATCAAGTGATAAATTTCATAGACAGCATATTAGACTGATCGATGTATTGGGCACCCCTGCCTTACAGTTATGTATGAGAGACGACAATACAGCAAGTGTGGATGTAGAATAAATAAGAAGCATCATGGGGTTTTTTTTTTTTCATTTTTCAACATTTTTGCGTAATTAAGTTGTATCCAATTCCCTCCCTTAAAGTATTACCTTCACTATCAGGGGAGGATACCAAGGAGGGGCGAAAACATGCACACTCCACCTTTGTGACATGCAATGCTAGCCACTCGTGTCTTTTTGAAGTGCAGTGCCATGCATGTTTTGTGTACGGTCTAACATATTCAGAGGGAAAGCACAATCTGCTCCCTCGTATGAATGAGATTACAGAGGCACAGGATTGGCTGCCGATCGCTGTGAGTGACACAGAAGTGAGCATATGTCGTCCCTCCCTTCCATGAAAGCTCAGCCAATTTACTCCCATGGACTCCAAGTCACGGATGGCTGTGACATTAACCCGGATTTGAACTTGCGATCTCCGGGTTAATAGTCGTGCAACTTGTTGGTCTTTCTGTTTGTTTGTTTAGCTATAAACAAAATCCTGACCACACCCTTGCAGGGATTTTCACCAAACCTGGTGGGGACACTAGCCTACTTGAGTTTGCTTAATTGCTCATTTATTCATCTTCTGAATGCTAATTAGGGTTGCTGGGAGGCTGGTGCCCATCTCAGCCAATTCTGTGCGAGGGAAGAGTACACCCTGCACAGCTCGCCAGGTCATCGCAGGGCGGAAACACACTGATGGCAATGCAGCTCCTCTTGATGAAAGTCAGCAATGGTTCTTTTACATGAATCTCTCACCGTAGACAGTGAGAGACATGACCGGCCTTTGATAAGACAGAGCTGCACTGGGGCCCTACTTGAGTCCGAGAGATAATTTGATTTTTGGCACGTTAAGGTCAAAGTTGAAAGTCAGAGTAAAGTTACACATTTTTGGAGATAGATATTTCCTGTATTAAAAATTTAATTACCTTATATCTGGAAAAACAAAGTGGGTGGCTTTGTCGTTAAGGTGTTTGTCACTGCTGTCCCCTGTGCAGCTAACTGGGTTATCAAAGGCCAGCCACATCTCACACTGTCTGCAGTGAGATTCATGTCGAAGAGCCATTGCTGTCATTTGAAAAGAGGAGGCCAGTGGGTTGCAGTCAGCGTGTTTCTGCCCTGCGGTGGCCAAGCGAGCTGTCCAGGGTGTACCCAGACCTTGCCAAGATTCGGTTGAGATGGGCGTCAGCTTCTCTGAAACCTTAATTAGGATTAAACAGTTCAGAAAATGATGATGAAAAGAAAAACAAAGTGACATTAAAAAAAAAAAAACAGATGTAGTGAGAGAGATGGGAGACCATAATCCCCTTTGACCTTGAGGAAACCTTGAAAGGTGAAATGAGTGATGATAGACATACTGTTACTATGGATCACGAATATAAAACCATATATGGACCTTAAAAGGAGACAATCACCTTTAACCTTGAATAATGTTGAAGGGTCAAACTCCAGGCATCCTTTAACAAGGTTTTTTAATTTTGGCTAATTTGGTCACATCCAAGCACTACGGAACATATTGTCAGATGAGCACATGGGTAATAAAACCATGACCCATATAGGGCTCATTTGTTATATTATTTATGCTGCATGGCGGCGCCACCTTGCACTCAATGAGAGCGTCTCTGGTTTCTCCAGTATCACAGCAGATTGTCCACAGTTACAATTTTTTACTTTGTTAAAGAATGTGTTAATTGGATTACTGATCACAAGGTCGGGGGTTCAAGCCCCACTATCAGCGGGTTGTTACTGCACACACACACACACCTCTCCCTGCAGCTGACTAGGTTATCAAAGGCTGGCCATGTCTTTCACTGTATGTGGTGAGAGATTCATGTAAAAGAACCATTGCTGACTTTTGTCAAGAGTAGCTGCATAGCCGTCAGTATGCTTCTGCCCTGCAATGGCCTCGTGGACTGTCCGGGGTGTGCTCTGCCCTCACCCAGAGTCAACTGAGATGGGCGCCAGTCTCCTGGCAGTGCAATTTAGGATTATGCAGTTCAGAAAATGAATGTACAGTATTAACTTCTTGTTTACTTTTCTGGCAGATATACTTGCATTAATTGTTTTCCAGTGTGCCTGAAACAAGTTCATTCTTATTATCAGTCACATTGGAACAGCCATTGTTTCCTGTCTTCCATTCATTCTTCCATTTTCTGAACCACTTAATCCGACTTGGGGTCGCAGGGTACACCCTGGACAGATCACCAACACTCACACAACCATTCATACTCCAGCTCACACCTCAGGGTGATTTGGAACAGCCAATTAACCTACTCTGCATGTTTTTGGACTGTGGGAGGAAACTGGAGTACCCGGAGGAAACCCACTCATGCATGGGAGAACATGCAAATGCCATACAGACATGCCCAAGCTGGGAATCAAACCCAGGACCCTCTTGCTGTGAGGCAGACGTGATAAACACTACACACCATGCCACCCCGCTATTAAAATAACACAAAATACTTTTCAATATCAGCTTTATAAACATCCAGTGTCATGAAGCGTACACAAGCATGCAAGTCCCTGTGGGTTATCTAGTGCTATAGAAGCCATAATGTTTGATACAGTATTCTAACACAGACATTAATATAAAGGGTAATTTGGAGTTGTGCTACTGTCAGGGTTGCCAACATGCAGCACTGCTCAACCAATCAGAATCGATAATTGAACAAGACTGTAACATGTCAGACAAGTCATTGAACATTGAAGGAGTCCACTAAAACACTGAGAATGAACAGTGTGAATGCAGCTTTATTTCAAAGCAGCAAAGTACTTTTTTTCTTCTGTCTCATGAGAGAAATTGTACAAGACAAAAAAATGAATGACTTGCATGTTTCGTCCTGTTGTTTACAGTTCTAAACACAACTGTAAAACTCAGTTCTGTGCACATTCAGCTCCGCCCACATTCCCATCTTGAGTGTTTTGATGACTCAAGCATCCTACCTACGTCATACCTCATGCATACTTTATATTGTGTGTGGGTGTGGGTGGGGGTGGGGGGGCTGCTTCCTTTGTAATTTGTCAGATAATTTTAAGGAACACCGTGCACTTCCTGTAAGAATATTGTTGCAACTTCCTGTTTGGATCTTCAGTTTCTTTTCAGACAATAAACATCTATTCTGTGAAAAAAAAAGTTAATTGGTGTCAGAGGCTATTAAAAATAGCTGTGCTGTCATTATGCTGGTTTGCATTACCCATAGATGTCTGGGCCATAAAATAATGCTACATGATCATATCTACCATTCTTTTTTGATTAAATGTTATATCTTCTTCTTCTTTTACTTTCGGCTGCTCCCTTCAGGGGTCACCACAGCAAATCATCCGCCTCCATCTCACCCTGTCCTCTGCATCTTCTTCTCTTACTCCAACAACCTTCATGTCTTCCTTCACCACATCCATAAATCGCTTCTTTGGTCTTCCTCGAGGCCTTCTGCCTGGTAGTTCCAACCTCAGCATCCTACTGCCAATATACTCACTATCCCTCCTCTGTACATGTCCAAACCATCTCAATCTAGCCTCTCTGACTTTGTCTCCAAAACATCTTACATGGGCTGTCCCTCTGATAAACTCATTTCTGATCCTATCCATCCTCGTTACTCCCAGAGAGAACCTCAACATTTTCATCTGATATATATATATATATATATATATATATATATATATATATGTATGTGTGTGTGTGTGTGTGTGTGTGTGTGTATATATACTGTATATAAATTTTCATCAGGTTGAGCTTATTGAAAGTGGAAGCAGATTGAAGTCTCCGTTCATGTACTCGGGTTCTCTGTAATCATTTAGAACTCTGGCCAGCTTGTAACACACATAAATATGTTCATATCTTTTCCCTTGAAGTACTGTAGATTTCATTTAAAATGCATATTTCTAATCTTTTGATTGCACGAGGCTGGTAGATTTCACTGGACTCATGCTACATTTATTCATTTAAGTGCCTCAGGCAAAACAGTGTATGATAGAGACATCCATCTGTGCTTTGTTTTCTGATGGCTTTTTGAAATGTAAGAGAGTGAGAGAGATAATTACTGCATGGATGAGCAGTATGGGTTTATGACGGTGTTCTGAAACGTGGTGAATTTTTATTACGTATAACAAATTGATTATTTTTCCTGTTGCTATAAAGTGACCTGTCCTCTAGGGACCCTAATTTATTTGGTGTCTGAGGTTAAATTTGACTAACCAACTAAATACTCGATACCAGTGATAGCACTTGGTTACAAAAAAAATGTAAGTTGTTTGTTTTTTCAAATGAATTAGGACCATTTCTCACCACTGAATCCAAAAACAAAATCCATTTTTCTCAATCAGTATATATATAATTTGATTTTGAAAAACACGATCATCTGACTAAATTGATTACACTTTTTAAATGACATTATCAGTTGATTTTCGTTAATATTTCTCAAAAAAAGGTTTTAGAAGAAAAAAAAAATTCTAACACAATGTCATTATTAAATATTACAAGCTTCAATTTCTGTAAATTGAATAATAGGCAGGTAAGTGTATGTAAATTGAGTGTTACGTTGTCATTGTGCAAAGTTCAGGGAATGAACTTTGGTTTCTTTGAACCCCTCGAATGCTCAGCAGCAGGGATGTCTCTCTCTTCAGAGTCCAACAGTAATCAGCCATCAAGACCGCATCCCAGTGTCCCTGATACCTGGTCTCCATCTCTTTTATGTCCTGATGGAATCTCTCCCCCTGCCATCACTCATTGATCCCAGAGTCTCAGGAAACTGATCCATATGTGAGAATAAGTAACATGTTACGCTCATGTTGCATCCACGGTTTCTGAAACCAGTCAGCATATTGGTGACAAGTTCTGTATAATTCCTGGACTTGTTGTTGCCAAGAACGTTCTTCATGACCAGAACCAAAGCCTTCCATACTTCCAGTTCCACTTCGTTCATTGAGTTTTCAATCTCTGGATCTCTGATGAGCTGATGGATTTGAGGACCATCGAAGATGCCAGCTTTCAACTTCTCTAAAGTTAATCCTGGAAACGCATGGCACAGGTAAGTGAAGCAGCCACCATCCTTGTCTAGACCTTTAGTGAACTGTTTAATCAAGCCGAGCTTGATGGACAGCGGTGGGAAGAGTGTTTTGTCTCTGTCTGCCAGAGGATTGTTGATGACGTTCCTTGCTCTGCAAGGCATCAATTCCTCCTGCATAGGCCAGTCCTTCTTTGTGCGATGCTGATCAGTGGCCCTACTATCCCACCTGCTTAGAAAGCATGGACACTTTGTGAAGCCGGACTGTTGTCCCAACAAAAAATTCACCATCTTCAGGTCAGAATAAATAAGTCACTCATGCTGATTATGACAAATTTTCTCCAGCACATAGTTCACAGCTTCATATTTCTCCTTCAGTGTAGTTGAGTGAGAAAGGGGTACCGAGGCAAACTGGTTGCTGTTCTGAAGTAGAACACATTTCAGTGATCGCTTGCTGCTGTCAATGAACAGTCTCCAATCTTTGGGTTCATACTGTGGCACCCCAAGCTTGTGCAGAAGCGGAGCAGTAGCTGAACAGTACACCAAGCCCTTCTCTTCTAGAAAAAGTGAAGGAACACTTGATGTCTGTTGCAGTAAAAGATTATATGAACACTGTCAGAGAGGATGTTCTTTTCCTTCAATATGGATGCCAATAGCTTGGCAGAGGACTTTGAGAAACTGAGATCATGAACTAGACCATTTAGCTTCTTTTGGGAAAAAGTATGTGGAGCATCATTAAGAACCACTTCTTCTTTATCATCTTCTGGAACACTGGAGGAAGTACTCCAAAGACAGGTTCTGGAATTTCATCACAGTGAGCTACAGGACGACGCACTGATTCAAGATCAGGATCATTGAGTCTGCTTTGTTTCTTTCTATTTATCCGAGTCACATCAATAACGCAGAAGTAGAAGTCAGTGACATGGTTTGTCGGCTCCTTCCAAACCATGGGAATTCCAAACTTCAGACCAGTCGTCTTGCCTTTGGTTCACTGACACAGATACTCGGTGCATGACTTGCATACCATCTGTGGTGCCCAAGCTTTATCGTTGGTCACCAAGTTGAATACCAAAATAAGAATGGTAAGCACACTTTATGAAACTTATGACTTGATTCCTGTTGGGTACAATTGTGTATTCACCGCAGATGTAGCAGAATATGTCCGGCTTATTTTTGCAAGATCTTCCAGTCAAAGCCACCACCTCACCTGTAGTATATATATATATATATATATATATATATATATATATATATATATATATATATATATATATATATATATAAATATATATGTATATATATATATATATATATATATATATATATATATATATATATATATATATATGTATATATATATATATATATATATATATATATATATATATATATATATATATATATATATATATATATAAAACAGTTAAATCAGTTTCTGTCCCTTGCTAAAGGGTTGTGAGTTGTGACAGGAAGGGCAGCCGACGTAAAAACCAATGCCAAATCAAATGTGCGAATCAGATGATTCGCTATGGCGACTCTCGAGAACGGGAAAAGCCGAAAAGAAAGAAGAAAGAAGAAAATAACAATTAGCTATAAGTTGGCACATGCAAAATCTTCGGAATACGTTTACTGCTAGAAATATGAAAGAATTTTCCATCATATGATGTGAAAATAACCATACATGTGAACAAAAACATCATCAAGAAATATGTAGCTTAGTTGACCTGAGTGAGTAAAACAATGCAATTTTTGGATTCCGCACATTCAAATTATCTTAAATCAGCTCAAAAAACTTAAACAATAAATTTGGTGTTGGCCAGTGTAATCTTCAAATCACCGCGACGAGCACAGCTGTACTATTATTAGACATTAAACTAAACAGACATTAATCACTGATCAATTCAAGTTTTATTGATTTATTTATTTATGACATTTTCCACTTATACCACAGCAATTTCCATTGAATCCATTGAATACTACAACTTTTTATTTACTATAAAACAGCCTTTTTTATTTTCATAAGTTTTATAGCAGAGAAGAAGGCAGCATTAATAATGGAATTGCAGCACGGTACAAAAACACAGTTCAATATCGTAAGCCTTAAACAAACACAGTTCAGAGGATCAGACAAACAGGATATCCAAGGCAAGCCTGAGACAAATAATGTGAAGCAGGGAAGGGTAATATGTAGAAGTTCAATATTAGAGACAAGGAAGAAAATCATAAACAAATAGCAAGGCAGAGGTCATTCATAGTAAGCAAACACAGAGATGCCAGTTTGATATGTACTGTACTGGCAAATAACACGAAAGCAGTACTTTGCAATTCATGTGTGTTCCGAGAGTCCTTATATACTGTGTGTGATGATCAGACAATCTGAAAAAAGAAAGTATTATGGGAGTCATGTGATATGTGTGCTATAGGTCAAGTGAGGCTGAGCAGTGAGGTGCATGCTGGGAAGTGTAGTGAGGCAACGTGAGTGTGAGAGTTTGATAAGGCTGTGACTCTTGTTTTCATTCAAGTTATCACAGCTGCTCTGTCATCGGACTCGTGATATTCTCTCTCATGAATTTATGAAGCCAAAAAAAAAAGGGGGGGGGGATAGCAGCTTGTCATGTGACCAAGAAACATCAAGAAAGTGTAAACTGCTCTGTCTTGAAAATGATGGAAAATTTATTGTTACAGTTTTAATTTTTGACGTTGACACTGGAGACTATTTTCATAAAGCATAAACATTCATACACACACACACACACACACACACACGTTTTTTTATGTCGGATGCACTTCCTGACACAACCCTTTAGCAAGGGGAAGAAACACACTGATGGCTATGCAGCGACTCTTTACAAAACTCAGCAAAGGTTCTTTTACATGAACCTCTCACCATAGACTGTGAGAGACATGGCCGGCCTTTGATAACCCAGTTAGCTGCACTGGAGGGACAGTGGCAACCTTGTGGAGAGTGGAACTCGAACCCCCAACCTTAGGATCAGCGATCCAGCACCACTGCCCTAGTTAATTAGGTAGTTGGTCACAGAAGATCCATACTGATTTATAGTTTAAATTAAGGTGACAGTCATCAAACAATCAACCTCTAACCATCTCCTATAAGCATCACATACAGAAATAAATGGTGACATTGTGAACTCAACCCCAAAGTGTAGGATATGTTATGTAACCATATGTTATCCTGCTTATTACATGGCCTTTTACTTAAAAATCAATAATTTGACCCAAAATAAATCATATAATTGATTCTGTTAATGACGCACTCTATAGCACAGTGTGGTATAAAAAAGTAATTGACCACTAAGTACAGTAATTAACCAATTATAACTAAGTAATGAAATGAGCTGTGTAATAAACTATGAGAACCCCGCAATGGGAACTTCTATATAGAATGCTTGTAGGATGCTGAGCGCTCTTAATGATCTGAAGATTCTCTATTAGTCAGACACTACACATGACTAGCAAGTGATGCTAAAGATCTTAGAGTGACTCACACTTATTCAATTATGACAAAGTGAGTTCTGCACAGGAGAGACACAACATGCATGCCTCACTCATTCATTTTATGGAAGCCTGTGTGAAATGTGTGTGTGTGTGTGTGTGTGTGTGTGTGTGTGTGCCACCCCTGACAGATCGCCAGTCAAATAAATTGCACATGTTTCTTATTTCCTGGGACAGCTACTGATTTTTCGATTGCTTTATTCACCCACAGTGCACGTGTCAAAGCCAAGCTACTGTTCCATTACTTATGAATTTCAAAGAGGAATATTGATTTTGTTTTAGACATTTTTCCCATTTTTTAATCTCTCGTCAATATGGGAGGAATGTATTTTTTATGTTGAAAAAAGTGGTTTCAAATTGTATTGCCATTTGAGCTGAGTGTTAGGCACATAGTGAAATTACAACATTTGTTTCTACGTGAACCCGAAAACAGGAAGGGTCCCTCATGATGGCTGTGCGCCTGGATGAAGGGTGAGATGGCACGACAGTTTTGGAAAGGTTTCAGGGACCGGACAGATCAGGCAACTGAACTGTCATTGAATGTTATTATCTCTCTACACGGAAAATCTAGAAAGCAGTCGCTGTCTTAGGGTCAGTTTCTGTGACATATTGTTATTAACAACAATGTCTTCACACTTCATCTTTCAGTCATGCTATAGCCTGGTTCTTTAAAAAGGTGTTGGTTTTGGCTTCAGATTTCCTCACAGACAGTTGAATCACTTGTTTGAAAATGCACTTTTGCATTTTCAGTGTGTGTGTGAATGTGTATCTAAGGCAGTGAAGGTATCGTTTAGTAGGAGTGTGAAAACACACCCAACTGAGGTAAGGAGACGCGCCGAGGTGCATTGAACCGATCGCACAGGTGGAAACTCCACTGCGAACCTCCTGACAGACTCAGGCAGCCCGAATTTTCCCTTGCTTCTCCGCCTGCTACTTTCTGTTGCCTGTGGTATTTATAGACTCACCCTCAGTTGCCGCACACTCCCTAATGGCTTCATCACTAATAATGATCCATTCGCCTCTGCTTCTAGTAACAAACCCTTTACACCAGGCAGGAAATACAATAATTTTAACAAGGTAATGTTTTAAAATAAGTTTTCTTTTTTTTCCCACAGGCACAATGAGCTTCCAGGGTAGAGGCTTTTTTTTTTCGTTTTCACTGGACTGCAAATAATAAAGCCTTTACCAAAACATGTAATATACACATTTAGAACATTTTACATTTTGGAGCAGCCTGTAATATTGGCTGTGTTATGACACAAAACTGTGCGTAATTTTTTTTTTTTTAAGGCAAAGACCATAAAAATGTAGCTCTGCTTAGACAATATTTCTGTACTCTTAAAATCTCATTAAGGACTATCTTAATGATCAAATTTTATTAAAAAAAAATATTCCTGCTTTGATACCAACTTTTACTATTTTCTGTTGGGCTGCAAAACCTGAGTTTTTTAAAAATTCAGTTCAGATCATTTTCTGTAACCGCTTAATCTTGATTATGGTCACGGGGAAGCTGGCGCCCATCCCAGCCGACTCCGGGTGAGGGCAGAGTACACCCTGGACAGCTCGCCAGGCCATCACAGGGCAGAAACACGCTGACGGCTTTGCAGCTACTCTTGTCGAAAGTCAGTAATGGTTCTTTTACATGCTTCACACCATAGACAGTGAGAGACATGGATGGCCTTTGATAACCCAGTTAGCTGCACTGGGAGGACAGTGACAACCTTGTGAAGAGTGAGACTCGAACCCCTAACCTTAGGATCAGCAATCCAGCACCCTATACCACTAGGCCACCACTGCCCATCAGTTTAATCATTTTAATTTATATTATACTTTTTTGTTTGTGTATAGACATGTAATACTAACATAAATAACAATTATTCGAGGCTGCACAGTGGTGTAATGGATAGCACACAGCAAGAAGGTTCAATTCCCAGCTTGGGTATTTCTGTGTGGAGTTGGCATGTTCTCCCTGTGCATGAGTGGGGTTCCTCTGGCTATTCTGGTTTCCTCCCACAGAACAAAAACATGCACAGTAGGCTAATAGGACAGTGGTGGGTTAGTGGTTAATGCAATTACTAATCCAAAATTCAGCAGTTCAATCTCCACTGTGACCACTGTTGGGCCATTGAGCAAGGCCCTTAATCCTCAATTGCTCAAGTTGCATAAAAAATAAAAATGATAATTGTAAGTCACTCTGGATAGGATCGTCTGCCAAATGCTGTATAAGTAAATACTATTAGCTGTTCCAAATCACCTTTTGGTGTGAACGTGAGTGTGAATGGTTGTGAGACTGCTGGCCCTGCGATGGCCTGGTGAGCTGTTCAGGTTGTACCCCACTCTCATCCTCAGTTGGCTGAGATGGGCATCAGCCTCCCTGTGACCCTAATTAAGAGTAAATGGCCTAGAAAATAAATGAATGAATGAATGAATGAACAATGTTTCCAAAAAGGTTTAGTGAATCTTTGTCTTCTTTTCCTTTCGGCTGTTCCCTTCAGGGGTCGCCACAACGAATCATCTGCCTCCATCTCACCCTATCCTCTGCATCTTCCTCTCTTACACCAACTGCCTTCATGTCCTCCTTCACCACATCCATGAATCGTCTCTTTGGTCTTCCTCTAGGCCTTCTGCCTGGTAGTTCCAACCTCAGCATCCTACTACCAATATACTCACTATCCCTCCTCTGTACATGTCCAAACCACCTCAATCTCGCCTCTCTGACTTTGTCTCCAAAGAGTACTCTGATGTACTCATTCCTGATCCTATCCATCCTCGTTACTCCCAAAGAGAATCTCAACATTTTCATCTCTGCTACCTCCAGTTCTGCCTCCTGCCTTTTCCTCAGCGCCACTGTTTCTAATCCATACAACATCGCTGGCCTCACCACCGTCTTGTACACTTTTCCTTTCATTCTTGCTGATACCCTCCTATCACACATCACACCGGACACTTTTCTCCAACCATTCCAACTTGCCTGCACACGCTTCTTCACCTCTTTTCCACACTCTCCATTGCTCTGGATTATTGAAAAAAGGTTTAGTGCATATCAGTGTATATTTGCTGAGATATAACTAAAATGGAAGAAAAAGTTCACTAAAGAAGATTTTTAGCGCTTATTTTTGCTTTTTTTTTTTCCATTCTCAGAATCTAGCTCCATGTGTTCATTCAGTATTTCCATTAAATCCGACTGAACACCAGAAATAAATGTAGGTATAACATCGATCAATCAGCAATTTAGCCATCACTGTTTTGTTAACAGTCCTAATGTGAAAACATTTAATTCTTGGTAAAGTACTGGCTCTGCTTCTGCTTTAAAGAAATGTCTTGGTGCTCCATTTGTTAATCTGTAATCGAACAATTTACAGTCATATCAAGAAGGATTGTAAATGATGAAAATGATTCTGGTACACTAATAAAATTAGCAAATATTCTGTGTTGCATTATGGGCAGCACAGTGGTGTAGTGGTTAGCACACCTGCCTGAGAGCAAGAAGGTAGGTAAAGTCTGTTGGGCTTTTTACACCCGAGCCATAGCAGCTCATCAGGCCGGTGCTCATTTCCGGTTTCTGTAGAGTGAAGCAACTAGGAGTTCAACTCCCCCTGGATGGGACGCTAGTCCATTGCAGGTTACCTTCCCAGTATATTTTTACTGGTATCCATTTATACTGCTGGATGAATAGAGGCACACTTGTGGTTGAGACCTTGCCCAGGGATCTTAGCACAGTGAGGGTCTAACTGGGATTTGAACACACAACCTCCCGATCATGAGCGCAGCACTCTAACCACTATGCCATCGTCCCCACTTGTAGGATTGTAAATGATGAAAATGATTTTGGTACACTACTAAAATTAGCAAATATTTTGTGTTGCATTATGTGGTGTAGTGGTTAGCACACCTGCCTGAGAGCAAGAAGGTCCAAAGTCAGCAAATTTTAGTGTGGAATTTTCATATTCTATCTGTGTTTGTTTGGGTTTGCTCTGGGTACTCTGGTTTCCATTCACAACAGTGAAGTGCAATCATGAAAAAAAGTTAATCGTAAAATATAAAAAATGTTAATATCTGTCAGCTGGTATGTATTACAAACCCTGTTACCATTCAAATCCAATATATATATATATATATATATATATATATATATATATATATATATATATATATATATATATTGATAAGTAATAGCAGAATTCCTGTAGGTCCTGTTCAGATACAGGTAGGAGCTACGCAGTGAGGCAGTGCTTTGTTGTGCCGCTCAGTATGTCCCTGACAATCTGCACTGGTATGCAATGCAAATAGTGTGTCGCTGTCCCTCTATATATGGTAGATGTAATGCTTCCAGACGCTCAGATTCTGTTCGCTTTCCATAATGTCGGTAATGTATAAAATGCATTTCTGTAACGTGTTTATTCTCGCAGATTAATTTTAAAACCCAGTAAAAAGTTCCTCGGTGAGGCGAACCGCACCCCTGACTCATGGCAGGAGGCGCTTGTGAGCCCACAGATTCTTGCGTGAGCTACAATCTTCTTTGATTATTGTTTATATTTCCTTTACAATCCGCCTTAGCAAATGGAAGATTACATTTCCAAACTGAGAAAATTCACAAATCTATACTTTCTATCAAAACAAGAGGTAATAACTCAAAGAAGACCAACACAGTCGGAATAAATTTAACCTCAAATGAAATATGCATCACTTTTGTGTAAGGAATGTTGATATGAAATAAAACTCAACTCCTCTGTTGTCAATCAAATGATGATATACTCTTTTGAGTTCATTTGTATTTGTAAATCTGACTCTACAAGAGTCAGTGCCTCACCAGGCCCTTCACTGATTCACAGTCCAAATTCATCCCTTTAACGCTCAAATTATTTTTTGTAGTTAAAAAATTCATCACTACTTTTTTTCTAATCAAAAAGGCCTAAGGAAACACTTCGAACACATTTCTTTTACCAAAATTATAATATAGTGGTACCTCACCTTAGGAAATTAATCCATACCAGAGGTGATTTCATAACCTGATTTTTTCGTAAGTTGAGCCACATTTTACATGTAAAAGGCCTGATTCGTTCCAAGGCCCACAATACTATCCCTAAACCCTTTAAAAATTATAAAAGTACTGTATACCTTTTAAGGCATCCTTCTGCTTCAATATCGTATCGATGGTAGATGGGTTTCGCACATGTGTGCGCTTCCTTTGCGATAGCACTCTTATGCTTCCTTTGCAATATCACTCAACCGCATGCCACAAGCCCGCTTCTTCTTTTCACTCACACTGGGAATCACTTTCACCGGGAATCACAAGCACATGTGTGTGTGGTGTGTGTATGCGTGCATGTGTGTGTGTTGACCATGTCTTCTTAGCAGTTATAATCTTACAAATGTTTATGCAAGGTTAAAAGCCTGAGCCAAAAAATAAAGTTACAATGAGCACACTCGAAAAACTCACAAAACAACAGTAACTCCGTCCTTTACGCGTGTTAAAACTCCGTGACGAACAATGGGTCGAAGGCACACGAAAAGCATCAGGGGTATTATGGAGATGCAGCTCCATAATAGCCAATGGGAGGGAGCTGCGTTATGGGTATTATGGAGATGCAGCTCCCTCTTAGCCAATGAGAGGCCAGCGGGGCGAGATGTTGAGAGATAGCCAATGGAAGGCCAGCGGGCGGGATGTTGGGAGATAGCCAATGGGAGGCCAGCAGGGCGGGATGTTGGGAGAAAGCCAATGGGAGAGCAATTCGCGCATTGTTTGAATTTTTGAGATGGCGCGTTTCATAACGTGATTTTTTTCGTGTCCAGAGACGGAGATTTTAGGTAACTGCATTTTGTAACCTGGATTTTTCGTTTGTTGGGTCTTTCGTAAGGTGACATACCACTGTATCACTAATAATAACGATAATGTAATAACACTCTCACAAATTCGAGAACAACACAATTCTGCGCACTCAAGGTTGTCTCACAGCCGACGGAGGCACGTGGGACCAAGCTGTGTTGCATCAGGCGACGCCACAACAAGTATAGAACACTTGAGCAGCACTGAGTACAATGTGTCTGGTAGTTATTAGCATATTTGAAAGAGGACCATATGGTCCTGATGGCGTTAAAGAGTTAAGGTAATTGGCTGTTCCAAATTGCCCCTAGCTGTGCATGTGAGTGTGAATGGTTGTGTGTGTCTTGGCCTTGCAGTAGCCTTGTGACCTGTTCGGGGTGTACCCTGCCTTTGCCTTGAGATAACCGAGTAAGGCTCCAGCCACCGTGACCCAAGTAGGATTAAGCAGTCTGACCAATGAATGAATGAATTCTGTGCTTGTGGGTCACCATTTTAAGCACGAAGTTCATGAGCTCTATGATTTCATCTGAAATTTGAGCACAATTAGAATATAACTTGGCTTGAAATATCACGTAAGGAAGGGTTTCAGACAGGAGTGTCCTGCTATGTTCCAGCACACTGCCTAGAAACCTGTCAGGTTCGTACCGCCACCGGTTGGTCGCGTGCAGAGAGTAGCTGAGGGTCACACGTGGAGCAGGAACAATACCATTCTTTCACCGAACTATTCAGGCATTAGGACCCAGCGATCCGCTACCGCCGCCGCCCTCCTCTACAGGCTCCTCTAGTTCCAGAGCTGAGCGAGACAGGAGAACAGAGTGCAGAGAGAGAAGGAGGAGGACAGACTGAGTGAGAGTGAGAGAGAGAGAGAGAGAGACAGCGACAGCGCGAGGCAGAGTGAATGTTCAAGTCCACTGTGCTCCATGTTACAGTTGTGAATCTGTGGAATGGACGGATTAACTCGTGGGATTTAAACATTTTGGAGCTGAAGCTCATGAGGAGGCGTCCAATCAGGAGAAGATCAGGATAAAAGGTCTCTATTGTTGATTGTCGCTTCTTGCTGTGATCCGTGGGCTCCTGGGGTCGTCTGGAGAGGGGGGGGCATGGCATGTGCATGTAAGGGGGCTGTTATCACGGTTGAAGGGTACAGATGAGATAACAGGCGGCGCATGTGCAAACACAGTGAGGTCCAGGTTGGTTCTGCTCGGGAACCCACTCGGGTCACGCGCTTCCCTCCTCGTCTTTCTCTCTCCTTCTTTCTCTCTTCCCAGACAATAACATTCTCCTTTAATTTTTGTGCTCGAACACATCCAAGCTCAGAACTCCGGTTTTAACACGCGGAACCGGAACTGTTTGACTGAAACAAACAAACAAACACACACACAAAAAGTTCGAACGTGTGCAGATATCTGCTGAGGCGAGAAAGTGAGGAGAGAAAAAAAAATCTCACGTGAGCGCCGATACTTTCCAGTCAGAGTGTCACAGCGCTGCGCGCGCGACTCTGCGCAGAGTTTGTTTGTTTGTTTTGTTTGATTTCTGTGGAGCTGCGGTTCTCACATCACGTCGTTTCTGTTCAGGAGTTCCGCTTCTCTTTATTTCTCCTTCGTCTTCTTCTTGTTTGCATGCTGCGCATCTCTCTCTCTCTCCCTCTCTCTCTCTCTCTCTCTCGCTCGCGCGCGTGTCCTGTTAATCCTGAGCTCGCGCTGTCGCTTGTTAGCATTCAGCAACATTAAGCGCGTGCTCAGTCTAAGCCCTGCCTGTGTTTACCTCTTGACTCGAGTGCAGGAATGTGTGAATACACAACACCGAGCGTCAGGGCTTTAAATCCGCCAGGGACTGACTTCTCTCTCTCTCCGGCTGTGTGCATGTCTCGAAACCGCAGCTTTCTCGGAGTCCAACATGCTGACCGTGTATTTTCCATTAAGTTTGGGAAGGAGGGTGGGGGGGAGGGACACCCAGTAATGTCCTTCTGGAAAAAAAATCGGAACTGTCTTTTTGGTGTTTACAGTAAAATCATTTGCTATAAATAGGTCTGGACTTTTATTCTCCTCGGAAACTTCCATGATGGACAGTTCTGCTCCAGGATTAGTCTTTGTGCCCTGCTGTGTTTTTTTTTTTTTCTTTTTAAAAATGTATCTCCTCCCTGGGAATAAGTTTTTTTTCCCCTTTTTTTCTCCTCCTGACCCTCTGTTTCTATGGCCCCCTCATGTGGCTGCTCTCAGCCGCCTATAGCACGAGCTCTCCCCGCCTATGAGAGTAGAGCGTCTGATTGGCTGATTGTGCAGAAGCACAGGAAGTTCAGGGTTTCTAATAACAACCCAGAGACACAGTTACCATAGAGACAAAGATAAGCCCCTCATACTAAAAAAAAGTGGCTGCATGTCATCACAGAAGCTTGCTGAAAGCTTCTCTCTCTCCCCATCTCTCTCTCTCTCTCTCTCTCTCTCTCTCTCTCTCTCTCTCTGCCACTTCTTCCATTAGCAGCTGTTTAAACAGAGCAGCTTCTGCTACGTGAAGGTCAAACTCAAATGTTCTGAGCACATAACCTGAATTTCGACAACTTTGTGTGTGTGTGTGTTTAAAGCTTGAAAGTAAGTAGGGGATTTTGGTGGCTAAATGTTTTTATCATGACTTAAGGCAGTGCCCCGGGCCAAAAGTCTGTGTGTGGATGTGTTGTTCTTGTGTCGAGGCTGTGTTAACATCGTCCATCATCAAGGTTATTTCTGTGAGCTGACGTAACTGGATGGTGTGTGTGTGTGTGTGTGTATAATGTTGATCCCATCGACTGCACGTTAATTGATTTCAGGAGCGTTGCGCGAAGCTTTGTGAAAGCCTGTCTCTCTGACCAAGTGCGTCTGAAGGTCTCAGGCTCACACATACTCACTGACGTTCTCATCTTTCCTCAGCCCCTGTGTCTTCTGTTTGCCCCCGAGTGTTGAGGTGAGGGAGAGGGGGCTGAAGTTGTGTAGCATGCTGAGAGGCAGTCGCTGAGAAGACTTCCTGTTGATGGGAGCGTTGTGTTATCGAAGGAAGGGCTCTGCTGGCAGGAAATGTGTCAGCCACTTGTTTTCTTCAAACCGTCATGGACGACTCGGTTCGGGAACCCACTTCTCTAATACTTTTCCAGTTATTTTCATAGTTGGTCTGTTTGTTTGTTTTTTATTTCTGATACATTGGCTCTATCTCTCCAGCTGAGGTTTTGTTTATTGCCATCACAGCTCATGAACGAAAGCATAAACTCGTATCTTAATCTTTTATTTCAAACCCATGCCAGTTTGCCACCAGATTTCTTTCGCATTCAAACGTCATACAGATTGCGGTGTAGAGTGTTGCTATTATAGTTTTTGATACGGTTGTCAGTGCCGTCTGATCAGCACCGGGTGCGAGCATAGAGCATATCCGTTTAGTTCTTTTCAGAGCTTTAATGCAGCTTTAGACTCCAGCACTCAGCCACTTTGATGAATTTGCATTGCAGCAGATGGGTCGTGCAAGTTTTCCCACCGGCCCAAGTGCAAATTATGCAGACGTCTGTCACAGTTCAGAGGTGGAAAGCGGATAAGCAGGAGGTCAAAAGCTCTCTTTATTTTGGGGCAGTGAAGTGAGGAACTTTTGTCTGCTCGAGATCTTTTAACAGCAGTCAACAGCTTGTCAACAACCCAGGCGTGCCACCGCCTTAAATAAATTAAACAGCGCGGCAAAGCAAATCAGCGAAGTTGAAAAATACACGAAAGGATTGCTTGTAAATATGGATGGAAAGGCACGGTGCTCAGATGTCACTTTTCGGTTCCATTTTAGTTTTTCAAGTAACATCACAGAGATTTGCAAAGCACGATGACCGCATTATTCTCATTCAGGACTGCGACCGAATGTCCCACTCTTCCTTTTTTTTTTTTTTTTTTTTTTGCTGTACGTGAGAAGGATCCAAGCTTCACGTGTTTTCAATCAAAACAAGGCCATGCGTTGTGGCTCCCGCCGTCTCTCATCACACACCATGCCTTCTCTTTTCTCTGTGACCTTCACATTTCTTTCAGTCGTAGTGATTAAGTGTCGAGAAGGTGTGCGATGATGGAAGCTGCCTAATGAATGATAGACCCTTGACTGCTTTCCCTCTGGGAAACTTATTAACTGTCTCAGCTAGAGCCTCATACCCACACAAAGCCATGTCATAAACCCCGCTCTGTCATCTTCTCTCGTCTCCTCTGAAGTCCGCACTTCACTTTATTCAGCCGGATTGAAGCGGACGTGCCCTTCGACTGCTTTCCAAAGGCATCACGTCACACTGTCCGCGTAATTGACGGGGAAAAATGATAGCAAGCGATACCTGATTATACTGAAAAGGGTGTCATTTCTAAAACGGACTCTTTGTTGTTATTTTTAGTTCCTTGAGATGAAAAATGATGAAAGAACAACAGATTTGCGTCAGATGACTTTATGTTGATAAAGAAGCTGTGTTGGATCAGATGGTTAACTAAAGCTTTAAAATGAAAGCAGATTTTATCAAAGATGTGCACAGGAGTGACGCAAACCCGTTTAAGTTTTTAAACGGATGGAACATCTGTTTAGGAGTACGCAGACCTTCTTGCCTGTCTTAAATCTCTCCTCTTCTCTGTTTTCTCTCGTGTCTGAGTTTCACTGGCGTCCTGGAAGTGCTGGGTGTGGGTGGGGTGATGGGGTGTGTGTGTGTGTGGGGGAGGTTGGGTGGTGGGGTGGCTAACTCTGTACATGATCTTGCTCCAGCTCAGAAATGTTAAAAGTTCATTTACTCCAAAGCTAAGATTAAAAAAAAAAAAACATCTGTCCATTCGAATACAAACCTACACCTATTTTTATCGCTCCACACTTGGCGTGCCGAGAGACCTACCCGTGTATTACAGGCTACAAGAGCTGCAGATCAGAGCATGAGGAATAAAACTCTGTGTTCGAAAGATCACCATCACTGTCATGGCGTGAGGAAGCACACTCACTGTTGGTTGATGAATTTGCACTAATGTTAAAATCTAATAGTAGAAATATTTGTAAAATTCCAAACCATTCGAATAATACATTCACTCATTTGTTATCTGAACCGTTTATTCTAATTAGGGTCATGGGCCAGTTGGCGCCCATTCCAGGTAACTCTAGGTGAGGGCAGGGTACACTCTGGACAGCTCGCCAGGCCATCGCAGGGCACCATTTGAATTGACCTTGTATAATTGAACTTAGAGGAGCTGTCTGTGATTTATTTTTTATTTTTTAACGCGTCTTCTCCCTAACCCTGGGTTTACACCGGGGCATGATTTGTGCAATGTTAGCGATTCCAGAAAGCGTGGCGTTCCATGAAAAATGAGCACGCTTGGAGTGTGATTTGGGGATAAATAGAGGCAGGGTGCAGCCAAGAGATGATACTCAAAGGAGTCATGTTTCCAAGTTCATCGAGGTCCTCTATGATGGCACATCACGGTCTATGCTTTGTTAAGCCCTACTGCGCTCCACTCGGCCCACCTTCCATCATGATTGCCATCAAATCAGAATACCTTGTAATAATCACAGCGAAAATCAAAAACTTTGACGCGATCATCCACGACCCCTCCCGCTCATCAGAATTCTGTCAAATCGTGGCGATCGTAGACATTGTGCCCCAGTGCAAACCCAAGGCGACAGATTCACCTGAACGTGTTATACTTTTGTTCCTTCACAAGTCCTCCTTTATGGTTTGAATTGCGTTCTCTGTGAAGTTTCCTGTTTAAATGATAATAGAGCAGCTCTGTATTTATTCTGGGCCAGTGGTGGCCCGGTGGTAAGGTGCTGGATTGCCGATCCCAAGCTTGGAGGATCAAGCTCCACTGGCAACGGTTGTTACTGCTGTCCCCTCCCTTCAGTGCAGCTGACTGGGTTATCAAAGGCCGTCCATGTCTCTCACTGTCTATGGTGTGAGGTTCATGTAAAAGAACCATTGCTGACTTTCATCAAAAGTAGCTGCGTGTCAGCTGCGTCAGTGTGTTTCTGCCCTGCGATTGCCTGGCGAGCTGTTCAGGGAGTACTCTGCCCTCGCCCAAAGTTGGCTGAGATGGGCACCAGTCTCCCTACAACCTTAATTAGGATTAAACGGTTTAGAAAATGAATGAATGTATTTATTTGGGGGTGGAGCTAATTTCAGGGTTGGAAAACTTGTCAGCAGAAACATGGAGTGAATAAATTCGCAGTATCTACGGACAGAAATAGAAGACAGGAATCGCTCGCTACTCCTCGCTTCAATTCATGCGGCTTCAGTGCATCGCATTTTATTAATTTTTTAAAATATTCATCAAATTAATAATTAAGGAAGAATAGGGGGAAAAAGTTGAGGAAAATGCCACAAAAACAGGGCCAATTATACAAAAACAAAACAAAACAAAATCCTTAAAAAAACCAAAAAACAACTCAAAACCTCCCATCAAAACTAGTTAACATTTTTGTGAGGTGCACGTCTGTATGTGTGTGTATTTATATTTATTTACATCTTATGCATAATTTTTTTTAATGTTTAATTGTTATTATAAGCATTTATAGCATAGAATATGTATTTATTGATATTATATACACATATACATATACGTATATGTCAGTGTGGGGGTGGGGTTGATCCTAGTTCGCGGAATTCGGTGGTTGCGGTGGGATCTCGGTCCCAATTAACTGTGGAAAGTGTGGGATCCCTGTATTATGACACAGTGATGTTTTTGCTGTAATTTCAGAAATTTATTATTACAGACCTGGGAAGATATTTACACATTTATTATAATATTTACACATTTCGACTTTAAAAGCTTTAAAGCCTGAAGGGTTATACGCTTTATCAACAACGTCCAAATTTTTCCCAGTGTTCTCTGAATGGAAGAGAGTTGGTGTGTCTGCGATGTTACGAAGGCTGTGTTTACACAGACCTTCAGTGAAAATCAAGGACACATTGAATCACTCTCTTACAGTCGGACCTGCCCGAGGACCCGTGCACCCGTGACGGGCCAACTTCAGAGCGCCTGGCCGTTTGAGGCAGCTCTTATTTTATTGCACGCGAGTCAAACAGGCTGTAGAGGAGGTTTATTAGCAGCACCGCTCATCCTTCAAAGCACAGCTTCATGCAGACCTGTGCGATCTCCTGCTCATCTCGGCGGCTCCCAGCAGACTCGCTGCCCTGATTGTCACTGAAACGAGCCGACAAGCTCCAAATTCTCATCCGGATGGATCCTGTTCATTTCTGGAAGCTCGGGAGATTTCGTTTCATTTCCATTTCCACTCCCAGCCCCGTCATCAGTGTCATATTTCATTTGGATTGCTTTCATTCTTCCTCTGTCAGAGAGGAGACAGCTGGACTGCCGAGTACATAAACAGCGATATATTTTACCTGGTGCAGGACTGCTCTCCTGAGTAAATGACTCTTTGCTCCATCGCTGTGCCGTCACTTTCTCTCTGCCGCTCACTCCAGTGACCTCGCTCTCTTTCTGCTCTTTTCTATTATTATTATTATATATTTTTTTATTTTACAAACACACTCGCAGACAGCTCCAGCCCCCCTGTTGAAGTGAGGCAAAGTTGGAGTTTCCGAATCTGAGTGATATTTCAATGTAAAACACGTTTGGAGTGTTGTTCCCACCCTGCACTGAGGCTGCATTGTTTCACAGCTTCAAAAAGATTACAGTTTTATCACTTTCAGCACCAGATTTCACATCAGCCTTCTTCCTTTATTCAGAAAGGAGAAATTCTTGCTGGTGGCGTCCTCAAAGCTGTGCTACATTTTCACTCTTTAATGTGTAAATCAGTTCACGAATTGTAAAACACACACACACACACACACACACACACACACACACACCATGTCCGCGTGCAAAGCACCATCATTCCATCGCTCTGTAGCCTTGTAAAACCCTCTTTATCCTTTAGCGGTTCTTGCAGAGTGACCTCGGCCCCTATTGACCCGCCATCTATGAATCGTTACTCTTTTCGCCACGCTCGGAGACGACTTCCTGCGGTGACTCTCCTGCATCAGCCGCCTCCTGAATGAGCTGATCAGATAGAGAGAGAGAGAGAGAGAATGAACAAAGGAGGTAGTGACTCATCCAGGACACTTCAAAGCACTGAAATCATGGCACTTGTTAAAGAGCTGGTGAGGAAGCTTTCCCTGATGACCACGACCCCACAAATTAATCCTTTCTTGTGGTTATACTGACAGGATGGGGATGATATAACTTTTTTGAGGTTTTTTTTTTTTTATGTATGTGAGTTTAGCGATACGAGAAGAGGTTGCTGATGGACATGTCCCTTCAAGATCTCTCGCGTGTGTGTGTGTGTGTGTGTGTGTGTGTGTGTGTGTGTGTGTCTATCTATATGCATATGCAACCTCCTGATGTAACGCCACTGCATTGTTTTCAGCAGTCCTGCTTTCCAGGCCAGAATATTTGCATCAGCATCTTGTGATGGAAGTAATCCACACTTTCATGGTTTCTGCTAACAAGGTGCTAGCGATGGCTTCGGGAACAAGCAACCCTTATGAGCAACCAACTTGCACTTTTACCAGCATGACTGTACTGTAGGACTTGTATTTGATTCATATAATAATAATAATAATAATAAAAATAATAACAACACACTTCCAAAATATTTTATTTTTTTTATGTATATAGCGCCACCCAAACAAGCCAATCCTATAGCACCTCAAAAATGAAGCGTTATTATTGTTAGCTGCCCCACTTTGTAGATGACTTCCAATCAGATGGTTGTGTTTTTCTCAGACAGCTTCAGTGTCTTGTTGTTATGGCAACTAAATGACTCCTGACATCATAGTGTTTAGGTGCTCTAGTTGAAACACAGTGGCGAAAATGCGAGGAATAGCTTCGGATTAGATGTCTTGTCAGTAGGAACGGACTCTGTATCAGCTGGATTCATTTCTGTCCAGTGCTCTTTATCAGGCATCTTCCCATCATCGACTTTAAAATGGAACTAGCGTCCCTGCTTATTTCTCAGATGGACGTATTGATCGCAACGGCACTTGGACATACATGGACACAGCTTGACAAAAGGATGATGGGAAGGTGGTGTGTGATACATTACTCATATACCACGCCCTCCATAATTGTTGGCACCCCTGGTTAAGATGTGTTAAAAGCCTTAAAATAAATGCAATTTTTATCGCAGAAGCTATTTTCACACTGAAAATTGTAGAAAATATCACCTTCAACTCAAATTAATTTTCAGGGAGGGGGGATCCCAAAATAAGAAATAATTATTTTAATTAAAATCAACTGTTCCACAAATACCCCTAGTACAGCTAACTGGGTTATCAAAGGCCGGCCGTGTCTCTCACTGTCCATGGTGTGAGGCATGTAAAAGAACCATTGCTGACCTCCGACAAGAGTAGGCTGCACAGCCGTCAGCATGTTTTCGCCCTGTGATGGCCTGGAAAATTGTCCAGGGTGTACTCTGCCCTCGCCCGGAGTTGGCTGGGATGAGCGCCAGCCTCCCCGTGACTCTAATTAGGATTAAGCGGTTACAGAAAATGAATGAATGTTCCTCAATTACTGGCACCCTAGCAATTCCTGGGAATATCATTGTAAACTACTGTAGAAGTGACAGAAATACTTCAAAGTTGATCAGAGTATCCAGGAACATTTTAATTAGTAATGCATCACTTCCTGTTTCCCTGGGGTATAAATACGATGTGCCACAGGGGCCATTTCTCTTTTCCACTCTTCAACATGAGAAAGACAAAGCAACACACCATTCAAGTCAGGAAGACGTGTGTCGACCTTCACAAGTCAGGCAATGGCTCCAAGAAAATAGCCGCTCGCCTGCAGCTGCCCATGCCAACCGTCAGAGGAATCATTCAGAAGTTTAAAACGGCCAGAACAGTGGTAAACAATTCTGGACAAGGACGTAAGGTTATTTTGCCACCACAGAGTGAGGAGGAGGGTAAGAGAAATAAAAAGTTCTCCAGAGCTCACTGTTAAAGATTTGCAACAAATGGCAGCAACTTGGGGTCACAAACAACCATCAGGTGCCTTCTACATGCCAACAATCTGTTTGGAAGTCATGCATGGAAAAAAACATTTCTCACCCACAATCATAAACGCAAACGTCAGGAGTTCACTAAGCCGTACAGGGACTACAACTGGTACCATGTGCTTTGGTCAGATCAGACCAAGATTGAGTTTTTTGGCAACAACCAGTGGAACACAAAAGATGAGTATGCAGAAATGCATTTCATGCCCACTGTGAAATCTCGGGGACGATCGGTGATGCTGTGGGCCTGTTTCTCTTCCAGAGGCCCTGGGAACCTTGTTAGGGTACATGGCATCATGAACGCTTTGAAATTCCAGGGCATTTTAAATCAGAATTTGGTGGCCTCTGCTGAAAGCTGAAGATGGGTCTTTACTGAGTCTTTCAGTAAGATAATGACCCTAAACACGTGGCCAAATCTACACAGAAATGGTTCACAAGACACAGAATCAAGCTCCTCCCATGGCCATCTCAGTCCTCAGACCTCAACCGCATTGAAAGCCTGTGGAGTGAGCTGAAGAGGAGGGTGCAGAGGAGAGGACCAGGTCGCTGGATGCTTTAGAGAGATTGTTCAGAGAGGAATGATCCAAGATCTCTCTTTCTGTGTTCTCCCATCTTGTAAAACATTATAAGAGAAGATCAGGTACTGTTCGTAAAACGGGGTTGTGTACAAAGTATCAACAGCAGGGGTGCTAATAATTATGGCACACATGACTTGATATAAAATAATGATTTCTTAATGTAGGATTTTTTTTATTCACTGAACAAATACACTTGAATTAAAGGTTGGATTTTCCTCTTTTCATTATTACTTCTTTTTATTGTAGTTCTATATTAAAAAAAAAAAAAAATCAACCCTGAATGTATGAGAAGCTAAAGAACACAACTTAACCAGGGGTGTAAATAATTATGGAGGTGTGTGTGTGTGTATATACAGTATATACAGTGTGTATGTATATACATATATATGTATGTAGTGTGTGTGTGTGTGTATGACACTCATAGCTGGTCGTACTGTGTGACAAAGCAGTCTGGCATCTGGTAGGAAACCCCATCCACGATGTGCTGTCATGGTTATAGCTCCAGTTTGACAGGAATTTGCCTGAACTATGTAAAAAATTTTATCTGTTAAAAGTTTTGTTGTCTTTAAAAAGCTCGCCCAGTGCTCCTCTGTTTGGATGGAAATGCCAGTGCTCTTCTCTACTATAATTGTGGGCGCAGCCGCGGCTGTCCCTGAGCTAATGTGTGCTTATCTGAGATTTGTAGTTTTTCGCCCATTGAACAATGGCATGTGTATATTTACACAGCATTTCAGCCATCCACACTGATGTTCGAAGACCTTTGTTTGTACAGTGCTAAGCCTGCAACAGGGTCCACTCACCCTTTCTAGAATTTAGTTTGTTGTTTGTATGTACATATGGGTTCCAACTTTTGAGTGCACCCACTTGTGGGTGCATTGAACAGAATATGCATCACCTCTAAGTCCAGAAGTTTTGGGTTAATTGCAATCTAATAATATTACCTTAACGACAGAATGTTTCATTTCTTTTTCTGTACCGCTTAATCCTCATTAGGGTTGTGGGGGGGCTGGTATCCATCTCAGACGTTTCTGGGCGGGGTACACAATGGACAGTTTACCGGGGGGGGGCATGCTTTTTTTTGTCATACTGTACTAGAATTAAGCATAATTGCACATCCACTACAGTAGGTGGCAGTGGCGCTCTCATTGTTCCCTGTGGTGCTTTTTCTCTACACAGAATTTTATATATACTGTTCTGTTGAGCCCACTGTTGGTGCCTATCCTGGTTTCTGCAGCGTGAAGTGAGTAGGAGTACTACTTCTGAAAGGGACACTAGTCTCATACTGGTATATTTTCTGGTACCAATTTATTGGGTTGGGACAGAGGCACTCACATTTGTGAGACCCTACTCAGGGTGCATAAGCATGGTGTGGGTCTAACAGAGATACTTTGATATTATATCTTTTGATTTCACATTGCAATCTAAGTTGAATGGCTGACGGATGGTGCTGGATTGATTCAGATTCTTTTTGGGATATTATTAGCCCCAGTGCAGCTAAATGGGTTACCAAAAGCCGGCCATGTTTCTCACTGTCTGTGGTGTGAGGCATGCAAAAGAACCATTGCTGACTTTCGACAAGAGTAGCTGCATAGCGGTCAGCGTGTTTCTGACCTGCAATGGCCTGACGAGCTGTCCAGGGAGTACTCTGCCCTCACCCCAAGTTGGCTGGGATGGGTGCCACCCTCCCTGCGAGCCTAATTAGGATTAAGCGGTTACAGAAAATGAATGAATGAATGATTTTATTAGCATGGGAAATGGTGACTTACAACACAGGGCAAAGGATTCTGGGAAGAGTCAACTAAATTAAATGTAATTGTAGCATATTATTTGCTGAAAAGGAACATCATTATACGTTTAAACAAATTGTATCATTTCATTATGATACATACTTACAAATACACACTGGACTGGTCAGGTGATGGAATGCTGCTCCTGTTGTTGCCATGGCGTTATCAGCAAGAGCAAACTTCAGGTTTCTGGCAGCCGGCTGATTCTTGTGTTCGCAGAAGATAAGCGAGAAAGGGCCACAGGACTGGAGACATCTACGTAGACAACTTCACTACACAGACAGAGAGAGAGAGAGAGAGAGCGCGAGAGAGAGTAGTGAGAGAGTAGAGACGAGGCAGTCCTCTGGCCAGAGATGCACTGTTTGGAATGTGGAATTGTTCCCATTCAACAAACACACACTCTGCCAGGCCGCAACGTGCGACTGCTCCCTTGTGCTTTGTAGTATTTTAACTCAATTATCAGAAGAAAAATGGCTGCGACATGGCAGGCAGTTCGCTCTGTCCCGTCAACTTTGTGTGTGTGTGTGTGTGTGTGTGTGTGTGTGTGTGTGTTTTTCCTGGGCCGAAACAAATTCAATTGGAAATGTAATTTTGTTTGCAAGGCAACTGATTAGTGGAGCAGTGTTTCACTGGGGACTTTTTACAGCGCGGTAATGGAATGACACGAATAAATTGTCATCTGACACAAAGATTAAGTACAGCACAGAGCTGTAAACACGGGTGTCAGGTTTCAGCACGCCACACGGTCAACTGTCACCTGTAGGCTTTGTTGAGGATCACATGAAGCAGAGCCTCACACTCCAAGGATACGTTAACTGCAACGCACGTTTCCAGCCAGCGGTTTGCAAAATATTAAGCAAATGTTCATGTGAATGCAAATGCTGTTTTGAATTCGTTCCAGCAATGTTTGTGTTTTGACGGTCGAAGAACAAGATAGCGTGAACAAAAGTGGCTGAACTATACAGAATATTAGTTCCTGGTTTCAAGCGTAAACTGTGGTCAAGTGACACAAGGTGTTGCAGCTGGTTGTTATTTTCTGCCCCAGTACAGAATCATTAGTTTACAATTTTAGCAAGAAAACAGTATAGAAATTTTCATGGAAATAGAAAGAATGTTTTAAGGATAAAGTTTTGAAAAGGTGACAAACAGTTATGTAGTTCGGAATAAGAGCCCCGCATCACGCTGTTGTACGAAATTCATCCATGACGGCTTGCTGCGATGAAGCGGAGTTACAGCTAACAGAAACCGAGCAAATTGTTGTCCTGTAACAGCAAGTGATGTGTTCGAGTTTTCTTATCCCACAGCAGTTTACATGTAATTACAAGTTAATTGTTTTAAAAGAATTCTTTTAAAGTTTTATAGCATATATTAAAGTTGCAATTCTGACACTGGAGACTCCTTCCATAAATTCTAAATAAATAATTTTTGTTTACATGAAACATCCCTGAGTATTTGTTCTGAAAGCGCTACTTTGCAAACGGTTTCGATATGCCTCTCTCAAAGTGGTTTTTGTCAGACAGTGAATCATTAGAAACTCGCTCTGTCTCACATGCTTGTGGCGGTTGCTAGGATGAAAAGTTGTTGTGATGTAAACATGTAGCAGTTTACGTGAAGCGAGGTCAGAGGGATGATTAAATATATCACTATGAAGTACAACTTGAAGTACAACAATGGACTTTTTTGTGTGTCAGGGAGAAAGTTATCTCATGCCTTTTTGTTTGTCTGGTCATTCCACAGTTATGTCAGTTCATGATAAGGTGTGTGTGTGTGTGTGTGTGTGTGTGTGTGTGTGTGTGTTTGAGCGAGTGAGCATGCACACCTGGTGTCTCCTCCACCAGTATTCAATATAGATTACTGTCTGCAATTAGTCTTCGAACAAGTCGTTTAACCATGCCAAGACCAGAGCTCTTATCCCGTCTAAAATCCGCCCTCACTGGGATGGACAGCAGCTGCCAACCTCAGGTGATTCCATTTTTCCCAAGGACACACACACACATAAAAAAAAAAAAAAAAAAAAAGACAACAAGAGGAGCGACTGCTGACATGGAGAGCACCGTATCTTGTTGTTCCTGTGCTCAACAAATTCAGAAAGAGAGAGAGAGAGAGAGAGTTTAGCACGGCTTATAGCTGATTAATCTGTCTGGATCAAATAAAAGTAGCCGGTGATGATGATAACTCCCCAGCTGCACAGTGTTGGCCCTCAGCCGGAGACCAAGCTTTAGTGTTGCTAGGTAACTGTGTCGGAGGAGGATTGTGGGATGGTATGGCACAGAGACCATAGCGTATAAACATCTTGCACTGATTAAGGCTTGCTTTAAGTGAGGAGCATGTCTCAGGTCTTGATCTTTTTATTATTATTAATCAATTTAGGGCATATTAATGGCATAAAAATAATGAAAAGCAGCTGTATAGTAGTGTAAATAAACAACAGTCACGTAATTAAAATAGTGTGAACCATTTAGTCATTAAATGAGTTTATTGCTACATTGGGGTAATGTTGGGGTAAGGGGGATATATGTACACAGGAAGGGACCTTGTCTTTGGTGTGTATGAGGACAGATGGAGAGTAATATTAGACTTTGGAATGTAGACAACGAAAGGGTGGTAACTGGTTGAGGAGCAAGGCACTTTGACAGAGGCTATTTTAGGTGGGAGGATTGTTGTCGGTTAGATGGATGGTTGAAGGTGCACAGAAACCCAAAGATGCACGCTGTAAAGGAAACCTCAGTTTTAATAAGGCAGAGAGGTTTGTATTTTTTTTTTTCAGCCTGTCTGACAGTCTGAGTGCTATGATGAAGCCTGTCTAACTCCATGGGAGGCCGTATGTATGGCTTATAGGTAGTGATATGCACTTGGAGAGGAAACTGATTTGTGGTCTGCCCATGAATGTAAGATGTTCTAGCAGGTTGTGTGACATTAGAAGCCCACAACAAGGATCTAGTAATCGTAACACCGTGAAGAGTTATATTCGATGTTTGTTAAAGCTCACTGTTGATAAAGATGAGCGTGGGTCTGATTGCTCTTCCTGCTGATAATAATCCCTATAGTTTTGCTCACTGTGAATGTGTTGCTTCAGTCTGAAGCATCTCAAAGTTGTCAGCATAGGTGGCTTTCTTTTCAGGATTTTTTTAAAGATATGAAGCAGTGAATGATCTGAAAACAGACGGAGATCATTGTAAAGGTAAAAAGTGAGGATATATATATATATATATATATATATTAAAAAGAGCAGGGTTCCAAGAATACATCCTTGGGGAATTCCTTTAAATTTTGGCCGCCTTAAGGAACTAAAGCCATCTACTTCCATGGACTGCTGTCTCTTGGACAGGAATGATGAAACGAAAATGTACACGTCCCCTTGAATATCAAATGATGCATGTTTTTTTCAAGAAGCTGCAATACCATACTTGATCAAACATTTTCTTAAAGCGTTCCGGTATTGGTCATCCTTATAACATCATAAATGACATAATAAATAACCATTAAAATCACAAAACTGGGTAAATTTATACTGTGACTTGCTTGTGGGGGCTGAAACAATGGTGAGCAGCCCCCTCCAGAAGTGATGCCAGCATGCTGGCTAGAGTTTTCGGAGCAAAATAAACATTTTATTTGATTAAAAAAAGTGTTCTAGAAGCAACTATGACTATAAGATTAGAGGAAATGGGTGCGGATAGTTCCCTATTTGAATCAGAGGGGGAGGAGTCTTGTGAGACATTACATTCTAGTGACTCTGAGGACGAGAATGCTTCCAGAGATGAGCTTGACAGTAAATCCAAAAAGGCTTCAGCAGTTAATGTTTTGGCAACTCGGCTTTCCTGTCATTGGTTAGTTTAGGAACAAAAAGAAACTTTTTTTTTTCTCCTGTGCTTGTTGCTTGACCAGCTCAGCAATGACCAATAATAGTGCAGCCAATCCAACGAGTTTGTGCCACTACCAGGCTGGAACAGCCAATCAAAAGGGCAGGATACAGTCCAGAGCATGTCTAGTGTTGTGTATTTTGACAAGGGACAAGGACTGATGTTGCTGGAAGGGACCGCAGAGTTCATACGTGATCGTTTTAAAAAAAGGTAGTAAAAGTAACTCACTATGGCTACAATTTAAAGTTGAGGGCAAGAAGTTTGATTACTTGCAGTGCGTCAAGTGCATTTTTCCTCCCTTGAGTAACGAAAGCATGCCTGCTGTATCGCTCATGGAATCCATATTGAGTATGTATTCACAAATGAGGATGCTCATAACATTTAAATATTGTCTATAGTCTAAAGGGTGTTGCTTGTTTCCTAGGGTGGTCAGGGTACGGTCGTGCTTAGCATGTCTATCTCAGATCAAGAAGGTCCTGAGCTCTGTAAGAGCATTTCTGTGTGGAGTTTACACGTTCTCTCCAGGCCTGTATGGGTTTCCTCCTGGTACTCCACACGCAGACCAAACACTTTAGGCTCAGGTGGTGTTCCAAATTGCTCTTAGGCGTCAGTGCCAGTGTGAACTGTTGTCCCTGCAATGGACTGGTGAGCGTACGGACATGGTGTATCTTGCCTTTGTCCAAAATTAGCTGAGGTATTATACAAAAATTTCAAAAGTTATCCTGGCCAGTGCTGCAGGTCCTCAAATTCTCATCCAATCAGCAAACACCTACATCACTCAATGATCCTCTTATGCTGGGACGGTACCCGTGCTAATGTAAAGGTCGCTTTAAAACTGCATTTTTACAACTTTAACAAGTTTCTCAAATGAGAAAGTGTTTGTACTCTGTTCTGTCTTTCTGTCGCTGTTAAATAAGAGAATAAATCGTGGTTCTTTTTTCAGATTTGGATAAATAAATAGAGACTGTGAACATGTATTACTTTAATATTTGTGTATGTACAAAGTAATAGGGATAATGTGTTTGGAGAAATCATCCACGTTCTTAAACATTTATAACACAGTTAAGTGTTAGCATCACTCATCATGTTCCTAAACATTTATATTTGTTTTCTTCATAAACTGTTGTAAGGCATTGGTATTCTGTATGTTTTTGCATATTCATATGTTATGCGACTGTGGCACTGAAGCCATAGGCGGTGCTATGAACCGTAGTTTTATTTTGCACCAAAGCAAAATTGGAAGCATCATTTCACTGTGCTGGCAGGTCCGGGCACCTGTCGTCCTCATGTTTTTGCTGATTAGTGAAGTTCAGTGGCATTTCCACCTGGCATATGCGAACCTCCACCATGCACAACACGGTGGCATTTGCATGCAATTTGCACGTGAAAAACTGTTGACATAAGAATTTACAGTTCAATCGTGTTCAGCTTTCCGTGTATGCTGGTCCGTTTCCGAGGAACTCATTTGCAACCATTTAACCGTATCTGCTAATCAAAATCAATGAATAGCATTTTAATTACGCACTCCCCCTGTGTGTGTGTGTGTGTGTGTGTGTGTGTGTGTGTGTGTGTGTGTCAGTCAGAAATAGAGATTCAGATCTGTGTAATGTAGGTGTGATGCAGGAAGAGGTTATATTGGCATCCTTATTAACCAGAACAGAGCCACCAATTTTCTTTTTTCAAACAAACACACACACACACACACACACACACACACACACACAATCTCTCTCTCTCTCTCTCTCTCCCCCTTTGGTCTTTCAATCAAGCCAGCTTTGATTTATAATAGATACAGAACTGTATGTGTGAAAAGGAGAGAAGATCCATTCAGTTACAGATTTGGATGAATTGAAATGCTTAAATGCCGTCTGGAGCATTTGTTCACCAATAATATTTGGTTCTCACCCACTATCATAGCTCTGGAAAATGAGCTCGCTCAGCTTTGTGCGTGGTTTTAAACCCAGCGGGAAGGCCAGACCTTGAGGTTTGTTGAGTTCTATCACTAGGATTACAGGACAGCTGGCTGATGAACGGGCTTTTAGCTTGCCGAGATGATTTTCGACCTCTTAAAGATGTAGTTGATGTGAAAGAAGGGCAGAGTGATTATTACAGGAAGATGGAAAGTGTGTGTGTGTGTGTGTGTGTGTGTGTGTGTGTGTGTGTGTGTGTGTGTGTGTGTGTGTGTGTGTGTGTGTGTGTATGATTAGCAGAGGACACAGCAGTAGATATGGCAGGACAGGAGGTGGCATTATCAGTGGTGCGTGAACAGGCGCTACTGATCCAGCAGCACTGATTAAAGATTAAGACTCCACTCGGCAAGCTCATCTCGCCGGATTTCTCCCCGCGCGCCGAGCACCAAATCAGCTCCACACGTCATGCTTTGTGAGCACAGGAACGCACAATCACTTCTCTCGCCATACCGCTCGCTCCCTCGCTTTCACTTCTCCCCGACCCTCCCTTACATCATGTCTCCCTCCGCCACGTGATAGCATCGGTCTCCACTGGGGGAGGCTTATGACTGAGCCGGTGTGTTTATGGCCACGCTCTTCCACAGCAGCAAACCCGCTCTTACTATACTTTATATACATAGTCCACGCTCGTAAAGAAACAGCACATTTCCCTTTATTGACTCAGTCAGGATGTATCCGAGACATAGATGGAAGGCTGCAACTCCAGCACTCGTTTGAGTTTTTTGAGATTTATTTCATTCATACATTCACTCTTCTGTACCACTTAATCTTAATTAGGGTCGCAGGGAGGCTGGCGCACATCTCAGTTTGTTGAGACAACTCACCAGGCCATCACAGGGCCAGGAAGTGCGTGTGCGTGTGTGTGTGTGTGTGGGTGTGTGGATATATATATATGTATTTTGTTTTGTTTTTGTTTTTTTTAAGTACATTTGTTATTAACAAACAAATTGCCAGTCTTCTCCATAATATTGGTGGTAGGGTAGTCCCACCTTAGGCAGAGCTTCCATATCATAAATCAACTACCAAGCGTTAAGGGTGAAGGTGAGCACGTGCGTCCTCCAAGGCATGTGATGCCAGCCGAATGAGTCAAAAGTAGCATATTAATCTCTGAGAAAGGTGTTACACTCCCTGGTATGTGCGAGCTCACAGACGCTCATGGTTGTCAAGCTTTGCTTGTAAGCAATAGTAAGTAGAGTGTATACCATCTCTGTGTGTCTCCTGATAGCTCAGCCAATCAGCTCTCATGGGCTCCCGGAGAACTCGTGATCTCCTTTTTAAGTACAGTAGGCCCCCGTTTTTTGCGGGGATTTGGTTCCGGCCCTTTCCGCTGATCAAGATATTCCACGAGTTGTAAAAGACTTGAAATATTTCAGTTGTGTGCAATGAATGTAAAATATACGAAAGTTTAATTTTTATCAGTACATTACAGAAAATAATGAACTTTATCACAATATGCTAATTTTTTGAGAAGGACCAGTATATATGTATGTATGTATATATGTATATATGTATATATATATATATATATATATATATATATATATATAAATAATGTATGTATGTATGTTCACTGCATAATAGTGCCCTGCTGTGGTATAACTTTTTCCTTCCTGTATCATATCAAGCGGTTGTACTTTTTCATGCAGCGTCATTACGTTTTTCTGGCGCTTAGGCTCCTTACCAGAAGCCCGAGAAGATGCACTGCGTTTAAGTGGCATCAGAGAGTTTAAATGGTAATTAAAAACACTAAAAAAAATCCACATTGACAACTTGTGCACGCATGAAGGAAAAAGGGGCGTATACATCATCTCAACCAATCAGCAGGAGGGAGAAACAAAAGCCCTCATCACTGACTAAATTTGAATCACATTCCAGTTACTTCCGGGTTTGTCGGCAATCCGCGAGTATGCGGCGGGGACGTGAGCGCAAAACCGCGAATGGTCAAGGGCCTACTGTAACCAAAATGATACATAGAAATATACTGGCAGCATGTAACATGCATGTCCCAATACACTGATTTATTCATCAGGTCTGATTTCCAATGTATGTCTTTGTTATGATTTATCATAAACTTCGTAGTGTTGCTCTTATAGTTGTTTCTTAAGTAAAGAGAATCACATGGGCATTAAATAGCAATAAAGTAAACATTTATCCGTTTAATTACTCTGCAATTTTTTTATCCACCTGGGCCTCTATCTGAGATTCCCAATAGCATGGCTTCTCCAGAATGATTGATTGATGTACTGCTTTCTATGGCATCCTCATTTTTAATCAAGACATGAAGTGATTTTGAAGTTTGAAAATTTTTCCAAAGGTCACAGCGAGGTTATGTTCTTAAATTGAAGTACATTTAAGACTCTTCTTCTTCTTCTTCTTCTTCTCTCCCCCCCCCCCCCCCCATTTTTTCCCAGGGGTTGCCACAGTGAATCATCTGATTCGCATGTTTGATTTCACATAGGTTTTTACGTCGTTTGCCCTTCCTGACACAACCCTTTTTAGCAAGGGACAGAAACACGCTGACGGCTATGCAGCTACTCTTTACGAAAGTCAGCAATGGTTCATTTACATGAACCTCTCACCATAGACCAGTAGTTCTTAACCTTGTTGGAGGTACTGAACCCCACCAGGTTCATATGCTTATTCACTGAACCCTTCTTTATTGAAAAATAAAACATGATTTTTTTCAAACTCAAGACATAAGTATATGTTTTTTACTGGGGCACCAAAATGAACCATGCATTAACATCACTGTGTTTAAAGAACAAAACCAATACAATGCATGAACTCCCTCCATCAAAACTACTTACATTTTTATGTGAGGTGCGCATCTGAGTGCGTGAATGCACCTGTGTGTGCATGCGTCTGTATGCGTGTGTATTTATATTTTATTTACATCTTGTGCTTTGAAAGTTTCATTGTTATTATAAGCATTTATAGCATTGAATATGTATTTATTGATATTATATACACATATACATGTACGTATACGGTGGGGTGGGGGTGGGGTGTTGATCCTACTTCACAAATCATGCAGATAGGACCCATCACATTCTGTTATATGTGTGAATCCATGTTGTACTTATTTGTCCAACCACTTTCTTTTTTTGATCAACATAGTATGGATGAAAACATTAAGAAACAAATCACATGATGTACCATCACAACGGTCACAGTTCGACTACTGAGTGCACCAAATTTCCTGCAGCACAGATTGGCCAAGCAATGTAGCGTAATCACCTGCAGCCAGTGATGGCATGAGTCGGGTGTGTGTCTTGACCGCCGCCGAACCCTCGAGACTGACTCACCTTTGATCAAACCCAGGTTAAGAACCACTGCCATAGACGGTGAGAGACATGGCCGGCCTTTGATAACCCAGTTAGCTGCACTGGGGGAGGTACATTTAAGACTGTTTAAATCAGTGACAGACGAGGTTTCTTGGTGGAAGTCACTCGTGTTCAACCTGTTAGCATTGAGTTTTTCTTGTCGTCGTCCCCCCCCCAGGCTGAACGGAATGAGTTTTTAATAAATACGTATGGAAAAAAAACCCCCCAACAACTTAGCAATACATTCAGTAAACACACCAACAGTGCATATAAATTATGCTAGCTAATTAGCTTCAATTGATTTATTGCCTCGAGTTCAAATAGCTTTGATGTGACACATCGTAAATCGTCTCAGATGTTCTCACTGATCAGACTGGTTTTTGCTGTGTTGTTTCCTACCAGAACTTTGGCACCCATGTTGGATTTTTTGCTGGAGCTGTAATTCGATTGGTTAATTTGTTGATGTTACACATAAGCAACAGGACAACAAATGAAACATGAAAACGGAAATTAAGGCGAAGTCTCAACATGAGAAAAGTTTTTTATTTTGCTGTCGGAGTGATATTTTTAACGTGTGTGATTGTATGTCCGTTACGTATATACCGTGTGTGTGTGTGTGTGTGTGTGTGTGTGTGTATATCACACACACACACACACACACATGGAATATACAAATATACTATACATACACACACACACACACACACACACACACATATATATATATATATATATATATATATATATATATATATATATATATATAAAATCAGAATACATAGGGCAGTATGTGTGTGTTGCACTGTATTGAATTCTAATTGTCATCCCCTTCATTTGCCAAACCTGTAAATGTCACTACTTGGGATGCAGGGAGACTGGATCCTGTCTCAGCCAGCACAAGGTGTACACAACCTGTATAGCTTGTCAGACCATTGCAGGGCAACACACATACAATGGTTCACACTCAAATCCACACCTAGGAGGAATTTTTGAATGATCAATTAACCTAATGTGCATGTCTTTCAGAGCTGGGGGGAGGGAACTGGAGTACCCAGAGGAAACTTGTAGAAGCACGGGGAGAGCATAACGCCCACACAGAAATTCCAGAGCATGGAACTCAAACACATTTTCCTGTTGGATTGAGAATTGAACCAGCAACCTTTGGTTCCTAAAGCCACTTCCCTATTAGGTCACGGCTTTCGATAGTGCCTGAACATTTATATTACATTACATTATTTGTCAGATGCTCTTATCCAGAGAGACTTGCAGTTATCTTTTTTTTTTTATACAACTGAGCAATTGAGGGTTAAGGGTTAAATGGATACCAGTAAAATATACTGGGAAGGTAACCTGCGATGGACTAGCGTCCCATCCAGGAGGAGTTGAACTCGTAGTCGCTTCACGCTACGGAAACCGGGGATAAGCACCGGCCTGATGAGCCACTAGGCTTGGGTGTAAAAACCCAACAGACTTTACTTACCTTACCTTATCCACTAAGCCACCACTATGTAGACACAAGATTGTTCCCATTAACTGCAGGTCTCTGGTTCAGATTGGGCAGACATTTATAGGAAACAAATCTGCTATATCTCAAAATACTCTCTTTCAGTTTCTCACTGGTTTGGTGGTGAAGAATCACATAGCACTGCTTTTAGGAGGTACAGGGCTTCCTCGCTACTTCGTGCTTCAATTCATGTGACTTCAGTGCATTGCGTTTTTTTTTTTTCTTTTTCTTTTTTTTTTTTTAAATATTCATCGAATTAAAAAACAAGGAAATTAAGGAAGAATAGGGGGAAAAGTTAAGGAAAATGCCACAAAAACAAGGCCAATTATGCAAAAAAACGAAACAAAAAAACCCCAACCAACCCTAAAGAAACAAAACAGCTGAAAACCTCCCATCAAAACTAGTTACATTTTTGTGAGGTACGCATCTGAGTCTGTGTGTGTGTGTGTGTGTGTGTGTATTTATATTTTATTTACATCTTTGCATTATTTTTGAATGTTTAATTGTTGTTATAAGCATTTATCGCATTGAATATGTATTTATTGATATTATATACACATCTACAGACGCTCCCCAACTTACTTTTTTGTTTGGTTCCGGACGGCCGAACGTAAGTTGAAAAAAAAAAAAGTAAGTTGTTACTGTATGTTCTAGTGACGTATAACGTTCATACTGTACTATACATGCATAAATACCATTACCGTATCTCAAAAAACACCCCTAAATCAATTATTATAAACAAACATTGTAAAATAATATAAAATAATATCAACATTAATTTCAAATAAATTAAATTCAAGCAAAATAATTCAAAATAGATCAATTTTAATCAAATTCATTCATCAAATATCAAATACAGTATCAAATATAACCTTTAACATGCTCTATGATGCGATCGATCTGATCTTTCCATTCAACGCTTACAATATGTGAGGTGCTCCATATAAAGTAGTTCACTTGCTTGTGCTTGAGACAAAGCGCGGGTTATCCGGACTTCCGGTCTTTCAAGTGAGCAAGGGCGCCGTTGAATACTCGTTTAGTACTCAGCCTGCACTGATGTGAATCACCAGCAGAGCGGAGAGTTCTCTTTCTTTCTGGATTCAGGTTTTCATTCATTTTACAGCTCTCTTTGCTTAACTGAGTATGCATGGTAGATTGCGCCGATCTGAGCAGATAGTAAATTCAGTCTTGGGAAAACCGGAAATTCCAGCATATGCTGGAAAACTTGCACCCATGCTAGTAGGCTTACGCTTCTGACCAACCATATTTGCTTAGGGTTACAAAAGTCCGCAAAACAGTGTAAACACAAAGATCACAGAGACGACATGTTAACACAAGGGTAACACGCAGTGAACTGGCAAGCAGCAGGGTACGTTCAGTCTGTCGTTTGTAAACAATGGATGCAGCGCCATTACGTCATTGCATCAGCGTACTACGTAGGTACATCTCGTACTCAAAATTTGACAGCATTCATTTTTTTTTTTTGGAAAAAAAATCCTTAAAATCGAAAAAACGTAAAATGGATGAACGTAAGTCGGGGAACGTCTGTACATGTACATACTGTATACGTCAGTCGGTGGAGTGGGGGGTGTTGAGGGGGGGGGGGGTGATTGTACTTCGCAGATTTTGGTGGTCGTGAGGGATTCCTGTATATATTTTCTGTATTTCAAATCCAGCATCGTGGGTCAGTAAGATGAAAGGCCAGATTTACTAAAATGACTAAATTACTCTTATATTATTGAAAGCTATAGATGGGATTTAGCAAGGAGGAATGATGAAAAGTTAGTGATGGAAAGGTGTGGGCAGAGTTATTTTGCGGCTGACCTCATATACTGTATTTGAGTTTCCCTTTTGGATTGTAAAATTTGTGACTTGATTGATTGATTGATTGATTGATTGATTGATTGATTAAGGTTTGTGGTAGCCAGTCTGCTGCAAACTGCACTTATTCAACACCAGAACAGCATGGTTGAAGGGAGAACGTTTTCTTCTCTTGTGTTAATTTATTTGGAAGTTGCAGATTAGATCGAAGCACGTTTTTTATTCTGAACCTGTTGGCGACCCTACAGTGCTTCGTTCTAATAAGTTCTGAGTAGGTTGTGTTAATTAAATGATCTAAATGTGTCTAATTATAGTCAGTGATGTTCAGGATTAGCCACTTCTATTGTGTGTGCGTGTGTGTGTGCGCGCGCGCGCGCAGTTTCATGCTAATCTGGCCTGAAAGATATCGAATTTACCATATAAGTCAGACTTTTACTGTATATTAATAAAACCACGAAATATTTAACTCTGTTCTTACTATAAACAAAATCTGGTTTGGGGAAAACTCTTCACACGGGCACAGACACTCACTCACTTGTTTGCAGAATCGCGTCTCATATGAGGACATATTTTCTTCTAATTACATTGTGTGTATGTCCTAGCATGGTTCTCATATGAGGGCCATTGGGTGCTACTCCTTTGGCAAACTTCTTGCTGTTTGAATAAGTTGATCAATTTTAATAGTTCTTTTATAGTTGCTCCAGTAATTTAGTGGTATCCAATTCCCTATGACACGGCCACCACCAATCAAAGGTAAGGGTAAGGTCCTTTGGGCTTTTTACACCCAAGCCTAGTGGCTCATCAGGCCAGTGCTTATCCCAGTTTCCATAGCATGAAGTGACCAGGAGTTCAACTCCTCCTGGATGGGACGCTAGTCCATCGCAGGTTACCTTCCCAGTATATTTTTACTGGTACCCATTTATACTGCTGGCTGAACAGAGGCACACTTGTGGTTGAGACCTTGCCCAGGGGTCTTAGCACAGTGAGGGTCTAACTGGGATTTGAACACACAACCTGCTGATCATGAGCGCAGCACCCTAACCACTACGCCACTGACCCCCACCACCAATAAAGCAGGTGCGAAAGCATGCACACGCCTCTACATGATATGCAACGCTAGCCACCCGCCTCCTTTCGAACTGCCGCACATGCGTGTTTGGGGATGGTCTAAGGGCCCACACTCTGAGGGAAAGCGCAATCCACCCCTCATACAAATGAGCTTACAGAAGACCATGATTGGTTGCTGATCGCTGTGAATGACAGGGAAGTATGCCATCCCACCCTCCTGTGAGAGCGAGTCAATTAGCTCCCGTGGACTCCCTGTCACGGGTTGTTGTGGCATTAACCTGGGTTTGAACTTGTGATCTGTGGGTTAATAGTCAATCACCTTGTCAATGTGCTGCTCGAGAGTGCGAGTTTAATAGTTTGAGGTTGTAAGTAAGAGAAGAAGTGCACACAACATTAGTGCTTGGGTCTTAGGAGGTTAATAGTCCTAGGGTTTCAGGAAGGCTGGAGGCTATCTCAGCCAGCACTGGGCGAAGGATTTCCAGACACACAATAAAAACCATTCATACTCACACCTAGCGGTAATTTGTAATAGCCCATAAGCCTAATGTGGGATGAAACCGGCGTACCTGGATAAATTTCAATCAAGCATGGAGAGATCATGCAAACTACACACAGAAACGCCCTGCTTAGTTCGGGACTCAAACCCAGGACGTTCTTGCTCGAGGCAGACACGCTAATCACTACACTACTGTCTCGCCCGGACATGAACGTGGCTAATGAAATCTATTAGCAAATTTCTGGCGGTATTCTACTCATTTTTTAAGTGATGGAATAACTAAGACTCATTTAATCATCTTTGTAGCTACACAGAAGAAATGCAGAAGCGACTCACTCATTTTCTAGAATGTTGGCAACGCCTCTCATGGCCTCGTTGAAATATCTCCTGCAGTGCAGCGGAGACGACACGGAACGCAGCAATTAATTGTGTCGTGCGGTTTAGTAAGGAAACCAATCACACGCGGACACTACGTGCTCATTTAAATGTCTTGTTAGAGGAAGCACAGCTGTCCCGCACTCACCTGCTCTAACAAAGAAAGAAAGGCGAGACCTCGAGAGACGAAGAATGTGTGATAAGCGCTTTATAACCGTTCATTCAGAAATCTCCCATCTCAAGTCCCATTCACACACTGATGAATTGAGGGAGTTAGGAGCAATGTCTTCATTTTCATTAAGTGCCCTTTCTTCCCTCAAGGGGGTGTAACCGTGGATTCGGCTCCTAACTGGGTTTCTCTCACTGCTGATCCCCAGCCAAATTTATTGTGCATCCCCTGGGTGCTCTTTCAAGGCCCTGAACCACGCATCCTCATAGCACCACCCCACCTTAGTGTTTGAGCTTCTTAAAATACACACACACACACACACACACACACACACACGCACACACTTTGGCGTCTTTCCTAGAGACTGGCTTGGCTACACCTCTGCAACCCGGGATTACATTAGTTTCTGTTACCATGCACGGCTGGCTAGGTGTATTAGCCGAGTGCTAGCTGAGCAGCAGCGTTCAGGAGAAGCAGTCAGGCTTTTACTTTGGGAAATAAAATGATAAAGCTGTTGGATTTCACATCACACTTTGCTCACTGACCTTCAGTGAAATGTTAGAGCTTAGCCCGGTGCGGCTGCTTGGATGAGCTTGTCTCGATCTAAGAATCAGAGAGCTCGTTTACTACAAAGAATATAACCCACAAGGTCGGATATGTTACAGGACAGAAATGACGGAAAGTGTGTGTCAAAATGTTTCCACACTCAAAACCCAGCAAACTATCAGCGTATCAGGTTCTGTACTGTGAATGGTCAGAAGTCAGATGCTCTGCTAGTAATGTACCTACAATTCACAGGTTCATTTTGAAGCACTTGTTGTGATGTGTTTTTATTTCTATAGTAACCACATACAACAATTGTACAATGGCGTTTCATACACTTACAAGCAGATTAACAAAGATAAACAAGTGCACAATGAACTGTCGATGGTGAGGTTTTCTGAGAACACCAATTCCTCCAAATTGTTGATGTTTGCCTTGAAAAAACATGGTGAAGACAATGTTTAAAGAACATCTATAGTTCCACAAAATGGACTCTCTTCTATGACTCCATCCGTCGCAGTCATCGCCAGTGACAGACAGCAGTGGGGAGGCAATGCTCGGAATAGTCAGCTGACCAATAGGCCAAAGATGACGACTAAAAGTTGGAAGGGAGGCTTATGGGTGTTAGTTAGATGGTATCTAACTTCTCATTAAATTTGAACCAATCACCTGTTGACTCTTGCCTATGCAAGCCATGTCCTCCATTTTGTTTTATGCGCTGATGAAGGACACTGGGCTCAAAGGTTAGCATGATTGGTTGCCAGAACCAGGACAAACTGGCATAATTGAGATGCTAATAAACTTTCTCAAGTGTCGGTTAAGATTTTGGAAAGGAGTCTCCAGTTTCAGGCTATGTTTGTGTCACTCATTAGTAAATGAAAGTGTGAACTGTTTGAGATTTTCTGTGGAACGTCACTGTGCATCTGTGCATCACATCGCCGTGCTATCATTTTGCAGGATCCGTGTTGTGTGAAGACGAGCTCTAGAGCAGGGGTCACCAACATGGTGCCCACGAGCACCAGGTCGCCTGCAAGATCAGCATGAGGCACCCGCGAGCCTGTTCACTGCTATTTTTAGAACAGGCCCTTGACTCCACAGTGCCACTCTCCATTGAGCTGCATCTAATTTTTTTGCTATTTTTTTTTAATCAAATCAATATCTTCACATAGATGAATATTATTAATAATAAGGTAAACTGAGCAAATTTGTTGTTTCAGAAGTGTGTCTCTACCTGGTAGCCCTTCACATTAGTTGGTACCCAAGAAGTTGTTCTCAGTTTCAAAAAGGTTGGTGATCCCTGCTCTAGAGCAGTGGTCCCCAACCACTGGTCCTTGGACCGGCACCGGTCCGTGGCTCAATTGGTACCAGTCCGCAGAAGAAATAATGCATTATTTCCGTTTTATTTACTACCTGAGTCTGAACAATCTTTAATTTTGAAAAAGTCTTTTATTTTGAAAGATGACCGGATTCTCTCGGTGACATGTCGGTTATTTGAGCGCTAAAATGTAACCCACAAAGGGACGGCACATGAATAGAAGCGAGTTGGACATGTTTCAAACAATAGCGGGGATTTTGGTTGAGACGGAGCCTGAGCCTTCATTCTCCCTGCTGGTGCACCATCACCTGTTTTTTTTTTTTTTTTAAGAAAAGTTTAAGCTCTACTTCCAAACCAAGTTTATTTCAGCTGTTGAAAAATATAATTCATGGAGCTCTTATTATAATAATAACAATAAAAATAACAATAATAATAACAATATTTTATATAAATGTTATATTTACAATACAAACAATCTATGACACACCCCCCCCTTGATAAAAAGGTTGGGGACCACTGCTCTAGAGTATGGAGTATGTTGGTGCTGAAGATGCTGGACCCAGCACTCGATCTATTATACTGCAGTGCTACTAACACACACACACACACACACACACACACACACACACACATTGTGTCGTTCATACCAGTGCTGTCCCTCTCATCCTCAGCCTACAGAGTCTCTATCGTCCCTTATGTCCACACCGCCTCTGGCTTTACACGGTGTGTGAATGCTGGACAGTTATCGTGTGCCTGAAGCAGACAAGGACACTCAGTGAAGGCCGTGCAGAGGTCAGGTGTTATTTTATAGAGAGTGTGACCGAACCTTGCAGCTCAGTATTTAGCCTTGGGGATGGGATAATCTGCCGCAGTGAGAACGAGAAACATACAGTAATTTTTGCATGAAATCCGACAATCTGCAGGCAGGAGAAAACCATTACGGCGTTCCTCCGACAGTTTTTCTTCAATTTGTACCACTTTATGCCATATACCCTCGATAAATGATGGCAGAACAAGGGGGAAAAATGGGGGTAATAACTCAAACCTCGGTGCAAAAATAATACTCTTAATACGCTGTCAAAGAGCAGTGGGAATGAGGACAAATGGTGGAGCTCCCCTGGGGTTCACGGGCGAAAGAATTAACGAAGCTTGTCACCTCGACCCAGCCGCCGACGTTGCTATGGAAACGGACGCCCGGGCTCCCTCTGGGTAACTGTGGTGACACAGTTGCCGCGGCAGCCAGCCTGCACCTCTACTCCTAGGCAACAGCGAGCTGGGAAGAGAAGCAGAGATATGAACCTGCATCTCAAACAGCATAAACGACCCCTAATGGAGCTTAATGGCGTCTAAGGGGAACATTTACGCAGTTACATACTTTATCACGTCTTGGTTTCAGCCATAATGAACCCTCAGCTCGAAGGTGTAACAACCACGTTAATCTGCTTTACTGTATCCGTGTGATTTCCGGATCTCGTCGTCTTAATCCGTGACAGCCTTGCGCAGGTTTGCGAGGTTAGCAAGCGTATATTAAAGGAGCTTATTAAAACGTTCGGAGACGTGGCCAGACGTTCACCATCCACATGGTCAGGTTTTCAGTGCTTCATGTCCTGAAGATTAGAAATGCCAACCTGCTGGGAATAAAATTAGCTTTGTAGCTCATTAGTTGTTAGTTTCCTTTCCACATTTATTAGCCAGTCTTCACTTGCACTAGCTGATATTACTTTACTTTATACCCTCTTTAATCCACGGCTCATTTAATTATTCGATTCTGATTAAGTTTATTTATAACACCCTGTTAGCAAAAGAGTTGTGGTATATGCTTCACCCAAATTCAGCTGCCAAAAAAAGTCATGCGTTTTTATTTATATTTGTTAAATCGCTTTTCAGCTTGCAAATCGAAAGCAGTCGAGAGTTTCCGAGTGCAAAATGCAGCGAATGCATTTTGACCAGTTTTTAAAGATTAAGAACACTTCGCAAAGTTATACAGCCGCTCCCTGACTTACGTTTTTAATTGGTTCCTGACGGCCGAATGTAAGTTCAAAGTGAACGTAAGTTGTTACAGTGACGTATGACGCTCATACTGTACTATACATCCATAAATACCATTACCGTATCTCATAAAACAAACCTAAATCAATTATTATAAACATAACATTGTAAAATAATATAAAATATATCAAATAATATCAACATTAATTTCAAACGAGTCACTTATTTATACCAGGGCACTTTACATGAAGCTTAAAACAGCCAATCAATGCTTACAATATGTCAGGCGCTCAATACCGAAAGCAGTGTACTTGCAAAAGTAGTGTACTTGCTGTGGGTTATATGGCCTTCCGGTCTTTCAAATGCACAAGGGTGCTGTTGAACTCGTTTAGAACACAGCCTGCACTGATGTGAATCACGGAGCGGAGAGTTCTTTTTCCTGGATTCGGATATTTCATTTATTTTACAACTCTCTTTGCTTAACTGAGTATGTATGATAGATCGCGCAGATCCAAGCAGATAGTTAATTCATCTCTGTGTATGAGACTTGCACCCATACTAGTAGGCTTACGCTTCTGGCCAACCATATTTGCTTAGGATTACAAAAGTGCGCAAAACAGTGTAAACACAAAGATCACAGAGACGACATCTTAACACAAGGGTAACACGCTATATAACTGAGATATGAAATATTTTATATATATATATATATAAAAAACTGAACTGGGAAGAAAGAGGAGCACGCTCAGTCTGTCGTTTGTAAACAATGGAGGCAGCGTCATTGTGTCATTACGTCAGCGTACTACGTAGGTATGTCTAAACTCATTTTTTTTTTTTTTTTTTTTGAAAAACAAAAAAAACCCCAAAATGTATGAACTTAAGTCGGGGAGCGTCTGTGTATACAGGGATCCCTCGCTACTTCGCGCTTCAATTCATGCGGCTTCAGTGCATCCCGGTTTTCTTTTTAAATATTCATCGAATTAAAAAATAAGGAAATTAAAGAAGAATAGGGGAAAAGTTAAGGAAAACGCCACAAAAACAAGGCCAATTATGCAAAAAAAAAAAACCCAACAAACCCAAATAAACACAAAACAAAAAAAAACAGCCCAAAACCTCCCATCAAAACTACTTACACTTTTGTGAGGTGCGCATCCAAGTACGTGCTCGCGAATCTGCATGTGTGCACGCGCGTCTGTGTGTGTGTGTGTGTGTGTGTGTGTGTGTGTGTGTGTGTGTATATTTATATTTTATTTACATCGTATGTATTATTTTTGAATGTTTAATTGTTGTTATAAGCATTTATAGCATTGAATATGTATGTACTGATATTATATACACATATACATGTACGTATATGTCAGTGGGTGGGGGGGTGATCCTACTTCATGGATCTCGGTCCCAATTAACCGCGGAAAGTTAGGGATCCCTGTACACCTATATAAATGATTGTCTTGGTCGATAACACCATTGATGACGCTGTTTCATCTATTTTCTTCAAATAAAGTCGACACTGCCGATTTAAGTACAGCAGAACTTCGCTGTGGAGCGCATCTTTTTTATTTAAATAATTAAAATATTTTTATTTTATTTACTTTATTTAAAAAAATTTTGTCCTAAAGTAACCGTGTAGTAAACCCCTTCAGAGTGATTCAAGACCCCTCCACTGAAAGTCCCCATCATTCTTGTCAGGGTTTATTCACACTAATTACCAGCTCGCTGTACATCATCCTTTAATCCTATTAGTAAGGAATAACACACCTGGGGAGGGCTGTCATGAAGTAAAGTTCCTCTCATCTCCATGATAATTTACCATTTATTATATCAGTGCATCCTCAAGTGGTTTATTCATCTACATTCATAATTCATATACATATCAGCAGTTTGTCAACAGTTGCACCAATTTCTAATCCAAACCCAATGCTGAGTGGTGGCCTGTTGGTAGGGAGCTGGATTTATCAAGATCCCTTCCAATGGCGCGTCAAAGTCTGTTACGCTCACTTCAGGTTTGTTCCACCCACGTTTTACCACAACTGGCATCAAACTGTAATACGTTGTCATAATGACAGTCAGAAATTTTGCCACGATCAACGCGATCCTCACAAATGCACCAAAGTCCGTCAGGCTCATCACCAACACACAGAGCTTGTTGTGATTCACTTAAATCACTGAAATCATGGACATTGTGCATCAGTGTCTGTCTGTCTTCCTTTTCGGCTTTTTCTCTTTCACTCAGGAGTCGCCACAGCGAATCATCTGATTCGCACGTTTGATTTGGCAGAGGTTTTTACGTCGGATGCCCTTCCTGTCACAACCCTTTATAGCAAGGGACAGAAACACGCTGACGACTTTGCAGCTACTCTTTACGAAAGTCAGCAATGGTTCTTTTACATGCCTCTCACCATAGACAGTGACAGACATGGCCCGCCTTTAAGTTATGAAAAATTTGACCTCAACTATAAATACCCTCAAGTTTTATGCTTGTTTAACAAGAACTTTTAATCTCTGTTTTGTTTTGTTTTTTAATTAGTTTGCAAATACACAACGCGAGTAGCGTGGCAAGCTCCTGTGATGGCTTGTAACTGGAGACAGGATAACACCTCGGAGACGAGGAAATGTGTCCACTAACACTGGATATAACATTAAGGTGAAGCACAAACGTGGATTTTTATTTCATGTCAGCGGTGCCTATCCGTGGATAAAATCCCAGATAAATTACCGTTGATATAAAAACCACCCTGTAACCGCATTTTGTCCGGGTTGATGTCATCCCACTTTGGCATTAAAGCCTGGACTGATCTCTGACGAACCAAATTACCTGAGGAAAATAATTAAAATGCAGTCGGCCCCCAACTTACAAAGACGCTTGTGTATGAAATCCCCAGGTTATGAAAAACATTTTCTTGAGTTTCCGTCCCCGAGATACGAAACAACCCCCTCTTACGAAAAGAAATTTAAAATTCAAACGCTCCAATCGACGCGCGATTTGCTCTCTCTCATTGGCTGTCTCTCAACATCCCGCCCTGCTGGCCTCCCAGATAGAGACAGAACGAAGCTTCACTCTTTAGTTTTTTTAAATTGTTTAATTCAGTAAATGTTCAATAAATGTGGGCGTATTTGAGCTCATCTGGAATTCCGATCCCTCAAGGAATCAAATTAAAGTTGAGTTTGTCAAGCAGGGAGTGCACTTTGAAGTCACATCTTGTGGGCGTGGCCCGTAGCGCTCGCGAAAGAGAGAGAGACAGAGAGAGACAGAGAGAGACAGAGAGAGAGAGAGAGAGAGAGAGAGAGAAAAGGAATAACGCTTTAGTTTTTAGTTTAGTTTTTAAGTTTTAATTCAGTAAATGGTCAAACAGGGATGCACTTTGAATTCACGTCTTGTGGGCGTGGCCCGCAGCACGCTCGCACTTGAGAGAGAGAAGGAATAACGCTTTATTTTTTTAATTTGTTTAATTCAGTAAATGTTTATTAAATGTGGGTGCATTTGAGCTTATCTGGAATTCCCTTCCCTCAAGGAATCAAATTAAAGTTGAGTTTGTCCAGCAGGGAATGCGCTTTGAATGCCACATCTTGTGGGCGTGGCCCGCAGCACGCGCGTGAGACAGAGAGAGAGAGAGAGAGAGAGAGAGAGAGAAAGAGAGGTGTGTGTGTGTGTGTGTGTGTGTGTGTGTGTGTGTGTTAATAAAAATGTTTAATAATGGTTTAATTAATAAATGTTAATAAAATGTTTAAATGGTTTAATAAATAATTTTTTTTACTTTTAACATATATTTCATACAAAATTGGTGTACTTTTATCATTTTTAAAGGGTTTATGGGGTTTATCCAGTCCAAAGACTGGTCCAAAGCCTTGGAACGAATTAGGCGTTTAACATGTAAGTTGCGACCACTACTGACGAAATCCCCGCTATACGAAAATGGCTCTGGAACGGATTAATTTTGTAAGTTGGGGGCCGACTGTATAAATATAAAAGCAGTTCCACATTTTGTGAGGACAAGTGTGAAACTGTAGGGAAGTGATCCGAGTTCCAGAGCCCCCACAGCGTCTGGATCTGAGCTGTAGCTGGGAGGGAATCAAAGGATGGCTGAGGAGTGTGGAGAGAAGCAGAGTGAGATAAAGAGGGAAGCCCCCGTTCTGCCAAACCATCATTGAGATCCCAGCTGTGTTCACTTTAAGCCCCCTGTCCCCTCTCACCTCATTCAGATTGAGAGAAATGAAACGGTGCTCAAAAGCACGTGAAGCTTCGGGTGCGCAGGTCAGAGAGGGAGTCGGATAACGCATCATATTACGTTCACAGATCCGCCTGGAATTACAATTCCTAACAATCCACTCCTGTATCCCGTGAATAGAATTTATCAGAGGGTGGGAGGGAGGGAGGGAGGGGGGGGAGAGGAAGCAGAAAAAAAATGAGGCATGTAAACTGAGAGAGAAAGGGATAGAAAGGGAGAGGAAAAGTCCAAGAAGGAGAGAAAAACAGAAGAATAAAACATAGCAAGAGAGAGAGAGAGAGAGAGAGAGAGAGAGTGAGGCAAGGAGACAAAAAGAGAGATAGACAGGAAGACACTGAAGAAAACATGGGAAAGAGATAGACAGTGAGACACACAGAGAGAGATATAGACGGAGAAAAAGATGGAGACATACAGTGACATTCACATGGAGAGACAGCTACTCAGAGAGACAGACGGAGAAACTGAGGAAAAAAAAATTGAGACAGATAGACAGAGACACTATGGAAGGGAGAACTGCAGGGAGACAGAGATGCATAGAGTGACAAGGATGGACAGAAGGACAGAATCACCCCGAGGAAGGCACAAAGAGAGACAGAAAGACAGTGTAAGACACAATGAAGACACAGAGATGGAAGAAAGCATGGAAAGTGAAAGGGTGAGACAGATGGGCAGAGAGATGGGAGAGGCAGACGAAAGGGGATTGAGGAAGAGAGACAGATAGATATAGAGATGGAGACAGAAATAGAAACAGTGCCTTCATTTATTTACAGTACTTGCTTTGGAAAAACGTCTCATGTAACATTCATGCCAATGAAGCACTGAATTGAGAGAGACACAGAGAGAGAGAGAGATGGAGAGATACAGAAAAAGATGTGAAGAGTAACAGAGAGATGAGCGGAGTGTGAAAGATGAGAGACAGACACAGAGAGGAGCGAACACATACATGTTGCTGTATTTAGAGACGGTGAGGTGGATATGATGGAGGGATGGATACGGCGGGATTACTGCTGGATGTGTACGTGGTTCTGCCGTGATTAAATACACTTTAGCGGATTAATCCAAAGACTGATCGTAAATCATCTCTGCACCCACCAACCCCCTGAAACTCTTACTCTCCACTGCTGAGAGAGAGAGAGCAAGCGCAACTGCTTTCTCTGTGATTTGGACAGAGACGTAGTGACTTCCTGTCCACTCTGAGCACTGATTATAGTTATTTAATCATTCTGATGGAATTTAATTTTGCTATTCTGTCCATTCTGAGTCACACGTGGGTTGGGCTTTAAAAGAGAACCACATCAGTGATATAATCCTGGTGTTTAGACATGTGGACACAGAAGGACATGCACTATTGAGGTGATGTCCATCTCATTTTCAATGAGGGCCACACCTCCACATTTAAAGGTGATCGAGGGCCGAATAATCACTGAACATCTATTCTAAAGGGGCAACCAGGAAATTTGCATACCAAAATGATTTCTTTAGACATCTGTCCCCTTTACTCATTTCCATTTTTAATGACAATGCTACCAGCGATAAGCTAGTGAATGACTAGCATTTAACTTGAATAGACTGCTGCCATCTAGTGGAAGGATGATGAATTACGTTTCATGGAAAAGTTGATGTGAATAATGTACGATAAACATTGTTTGAGTTGTTGAATTTGACTGATTGATACTTTTCTGTAGCAGCAACACTGCTGGTGCAATCACAGTTTATGTAATCAGTCAGATTGAAAAGTAAGTGCCGTCTGGACTTGAAGTTTAAGTATTTAAATCAGCTCAAGTCCATGAAAGAGGCATTACCTACTTCGTTAACTTGATGTCTGTCTGTGGAAGGCTAATATTTACCGATTTCCTTCCTAGATGTGCAGTGTAAGTAGATACAAATAAACATAACCTTTGACCTCTGTGTCACCTCCTAATATCTGACAAAATACACTTATTCACTGGGAGCTGAGGCCACACCCGAATCTTTTGATATCTTCTTTTTTTCCCCCCTCAGACAGGGAGCAGGAGGAGGTGTAGTTAACATTGCACAACGAAAGGTAGTGACAGGAACAGGGAACGAGCCTCCAGCATTCAGCTCACAAAGAGTCCTGAATCCTACATTTCTCCTGTGTTTGTTTTTCTCTGACATAACAGTACCACACAGAACACCATCAGTGTCTCGAAAATGACCGAGAAGCCGACACTCGTCACGCGACTTACTGAGGCATGTGACACATGACACCTTCTGAAGAAGGGTTTGGCACAGGTTACACCCTCAGCCAGAGCTCTCACAGGTAAACACAAGCCGGATGAGTTGAGGCTTGCTGAGTAGCGTGAAAAACAAAAAGCCGTTCCTCTGCTTCTAAAACAGCGTCCTGATAGCGCAGAAGCACGGATCGAGCCTCATGAGAGTCTCCACAGAACAGGTACCGAGCTCCGTCCTTCGCATTGGGTCTCTCTCTCTCTCTCTCTCTCTCTCTGTGTGTGTGTGTGTGTGTGTCTCTCTCTCTCTCTCCTCATGGGTGCTTCATTAACATCTTTCAGACTGTAAGGGGATCTCAGTGTAGCATTGAGGTTTGCGTCACTCTGCATTCTTCTGCATGTTTATTCTGAGTTCAGTTCAGCACTGAAAGCCACAGCCACATGTTCAGCCTTCTCTGCGCTGGAGAAGTTTACTAGGCAGAGAGAAAAACCTTGTAAACTTCCCTCCAAAAAATTTTTGTTTTAAAGTACAAACTGTATGATGGAAAGCTGCAGAGAGTTTGTGTTTTCGATCATAAAGTTTTCATGCGATTTAAAACCAAACCCGGTAATTAATTAGCCCCAGGTTATACTAGAGCTGTGTTGAATTCTTACTTCTGATTATTTAGGAGTTGAGACGTCAAGTCTTTTTCCCCGGACAGCGATGCCCTTGTTATTTTTGTTTCTATAAAAACAGATCATCCACTGGGAGTAATCACAGTTATGTTGGAGTTTCCTTGAAGGAAGGAGAGGTTTGATTAATATTTTGGAAGGAGTCTCCAGTGTCAGAGGTGTCAGAGAGTTTTGTTTTATTGTCTTTTCCTATTGGTGAAAGAAAGAGTATTTACAGCTGATATAGCATGGCTGCTCCCAGTGCAAGGCCGGCCATGTCTCTCACAGTCTATGGTGTGGGGTTCGTGTAAAAGAACCATTGCTGACTTTTTCGACAAGAGTAGCTGCATAGCCATCAGCGTGTTTCTGCCCTGCGATGACCTGGAAAACTGTTTAGGGTGTACTCTGCCCTTGCCCGGAGTCAGCTGGGATGGGTGCCAGCCTCACCGCGACCCTAATTAGAATTAAGTGGTTACAGAAAATGAATAAATGAAGAATTAATGAATAGCATGATTGAAAACAAATGCCCCACAGCATTAAATGTGGTTCACTCACACTCACTTATTTCCTGAACCACTTAGTCCTGTCAGAGTCACAACGAGACTGGAGTCTATAGCACACTGGGCAAAGCCAGAGCACACCCTGAACAGCGTGCCAGACCATCACAGGGCAACATTCATTCATTCATTTTCTGATCCTCTTAATCCTAATTAGGGTTGCGGGGAGGCTGGCGCCCATCTCAGCCGACTCTGGGCGAGGGCAGAGTACAACCTGGACAGCTCGCCAGGCCATCGCAGGGCACAGGGCAACATACTCAAAACCATTCACATCCACACTTAGGGCTGATCTGGAAAAGCCTAATGTGGTTATCCTAATGTGTGTGTCTTTGGGCTGAGGGACGAAACTGTAGTACCCAAAGGAAACAAATGCGACTATGGGGAGAAGATTCAAAGTCCACACACAAATGCGCAAACTCAGGACTCGCTTGCTGTGAGGCGGTCTTGCTGACCCATGCCGCACTGTGTCACCCATTAAATATAGTTAGAAACAGTTACATTGATTACAGGCGCCGATTCACTAGTAAATGACCTGTGTGTTATCTCCATTATCAGCTAATTTTGGCTGAATACAAAGGTTTTCTTGTGAAAACACCACAGCTCATAGGCTAAGCATCTCTTAGTCACCTGTTTTACATCCTGTTTTGGTTCTGTATCGGTTTTCAGTATTGGGCTCACTTATGGCAAAAGTCACTTAATAGTGACAAGATCGTGTGACTGGAGTAATGATCTTTCTCATGCATTATAACTTAGCAGTGCAACACACATTCTTAGAAGGTCTAAAATGAAGGTATGCAATTTCATAAAAGGGTTTAAGGTGCCAGTGTTTGCTAATATCACGGCACCCAGTGCAGGAGGTCATTGAGCTTTGTGTACCGGAATAAGCAAATGGTTTCAGAAAGACATTGTGGCTGAACCCGATTTATTTCCAGAAGATAATACTGTCCATTTTATGTGTGTTTGATATGCCTGGTAAGTGACTGCTGACCTTTAATGAATAAAAATAAACACTGTAGTTGTCAGACTGCTGGAGTACTTGTTGGATGAATAAAACGGTGGTGAGTATTCCTTGAGGGTGGTGATTATTTTCCTGTATCTGCATAACACCAGCATCAGGGTGGTTCTGGCAGTGTTTAAAGAAATGCTCGCTTAAAGTTTTCCATGTTGTTTAACTCTGGTTGATAAATATTAAACAACTGAAAATCCTAAATGGAGATGCGATGTGCACTCTGTACACAAATGGAGCATTTTCAGGCAGAAGGAAGGCGAATCGATGAAGTCAGTAAATGTCACAGTGAGAAAGGGCTCGGCCTGTGAAGAACATGCACTTCAGAGTTGTTTCTCGAAATATCTCGCTTGTATAAGAACTCGGCACAATCATTTTGGCAGACCAGGATAGCAAGTGACAAGCTTTCTTAGTTCCTTTTGCTAAAAAAAACTCCAAAATAAAACCTTATACACCTAAAGTTAATTCTGAGGGTAATCGTGATGTCTGCGTAATTCATGCGGAGATGTGTTGATTATTAAAAAGCATGTGCAGATGATTAGATATGTGTTACAAGGCGTTAAGGACAAAAAAAAAAAAAAAAAAAGGCACCGTCCTCAGCTGTGTGGAGCGTAATGGATTTAACTCCAAAAGTTTGTTAATTAATATTCTGATAATCAGCCCCCCACCCCCCGACACAGACCTCAGACTTCAGCACAAACAAATGTTTCAGGGAGGCAGATGGTGTTTGAGCTGCTAACAGAACGTCACGCTTAATTATTCACTCTTGAATTCAGCGATGCTCCCGTGTACCGGCCAAACCTGGGCCTTTTCATTGCCATCCACAGACTGTTGGTGAGCACTTTTATGTCCCATAGAAGCACGACAGAAAATAACAATGTCGGCTGAAGGCAGTTAGTATTCCAGTCCTCCCTTTCACATCACAACTATTTGTTCAGTGATCTGAGGGTATGTGTGACGTGTCATTACATGTTTTGGTGCAAAATGCCAATTGCAATTTTATTCTAGTTTTGAGTAATATTCACAGATACAAGGGTATAGTGATTTTTTTTTTTTTTTCAGAGGACAGTATCAAGAATTGAAAGGACTATGTGGAGCCGGTTGTATAGTGGTTAGGGTGCTGGGCTCATGATCAGGAGGTTGTTGTATTCAAACCCCACTTAGACCTCCACTGTGATAAGACCTCTGGGCAAGGTCTCAACCACAATTGTGCCTCTGTTCACCCAGCAGTATAAATGGGTACCAGTAGAAATATACAATGGTATCTCACCTTACGAAATTAATTCGTTCCAGAGCCTTTTTCTTAATCTGGATTTTTCGTAAATTGAACCGCATTTTACATGTAAAACGTGATTCGTTCCAAGGCCCCAATACTACCCCCTAAACCCTTTAAAAATTATAAAAGCATACCTTTTAAGACCTCCTTCTGTTTCAATATCGTACCAATGGTAGACGGGTTTGACTATATTCCTTTGCGTTATCACTCAACCGCATACCACGAGCCCGCTTCTTCTTTTTATTCGCACCGGAAATCACACGTGCGTGTGCGCATGTGTTGACCATGTCTTCTTAGCAGAGTTATAATCTTACAAATGTTTATGGAAAGTTAAAAGCAATGAGCACACTCAAAAAATTCATGAAACAACAGTAACTCTGTCCTTTATATGAAAAGCTTTATTGGAGATGCAGCTCCATAATAGCCAATGGGAGGGAGCTGTGTCATCCCTCCTAGCCAATGAGACGTCAGTGGGGTGGGATGTTGGGAGATAGCCAATGGGAGGGAGCTGCGTCATCTTTCCTAGCCAATGGGAGCCCAGCGGGGCGGGATGTTGGAAGATAGTGAATGGGAGAGCAGCTCATGCATTGTTTGAATGTTTGAATGGCACGTTTGAATGTTTCATTGGCGTGTTTGGCGTGTTTTGTAAGGAGAACTCGTTTCGTATACAGAGACAAAAAATTTAGGAAAAAATGTTTTTCGTAACCTGGATTTTTCGTTTGCCAGGACTATCGTAAGGTGAGGTACCACCTGTACTGGGAAAGTAACCAGCGATGGACTAGTGTCCCATCCAGGAGGAGTTGAACTCCTAGTTGGTTCACACTATGGAAACCTAGGATAAGCACCAGCCTGATGAGCCAGTAGGCTCGGACGTAAAAAGCCCAGCAGACTTTTTTCAGAGGACAGTGTAGAGAATTGAAAGCGACCTCAGATTCTTGGGGTCCAAGTTAAATTTTGACCCGGTCTTTGGGGCAAGAGCTTGTCAAAGTAAATACAGTGATACCTCAGCTCACGAACATAATTGGTTTCCAGAAAGTGTGTGTAAGGCGAAAAGTTCGTCTTCCAAACATTTATTTCCCATAAGAAACCATTAAAATGAGAGTAATCCGTTCCCAGGTCCCCATAAAACATAATTTTCTACTAAATAAGCCTTAAAACTACACAAAAATATACCTTATTTTATGTATAATAAATGTGCTATTGTAATTAAAGAAATAAACTGTACTGTATAATAAAGTCGTTTTATTTACCTTTGTGATGGTAGTTGATGGCTTGATGGAATGGAGTGGGAGGAGGAGGGAGGGAGGGACTTACTGTTTGGAAGGAGAGTTTGGAAACGCCTACTGTTTGGAAACACCCTTAGCCACACACGCACCCTTAATAGCTTCCTTGTTCTTAAGGATGGTAGCAATGGTAGACTTAGCGTACTGGTACTGGGACGCTAAGTCACACAAACGCACACCTCGTTCGTGTTTTTCAATGATCTCCGCCTGTGGTGGGGTCTTTTTCGGTCCCATAATAGCAAAAGTACACTCAATATGGTCCAAAATGTCTAGCAAACAGAAACCACTTCCGCATTCAAAGAAAGGGGTGTGACGAACTGTGACGCCGTGAGCGTGCGTCAGCTTCTCGTGGCCGCCACCGTGGCGCTGTTCGACCGCGTGGTTTGGTTCGTCCGCCGAAAACTAGTTCGTCAGCAGAGACTATATGCTCGCAAATTTAATGTTCTTGAGGCGAAAAGTTCATGAGCTTAAGCGTTCGTCAGCGGAGGTTTTACTGTACAAGAAAACTACAGCACATTTATTTCAATAAATTTGATGTCCACCAGCTGTAACTGATAATAACGTTGTTTAGGTGAAATTTTCCCTTTGAAATTTACTCAAAATAGCTTTAACTTTCACTCTTTCTAAGAAAAAAAAATGCATTCAGTTATTCATAGGCATTTGATGTCAAAATACCATAAAGGAGCGTTTTTATTTATTTATTTATTTACTTATTTATTTATTTAATTATTTATTCATTGCTCATATTATCAATTAAATATCCACTCACAGTAGGAGAAGCTTTACCACTAAGCTCTGTCTGTACATGGGCCAAAAACAGAAAGGATATGAACCAAAAACCCCGAACCACTCAGAACAAGACAGTATCTGAGCCCGAATGTCAATCATCTTGTCTATAGATAAACCAAGCTCTGCCTCTTGTATTTACACTATAACCTGTGCTTGTGTGTGTGCTTGTTCGTGTGCTTGTTCGTGTGCTTGTTCGTGTGTGTATGTGTGTGTATGTGTGTGTATGTGTGTGTATGTGTGTGTATGTGTATGGATTGGTGGGTGTAACAATTTACTCTCAAAATCAGACTGAATTTTTAAACATTGCACACGTTCCTATCGTGAGAGCTTTTTTTTTTTTAAATCAGTAATTGCAGTATTATCAGTCAGTATTATGACGGAATGTAGGACAGTAGATAACATGATTAGCAATAAGGAAATAGCACCAATTAAACACAAACATACAAATAAAATATCGACCTAAAGAGCAGCAGGGATCATTGCACTTATGTTAATTGCGGCGTTGTGAAATTATCGGAAATACTCGCGACGCTGTAGTGTGCCAAGGTGAGATAGTAACCAAGTCGATTTTCTCAGACGGGCTAAAGTGTTATTAGAGAGCCTAACACGCTAAGAGATTTTCCCGAAGTGCTCGTCTTTTTAGTGCTCTTGAGGTTTTGATGGTGTCTGACTGATCCATGGTGAGGGGTGTGTGTGTGTGTGTGTGTGTGTGTGGGGGGGTCCATCTCTCACTCCATCACTCACTCCATCAAGAAGAAAATGAAAGATTTTCATAATGGGAGTAATCTGGTCACTATCCTGCTTCCTCCCTAACTGACTCCACGCTGTCTCAACCCTTCCTAATGACAGAGCTCGATTTCCTGTTGAGCCTCATCACCTACCATTAACACCGGGCCCTGCAAACACGCACACACACACACACACACACACACACACACACACACACACACACACACACACGGAATCACAGTATCACAGCATCTACATGAAAAGCTATCACACACATCAAACCTGAAGCGTCATCAGCGCATTTCCCCCCCCCTTCCCCTTCACAGAGTGAAATTTGGTCAAGAGTGATGTGTGAAGTCTCTTGGAATGCAGTTGGCAGTAAATTAAGCCCAAACAGAACCCGGCGTCACCATAGCAACGGCACAATTAAATTACTTTCCTGTCAGTTGTAATATAATGTTCGGTGCAGAGACTCATGGGACCGCAGCTCCCCACCCGCAGGCGAAGCTACATCAGCGCTCCTCGTTGGAAATGCAGTGCATTGATTTTTTGCATGAATGATTCCAATGTTTGCGTTCCGCGCTTCAGTCTCGCCATAATAAAGCTGAATAAAGTTTGTTTTGCTCTCTGAATTGCCAAAGCTCTTAAGAGCATCTGGGAAAAAAAAAATTAGTGTCAGCTCAGTTTCCGGGTAGAAGCACGAGGATACGATCCTGAGTGTTTTAATGTCAATAGAGGATCGATATCTGAAACTTCATCGTTTATGAAGTGATTGTGGGCACGTGACAATTTTTTCTTGTTGGACGTGAAGTAGTCATTCCGCTGGATTCCACTTTTTCTCATGTTGTCAACCTGCACATTAATGAATTCGCAGATAAAAGCGAGACGGCTGGAGAAGAAAAGAGTGGCATGCGTTTAAGATGGCTTGAGCTGATCACTGTCACACTGCCACACACGGTTTAGAAGGTTACCGACTCTTCCTGCTGTCGTATTCTTATCGTGTCATTATGGATTTGATTGAATTCCCATTGCCGGCGGCCCTGAGGAATTGGACGTGTCACATTGAAAAGGATCTGAGTGATAACGTTGATTTAAAGCAGGCTTTTGGAGTTGGACGTGGATTTACAGATGTTATGTAAAGGCGGAGTTCACGCCGCTGAAAAACAGAGCATGAAAACAATTAGAACTGGAGAGACACTCATAGAGTTCAGGGTTCCTCCACAATGCAGCGTCGATAATGACCAAACAGGTCCTTTCGGGGCAGTGGTGGTCTAGTGGTATAGGGCGCTCGATCGCTGATCCTAAGGTTGGGGGTTCGAGTCCCACTCTCTACAAGGTTGGGACTGTCACCCCAGTGCAGCTAACTGGGTTATCAAAGGCGGGCCATGTCTCTCACTGTCTATGGTGAGAGGTTCATGTAAAAGAACCATTGCTGACTTTCGTAAAGAGTAGCTGCAAAGCCGTCAGCGTGTTTCTGTCCCTTGCTAAAGGGTTGTGTCAGGAAGGGCATCCGTCGTAAAAACCTCTGCCAAATAAAATGTGCGAATCATTCGCTGTGGCGACCCCTGAAAAAGGGAAAAAGCCAAAAGGAAACTTCAGGCCCTAGATGGGTAATGTTTTTAATGGGATATATACAAATAAGTCTAGTTTGAAGGATTTACCAGATGGCTTGGATTTGAGCTTTAAAGGTCAAAGGTAACTCATCTGAAATTCCATATATGTGAAGCGCTCCACCGAATGTAGGCGCTTGTCACAAGTGACGTTTAGTACTTGTGAGACAAAGGGCGGCTTATCCGGACTTCCGATCTTTCAAGTGAGCAAGTGAAGGTTGAGTACTAATCAAGTATTCAACGCGCACTTGCTCACTTGAAAGACTGGAAGTCCAAATAAGTCGTGCTTTGTCTCACAAGCACCATACGCCACTTGCGACAAGCGCCTACATTCGGTGGAGCACCTCACGTATGGGTTTCTATTAGTGTTCCGCTGTTATGGTGAAGTTTGTGGCTGGGCTCTGATCTTCACCTTTGACCCCAGACATTCCAAAATCCAAAAGAAAGTTATGCATGGGGTGTGTCCAGGACTGGTCAATCATTCATTCTCTGAACTGCTTAATCCTAATTAGGGTCGCAGGGAAGCTGGTGCCCATCTCGGCTGACTCTGCGTGAGGGCGGGGTACACCCTGGACAACTCGCCAGGCCATCGTAGGGCCACACTCTTCCAAAACTCTATTTTGCGGTGTAGATAATAAGTGTAGCCCTACGGTGGCCTGGTAAGTTGTCCAAGGTGTACCTCACCCTCGCCCAGAGTCAGCTGAGATGGGCGCCAGCTTCCCTGCGACTCTAATTAGGATTGAGCAGTTCAGAGAATGATGTTCTTCAAACTGTGACTGAGCGCCACAGTGGTCATATTTTGACAGATAACTAAGGTCAGCGTACCCATTATCTTCCTTATGACCTTGAATGAGCATTATCTTTATCCTATTTATATTGCAAAAAAAATATGTAATTTTTCTCATAAACAGCTCTCTGTTGGTTACACGACTCTGTTTGTCATCCCTTTAATTGATTTAAATGTCTCCATCACGATAAGGTGGCGATGCCACTTATTATTTAACATTAGAAAAACCTTCAATGATGTTAAAATGAATGTAAATACTTGAAAGTGTACTGCGGGTATCTGATGTACCTGATGTATGTACAGTTGGCCCTCTACTTACGAAATTAATCCGTTCTAGAGCCCTTTTCGTAGCCTGGAGTTTTCGTAAGTAGAGGTGCATTTTACATGTAAACTGCGTGGTTTGTTCCAAGGCTCCCAAGACTACCCCATAAACCCTTTAAAAATGATAAAAGTACACCAATTTTGTATGAAATATGTGTTAAAAATGAAAGAAAATTATTATTTAAACATTTAATAAATACATTGAACCATTTTATTAACATATTTATTAATTAAACCATTATTAAACATTTTTTATTAACGCACATACACACACACAAAACACTGTCTCCCTCCCTCTCTCTCTCTCTCTCGCTCTCTCTCTCGCTCTCTCTCTCTCTCTCTGAGTGGCACGCTATGCCGAATGCGGGCTCCGCTCACACGCAGCGCGCAGTCGACGAAGCTTTTGAGACGGGGTGTTGTATTTAAAGCGGAATTACCTGCTTGAAAGATCTGAGGTCCGGATTCAATATTAACTTGCTTTCTTGCGAGATCGTAGGTCTTTTGTCTAACGGAGCATTCTGTGCACGGAACATTTGTGGCGCCGCCCACTTCCGTGCACAAAAAGGCTTCGTGGTCGAATGCAGAGCTTTTGAGATGGGGCGCGGCTCATCCGGACCTCCTCAAATAAGCTGCGATGAGTACAGTACTCTCAATAAAAACGCACGAAACTCATGAACCAACAGTGCAGTACATCTCTCCTTTACGCGTGTGACAAACAAGCTTATGGGTACAGTACTATGGAGATTCAGCTCCCTCCTGCCCAATGGGAGGCCAGCGGGGGAGGCCAGTGGGGCAGGATGTTGGGAGACAGCCAATGAGAGAGCAACTGGCGCATTGATTGAATTTTTGAATGGCACGTTTGGTGCTTTTCGTAAGAAGAGGTTGTTTCGTATACAGAGGGTGAAAATTTAGGAAAATGTTTTTCGTAGCCTGGATTTTTCGTATTCAGAGGTTTTCGTAAGTATAGGGCCGACTGTAGTTGAAAAGGAAAACGTATGAAGGACAAAGGAGGGAGAGAGGAATGAGAGAGCGAGAGGGACAGATTCAGTTGTTTGCAAGTCTTTATGAACGAAACTGAAATTGTAGAAGACTGATTGATCACACTGATCATCTCAGGCCACTTGCTGAACTGCTTAATCATAACTAGGGTTACAGAGAGGTGGGAGCCTGTCTCAGCCGACACTGGGCAAAGGTGGGTTGAACAGCTTACCTGACCATTGCAGAACCAAAACACATAACCACTCATACTTAGGGTCACTTTGGAACAGCCAGATAGCTTAATGTGCATGTCTTTAGGCTGTGGGAGGAAACTGGAGTACCCGGAGAAAACCATCATAAGTGGAAACAGCCGAACCCAGAGATTCGCTGTTGGAGGGGAAAATGTTGGGTAGAAAAAATAAAATTGCAGAAAGTTCACTTTTCTAATGATTTCCAATAATGATGTGTGTAGGATGCTTTATTTCTTGCATAGGAAATTTTTCAGTTAATTTCAGAAGTGAAAGTAGGATCAGCGCTGTGTTGTTATTTGTGTGAGGAACGCATGCCCGGACTGGCCGACGCCTCTTGGAAGTTTATAATTGAAAAACTCTAATGTATTTCAGACACGCGTTCAACTTTTTAAAATGGAACTTTGGGTGAGAATGTGTGTGTGTGTGTGTGTGTGTGTGTGTGTGTGTGGGGGGGTACTCTAGGATGATCCAGGGTGCAAATCAGCATCATAGTCTGTGTTTCAGGGATACAGAAAACTCCAGGATGAAGTGCATCCTGAAGATGAATGAGTAAATGTGAGTTTCTAGGTGCAGTGGCAGAACTGAAAAGTTCAGTGTGTGTGTGTGTGTGCGTGTGTGTGCATATCTGCATCGGTGTTTTTGAGGCCATGTTTAATTTTTCAGACGGGAAGTCAGCATTGGTTTACTCCGCCCACTGTAATGCGAGCACACAGGAATCTCAGTCATGCGCAATGGCTCTATTATCAATCTATAAATCTCTTCATCTCTCTGTGTGTGTGTGTGTGTGTGTGTGTGTGAACTTGTATTTGCTACGTAATGAGGACGAGGCAGCAGAGTAATGATATTTTTTGTGAAGTGTGGACATTTTGTTTGGTCCTTATTTCTTAAAGTTCCTTCTGAGGGTTTCAGCGTTCAGTTTATAATTGGGGTTTGACATTTAGTTATGCGGGTTATGTTTGGGGAACGGATGAGGGCTGTATTTATCAGTGAGTGTCTTCTGAGCTAAGAGTTCCCCAGAATGATGGCCATACAGGACTTTGTGTGTGTGTGTGTGTGTGTGTGTATGTATGTGTATGTATGTGTATGTATGTGTATGTATGTGTGTGTATGTGTGTGTATGTGTGTGTATGTGTGTGTGTGTGTGTGTATGTGTGTATGTATGTGTGTGTGTGTGTGTGTGTGTGTTTGTGTGTGTGTGTGTGTGTTCACTCTGTTAGGTCTCCTTATTAAACATTGTGTTCAAAGGAAAGCATTCTTTTTAATCAAGTGAATATCTGAGATTGTGACTGTTTACCCCCCCCCCATCTCTCTCTCTCTCTCTCTCTCTCTCTCTCACTCACACACACACACACACACACACACACACACACACACACACCCCTCAAACATTTGTTTTGTTGATTTAAAACCAGGGATACAGATGTTCAAGCAGACTTGTATGATGCCGGGTCGGATATTTTACTTAATTTTAATAGACAGCTCTTACAATCTAACACAGCGTGTAGAGGGGTAAGTATATACACATCTCTAACCTTCATACCTCTGTGGATTTCCTCCCCAAAGTTTGAATTGGATAATTATATAGAATGTTTTTTACTGTAGTGTTTCAACTCCCGAGAACTAAAAGGCTCAAAGCTGTTCCCACATGACGCCAGCCCTGTGTGCAAAGTGAGCTCCATGAACACATGGTGTGAGATTGAAAGCAGGAAGAAAAACTGCTCCCTCAGTGAACACCTTTTGGATGACGATGACTGCACTTCAAATATCTTCAAACTTATGTGCTTGTTGAGCATCATTTATCTCATTTGTTGGTATTTTAAACTTTTTCTTTTCCACTGTATTAGCCTTTCTACTAGATTTGGGGGTGTGTCTGTGGGGATTTGTGTTTATTTATCTCCAATAGCATTAGTGAATGTCACATCCTCACATCGTCCTCCGCTAATGCTATTGGATCCCCACAGACACCCCCCCAAATCTAGTAGAAAGGCTAATACAATGGAAAAGAAAAAGTTTAAAATACCAACAAATGAGATAAATGATGCTCAACAAGCACATAGGCTGAAGGTGCACATACTTTTGGTAGTGTATGTCAATAAGGGGTTAGGAGACTACAGCTGTGTTATACATCAGTATACTGAGTAATATTAGAAGGTACATTAATCTAGGTGTGAATCATGCTTTTTTTTTACTTTAATATGAAATGTGCAGTGGTGGCCTGGTGGTAAAGGTGCTGATACTCAGGTTGGGAATTCAAGTCCCACTCTCAACGGGTTGTCACTGCCCCCAGTGTAGCTAACTGGGTTATCAAAGGCCGGCCATGTCTCTCACTGTCGAATACCCCCATTTCACTGGACTATGGCATGCAAGGATCGTAGTGGAATGCCGCGGAACGCAGTCTACGGAAGAGCTTTGGCATTTTTACACGGAAAATGGGTGAAAATCGTACGGAAAAGTGGAAATTCTTAGAACCCCATTTCACTGGATTACAGCATGCAAGGATTGTGTATCGGAAAGGTGCGGAACGCAGTCTACAGAAGAGCTTCGGTATTTTTGCACGGAAAATGGGTGAAAATCGTACGGAAAATGGAAATTCTTACACTCTCGAAACGTTCACAGCATATGCGGAACAGGTACAGCAAAGTACGCCAAAGTGACCCCACGGAACACTCACGGAATTTTTTTCCATGAACGTGCTTTTGAACGCGTTCAAAAATACGTTCACGGAATATTTTGGCCTGCCAGAAGCATACGGAAGTGGAGGAAGACTTGGGGAATAACTACAGAATCACACGAAATGACACGGAAGATGAGGAAATAATTGCGGAATGTTTGCGGACGACAACACTTTTGCTTTCATAAGTCTGCCGTGCTCCAGTGAAATGGGGGTATAAGGCGCGAGGCTGTAAAAGAACCATTGCTGACTTTCGACAAGAGTAGCTGCATAGCAGTCAGTGAGTTTCCGCCCTGCGATGGCCTGGTGAGCTGTCCACGGTGTACTCTCCCCTCGCTCGGAGTCGGCTCGGCACCAGCCTCCCCGCAACCCTAATTAGGATTACGCGGTTAAAGGAAATGAATGAACTCTTATTAGTTTATTTCTTTTTCCTTTATAAAACATTCATTCATTTTCAGAGCCGCTTAATTCTAATTAGGATCTCGGGTAGGCTGGCGCCCATCTCACCCGACTCTGGGCACGGGCACGGTACACTCTGGACAGCTTGCCAGGCCATCACAGTTCCAACACTTACACAACTATTCACACTCCCACCTCGGGGTGATTTGGAACAGCACATTACGTCCACAATGCATGCTTTATGAGTGTGGGAGGAAACCGAAGTACCCGGAGGAAACCCACACAAGCACAGGAAGAACATGCAAACTCCACTAACTCCAATAAAGTTGTGATATCTAATAAAAACAATTTATCTAAAAAGCAATGATGTAGAGTTTTAATTATAACTTTAATAAATGTCGAGATTATGGAGTTGAATTGCTTATTTAGTTTCTGGGATTTTGTGCTTGCTGACGTTGTTAATGGTTTCCATTTATATTAAAGGAACACTGCATTGTTTTTGTCTCAGTAAAAATCCATTGGAATTCAAGAAGAGAAGGGAAGAGAAGGTTATGAACCAAATGTGCAACAACATCATAATCACCATAATCATTAGCTAAGTCAATTAATCCTACTCTAGTCCCAGGCAGGCTGGTGCCTATTTCTGCCGACAATGTACGATGGCGATATACACCCCGAATAGCTCGCCAAACCATCACAGTGCCAATAAACTTGGGGTCACTTCTGAACAGCCAATTTGCCTAATGTGGATGCTAAGCAAACCGAGGGAGGAAACCAGAATATTCGGAGGAAGCCTAAGCACTGAGAGAACATACAAACTCCACACAAGCACTTCAGCTCGGAAATAGAACCCAGAACCTTCTAACTGTAAGGCATATGTAATAACCACGACACAACCGTACTACCCAAAAATGCAACATAAACAATTAATTTATTTCTATGTACGTACTATTGAATAAGACAAAATCTTTTGGACGTTTTACACCCGAGCCTAGTGACGCATCAGGCCGGTGCTTATCCCCGGGGCGGTCTAAATGGGATTTGAACACACAACCTCCTGATCATGAGCGCAGCACCCTAACCACTACGCCACACGGTATTGAATAAAGACTTACTTAATTACAGACTTTTAAGCATTTTCTCATGATACAACTAGAAGCAGTGTGTAAAACGCTGCAGGTGGGATGTCCCAGGTCATGTGCAACACAGGGCACCAGGACAGAAAGACAAAGGGACTGGAAGGGCATTGCCGAGTGGTCTGCTAATTACACAGGACATCCCGCAATAAGTGTAAAGGATGTTTTAAAGTCAAAATCAGTGATATTGGTGAATAAATTATTTTTAAATACATATCTGTTTGTTTCTTGCAGGAGCCTTGGTCTAAATGGGTCCGGTCATGCCTCCCAGCAAGAAGCCGGAAGCTTCCGGGGTGAGCGTGGCGAGCGGCTTGAGTCAGCTGTACCAGGTGGGCTCGATCACCCGGGCGCTATGTGAAGACGATGAGCTAGAGCTGGCGCTGCCTGTGCCGGCCATCAAGTTGGAGAAGACAGGCGCTGAGGACGAGGAGCTGACCAACCTCAACTGGCTACACGAGAGCAAGAACCTGTTGACGAGCTTTGGAGACCCCGTGCTGAGGAGCGTGAGCCCTGTGCAGGAGCCCGACGATGACCCGCCTCCCTCCCCAGCCACCTCTGACCTGGCTTATGACGCCAAGCACAACCCAAATTGCAAACCGCCGTACTCCTTCAGCTGCCTAATCTTTATGGCCATCGAGGATGCGCCCTCCAAGAGACTGCCCGTGAAGGACATTTACAACTGGATCCTTGAGCACTTCCCTTATTTCGCTAATGCCCCGACTGGGTGGAAGAACTCTGTCAGACACAACCTCTCACTCAATAAGTGTTTTAAGAAAGTGGACAAAGACCGGAGTCAGGTAAGGGAGCTTCCAGTGCATCTGACTTTAAGGACGTGCGCGAGAAAAATAAACCTTGCAGCCAGGGAGGCTGTTTATTTAGTGTATACATGACCGGCTTCCAAGTGCATTCATTATAATGAGAATTTTAACAAATCATGAATTCAGCGTTCCCATAAAATACAGAAATCTAACATAAAGACACGTCTTTGTATCAAATGCATGGATTTAGAAAGTTATTACTGAGTCAGGGATAATATACAGCAAGCCCAAAATAAGCAGAATGAGACCGTGACCCTGATGCGGGGCAGAGGAATGACTCTTGAATCACTCCAACAGGGTTTATTTTATGATCATGACTTACTTGCTGTGCATTACTTAGCTCCATACGTTCTGCATCCATAAAAAATGAGTCATTTCAGACAACATTCCTTCATTTGCTGAACCGCTTAATCCTGTTATGGGGTTGTGGGTGAGGCTAATGCCAATCTCATCTACAACCAACACTGGGAGAAGGTGGGGTACACTCTGTGCAGACCATCCACACACCCAATCATTTACATCCACGGCCGATCTGGAACAGCCAGTTAGCCTAATTTGCTTGTCTCGGACTGTGGGAAGAAACCAGAGTACCCGGAGGAAACCCATGCAGGCACAGGGAGAACATGGTCGATCCCAGGAATTGAACGCGGAACCTTTTTACTTTGAGGCGGATGTGTTAACCATTGAGCCACATAGAACATATCGATTAAAAAGGATTTTAATGCTTCCTCTAATGGACTGTTAAATCTAACAATATGGTTTTATAATTAAATAAATACCACCGAATGCTGTTATTGACCAATCAGAATCAAGTGTTCAGATGAGTCGTGTATAATAATAATAATAAGGCATACAGTACATAACGGATTTTTAAGGTATTTTTATATAGGATTTTGAGGTAACTGTGCTGGAGATTAAGAGGATGCCATTTTGAGTCCAGTTTTTCCATTGATTTGCTTTTTAAAAAGAAATTCCTGCTCATCCAATTACGAAGTGACAATTTAACACTAATTAACTCTGACTGTGTTGAAGAACACTTTTTGATCAACTAACTTCCTTCACAACAGTAAAGGTATGAGATATCCTGAGTGTCTCTAATGCTGTGACAGTGAGGAAAATGGAAGCGTGACCTTTCATGTTGAAACATTTCTTAAGGAATAGTGAATGTATTTAAAAAAAAAAAATAGGCCCACATCCCTGTCTGCACTGATTTAGACCAAAATAATGATTGACACCCACTTCTGAGTAGCTCCACCCACATCTGCTTAGGCAATGTCATTTCTGAGCACAAAAATTGTAAACAAAATAAAGAAACAATGTGCCTTAAACCCAAACACGATACACATTAGTGTAATAACTGTGTGTGTGTGTGTGTGTGTGTGTGTGTGTGTGTGTGTGCACGCGTGTCTGCCTGCCCGTTGGAACAGTAAAGCTGATCCGCGTGACTCTCACTCTGCCATCTGGTCTGCGGCTGTGGCGCAAAGATTTGTGTGCGTGCGTGTGTATGTGTATGTATCGGTGTGTGTGTGTGTGTGTGTGTGTGTGTGTGTGTGTGTGTGTGTGTGTGTGTGTGTGGGTGTGTGTGTGTGTGTGTGTGTGTCGCCATAGAAACAACTTTGCAGTTGACATGGAAAGTAAGCTGTTGCTGTAGCAACAGAGAGACTGCTGCGAGTGTACTCATACATGCTCATCTGTGCATGCATACCTGTGTGTGTGTGTGTGTGTGTGTGTGTGTGTGTGTGTGTGTGTGTGTGTGTGTGTGTGGAGTGCTAATCCAGTGGTAATTTACCAGTCATGTTGAGGCAGCTGAGTGGGATGGGAACCCATCTCCCATCACACACATCACAGCAGCCTTGATCTGTAGTATTCTGTTAATGCTTTCACTGCCCTAAGCAAAGAAAAGTGAAAAAAAAAATTCATGGTGATATAAGGGAAGCAATATCCCTATTTCAACTGAAAATAAACTTTCCAGACAGGACACCAGAATCACCCTCTTTGAAGTTTTGGATAAAAAAATTTCAGTCACTCCACCACAGTCTGGCTTCCATATTTTTAGACTACCACTTGAGAGATACAAAACTTATTGTAGAGTTAATAAAGCCTGGAATGAAAGTTTTTGAGATTGTGTTACCTTGGTGGAGGTCTGCACTCTCTGAGGCTACTAACCAATGTGTTCATTTTAAATGTTCTGTAGAAAGTGAATATTATAAATTATCCAAAAACACCCCACTTTTGTTTGAAGGACTGTAATTAGCTGGGGTTTGACTTTTCAAGGTCACTTAACGTCAGGGCTACATGTCCATATTTGGTTTTCTAATAATGTGTTTCACAATAACAGCATGTTTATCAGAATTTGTTTTGATGTTGCAAGTGCTCTACTTTCTCTAAAACTTTGTGACCTTGCTCTGACCTTCACCTTTGACGTTGAGCCAAAATCAGGTACTCAGATAGAGTAGTGTTCCCACAAAGCCTGGTAAAAATGTATGCATTGCCATGGACAGGATTTTGTTCACAGATAAATATTATTATTATTATTATTATTATTATTATTATTATTATTATTATTATTATTGTGGGGCCGGTGACGTAGTGGTTAGGGTGCTGCACTCATGATCGGGAGGTTGTGTGTTCGAATCCCAGTTAGACCCTCTCTGGGCAAGGTCTCAAGCACAAGTGTGCCTCTGTTCACCCAGCAGTATAAATGGGTACCAGTAAAATATACTGGGAAGGTAACCTGCGATGGACTAGCGTCCCATCCAGGAGTTGGATTTCTAGTTGCTTCACGTGAGGGAAACTGGGGATAACACCAGCCTGATAAATAACCATTGGGTCGGGTGTAAAAAGCCCAATGGACTTTACCTTATTATGATTATGATTATGGTTATTATTATTAGTATTATTATTATTATCCCTCGATTAATATTGTTATGGAGCCAAAATGATTAATTCTCTGCCTTTATTATTAGTTTGTATAAAATCATTACTAAATAAATAACCGATTATAAACACACACACACGATAACATTACATTAACTTATAGAAGAGATGCAAAACACCATATTTTTATTTTACTTAAAAATAAAGTTTTTTTTTCAGGCTCTGCTATTGTTTTTTGTTTTATTGAGTACCTGTTTAATTGTTGTAAGTTTTTTATAACGGTCTTCATGGTGAGCTTTTTATTTTTAAGTGTGTTTGTGTAAAAGGTAAAATCAGTTGTCCTTATTTCCAGTTAGCATGAAGTGACTAGGAGTTCAACTGGTGGTGAGGGTGCTGGGCTCATGATCAGGAGGTTGTGTGTTCAAATCCCACTGAGACCCCCACTGTGCTAAGACCCCTGGGAAAGGTCTCAACCACAAGTGTACCTCTGCTCACCCAGCAGTATAAATGGGTACCAGTAAAAATATATCGTTCCAAGGCTCCCAATACTACCCCTAAACCCTTTAAAAATTAATTTAATATTCCCTTTTAAGATCTTCTTCTGCTTCAATATCGTACCGATGGTAGACGGGTTTGGCCATATTCCTTGGCGATATCACTCGAGCCCGTTTGTTCTTCTCACTCGCACCGGAAATCACACGTGTGTGTGTGTGTGTGTGTGTGTGTGTGTGTGTGCGCGCGCGTGTGTGTGTGTGTGCGCGCGCGCGCGTGTGTGCGTGCGAGTGTGCGTGCGCGTGTGTGCGTGCGAGTGTGTGCGCGTGTGTGTTGACCATGTCTTCTTAGCAGAGTTATAATCTTACAAACGTTTATGGAAGGTTAAAAGCCTGAGTCAAGAAATAAAGCATAAAACAACAGTAACTCTGTCCTTTACACAAAAAGCATTATGGTAGATGCAGCTCCATAATAGCCAATGGGAGGGAGCTGCATCATCCCTCCTAGCCAATGGGAGGCCAGCGGGACGGGATGTTGGGAGATAGCCAATAAGAGCGAGCTGTGTCATCCCTCCTATGCAATGGGAGGCCAGCGGGGCGGGATGTTGAGAGATAGGCAATGGGAGGTAGCTGTGTCATCCCTCCTCGCCAATGGGAGGCCGGCGGGGCGGGATGTTTGAACGTCATTGATGGGAGAGCAGCTTGTGCATTGTTTGAATGTTTGAATGGCGTGTTTGAATTTTTTAAGATGGCGCTTTTGTAACGTGAACTTGTTTCATATCCAGAGAGAGAACAATTTTAGGAAAATGCGTTTTGTAACCTGAATTTTTCGTTTTGGTGAGACTAAAGTGAGGTAGCAGTGTACTGTAGTAAATATTTTTTTACTTTTTTTTTTTTTTTTTTTTTTAACTTTTTTTGACTGTGTTTTGTAGTTTTTCTTTTTATTTTTGTGGTCTGTGTTTTTAGGAATTTTTATTTTTAGGGGTTTTTTTGTTTCACTGTATGTTTGTTTTTATTTTGAAGGATCTTTTCGGGACCTATATTCATTATTTCTTTTTCTCATTTTTAGTATTACTTTTTGTTTTCAGCGTTTTCAAGATCTTGGTACAGAAGCTCAGTGGAGGTTATTTTTTTTGAAGACTGCTCAAAAATTTCCTGCAGTTAATTTTTCCTCTTCTCACCAAAGTATTTATTTATAAATTTTAATAATGAAAGCATACCTCCCTCATTATTCTTTTTTAATCTATGGCGGATCAGCCGTGTGCTTTATGTTTGTCTCTGAGCTGATATCTGGACCTACGTTGTGACGGATTAGATATAAACTACTTCAGACACGTCATTCACAATTTCCATATTGCCGCTTTCATCCCCAGCAGTGTGCCTCGCTTCGCCTCACTCCTAATATTCCGTTTCCTCACTGCTCATAGCAACTAAAACTTCTGGATCTGGAAAAGAAAAATTCTGCTTAAAATTCCTACCAGTCTGTGCATTATTACACTTCATAATTAACATTGATAGAAATCAAAGAGTATTTGGGGGTGGGGTTAGCATGACTGTTTGTTGATTGGTTCGAAATCTCTCAGATTTTTTTAGACTCTTGCAGTAACTACACTGAAGTATTTATGACGTCCTCGTGCGGTTTGATTGATTGATTTATTTCTGTGTGCTCATTAATAATGGATTGAATTTTTTTACCATGTTTAATTTCTTGGCTGATGTTCTTCGCCAGCGGCGTTACTCAGCTCTGTGGTGATGCTGCAGCTGCTGTGTGTCTCCTCACAGTAAAACTAAATGTGTAATGGAAAAAAGCCTCACCTTTTAAAAACAGTTAGGAGGTCACATCTATACGGCTATTAATTTCAGCTCTGTGTTTTATTTGCATGGCCTCGTTGGCCTACTTAATTAACGCGCCAGACTGAATCCGTTTTAATTCCACATCCACGGCGGGTGTGTTATGCATTCATTCATGCACCCTGCTCCATATTGAAGCAGCGAGAGGCAAATTAAAGAAGCAAAATAAAAGAGTAAATAAGTAAACATTCGACGGCAGAGCAGGTCTCCGGGGTTTGCCAAGGAACGACGCCTAATTAGTTTCCTTCGAGATGATAGTGGATGGAGAGATGTGCCACCTTTTTCATCTTTAACGCTCTTTCATGGGTGTTTGCCACTGTTTCTCTGCCGATTGCACTGCATCTGGATACCGTCGTGTCACACCGTGTGTGTGTGTGTGTGTGTGTGTGTGTGAGAGAGATGTGATGCTCTGGTCTTCATATTCATGCAGTGTTCAGAACATAGCGTGACCTTGATACGAGATTGCAGGGGATTTTATGGGCAGGTCAGACTCCCGGAAAGGCGTACTCACCTGCAGGTAACGATCTCTCTCTGTGTGTGTGTGTGTGTGTGTGTGTGTGTGTGTGTGTGTGGTGTGTGTGTGTGTGTGTGTGTGCGCATGTGTGGTGGCCTTTGACATACTGTCTGATTAATGTATTGTTCACCCTGTTGTTCTGGTTGCCACGGGAACAGAGAGTGCATAAGAACGCAGGTAGAGGCTTGGCGGTGGCGAGGATGGCAAAACATGAACTTGCTGCTTCACCTGTGCTGTTGACTCGCTGCTTGTCGACTACATCGCACTCTTCACTTCCACTGAATTATTTAAAGAGGCGCATGTTCGACATAATGGAAGAAAGAAGGCCTGGCCTCTCTCTCTATCTGTGTGTCTCTCACTCGCTCTCTTTCTGACGTTCTTTGATTGTGCTTCTTTCTCTCCCTCCCTCTCTCCCTCTCTTGCACTTCCTCTCTTGTGTGCGCTCTCTCTCTCTCTTTCAGATTTTCTCTGACTTGCTCTGGTTGTATCTCTCTCCCTCTCTCCCCTCTCTCTCTCTCTCTCTCTCTCTCTCTCTCTCTCTCTCTGTCCCTTTCTGTCATACACACACACACACACACACACACACACACACACACACACACACACACACACTCTTTTCCTCTTCTTTGCTCCTCTTTTCCCCGTTTCTCACTTAATGGTCCATTATGTCTCTTTCTTAGATTTAATTTGTCCATTTCGTTGTTTCTCTCTCTCTCTCTCTCTCTCTCTCTCTCTCTCTCGCTCGCTCTCGCTCTCCTCTTTATCCCCTCTTCCTGCATCTGTTTACTCATTTCTCGCCGATATCTATAGTCTTGTTTGTTCCTTCAAAAATGCTCTCTCTCTCTCTCTCTATCTCTCTCTCTGTCCCATGACGACTACCTTTGCCTATCTATCAGAATCTTTCTCTTACTCAGTATGTTCACCTGACGTTAGAACAACAACCAGGGAAAAAAAATCATACTCATCAGTTCTGGTCATGGGATTTGAACCCAGAGCTAACAGAAGACGCACTGTCAACAGAAGATACATGCTGTACTGGATGAAGAAGTTAAATATTTTGAAATGCATGCATGGACCGAAGGAAAACATGGAATTCCAATCTGTTTTTTAAAAAAAGTGCGGGAACAGTGCACGAATAAAAAAAGGGCACATGCAAATCATTGTTTGGTGGAAGCTCTAAGTACAATCCGACTTGAACGGCAGATAAATCAAAACAGGTAGAGATAATCCAGATTCCATTTTTTTACATTCTTGAACTGTATTTCTTTTTCTGTCTTTCTTTCTTTCTTTTTTTATTACACTGACATGCCAACTTAAGTGCAGTCCTTCCACCCCTGTGAGCTCTCAATTGTTTTAAAGTCATTCATTCATTCCGTTTCTAAGCCACTTAGACCTAACTAGAGTCACAGGGAGGCTGGTACCCATCTCAGCCGACTCGGGATGAGGACAGGGTACCCCTGAACAGCTTGCCATTCCAATGAAGGGCCAATACTCTACATGCACTCACACTCATAGCTAGGGGTGAATTGGAACAGTCAATTAGCCTACTGTGTATGTTTTTTTGTACTGTGGAAGGAAACCAGAGTACCTGGAGGAAACCCATGAAAGCACTTCAAACGCAGACCGTCTTGCTGTGAGGTGGACATGGTAACCACTGTGCGTCCATGCCGACACTTTGTAAAGTGACATTTTTTTAATTGTTTGAAAAAATATACATCATTCCATTTTTTTGAAACGATTTTTACAATCTGAACAGCTCAATCAGGGCCAAAACACACACACACACACGCCATTCACACAAGCCATTCAAGTGGCAACTTGAAACATTCCTTTAGTCTGAAGTAAATGTCATTGGACTGTGGGAGAAAACCAGAGGAAACCCACCCAAGCATGGGGAGAACACGCAAACTCCACAGAGATTACCCCTTCACTGGGCACAGGACTCAAACCTGGGACCTTCTTGCCGCGATGCATACAGGTTAACCATTACACCACCATCCCACCCTAAAAGTTGTATGTTAAAAGTTATTCAAAAGTTTTGTAAATCTTCTTTTCTTTTCGGCTTTTTCCCGTTCTCAAGAGTCGCCACAGTGAATCATCTGATTCGCACATTTGATTTGGCATGGGTTTTTACGTCGGATGCCCTTCCTTTCACAACCCTTTAGCAAGGGACAGAAACACACTCACGGCTTTGCAGCCTGCTCTTTACAAAAGTCAGCAATGGTTCTTTTACATGCCTCTCACCATAGACAGTGAGAGACATGGCCCGCCTTTGATAACCCAGTTAGCTGCACTGGGGGATTCAAAAGTTTTGTAAATAATGTATAAAATTGGTTTGCTGCAATAAAACAGCCTACAAATAGATGATGCCTTCATTGTGTTTATTCATGACAATTGTGGGGAAAAGATGTGGAAAAGACATGAAAACTGTAATGTTAGGGTTTTGATTCACAACCTCTTAATCGTTGTTGAAGTAAAGAGATGTAATTGTACAGGAAGTCTTGTGTAGCATAGTAGAGATGGCTCAACGTATACCAGTTTCCCACCAGACAGTTTTTTGGTGTGTAATGGGTCAAACAAAAAAGCCGTATTAACAAGGGGGCATCTGAATTCAAAGGGAGCATGTTGTTAATTATAGTTGGGTGGGGGTCAGACATACTTCAGCCAGTAAGCAGTGCTTTTTACTTATATATATATATATATATATATATATATATATATATATATATATATATATATATATATATATCTCACTTTCCATGGTTAATGGGGACCGAGACCCCCCCCCCGTGGCCGCCGATTTCCGTGAAGTAGGATCGAACCCCCTGACTGACGTATACATACATATATATGTGTGTATATAATATCCATAAATACATATTCAACGCTGTAAATGCTTATAAGAACAATTAAATATTCAAAAATAATGCATAAGATATAAATAAACATACATACAGATGCCCACCTCACATATATATATGTATGTATGTATATATATATATATATATATATATATATATATATATATATATATGTATGTTTGTGTGTGTATGTATGTATGTATATATATATATATATATATATATATATATATATACACACACACACACTGTCGGCCCCCAATTTACGAAATTAATCCGCTCCAGAGCCCTTTTTGTAAGTAGGGGATTTCGTAAGTAGGGGTCGCATCTTACATGTTAAACGCCTAATTCGTTCCAAGGCTTCCGTCTCCCCATAAACCTTTTAAAAATGATATACACATTTTTGTATGACATACACAATTTTGTATGAAATATGTGTTAAAAGTAAAAGAAAATTATTTATTAAACCATTTAAACATTTTATTAACATATTAAACCATTTTATTAACATATTTATTAATTAAACCATTATTAAACATTTTTTATTAACACACTCAGACCTCTCTCGCTCTCTCTCTGTCTCGCTTTCTCTATCTCTCTATCTCTCTCTCACGCGCGCACGCTGCAGGCCACGCCCACAAGACGTGGAATTCAAAGCGCATTCCCTGCTTGACAAACTCAACTTTAATTTGATTCCTTGAGGGATCAGAATTCCAGATGAGCTCAAATGCACCCACATTTATTAAACATTTACTGAATTAAAACAACTTAAAAACTAAACTAAAAACTAAAGCGTGAAACTTCCTTCTGTCTCTATCTGGGAGGCCAGTGGAGCGGGATATTGAGAGACAGCCAATGAGAGATCAACTCGCGCGTCGTGTGAAATTTTGATTGGCGCATTTGAATTTTCAATTTCTTTTCGTAAGAGGGGGTTGTTTCGTATCTCGGGGACGGAAACTCAGGAAAATGGTTTCAGTAACCCAGGGATTTTGTACACAGGGGTCTTCGTAAGTTGGGTGCTGACTATACACACATATATATATATATATATATATATATATATATATATATATATATATATATATATATATATATATATATATATATGATTTTCTGAGTAGATCCTTCCGTAGGAGAGTGCTCAATACTTTTTGGTAGAGCAAAATATTATTCTATAATCACCTGAAGAGAGAGGATGGTTTCACCACCCCTCGAAACAGATCTGTAGTGATAAATGGAGTTTCAATAGAAAGTCTTTGTCCTGTCCTTTTTGTTTTATATATATATATATATATATACTAGTCCTTCTCAAAAAATTAGCATATTGTGATGAAGTTCATTATTTTCTGTAATGCACTGATAAAAATTAAACTTTCATTTATTTTAGATTCATTGCACACCAACTGAAATATTTCAGGTCTTTTATTGTTTTAATACTGATGATTTTGGCATACAGCTCATGAAAACCCAAAATTGCTCTCTCAAAAAATTAGCATATCATGAAAAGGTACTCTGAACGAGCTATTAACCTAATCATTTGAATCAACCATTTAACTCTAAACACCTGCAAAAGATTCCTGATTCCATTACTCATAACCGCAATCATGGGTAAGACTGCCGACCTGACTGCTGTCCAGAAGGCCATCATTGACACCCTCAAGCAAGCGGGTAAGACACAGAAAGAAATCTCTGAGCGAATAGGCTGTTCCCAGAGTGCTGTATCAAGGCACCTCAGTGGGACGTCTGTGGAAAGGAAAAAGTGTGGCAGAAAATGCTGCACAACCAGAAGAGGTGACCGAACCCTGAGGAAGATTGTGGAGAAGGGCCGATTCCAGACCTTGGGGGACCTGTGGAAGCAGTGGACTGGGCTACAGGTGCCGCATTCCCCAGGTCAAGCCACTTTTGAACCAGAAACAGCGGCAGAAGCGCCTCACCTGGGCTACAGAGAATCTGTGGGATATTATGAAGAGAAAGTTGAGAGACACCAGACCCAACACTGTGGATGAGCTTAAGGCCGCTATCGAAGCATCCTGGGCCTCCATAACACCTCAGCAGTGCCACAGGCTGATTGCCTCCATGCCACGCCGCATTGAAGCAGTCATTTCTGCAAAAGGATTCCCGACCAAGTATTGAATGCATAACTGAACATAATTATTTGAAGGTTGACTTTTTTTTGTATTAAAAACACTTTTTTTTCTTGGTCGGATGAAATATGCTAATTTTTTGAGATAGGGATTTTTGGTTTTTCTTTAATTTTTTGCTAAAATTATCAATATTAAAACAATAATAGGCTTGAACTACTTCAGTTGTGTGTAATGAATGTAAAATATATGAAAGTCTAATGTTTATCAGTACATTACAGAAAATAATGAACTTTATCACAACATGCTAATTTTTTGAGAAGGACTAGTATATATATATATATATATATATATATATATATATATATATATATATAGCATATATATATATATATAGCATATACAATATGCTAATTTTTTGAAATAAAGTTCATTATTATCTATAATGTACTGATAAAAATTAAACTTTCATATATTTTAGATTCATTGCACACCAACTGAAATATTTCAGGTCTTTTATTGTTTTAATACTGATGATTTTGGCATACAGCTCATGAAAACCCAAAATTCCTATCTCAAAAAATTAGCATATTTCATCCGACCAATAAAAAAAGTGCTTTTAATACAAAAAAAGTCAACCTTCAAATAATTATGTTCAGTTATGCATTCAATACTTGGTCGGGAATCCTTTTGCAGAAATGACTGCTTCAATGCGGCGTGGCATGGAGGCAATCAGCCTGTGGCACTGCTGAGGTGTTATGGAGGCCCAGGATGCTTCGATAGCGGCCTTAAGCTCATCCACAGTGTTGGGTCTGGTGTGTCTCAACTTTCTCTTCACAATATCCCACAGATTCTCTATGGGGTTCAGGGCAGGAGAGTTGGCAGGACAATTGAGCACAGTAATACCATTGGTCAGTAAACCATTTACCAGTGGTTTTGGCACTGTGAGCAGGTGCCAGGTCGTGCTGAAAAATGAAATCTTCATCTCCATAAAGCTTTTCAGCAGATTGGAAGCATGAAGTGCTCCAAAATCTCCTGATAGCTAGCTGAATTGACCCTGCCCTTGATAAAACACAGTGGACCAACACCAGCAGCTGACATGGCACCCCAGACCATCACTGACTGTGGGTACTTGAAACTGGACTTCAAGCATTTTGGCATTTCCTTCTCCCCAGTCTTCCTTCAGACTCTGGCACCTTGGTTTCTGAATGACACGCAAAATTTGCTTTCATCCGAAAAAAGTACTTTGGGCCACTGAGCAACAGTCCAGTGCTGCTTCTCTGTAGCCCAAGTCAGGCGCTTCTCCCGCTGTTTCTGGTTCAAAAGTGGCTTGACCCGGGGAATGCGGCATCTGTAGCCCAGTCCACTGCTTCCACAGGTCCCCCAAGGTCTGGAATCGGCCCTTCTCCACAATCTTCCTCAGGGTCCGGTCACCTCTTCTGGTTGTGCAGTGTTTTCTGCCACACTTTTTACTTCCCACAGACGTCCCACTGAGGTGCCTTGATACAGCACTCTGGGAACAGCCTATTCGCTCAGAGATTTCTTTCTGTGTCTTACCCTCTTGCTTGAGGGTGTCAATGATGGCCTTCTGGACAGCAGTCAGGTCGGCAGTCTTACCCATGATTGCGGTTTTGAGTAATGAACCAGGCTGGGAGTTTTTCAAAGCCTCAGGAATCTTTTGCAGATGTTTAGAGTTAATTGGTTGATTCAGATGATTAGGTTAATAGCTTGTTTAGACTACCTCTTCATGATATGCTAATTTTTTGAGATAGGAATTTTGGGTTTTCATGAGCTGTATGCCAAAATCATCAGTTGGTGTGCAATGAATCTAAAATATATGAAAGTTTCATTTTTATCAGTACATTACAGAAAATAATGAAAGTTATCACAAAATGCTAATTTTTTGAGAAGGACTAGTGTATATATATATATATATATATATATATATATATATATAAAATATGGCTCTCAGGGGATTAGATTTTAAAATATGTCTTTTTTTGGCTCTCTTAGTCAAAAAGGTTCCCGCCCCTGATCTTATGGTGTACATTTACAGAGTATAGGTACAGTATTTACATTTTCAGATTACATAGTGTGCTTAAGTAAACGTTTTTCATGACATAATTGTTGAAATATATGGAATCGGAAACTTCAGACAATCGGGTACTTCGGACCAGTGTTCCCCTCTATTTGTTCGTTTTGAGGCATGAGTGTATGTATAAGTATATATGTATACAGTCGGCCCCCTATTTACGAAACCCCTTGGGTACAAAAATTCCGGGTTATGAAAAACATTTTCCCAAGTTTTCGTCCCTGGGATACAAAAACAACCTCCTCTTACGAAAAGCGCCATATGCGCCATTCAAAATTCAAACGCGCCAATCAAAATTTCACACGATACGCGAGTTGCTCTCTCATTGGCTGTCTCCCAACATCCCGCTCCGTTGGCCTCCCATTGGCCAGGAGGCAGCTGACTATACCCATACTTCCTGTACCCATACTTCCTGTTTGTCACACCCATGAAGGAGAGTTGACTGTTGGCTTGTTTTGAGATCGATCATGCAACGTTATATTTCATTATCGCCGAAACCCCTCTACAATTAAGACGATATTGAACGAGGAAACCTTAAAGCGGAAATACAGTGACTGAGGCGATTATTTCGGCACAATATTCAAACAGAGTGCTCCGTGGGAGAAGTCTTCCGATCTCACATGGAAGCAAGTTAATATTGAATGAGGACCTCTGATCTTTCAAACAGGTACTGTAATTCCACTTTCAATAAAACATCCCGTCCATTTAAACATTTAAATAGAATTGTTCCGTCAGCTGCGTGTTGCATGTGGTTGGGGCTCGAGTTTTGTGTGTGTGTGTGTGTGTGTGTGTGTGTGTGTGTGTGTGTGTGTGTGTGAGAGAGAGAGAGAGAGAGAGACTGCCTACAGAGTCAGTCAGATGAAATGCTTAACTCTTGTTTTTAGTTTAGTTTTTTAAGTTGTTTAATTCAGTAAATGTTTAATAAATGTGGCGCATGTGAGCAAAACGCGGCTCATCTGGACCTCCGATCCCTCAAGGAATTAAGTTAAAGTTGAGTTTGGACCTCCGATCTGTCAAGCAGGGAATACGCTTTGAATTCCACGTCTTTAAATGCTCCGCCGTCCTGCCCGCAGCGAAACAATAAACATTTAATGTGGATACAATACACATTTAATGTGTGTGTGTGTGTGTGTGTGTGTGTGTGTGAGAGAGAGCGAGAGACACAAGTGTGTGTGTGTGTGTGTGTGTGTGTGTGTGTGTTAATAAAAATGTTTAATAATGGTTTAATTAATAAATATGTTAATAAAATGGTTTAATATGTTAATAAAATGTTTAAATGGTTTAATTTTCTTTTACTTTTAACACATATTTCATCCAAAATTGGTGTCCTTTTATCATTTTTAAAGGGTTTATGGGGTAGTCTTGGGAGCCTTGGAACTAAAAACATGTAAAATGTGCCCCGACTTACGAAACTCCCATGTTACAAAAAAAGGCTCTGGAACGGATTAATTTCGTAAGTAGGGGGCCGACTGTATGTATGTGTGTATATATTTACGATATTATATATCGTATATATAAATATATATATATATATATATATATATATAAAATATATAATATATATTTAGTAATGAACAGTAGTCCGGTTAAATGGCCTGATCGGTCAATAACCCGAGTTGAGCTTTAACTTTGCATGGAAACGTGCTCAGTGGTTCTTTATTTCTGTCTCATAAAAAGAAAGGGGAAATAACGCTGTTTACATTTTTGCATATTGAGAAAGAGACAGTCGGAGAGGAATCCTCCTTCAGTCTTTCTCTTGCTGTCTCTCTTGTTCAATGTGTCAACAGCTCATCTGTATACCTATCATCCATCTGTCTATCATCTATCTATCTAGCTCACCATCTACACTCAACAAAAATACCTGCAACACTTTTGTTTTTGCCCCCATTTTTCATGAGCTGAACTCAAAGATTTAAGACTTTCTATGTGAATATATAAAAGGACTATTTCTCTAGAATATTGTTCACAAATCTGTCTAAATCCGTTAGTGAGCACCTCGCCTTTGCCGAGGTAATTCATGCACCTCACAGGTGTGTCATATCAAGATGCTGATTAGACAGCATGGATATTGCACAGGTTTGCCTTAGGCTGGTCATAATACAAGGCCACACTAAAATATGCAGTTTTTCAAACAGCACAATGCCACAGATGTTGTAAGTTCTGAGGGAGTGTTGCAGTTATCATGCTGGCTGCAGGAATGTCAACCAGGGCTGATGCTTGTGAATTGAATGTCCATTTCTCCGCTATATGCCGTCTCCAAAGGCGCTTCAGAGAATTTGTCAGTACAACCGGTCACACAACCGTAGACCATGTGTAACCACGCCAGCCCCATACCTACATATCCAACATCTTCACCTCCAAGATTGTCTGAAACCAGTGTTTCACAATCGCTTAAACAATCGCTTTGTACAACCAAAGAATTTCTGCACAATCTGTCAGAAACTGTCTCAGGGAAGCTCATCTGCATGCTTATTGCCCTCATCGAGGTCGTGCCCTGACTGCAGTTCGTCGTAACCGACTTGAGTGTGTAAAGACACATTCGATGGCGCCTTGCACGTTGGAGAGATTTCTCTTCACGAATGAATCCCACTTATCACTGTATACTGCAGATTGCAGACAGCATGCATAGCGTTATGTGGGTGAGTGGTTTGCTGATAACAATGTGCATACAGTGGTACCTCACCTTATGAAAAACCCAAAAAACAAAAAATCCAAGTTACGAAATGCATTTACATAAAATTTCCCTCTCTGGATACGAAAAAAATTCACGTTACGAAACACGCTAGCTCAAAAATTCAAACAATGCGTGAGTTGCTCTCCTCATTGGCTATCTCCCAACACCCTGCCGCACTGGCCTCCCATTGGCTAGGTGGGAGCTGCATCTCCATAATAGCCATGATGCTTTTCGTGTGCCTTCGACCCATTGTTCGTCGCAGAGATGCAGCTCCTTCCCATTGGCTATTATGGAGCTGCATCTCCATAATACCCATGATGCTTTTCATGTGCCTTCAACCCATTGTTTGTCATGGAGTTCTAACACGCATAAGGGACAGAGTTACTGTTGTTTCCTGGGTTTTTCGAGTGTGCTCATTGCAACTTTATTTTTTGGCTCAGGCTTTTAACCTTGCATAAACATTTGTAAGATTATAACTCTGCTTAGTCTGCTTAGTGACATGGTCAACACACACACACACACAAACACACACGTGTGTGATTCCCGGTGAAAGTGATTCCTGGTGCGAGTGAAAAGAAGAAGCGGGCTCGTGGCATGCGGTTGAGTGATATCGCAAAGGAATATGGCCGAAATCTGTCTACCATCGGTACGATATTGAAGCATAAGGAGGCCTTAAAAGGTATACTTTTATAATTTTTAAAGGCTTTAGGGGGTATTATTGGGGGGGCATGGAACGAATCATTCCTTTTACATGTAAAATGCTCCTCAACTTATGAAAAAAATCAGGTTACGAAACCACTTCTGGAACGGATTAATTTCATGTATATATATATATATATATATATATATATATATATACACACACGAAATTAATCCGTTCCAGAAGTGGTGCATGCATAGAACAGTGGGCATGCATAGAACAGTTTAAAGAATTTGAGGCAGATATTGTTAAAAGTATAATGAAGTATGCGAATAGTATATTATACGGTAATAGTGCAGATTTGCAGTCTAGTGCGGATATTAACAAAAGTCCAGTTTAAACATTCATGTGCAAAATAAGGTGCAGGGTGTGCAGTGAGAGGGGATGGTGCAATGCAGAGTCTTTTACTGACCTGGTAATTGGCTGTCCAGAGCAAATAATTTAAAAAGTTCAGTGTAAACATGTTTGTGCAGATTAAGGTGTGCGGTGTGCAGTGAGTGGTACAGTAAAAGGCAGGTGTGTGTGTTTGTGTGTTTGTGTTGTACTTGCATCACACATACCCTCATGCCTGAGTTAAAAAGTCTGATGGTATGGGGGGGGGGGCAGTCACCTCAGTCTGCCAGTACAGCAGGGCAATAACAGCAACCTGTCGCTGATGCTCCTCCTGTGTCTGGTGATTACGTTGTTGTGCAATGGGATGCAGTGGATTGTCTATAATTGACAGGATCCTACTCGGTTCCCCTTTCTCTGCCACAGATGTCACACTGTCTAGTTCCATCCCAACTACAGAGCCCACCTTCCTCACCAGTTTGTCCAGTCGTGAGGTGTCCTTCTTGATACTTTCCCTTCTGCAGCCCACTGCATAAAGGAGCGTGCTTGCCACCACATACTGGTAGAACATCTGCTGCAGTTTTTTACTCATGTTGAAGGATGGTGTCACACAGGTAGACTACATCTTGTGTAGGCGATGTAATTTGAAGGAAGTCAGTGACTGCAAAGTAGTAGTGGGTGAGAGTGTTGCCAAACAGCATAGGATGGTGGTGTGCAGGATGATGCTGATGGTAAGAAAGGTGAACAAGGCAGAGCAGAAGACAAAGTGGTGGAAGCTGAAAAAGGAAGAGTGTCGTGTTGTCTTCAAGGAGGAGTTGAAACAGGTTTTGGGTGGTCAGGAAGTGCTTCCAGATGACTGGATAACTACAGCTAATGTGATCAGGGAGACAGGTAGGAGAGTACTTGGCATGTCCTCTGGAAGGACAGTAGATAAGGAGACTTGGTGGTGGAATGAGGAAGTGCAGGAGTGTGTACAAAAGAAGCGGTTAGCTAAGAAGAAATGGGACATAGAGAGGACTGAAGAGAGCAAACAGGAGTACAGGGAGACACAGTGTAAGGCGAAGGTAGCGGTGTCAAAGGCCAAACAGAGGGCGTATGATGACTTGTATGCTAGGTTGGACAGTAAAGAGGGATATTTATACAGGGTGGCACAGCAGAGAAATAAAGATGGGAAGCATGTGCAGCAAGTTACAGTGATTAAGGACAGAGTGGGAAACGTGTTGACTGATGACAGAAGTGTGCTGGGAAAATGGAAAGAGTACTTTGAAGAGCTGATGAATGAGGAAAATGAGAGAGAAAAAAGAGTAGAGGAGGTGACTTGTGAGGACCAGGAAATAGCAAAAATTAGTAAGGGTGAAGTGAGGAGGGCATTGAAGAGGATGAAGAGTGGAAAGGCAGTTGGTCCTGATGACATACTGGTGGAGGTATGGAAGGGTCTAGGAGAGGTCACAGTAGATTTTCTGACAAGAACATTCAACAAGGTCCTAGAGAGTGAGCAGATGCCGAAGGAATGGAGGAGAAGTGTGCTAGTGCTCATTTTTAAGAACAAGGGAGACGTACAGAGTTGTAGCAACTACAGAGGAATAAAGTTGATGAGCCATACGATGAAGTTATGGGAAAGAATAGTGGAAGCTCGACTAACGGCAGAGGTCAGCATTTGTGAACAAAAGTTTGGTTTCATGCCAAGAAAGAGCACCACAGATGCAGTGTTTGCTCTGAGGATGTTAATAGAGAAGTACAGAAAAGGTCAGAAGGAGCTGCATTGTGCCTTTGTGGATCTAGAGAAAGCATATCACTGGGTGCCGAGAGAGGAACTGTAGTATTGCATGAGGAAGTCTGGAGTTGCAGAGAAGTACGTTAGAGTGGTGCAGGACATGTATGAGAGATGTAAGACAGTGGTAAGGTGTGCTGTCAGTGTGACAAGAGTTCTCGGTGGAAGTGGGACTGCATCAAGGGTCAGCTCTGAGCCCCTTCTTGTTTGCTATGGTGATGGACAGGCTGACAGACGAGGTTAGACAAGAATCTCCATGGACTATGATGTTTGCAGATGACATTGTGATCTGTAGTGAGAGCAGAGAACAAGTGCAGGAAAATCTAGAGAGGTGGAGGTAATACATGTGTGTGAATGACAAGGACCCAAGAGGAACGGTGAGGTTACAGGGAGCAGAGATAAAGAAGGTGGAGGATTTCAAGTACTTAGGCTCATCAATCCAGACCAATGGAGAGTGTGGAAAAGAGGTGAAGAAGCATGTGCAGGCAGGCTGGAATGGTTGGAGAAAAGTGTCCGGTGTGATGTGCGATAGGAGAGTGTCAGCAAGAATGAAGGGAAAAGTGTGCAAGACGGTGGTGAGGCCAGCGATGCTGTATGGTTTAGAAACACTTGCGCTGAGGAAAAGACAGGAGGCAGAGCTGGAGGTAGCAAAGATGAAAATGTGGAGGTTATCTTTGGGTGTAATGAGGATGGATAGGATCAGGAATGAGTACAGCAGAGGGACAGCACATGTAAGATGTTTTGGAGACAAAGTCACAGAGGCTAGATTGAGATGGTTTGGACATGTACAGAGGAGGGATAGTGAGTATATTGGTAGTAGGATGCTCAAGTTGGCACTACCAGGCAGAAGGTCTAGAGGAAGATCAAAGAGAAGATTTATGGATGTGGTGAAGGAGGACATGAAGGTAGTTGGAGTAAGAGTAGAAGATACAGAGAATAGGGTGAGATGGAGGCGGATGGTTTGCTGTGGCGACCCCTGAAGGGAAAAGCCGAAAGGAAAAGAAGAAAAAGAAGAAGAAGAAGGATGGTGTCCTTCTGAGGAAGTACAGATGACTTTGTCCTTTCTTGTACAGAGCATCAACTTGGCAGTCCAGCCCAGTTTGTCATTCATCTGCATGCCCAGGTATTTGTACACCTACACAATCTATACCTGTTCCCCTCCGATTTTTACTGGCTCTGGGTGCGGACTGGGTTTTCTGAAGTTCACCCGCCGTTTCCTTTGTTCCACCATTTACTTCGCTATGGTGGCTGTGGGGTAATGGTATGGTCAGACGCATGTTATGGAAAACGAAAACAAGTCTATTTTATTGATGCGATTTCGAATCCACAGAGATACCGTGAAGAGATTCTGAGGCCCATTGTTGTGCCATTTATCCACAACAATCACCTCATGGTGCAGCATAATACACGCCCCCACGTTGCAAGGATCTGTACACAATTCCTAAAAGCTGAAAATATTTCAGTTCTTGCATGACCAGCATACCCACTGGATGTGTCACTCATTGAGCATGTTTGAGATGCTCTAGATCGGCGTACATGACGGTTCTTGCTGATATCCAGCAACTTCGCACAGCCAATGAAGAGGAATGGACCAACATTCCACAGGCCACAATCATCAACTTGATCAATTTTATGCAAAAGAGGTGTTTTGATTAATTAATGTGTTGCACCGACTGATTTTCTGTTCCCCCAAATATAATCAAACCGCACATTTTAGAGTGGCCTTTTATCGTGGTCGTTATTACCTATCTTTCTATCTGTCTATCACCTCTCTTGCTATCCATCTATCTATATATCTATTTTTTATTTATATGTCAATTATCTAAATAATCTATGGTTTATCATACACTTATATATCTATCATCTATCTATCTATCTATCTATCTATCTATCTATCTATCTATCTATCTATCTATCTATCTATCTATCTATCATTGTCTCATCCATCTTTCTATCTGTCTCTTTTTATCATTTTCTCTTCGTAATTTAGTAGGTTTACGTGTCAAGTAGGTGGTACCGTAGCGTAGTGGTTAGGACATCTGCCTTACAGCTAGAAAGCCTGGGTTTGACGCCAGCTCGGGCGTTTTTGTGTGGAGTTTATATGTTCTCCCTGTGCTTGCATGGGTTTCCTCTGGATACTCTGGTTTCCTCATACTGTGCATGTTTTTGGACCGTGTGAGGAAATTGGAGTTGGCATGTTCTCCCCATGCCTGTGTGGGTTTTCTTCGTGTACTCCGTGTTCCTCAAATGGCCTAAATACATGCACAGTAGGCAAATTAGCTGTTCCAAATAACCCCTGACTGCGAGTGTGAATGTTGGCCCTGCGATGGCCTGGTGAGTTGTTCAGGGTGTACCCTGCCCTCACTTAGAGTCAGCTGAGATGGGCGCCAGCCTCCTCATGACCGAAATTTGGATTAAGTGTCTTAAAAAATGAATGGATGATGTACAGTGGCATCTCACCTTACGAAATTAATCCGTTCCAGGGCCTTTTTTTCTTAAGCTGGATTTTTTTTGTAAATTGAACTGCATTTTACATGTAAAATGCGTGATTTGTTCCAAGACCCCCAATATTACCCCCTAAACCCTTTAAAATTATAAAAGCCTACCTTTTAAGACCTCGTTCTGCTTCAATATCATTCTGATGGGAGACGGGTTTGGCCATATTCCTTTGCGATATCACTGAACCTCATGCCACGAACCCGCTTCTTCTTTTCACTCGCACTGGAAATCACACGTGTGTGTGTGTGTGTGTGTGTGTGTGTGTGTGTGTGTGTGTATGTGTGTGTGTGTGTGCACGCGTGTGTGCGTGTGTGTGTGTGTGTGTGCGCACACGTGTGTGTGCACGCGTGTGTGTGTGCACGTGTGTTGACCATGTCTTCTTAGCAGAATTATAATCTTACAAATGTTTATGGAAGGTTAAAAGTCTGATTAAAAAAACTCATGAAACAACAGTAACTCTGTCCTTTACATGAAAAGCATTATGGTAGATGCAGCTCCATAACAGCCAATGGGAGGGAGCTGCGTCATCACTCCTCGCCAATGGGAGGCCAGCGGTGCAGGATGTTGGGAGATAGTCAATGGGTAAGCAGCTTGTGCATTATTTGAATGCCGCGTTTGGTGCGTTTCATGAGGACAACTTGTTTCGTATACACAGACAAAAAATTTTGGAAAATGTTTTTCGTAACTTGGATTTTTCATTTGCTGGGACTATCGTAAGGTGAGGTATCACTGTATTTTCTTTCCTATCATGTAACCACCACCAACCAGGGAAGGGCGTAAGCATACACATGCCTCTTCGGTGACATGTCATGCTGCGACCCGCCTCGTTACGAACTGCTGCACATGTATATTTGGGGCGATCTAATGCACTTGGAGGGAAAGCGATGTCCGGCCTTCATATGAATGAGCGCATAGGTGCCCATGATTGGCTGGTGACTGCTGTCCCCTACCATCTATCAGCCTGTCTGTCTGTCTTTCTGTTCCTTTCATGCTTTTGTGAGCCATGTCCGATCTCTAACTTATTGAGCTTCTCTCTCTCTCTCTCTCTCTCTCTCTCTCTCTCTCTCTCTCTCTCTCTCTCTCTCTCTCTCTCTCTCTCTCTGCATGTAATCTAGAGCAGTATGGTGATTTGGGATAAGCCCAGCTGCTCACTAGTGTGTTGGTTCTCCAGCTGTTGTGATGTGCATGGACAGGTGTTAAAAAGTGGGTGGGGTCAAGTGAGTGAATGCTTCATTTCACCCCTTCCACATACAAGCCTTTTGCTGGTTGGATGGTTCTAGAGTGCTATTGTAGGTCATTGAGGCTGAATGTGCTGACAGTGCAGTCTGGCCTGATCAATACCCCTCTCTCTCTCTCTCTCTCTCTCTCTCTCTCTCTCTCTCTCTCTCTCTCTCTCTGTTCTTCTCTGTGTGTGTGAGGGCAACTTCCTTCACTTCCTGTTTCATTGCTAAATCTTGAAGACAGCGGCTTAAACCCTCAGTTTGTGTATCTGTGTGTGTCTGTGTGTGTGTGTGTGTGTGTGTGTGAGAGAGAGAGAGAGAGAGAGAGAGAGAGAGAGAGATTGAGATTTGGTCAGTGGAGCTATTAGTGATCTATGCTAATAAAAGCTGTTTTACTTTGAGTGAAAATAAAAAGCTCTCTTTGCTCATGTTGCAAGTGAGAACTCAAACACTGTGAGGTGTAAAAGAACAGTTCTGCCTGGCCCTATTGGAAGTTTTATGAGCTGGAAGAATTTGATGATATTGTTTACTCTTCATGTCTGACGGTAATTAAAGGTGCACCACAAAGATGGAAATTTCTAACAAAGTATTCTGATAATTTTGGACCAAAATCCTATAAATTACTCTACACTGTATTTTTTCTTTCTTTTTTTTGTTTAAAAAAAACAAAACAAAATACTTTACATGTTTATAAAGTTACTGAAACCTTTGACAAAAGTAGAGTGAAAACAGGATGTACATACAGACAGATGTAATAATAGTGCTACACTGCTGAATCCTGGATTCTGATTGGTCACAAGGTGTTGATTCACTTTTTAGAACAACAGCCTTGACAGCTGCTGATGGATGTTTAGTTCACATTTCGGGAAGTTTCCAGCACCGTACAGAAATTATCGACTTGATTTTAAACCAAATAAAAATGCTGGGGAGCTTTAAGTCTGAGGCCAGCATGTGTGTGTGTCTGAGAGAGAGAGAGAGAGAGAGAGAGAATGGTGTGTGTGTGTGTGTGTGTGTGTGTGTGTGTGTGTGTGTGTGTGAGAGAGAGAGGGGGAGAATGGTCTTTTGTGTGTGTGTGTGTGTGTGTGCGTGTGTGTGTGTGTGAGAGAGAGAGAGAGAGAGAGAGAGAATGGTGTTTTTGTGTGGAATGGTGTTTTTTGTGCGTGTGTGTGTGTGTGTGTGTGTGAGGGGGGTGGGGAGAAAGAGAGAGAGAGAGAGAGAGAGAGAGATGAGAAGTAACAACAAATTTAAATGATTTTATGTTGGATTAAATCCTTATTTCTCCTGAACCTTTTTTTAAGAAACCGGCTCTTTGAAACTGGTGTCATAAAGTGTGACATTCACAACCCCAAGTTAAAATGGAGTTCAGCTCATTTCCTTTTATACTAACTATATATTTATGAACCACTGTTACAGAGTCAGTGACAGAATTACTTCCTGAACATAACTGAATTTTTATTAGACGCAAACATGAATAAATGTGTACAGAACACCAGATTCATTTTCATTCAGTTTATACCGTATTCATTTCACAAGGGAGATTTTGACGTCTGCATTTAACCCATCCAAAGTGGGTTAAATGCAGAGGTCTCTCTCTCTCTCTCACACACACACACACGCGCGCACACACATGTGTAAACAGCGAGCACACTCGCACACGCTCAGAGCAGTGGGCCGCTACACATTGCTGTGCATGGAGAGCAGTTGGGGCGTAGGTGCTTTGCTCAAAGGCGATACAGCCTTGAAGGCGGAGGAAGGGAAGGCGCAGTTCACTACCACCACATGTTTTTTTTTTGCTGTTTTGGGAATTGAACCTCTAAACTTATGGTCCCAAAACTGCATCTCTAACCGTTAGGATATGGCTGATCCATGAATAAATGAATTACCCGTTGACTACATGTGAAATAAATACACTTCAGGATTACCTCAGTTGTACAATAACATGGAACCTCTCCCCAATACCCGCACAGGAAAAATTTACACTTTGAGTTGATACTTTGCTGATAACAAGGCATGAAACATCATCATCATCATCATTTTCTGTAACCGCTTAATCCTAATTAGGGTCACGGGGAGGCTGGCGCCCATCCCAGCTGACTCCAGGCGAGGGCAGAGTACACCCTGGACAGCTCACCAGTCCATCGCAGGGCGGAAACACGCTGATGGCTTTGCAGCTACTCTTGTCAAAAGTGAGCAATGGTTCTTTTACACCTCACACCATAGACAGTGAGAGACCTGGCCGGCCATTGATAAGCCAGTTAGCTGCACTGGGGGGACAGCAGTGGCAACCTGTGGTAAGTGGGGCTTGAACCCCAAACCTTAGGATCAGTGATCCAGCACCCTATACCACTCGGCCAACACTGCCCAGGCATGAGACATTCTTTCATTCTCTGAACTGTTCAATCCTAATTAGGGTCATAGGGAGGCAGGCGCGCATCTCAGCCGGCTCTGAGCGAGGGCAGAGTACACCCTGGACAGCTCGCTAGGCCATCGCAGGGCAGGAACACACTAAGGGCTATGCAGCTACTTTTGACAAAAGTCAGCAATGGTTCTTTGACATGATCGTCTCACCATAGACAGTGAGAGTTCTCTCTGGCCTTTGATAACCCAGTTAGCTTGCACCACAACTTTTGGGTGAGTAATCCAGCACCTTACCACCCGGCCACTGGTGCCGAGCATAAAACCTTAGCAACAAAAAAGTTGCGGATGCATTGGAGTTATTTTGTCTGACATGTTGTATATGTCTATATGGTATGTTTTGGGCACGGATTGCTCTTTTAGTTCTTTATCATTTTTGAATAATATGGTTCAAAATGTCATTCATTGACTGACAGAGAGAGTTTCAGAGAATCCCAGTCCAGTAGTTTTGTCAGAAAATGTGCGATGTTTCTGATTAATCAGGCAAACATCAGCACAATAATTAGGAAACACAAAGAGTTCCACTTTTAGGAAGTGCCTATAATAATTGTAATTATTAAAGTAAGTCTTGTTTAACAACTGCTGTGGAACACAAGGAATAAAACTCTTTTGGTTTGTGATGTAATAGGAAATACTGAGCTTGGTTGATTCAGCTTCTGTTCTTGTGTGAATATAAATCCAGTTCGGTCAGGATTTTGCTTTCCAGCATTTCCTAATCTCTTACAAAACACAATGCTTTAAAGCCACTTAACGTCTGGTTTATTCCGGTACACAGTCTGGTACTTTGATCCAATCAAAAAGCATTTCAGGGGTCAGTGCAGGTTAGACAGTCAGAAATGTGATGAGGAGAAAATTACTGCAAACACAAGTGAGACAGAATGACGATCGAGCAATTATGGTGATGACTCGACTTATCTGAAGCCTGTCACTGGCACACCGTCCAATCATGTGACAAAGTGACGTTTGTGAGGATTGGTTCTGAATACACAGCTGTGTGTGTGTGTGTGTGTGTGTGTGTGTGTGTGTGTTTATTTATCTGTGTGAGAGAATAATTGTCTTTTTTTTTTTTTTTTTTAATTTTTAATAAGTAATGTTGATTTTATGAACTTTAAAAAGTAGAAGTCAGAGAACTGTCCTGAACAGTAAGATGATGTGTTGTTGTCGTTGTTGTTTCTTTCTTTGTTTTGTCCATGCATTCATGTTTACCAGTCTTGGTGGAGACATGACCTCACCTGAGGTTTAGGAATGATTTAATTTTGATTCAAGGCGAAGGTCAGAGCACGGTGACAAAGATTTTGAGATAGTAGAGCACTTGGAAGGTGTTATTATTATGAGATTTCCTTTCGGCTTTTTCCCTTTTTCAGGGGTCGCCACAACGAATGATTCGCATGTTTGATTTGGCATAGGTTTTTATATCGGATGCCCTTCCTGACACAACCTTTTAGCAAGGGGCAGAAACACGCTGACGGCCTTGCAGCTACTCTTTACGAAAGTCAGCAATGGTTCTTTTACATGAACCTCTCACCGTAGACAATGAGAGACATGACTGGCTTTGATAACCCAGTTAGCTGCACCGGGGCGGGGCAGTGACAACCTTGGGGAGAGTGGGACTTGAACCCCCAACCTTAGGATCAGCGATCCAGCGCCCTATAACACTAGGCCACTACTGTCCCCGGAAGCTGTTATTGTTATATAACACCATTATTTGTGAGCTTTTAAGGGGGACTTGTAGCTTTGACCTTGGGTGACATTGAAAGGTCAAACCCCAACTAGTTCAAGTCCTTCAACCCAAATTGGGTTTTTATTGGTTTGTTTGTCTTGATAATTTGGTCATATTAACATACTATTGAATATTGTAAGACGAGCACATGGAGAAGTAGAAATACACTCGGAGAGTGCAGACCTGCACCAAGCTACTGCAAACTAAACCTTTCAGTCCAGACTTTTATATCTCTTCAACTCTTCAAAGTTTTGTATTTGTTAAGTTATCGACCAAAATATGCAATTTCACACTATCTTGATATTTTTTCTACTGTGGGCGTACTTGTCTATTAAATTCCAGGCTTTGCCAGAGTGACTGAATTTTTTTATGCAGAACTTGACCATTATTTTTTTTATCCCTTTTTTTTTTTTTTTTTTTTTTTTTTTTTTTTTGTGAGACAGCTAATCTTGGCTGAAACGTCACCCATATTTAGCATCATTTGAATCTAGGGAGGTGTTGCAGGTTGTACTGAAGCAGCTGTCAATGTTGTTTCAAATGGTCCAAGTCATGAAAATTTTCAGTCCAGTTCTTACGTGAAGCAGGAGATTCGGTGGAAGCAGAAATTTTGTAATGGAATCATTCAAAAAAATTCAAGTGTTGCAGTCTAGCAGCAAGGTGCCACCATTGTAGATTATACACAGTTTCCCAAGAGTTCACTTGCAGCAAAGTCAGCCCTACTCCATCAGCAACCTTTGAAGGGAAAATCCTTCAAAAATTGTGGATCCGGAGCAGAATCCCGAACAAAATGTGATCAGTCCATTTTTGGCTCAAGATACACATTTGGTTAACATTTTGTGGAAATCCATTATGGTTCGAGTTATCGTCGTCACAGAAAGATATGAGCCTTGTAGTGATGAGTGATTCACTAACAAAGCTTTCAAAAGAATCGATTCATTTAAGTGAATGAGTTGAATCGATTCACCAGTTCTTTGCTCATATAACTGTCTGTTATCACATCAAGTACTGTATGTAGTTGGAATCATTGATTAAGTCTCAAAGCCGGTGGAAGTGCTGTTAAACACACTGTACAGCAGACTGTCTTTACGGCTGGATATCTGATCGTATCGTATTGCGTAGTGTATCGCTGAATCATCGAGCCGTTGACTCATTCAGTTAACTGAAGACTCACTGAGTTGTTAGCGAAAAAAGGACTCGTTCGCTGAGAGACTAGATTCCCGTACCCTTAAGAAGAAAGAGGCCATAGTAGATCATGAACAAACAACAAGGTGAGTGTAGTGATCCGTAGGCAACCATTTTTGACAATGTTTAAAATGTTTAGCTGCAAGAAAACATAGTAAAAACAAACTAAACAAAACACACAGACCACTAAGTTGTTTTACACAGCGTGAAGTAAAGAGCACTTCATATAATTGTAGTCAAAAGATAATAAAATTATTATGTAGTCATAAAAATAATTACCTGATATAGTTTCAAAACACAAAGTAAAACAAAGTGCATGAATACACATTTAAAGAACAATTACACAAAAGCTAAAATATAGAACTTAAAACAGGTGTAAGAACACGCACTTGATAAAATTAAATATTAGAAACAAAATGAAACATACTTATAAAAAACAACACTGAAATACAGGGATCTCTCACTTTCCATGGGTAATTGGGACCGAGACCCCCGAATTCTGCAAAGTAGGCGCAACGCCCCTGACTGATGTATGTGCACATGTATAACGAGGATAAATAGGATTCGGAATGAGCACATCAGAGGGACAGCACATGTAAGACATTTTGGAGACAAAGTCAGAGAGGCTAGATTGAGATGGTTTGGACATGTACAGAGGAGGGATATTGAGTATATTGGTAATAGGATGCTGAGGCTGGAACTACCAGGCAAAAGGCCTAGAGGAAGACCAAAGAGACGATTCATGGATGTGGTGAAGGAGGACATGAAGGTCGTTGGTGTAAGAGAAGAAGATGCAAAGGATAGGGTGAGATGGAGGCAGATGATTCGCTGTGGCGACCCCTGAAGGGAAAAGCCGAAAGGAAAAGAAGAAAGAAGAAGAATATCATTAAATCAGTGGTTCTTAACCTTGTTGGTACTGAACCCCACCAGTTTCATATGCTTATTCACCGAACCCTTCTTTAGTGAAAAATAAAATATGATTTTTTTTTTTCAAATTCAAGACATCAGTATATGTTTTTATTGGGGCACCAAAATGAACCGTGCATTAACATCACTGTGTTCAAAGAACAAAACCAATACAATGCATGAACTCCGCCCATCACAACTACTTACATTTTTATGTGAGGTGCACATCTGAGTGCGTGCACGTGCGTGCGTCTGTATGTGTGTGTATTTGTTTTATTTACATCTTGTGCATTATTTTTGAACGTTTAATCGTTATTATAAGCATTTATAGTATTGAATATGTATTTATTGATATTATATGTACATATACATGTACGTATACGTCAGTCAGCACAGGGTTGATCCTACTTTGCAAATAATGCAGATAGGACGCCGACTAATATCACGTTCTGTTATATATGTGAATCCATGTTGTATATATTCGTCCGACCACTTTCTTTTTTACTCAACATAGTATGGATTAAAACATTTAAGAAAGAAATCACATGATGTACCATCACAACAGTCACAATTCAACTACTGAGCGCACCAAATCTCCTGCAGCACAGATTGGCCAAGCAATGTAGCGTGATCACCTGCAGCCAGTGATGGCCAAGCGGGGCGTGTCGTCATGAATATGAGTCAGGTGTGTGTCTTGACCTCCGCCGAACCCCTGAGACTGACTCACCGAACCCCTAGGGTTCGATCGAACCCAGGTTAGGAACCACTGCATTAAATATATATTTGATGCTATAAATGCTTATAATAACAATTAAACCTTTAAAAATAATGCATAAGATGAAAATAAAATGTAAATACACACACATACACATGCACACCTCACAGTGAAATGTAAATAGTTTTTGGTGTTTTTTTTTTGTTGTGTTTTTTTTTTGTTTTTTTTTTTTTGGGGGAGGGGTGGGGGGTAGTGGATAATTGGCCTTGTTTTGCGTCATTTTTTCCCCATAACTTTTCCCCCTATTCTTCCTTAATTTTCTTATTTTTTAATTCGATGAATATTAAAAAAAAAAAACGCAATGCACTGAAGCCGAATGAATTGTAGTGCAAAGTATTGAGGGATCCCTGTACATACAAATTATATTTACCGAGTCAGCAGTTGCTTGAGGCATTTAGTATATTAAAGTGCAAAAAAGTTTTTTGTAATATTTAAGATTTCAGTTTGAAAAGAAGTCAGAAGCTTATGATGTGTAATTAAATATTGACATAAAGTAGTACAGTACAGTACTGTGTTGACATACTAGTGGAAAATCCACTCGTCCTTCTTTAAGGCAGAATAAATAACTCGGTATGCCTTGCAATACAGTGATGCAGGTGTTTTTTTTACCCTCAATCAAATCATCATTTCATCATTATCATCATTTTTTTCCTCAATCATCATCATAATTTTTTTCTCAATCAAATCAATTGATATAAATTGATTCACTGCCATAGAACAAACTGAAAGAATGAAGTTAGTAAAAAAACAAAACAAAAAAAATCACACTTCCCATCACTAGACCTTTGGTGGAGGTATTTATCCAATGCGTGACCACCAGTGTACAACCAGTGTGAGGCGAGAGTAGCTCAGTGAATTGAGATAAACATACATTTGAAGGTCTACTGATTTTTTTGTTTTGTTTTGTTTGCTTCTATATTTTTTAGAAACATATCGAAGTCTAAAAAGCCTCTAGAATTAAAAGTTCTATTCATTTTCTGAACCGCTTAATTCTAATTAGGGTCACAGAGGGGGTGGCACGGTGGCATAGTGGTCAGCACGTCCGCCTCACAGCAAGAAGACCTGGGTTCGATTCCTGGCTTGGGCGTTCCTGTGTGCAGTTTGCATGTTCTTCCCGTGCTTGCGTGGGTTTACTCCGGTTTCCTCCCACAGTCCAAAAACATGCACAGTGGGTTAATTTTCTGTTCCAAATCGTCCGTAGGTGTGAGTCAGTACGTATGTAGCCTGGCGTACCATACGGTAGATCATTGTGATCACAGCCATGACAATCCCTGTATGAGCATCATTCAAGCTTGAGGGATTGATGTCCATACCTCGTGATTGGATGTAGATGTAGAGAAAGAGAGGGTCATGCAAGGCAAATGCCCATCTCAGCCACATGCTGAACACTTCGCCAGGCCAGAAACATGCTGATGGCAACCCAATGTCCTACGCTTTAATATGAATGACAGCAATGGTTCCTTTACATGCTTCTCACCACAGACAGGGAGAGACATCGCTGACCTTTGATAACTCAGTTAGCTGCACTGGGGGTAATTGAACCTTTTGGCAATTTTTTTAAATTAATTTGTTTGGTAATGTAAAAAGAAAGTAATAATAATCTCACCATTTTAGTGTATATGTAATACACCGACAAACAAACAAACACACACACACACACACCCATGTATCTATATAAGCTTATTTTAAGGAGGAAGTGACCAGGGATCGCTGTCTCTGCACCTAAAGTGCCTCTGTTTTATTTTTATCTTTTGTCATGGGGATTCGGAGCACATTAGCTCAGCAGAACCAGTGCAATGTGTCATTAAGCAGGTCTTTCACAGACCCTGTACTCAGCATTATTACTGCTGCACCCACACACATGCGTGCACGCACACACACACACACACACACACACACACACACACAGAGTGTTATGCAATGACGAGGTCATCTGGGTCACCCTACACGTCCTCTGTGATATTTTTGTCTCTTGGTTTAAAACTGAACTCTGCATAAATAAATAAGATGTCTAAACTGTAATGCTATATTTATGCCACGTGAAATCACGAGTCAGGGAACCCTGCGTCTGATACAGTTGAGTCAGAGACTACCGCGGAAACGACACCTCATGGCTCTCGGCCGTATGCTGAGCTCGTGGGGGAGGCCATATTGCTTGGGTATAATCGCAGCATGCAGCAAGTGTGTCAGAACAAACATGGTTCATGCACGCCAAGCGAAACCGTGGAGGCATGCGAGTGTGTGATTTAGAGGGACTGAATCTCAGCAGGACTCGTTCTGGCTGCCCTGTGTTGCAGGCATGCACGTATGCACACACACATACATACACACACACACACACACACACACGGTCATTCTGACTGACTCACTCTCTGTCCCGGGTGTCCTTCCAGCACAGGCCTTGTCTCAGATTATCATGTCATCGCTAGTGTTTGCGTCCCCGCACAGTCAGGGAATCCTTTTTAATTAGGATTAGATTCTGTAGGTAATTAAATATCAGCGTTTTATTTCCTGCTTTTTTCCCCAAAGTCACCATTTTATCGTTTGATTAAATGAATTCCAGATTGTAAGCAGAACAAAAATCAAGTTAACCCTGAAAAAAAAACGACACATAAGGAAGGATTGCTAACCGAACTATGAAACGAATTGACTGACATTCGTGCACCGTGTTTGTTTCACGAACAGAAATATGCGATCGACTGTAAAGTGAAATCGAATCAATTTTGAACTGAAAATAAAAATCGGCCTTTGTCTGACGAGAAACTTTAATCTCAGACGTGAACAGTTTCAAGCTGAAAGTAAAATGCTGCAATATGAGTCACGAAAAACCGGATCCAGTCCGTTATCTCCGGCAACCCGATACCTCCGAGCCGAAGCACAGTGATGCGCTGGGACCATGTGTCCTTGCTGTTCCGTCTACAAGGTCACCTCAAGTGTATTTCCACCCCGATTTCAGACGCGGAGCATCATGCCAGAGACGAGACCCGACGAGTTAGCTGTTTAGTCATTAGTGCTCGATCGCCAGAGGGTTTTCGAGACTCGCGCATGGTGTATTCCAGACTCCTTGATTTATCTTGCCGTGGACGGGGGAGGGACTCTAGTGTACGTTTATAGATTGCTTTTGCTGGGAAGCCATAATGAGCTTAATTTAGAGAATCAGCGCTCTATCCAATTGATCTGATGGATCGCTGACCACCGAGGGCGCTCAAGTGTAGTGCGACATCATCATTATCATCATAATCATCATGCTGAAAGCTAAATCCTGCAGAATAAAAGAATAATTACAGGACAGTGACCTGCTACTAACTTTTTGGATGCTCATAAAATCCAAGGCTGACAGGATTAGCCATGTTAGTGATGATGAAGTTTAACGTCTTCAAAGCTCCAGAATGAAAGATCCTCCTGCCAAGACTATCAAACAGCCTTTATACACTCCTCCAACGCCTGTTGCCTAGGAAACCAATGTAATCCATGTATTTCTCTCTCTCTCTCTCTCTCTCTCTCTCTCTCTCTCTCTGTCTCTGTCTCTGATTGGAGACTCTATTGACTCGTGCCATTGAGCTGGCCTTCAGACCCACACAGCAGCTGTCAGCAGATGGAAATAAATAAAGGGAAAGTGCTCTAAAACCTATTGATTTTTCCTGATTACTGAACATTTGGAAATTTAGACGAGCGCAGCCTCTTCTGTGGGAGGCAAATATGAATAATCTGACGCTTTGGATGTCGGTAATATCATACGCTCCTGGGACAGCCGTGTCCTTGCTTCAGGCGTCCCCCTTTCCCCCACCTTTCTTCCTTTCATTTTTTTTTTCTAAATGACTTTCTAAACACACAGCCACACACATGGAACACATTTAACAGATAAATATTTGTTCTTTTATTGGTTGAATTCAATTCCAGAAATCAACAATGAAAAAGAAATCATTATTCCTGTTTGCCTCTAGCTTCTAGATTTATGATCCTCTGGTAATTGAAATTGATTGTCTTTGTTTAATCTGGACCATTTTCACCAAATACACAGAGAAAAGATGCATGCTTAAGCACACTAGCTTTCCGTTCCATATTGCAGATGTGTCTTTTGTTCACAACTATTACTTTTTTTGTGTTGGCTGTCAGCAAAGCTGTAGCCTTAAGTCCATGTTGTCCTTCATCACACTTCTAATCATCAACTTCAACTGGACCAGTCAACTTATTTCGGCAAACTTTGACAGAATTGTATTTGCAGCATACTTCTCTGCACCTCTTCTTCTTCTTCTTTTCCTTTCGGCTTTTCCCTTCAGGGGTCGTCACAGCAAATCATCTGCCTCCATCTCACCCTGTCCTCTGCATCTTCTTCTCTTACTCCAACAACCTTTATGTCTTCCTTCACCACATCCAAAAATCTCTTCTTTGGTCTCTCTCTAGGCCTTCTGCCTGGTAGTTCCAACCTCAGCATCCTACTACCAACATACTCACTATCCCTCCTCTGTACATGTCCAAACCATCTCAATCTAGCCTCTCTGACTTTGTCTCCAAAACATCTTACATGGGCTGTACCTCTGATGTACTCATTTCTGATCCTACTTTTCTGCACCTCCATTTTTTATTTTTGTACAAAATACATTTTTGGGGTGACATTGACTTTGTTACTGCTCGACAAAAGGGTTGCCATTGCTAATCCATATACCCCCCCCATCTGTGAATGGATTTTTAGGCTTTTACAGAATGTCATTCATTCATTCATTCAGTCATTTTCTGTAACCGCTTAATCCTAATTAGGGTCACAGGGAGGCCGGTGCCGTTCCCTTCCGACTCCCGGCAAGGGCAGAGTACACCCTGGACAGCTCGCCAAGCCACTGCGGGGCTGAAACATGCTGATGGCTAAGCAGCTAGTCTTGATGAAAGTCAGCAATGGCGCTTTTACATGAACCTCTCACCGTAGACAGTGAGAGACATGGCCAGCCTTTGATAGCCCAGTTAGCTGCACTGGGGGGACAGCAGTGACAACCCGTTGAGAGTGGGGCTTGAATCCACAACCTTAGGCTCAGTGATCCAGCGCCTTACCACCAGGCCACCATTACCTTTTACAGAATTTTCATAACTTGATGTCAATGGACACCTCCTTTTTTATTTTTTATTTTCATTTATTTATTTTTTTTACCTGTACATTTTAATTTTTTACCTGTATTTTATTTATTTTTACCTGCTACATAACTTTCACAAAGTTATGTTGCTGACTGTTGTCGGTTTGTTTGCTGGTTTGATGAGATTTTTTTCCTAGACTGTGGTGTGGTACAACTAACAAACCAATATTTTGAAGGTGGACCGTCCGTGCATGGGATCTTGTTGAAAAAATTCATTAATATTAATAAGGGAAAGTAATGCCTAAATAAATGTTCATCAGATGCCCACTAGTGGGAGACATTTTATGATAATTACAAAAGTTATAATATAAAATTTCAAAATAAATCAATTCAGATTTTTAGGTTAATCAGTACATTTGTCACTATAACCCTTTTGTGTCTGATGGAGGAGGTACCATGCACTCTTTAATTTACCCTCTAGTTTTTGTATTGAATCAATTTTTCAGATCTTCAGATCAGCTCAGAATTTTTTCTTTTCTTGTTCATCTTGTTAAAAATATTTATTACTTGCTTGACAGAATGGGGTTCTGGCAGAGATATTGTAATCCCCAGCTTTTGCCTGTCTGTTTGATTGTAAACAAAATCCTGACTACAGTGGATTTTCACCAAACTTGGTGAGGACACAACTTTACCTCACAGTAATGATTTGATTTTAGAATGTGAAGATTAAGGGAGAAGGTCACGAGAAAAAGTTGTAGTTATAAGTTGTATTATAACTTTGAAACGAATGCCGATAGATATGCTGTTACCATGAAACAGTCTTCTTCTTCTTCTTCTTCTTTTACTTTCGGCTGCTCCCTTCAGGGGTCGCCACAGCAAATCATCCGCCTCCACCTCACCCTGTCCTCCGCATCTTCTTTTCTGACTCCAACAACCTTCATGTCTTCCTTCACCACATCCATAAATCTCTTCTTCGGTCTTCCTCGAGGCCTTCTGCCTGGTAGTTCCAACCTCAGCATCCTACTACCCAATATACTCACTATCCCTCCTCTGTACATGTCCAAACCATCTCAATCTAGCCTCTCTGACTTTGTCTCCAAAACATCTTCACGTGGGCTGTCCCTCTGATATACTCATTTCTGATCCTATCCATCCTCGTTACTCCCAGGAGAACCTCAACATTTTCATCTCCGCTACCTCAGCTCTGCCTCCTGCCTTTTCTCAGCGCCACTGTTTCTAAGCCATACAACATCGCTGGCTCTCACCACCATCTTGTACACTTTTCCCTTCATTCTTGCTGACACTCTCCTATCGCACATCACACCGGATACTTTTCTCCAACCATTCCAGCCTGCCTGCACGCTTCTTCACCTCTTTCCACACTCTCCATTGTTCTGGATTGTTGAGCCTAAGTACTTAAATCCTCCACCTTCGTTATCTCTGCTCCCTGTAACATCACCGTTCCTCCTGGGTCCTTCTCATTCACACACATGTATTCTGATTTTCTGAGGCTAACCTTCATTCCTCTCCTTTCCAGGGCATACCTCCACCTCTAAGATTTTCCTGCACTTGTTCTCTGCTCTCACTACAGATCACGATGTCATCTGCAAACATCATAGTCCATGGAGATTCTTGTCTCACCTCGTCTGTCAGCCTGTCCATCACCATAGCAAACAAGAAGGGGCTCAGAGCTGACCCTTGATGCAGTCCCACCTCCACCTTGGAATTAGGTCACACCGACAGCACACCTCACCACTGTCTTACATCTCTCATACATGTCCTGCACCACTCTAACATACTTCTCTGTCACTCCAGACTTCCTCATGCAATACCACAGTTCTTCTCTTGGCACCCTGTCATATGCTTTTCCAGATCCACAAAGGCACAATGTAGCTCCCTCCTGACCTTCTCTGTACTTCTCTATTAACATCCTCCAAGGCAAACATTGCATCTGTGGTGCTCTTTCTTGGCATGAAACCAAACTGTTGTTCACAAATGCTGACCTCTGCCCTTAGTCTAGCTTCCACTATTCTTTCCACCATAACTTCATCGTATGGCTCATCAACTTTATCCCTCTGTAGTTGCTGCAACTCTGCACGTCTCCCTTGTTCTTAAAAATGGGCACCAGCACACTTCTCCTCCCTCCTCCGGCATCTGCTCACTCTCTAGTACCGTGTTGAATGTTCTTGTCAGAAAATCTACTGCTACCTCTCCTAGACACTTCCATACCTCCACAGGTATATCATCAGGACCAACTGCCTTTCCATTCTTCATCCTCTTCAATGCCCTTCTCACTTCACCCTTACTGATCTTTGCTACATCACTGCCCCTCAATGGTTACCTCTTCTACTCTTTTTCTCTCTCATTTTCCTCATTCATCAGCTCTTCAAAGTACTCTTTCCATCTTCCAGCACACTTCTGTCATCAGTCAATAGAGTTCCCTCTCTGTCCTTTATCAATCTAACTTGCTGCACGTCCTTTCCATCTCTATTTCTCTGCTGTGCCAACCTGTATAGATCATTTTCTCCCTCTTTACTATCCAACCTATCATACAAGTCATCATATGCCCTCTGTTTGGCCTTAGCCACTGCTACTTTCGCTTTACGCTGTGTCTCCCTGTACTCCTGTTTACTCTCTTCGGTCCTCTCAATGTCCCACTTCTTCTTGGCTAACCTCTTCCTTTGTACACACTCCTGCACTTCCTCATTCCACCACCAAGTCTCATATCTACTTTCCTTCCAGAGGACACACCAAGTACTCTCCCTACCTGTGTCCCTGATCACATTTGCTGTGGTTGTCCAGTCATTTTGGAAGCACTTCCTGGCCACCCAAAGCCTGTTTCAACTCCTCCTTGAAGAACAACCACGACCTCTTCCTTTTCAGCTTCCACCACTTTGTCTTCTGCTCTGCCTTTTGCCTTTTCACCTTTCTCACCATCAAGTCATCCTGCACACCACCATCCTATGCTGTTGTGGCAACGCTCTCACCACGATGACTTTGCAGTCACTGACTTCCTTCAAATTACATCGCCTACACAAGATGTGGTCTACCTGTATGTGCGCCTACCTCCGCTTTCATAAGTCACCCTATGCTCCTGTTTCTTCTCAAAGAAAGTATTCACCACAGCCATTTCCATCCTTTTGCAAAATCTATCAACATCTGTCCTTCTGTGTTCCTGTCCTGGATACCAAACCTGCCCATCACTTCCTCGTCCCTCTGTTGCCTGCCCCAACATGTCCATTGAAGTCTGCACCTATGACCACTCTTTCACCTCTGGGGTACTCTGCATCACTTCATCTAAGTCACTCCAGAATCTCTCCTTCTCTTCTAGCTCATCCTGCCTGTGGGGCATAAGCACTAACAACATTGAGCATTACACCTTCAATTTCTAACTTGAGATTCATCACTCTGTCTGACACTCTTTTCACTTTTAGAACATTCCTGACAAACTCCTCCTTCAAAGATGACTCCGACTCCATTTCTCTTCTTCCCATCCACACCGTGATAAAATAGCTTAAACCCTGCTCCTAAGCTTTTAGCTTTGCTACCTTTCCACCTGGTCTCCTGAACACACAGTATGTCCACCTTCCTCCTCTGCATCATGTCAACCAGCTCTCTACCTTTTCTGTGCATAGTTCCAACATTCAAAGTCCCCACTCTCAGTCCTAGACTCATGCCTTTCCTCTTCTCTCTCTGCCTAGGACACGCCTCCACCTCTCCTTCTTAGACGTCTTGACCAACAGTAGTCCAATTTCCATCAGCACCTGTTGATTGACAGCACTGATGGCGGTCGTTGTTAACCGGACCTCGACCGATCCGGTATGGAGGTAATACTTTTGATTTGCATTTTAAGTAATTGGCATTGGTTTTACGTCGGATGCCCTTCCTGACACAACCCTCTGCATTTCTCCGGGCTTGGGACCGGCATGAGGGGGAGAGACACTGGTTAGTGCCCCCCCACCTCATGGCTGCATTTTACCATGAAACAGTAATGTAAAGAAATATATTGACTTTCAAACGAGACTTTTGATCTTTGCTAACCTTGAAATGTAAAACCACCTCCATTTCATAAATTCTTCAAAAGAAAGTGTTCTTAATTGTTGTTATTATTATTAGTTCAGTTCATCATTTTCTGTAACCACTTAATCCTAATTAGGGTCGCGGGGAAGCTGGCGCCCATCCCAGCCAACTCCAGGAGAGGGCAGAGTACACCCTGGACAGCTCGCCAGGCCATTGCAGGGCGGAAACACGCTGACGGCTTTGCAGCTACTCTTGTTGAAAGTCAGCAATGGTTCTTTTACATGAACCTCACACCATAGACAGTGAGAGACATGGCCAGTTTTTGATAACCCAGTTAGCTGCACTGGGGGGGCAGTGACAACCTGTGGAGAGTGGGACTCGAACCCCCAACCTTAGGATCAGCGATCCAGTGCCCTATACCACTAGACCACCACATTATTATTATTATTATTATTATTATTATTATTACTTTATTATTATTATTATTATTACAGGGATCCCTCACTTTCCACACGTATTTGGACTGAGATCCCCCCATGACCACTGTATTCCATGAAGTAGAGTCACCCCCCCCCCCAAATGATGTCTATGTACATGTATATAATATCAATAAATACATATTTGATGCTATAAATGCTTATAATAACAATTAAACATTCAACGCGCGCGCACGCATGCAGATGCGCACCTCACAAAAATGTAAGTTGTTTTCATGGAAGGTTTTGGGTTGTTTTTTGTTTTGTGTTTGTTTAGGGGCTTTTTTTTTTTTTTTTTTTGCATAATTGGCCAAAAAAAACGCAATACACTGAAGCCGCATGATTTGAAGCGCAAAGTAGCGATGGATCCCTGCATTGTCAATGAAATATAACACACATTGAAAGATGGGCACATTGATAATTCGAACCAATACACATATAGGGAATATTTGCTACATTATCCATATGCTGCACGGTGAAGGTACCTTGCACTCTAAATGAACTCTTAATTTTTAACATTTCATTCCAGTTTCATTTTAATCCATATCATATGTTTTCGAGCTGGATGTCTTGGTGTCATGTGCTCGTGGTAAGCCCAGATGTGGTTTAAAACAGACTGATCAAAACTTGACAGTTTAATTGGACAGAGTGTGTGTGTGAGTGTGTGTGTGTGTGTGTGTGTGTGTGTGAGAGAGAGAGAGAGAGAGAGAGAGAGAGAGAGAGAGAGAGAGAGAGATCAATCCAAAATTGTATACTTTTTTCCTGCTTCTGAAGGAACACAGACTCTTTTGCTAAACAATCTCTGCTCTCCTGGATAGATGTAATATTGTACTAAGTGCTTTCGTAGCCCATTGTGGAGTAATTCTTTCCCCTCTCTAGCCTTAAATCTCAGTACTTAAGTTCAGCACTCCTATCTTCCACATTATATTTTATAAAATATGACCCCCCCACCCCCTCCAGCACTGATTTAGATCAGTGTGCTTGAACAGCTGTGGAAAATTTCTGACAGTAAATCAAACCATAAAATCTGAATTATCATCATTTCTATGGCTTCACGCTAATTATCATAATTTGTTCAGCAGTCACCCATACAGACACCTCATAATCCTCCTGCGAACCAAACCCTGCAAATTCACCCACAATCAGCGCACCTGTAATCAATAAGCCGTGCATCGTGTCGCATCAAATGCCATTTCTCAGCCTGATCATCACAGGGTCCTCATTACAGCAGCACCTTCCCGTTTCATTTCTTCACATCTGATCTGTGGAAATGAGTCCATGCATCCCCATGCATCTTTCCTGACTGCTTTTAGAAAGCACCGAGTGTGTTAAACAGCATAAATACAGACAGACACCTCAGACACACTCTCCAGCCTGTACCAAATGCATTGGCTTGTATAGTGAGCCGATATTTGGCTTTTAGATTTTTAGTATTTCACAGTATTATCAGATTCAGTTTGGAGGCTGAGTTTGGGTCAGTGACAGAAAACTCATTTTCTTTTCTTCTTTTTTTTGTCTTTTCTTCAGCGCTCTGGGGTATACGAAGCCGAATCATCCTGAACTTTTTTCTAACGTGCACCATTAACTGCTTCACCATGTCTGATGGGTTATTTCACATTTCTCTGATTCGTTGCCGTCAATCAATCGGACGCTCTGAGCTCTGAGAAAGGTCTGCCTTGAATAGACATGTGATTTTTAAACTGCATCAGCACATTTTATTTGCTCTCGTGTGTGTGTGTGTGTGTGTGTGTGTGTGTGTGTGTGTGTGTGTGAGAGAGAGAGAGAGAGAGAGAGTGTGTGTGTGTGTGCTACAAGTTGAGTCTTCACTCTGCACTTGTAGTAATAACCAGCACCTGGATGTTGCTCCAGCAGAACATTTTCTGAAAGTTTTGTCAAAGCCAATGTCAACATAAACTTTAAGGCCACTCATAATCAATCACAATGCTGACTGACCCAGAGTCAGTATCTGATTAATACAATGAAGAAAAGTAGCCATTAAGATGTCAGAGTTCAGGTCTCCTAACTGGTGGTACACTTTGAAATTGGATTTAAATAATTGATTTCTGGAAGTATTCCTGAGCTCATGCAGGAATTTCCATGACCAGATCATGCCTGTTTTTAAAGCAGTGTTTTCTGACTGCTGGAACATATCAAGGGCATCCAATATTGATTTCCTGGCCTTGTCTCTTGTACTGTGGAGAAAAAAAATCATTGCTATCAGGTGTCATTGGGGGGCACTGTGTGTTTTGGACCCATGAACTGAGAAAGGCATGTATAGCTGTCAGCGTGTTTCTGCCCCTTGCTAAAGGGTTGTGTCAGGAAGGGCATCCGACGTAAAAACCTATGCCAAATCAAACATGCAAATCAGATGACTTGCTGTGGCGACCCCTGAAAAAAGAGGAAAAGGCGAAAGGAAAAGAAGAAGAAGAAGAAGAACTGAGGAAGGCGTGTGGCCTGCTGGTGTGAAATGTCATATATTTGGCCCTCTATAAATCTCATGCAAATTGCTGGATATCCCAATCACATACTGTAATTAATTATTGATCATAAACAGACTCAGCATGAATATGCAAATGAATACAGAAACGGTAATATCTTGGGAATCAGTGTCATATTCCCTTTATTTAAAAACATTTGTAATCCTGAAATGGAAAACTGTCCAATGAAGTCATAGCTAATAAAATATGATAACTGTAAGTCGTTCTGGAAAAGAGCGTCTGCCAGATGATGTAAATGTAAATAGATATTTAATGATTATACATGTAGAAGAGCAACTATATTATTTACTGCACTATTTAATTATTGGATGATTTGAATGACTATTGTATGAGGAGTTTATTCACTGAAGTGGCTGTTTGATAATTTTATTTTTGGACATTACACTCTGTACGAGAATCTTAACAAAGGTAACATAATGTCTGTCCTCAGCAACAATGTTCGTCAAGTTCAGACCCTTCAAGGCATGATTTGAAGTTGTCATTTCTTGGCAAAAAAAGCCATAGTTTGGGGGGGGTATTAATAAACCAATCAGAAATAACAAAGATTTTATGCAATATGCCTCACTAACCGGAAGCCAATGAGAAAGCACAGCACCGGCGCCATATTGGTAGTCCCAGAAAAATTGTGAATGTAGAAAAGGGGTGTCAAACTTACGCCACAATGGGCCATGTGGCTGCAGGTTTTTGTTTCAACCAAGCAGCAGCACACCTGACCTTTCTCATTTAAACAAACAATTTAAGTCTTCAGGCAGTTGATTGGTCAATCTGTGTGCTCTGTACAGAGAGTAACCAATCAACTCCCTGAAGATTCAGATCAGTTGATTAAATGAGCCAAGTCAGGTGTTCTGCTGCTTGGTTGAAACAAAAACCGGCAACCACATGGCCCATTGTGGCATGAGTTTGACACATGTGATGTAATCGATTGTGCCAACCACACGGAGAGGGAAAGAGACAAGATTTTTTGTTTTTTGTTTTTTCTTTACGTGTCCTAACAATGATTACAAGCCCACGCAAGCTTGCAAAAGAACTCTCCAGAAAAAGGCACTTTTTAAACCCATCAGTCATCGTGGTAAGCCCCAAAAATTAACAAAAAAAACCAACAATTTTTTTTTTTCATTTCTGTTTATTCCAATAAGATCAGTATGTATCTTTTTGACCATTATATAAGGGTTCAAATGCCTTCAAATGATACTGATTGAAAAAAAAAAACACTGTCGGGTTCAAGCAATCACACTGAAATTAAGAAAACTATATATTAGATAACCATATAACAAAACTCTCTGATCTCGTTATACAAGTAAGCTTCATCAACTCCGCCCTCAGCATCATCATCTTCATCTATAGCCTACTCAGCAGATAAAATCACATCTTCTTCACAAACACCAGTCATCACACTTTTATTAACAGATGCCTCTTCTTCATCAACATCTAAATCAAAATCATCATCAACACAGCTGGCATCATCATCATCAGTTTGTTTATATGTAAAAGGTATGAAACATTTCAGTATTTTTCAGGTCTTGACCAATTTTCGTACAAAACTAAACAACCCACGATCCAGCATGTCCAGTCCGGACAAGATTACACAGAAATCAAATGATCAAAAAAATTCCGTAATCGAATTTTGCATGCAGAGAAAAATACCAATACTCATACAATACTCATATTAAGTTTCTAAAGTACATAATACTGAGCATATGGGATTTTCTTTGACTGAATTGCAATGGAATCATGTCTTTCTTAGTATTCCAACAGATCTGAGGTATCATACACGCACACACACACACACACACACATACACACACTGTAAGCAATGGGTGACTGCTCATTTGTGCATCTGTCGCACCATTTGCACTCATTTCCCTCACTCCCTTCATATACTGTATTTTCTTCCATTCAATTTGCACTAATTCATCTGGATGCTGCTAATTTAATCATTTGCACACTGTGTGTGTGTGTGTGTGTGTGTGTGTGTGTGAGAGACAGAGACAGAGAGAGAGAGAGAGATAATCTTCTTCAAAGCCGAATTCCAGCATCGAATTTAACATCTATATGAATGCTGTTAGACATCACAGATGACATTTCATGCTCCTTTTCCAGAAATTATGTGTATTCACAATCTTATAAATAAACTTACTTACTATTATTGAAGAGAAAAACGGAGATAAGAGCCACATGCAGTATACTACAGTCAGGAAGTAAACCGGAGGTTAACGTGTGATGGGCACTGCGCATGTGCAAGCCCGAGCTCACCATTCAGGGTGCTCGTTTCAGATCTTCCTTAGCAACTAGCCTGCATTGTTTACGTACATATCGTCTTCATAACCTTTATTTTATTCACTGAAACGGCATTTTAATGTTAAAACAGTATCCAAAATGGAGAGATGACTTCATGACCGTTCTTCTGGTGTATGGATTATAGTGTGTCTTGTACCAAACTCGGTGAATAATTGCAAAGAAAACCGGTAAGTTTGCTACTGTTTTTATCTAGTTTTATGAGGGTACTCGTCAGAAAAATGGAAATAAAAGATATTTTTAGTGAGTTTTAGTTGATTTCACTTCAGCAAGAGATAGTTGAATACTTGTTTTAATGGTTTATGCAAAAATCTGAATTTCGATTAAAAAATGACCATTTTTACTTTTTTGGCCATTTTCTTGAAAGTAGTCCGTGCGACAAGCGCCTACATTCGGTGGAGCGCCTCACAAATCTGTTGTTACTGATGAACATGAAAGACATTCCCCAGTGGCAGGGAGTCTTGAAATACCATGTAAACTCACTTTAATACACAGTGAACGCCTCATTTTACGATTAAAGAGACTGATCGAATAAAATTGGTAAGTTTGATTTATGATTTTGCTCCCAGTACGCATGGGTGGTTATTCGACCTAAGATCATCAAAAACAGGGGGGGTGGGGGCAGGGTCTTAAGGTTAAGTAAGGGTCTTACTGGAGCAGGACGCTTATTACGTCTGATATGGTCGCTGTATTCAAAGCAAAGCACAGACTGAGAGAGGGTGTGTGTTGTTCGCTAGTTCGGCCGTGCAGAAACGAGTTGAGACCATGCTCAGTAAAGCCCCAACATTAGCATATGCTTCTTTTCTACATAAAAGTGCAGTGGTTTTAAGTAGGAAGATTTTTTTCCAAGAACTCTTCAGCCTTCCCAGTGTTCAGTCTGCACTCAGTTGTGATACATATTTGTAAGGGTCAGTATGGTCACACGAAGTTGATTTCTGAAGGTATCTCTGCGGTGCTGGCTGGGGAAGACTATGAAGGTAATTATAGAGAGCTGTTGCATCAGCCTGCATTCCTTGCTGTGGTGAACTGTTTGTGTCGCCTGCTGTATGATGATGTTGAGGCGGCACGGTAGTGTAGTGGTTAGCATGTCTGCCTCACAGCAAGAAGGCCTGGTTTCAATTCCAGGCCAGTTCGTTTCTGTGTGCAGTTTGCATGTTCGCCTCGTGCTTGTGTGGGTTTCCTCCGGGTACGCCGGTTTCCTCCCACAGTCCAAAACATGCACAGTAGGTTAATTGGCTGTTCCAAATTCCCCGTAGGGATGAGTGAGTCCGTATGTGGCCTGGCGAACCATACGGTAGATCATTGTGATCACAGCCATGACAATCCCTGTACGAGTATCATTCAAGCTTCAGGGATTGACGTCCATTCCTCGTGATTGGATGTGGACGTAGACAGATGGGGATGTGCTCTTTTTACCATGGGCAACGTGACCGTATTGAAGTTCACCTTTGTGATGACAACATCGGAGTAGAAGACGCCGTCATCTACCTTCTGCAGCGGGCACTAACCCACCTGGAGATCGCCGGCAGCGCTGTGAGGGTCATGTTCTTTGACTTCTCCAGCGCCTTCAACACCATCAGGCCAGCGGCGTCTGCGAGGAAGCTGGAGGGCGTGGGAGTGGACGGGCATCTTGCTGCCTGGATTATTGACTACCTTACCAACCGTCCACAGTACGTGCGGCTGCGCGGCTGTAAGTCAAAGGTGGTAGTTTGCAGCACGGGGGCACCGCAGGGCACCGTCCTCTCACCCTTCCTTTTCAATATCTATACCTCGGACTTCATATATAACACAAACAGCTGCCACCTCCAGAAGTTCTCGGACGACTCCGCCATCGTGGGCCGTGTGTCTGAGGGGAACGAGCTGGAGTACCGGTCGGTCATCATTGACTTCGTGGACTGGTGTGAGCGCAACCACCTGTGCTTGAACACTAGGAAGACGAAGGAGATGGTGATCGACTTCAGGAGAAACACTCAAACACACACACACACACACTTACTAGTGAACATCCAGGGACAGGACATTGAGACAGTGGACAGTTTCAAGTACCTGGGTGTTCACCTTAACAATAAACTGGACTGGTCCCACAACACCAACGCCCTGTACAATAAGGGCCAGAGTCGCCTCCATCTTCTGAGGAGACTCAGGTCCTTCGGCGTATGCAGACCTCTGCTCAGGACTTTTTATGACTCTGTGGTAGCCTCTGCAATCCTCTACGCTGCCATCTGCTGGGCCCCAGGCAGCACAGAGCGGGACAGAAAGAGACTGAACAAGCTGGTCAGGAGGGCCAGCTCTGTCCTCGGCTGCCCACTGGACTCTGTGGAGGAGGTGAGTGAGAGGAGGATAGTTGCAAAGCTCACATCCATCCTGTTCAACATCTATCACCCACTGCACCAGACTGTAGAGGAGCTGAGTAGCTCCTTCAGTGGACGACTGAGGCATCCTCAGTGCAGGAAGGAGCGCTACCGCAGGTCGTTCATTCCCACCGCTATCAGACTGTACAACGCCACTTTGTAACTGTCTGTGAAAATACTGGTTATGTGCAATAAAAACCCCCGCGCACTTTAATCAACCACATCTACCCCACTGACTGTGAACCATATCAACCCATCTCTGCCCTCAGATACATTACACTTTAATATAGGCCAGTCTATAAAGTTGCTCCATTCTTTTCTTTTATTGTTTATTAATTTATACTATTTATGTATCTACTTATTTATTTACTTATATAATATATATGTACGTGTGTATGTTTGTATTTGTATCTATTTTTGCACCCCCTACTGATGGTACCTCAAGAGCCTGTAACAGTGAATTTCTCCATTGTGAGATTAATAAAGCTGTATCTTATCTTATCTTATCTTATCTTATTCTGTCATTTCTTGAAAACCGAGCCAGAGGGACCAATCAGCATGAATTGGGCCCAATATAAGTCAATGCACGGCGGGTAGACAGGGTTCGAGGTCATTTCTTTGGCACAGTTTCTTTTGTATGATTGTCTGCTTTTGATTTTTTTCCGTAAAGGCTAAATAAACACCAGAAAAATGAATTTGGATCTCTTGCATCATGAACTGGACATTTTTCTGTGTCAGCAGTACACAGTGATTTTCTCCAGATTCTCTAAATATTTGAATATTATGTATTGTAAATGACGAGGGCTTCAAAACCTTCAGGATTGCACGTGAAAAACATTTACTCTAAATTTTTTCCACAATTTGCAGACTGGCGAACCTCTGTCCAGATGTGTCTTTTAAACCTGATCACAGTATGTTAATTTCAAAGTGTTCTTCCATCTGTTTCTTTTTAGGGCAACTTACTTTTATCTTTTGTTGCTCCATACAAACTTTATTGAGATTTGTGGGTGACGTCAAATTAAAAATAAGTAAAAATTGCAATGAAGTTTCAATTTGTATTGTGAATAAGATTTTGGTTGTATTATGTTGTTATTTAGATTTTTTGCAGCATTCCATTTTTGGGGGGATAATTGGACCCCCCCCCCATGCAGCTAACTGGGTTATCAAAGGCCAGCCATGTCTCTCACTGTCTATGGTGTGAGGTTCATGTTAAACAACCATTGCTGACTTTCATCAAGAGTAGCTGCATCGCCATCAGTGTGTTCCTGCCCTGTGATGGCCTGGTGAGCTGTACAGGGTGTGTACTCTGCCTTCGCTCAGAGTTGGCTGAGATGGGCACCAGCCTCCCTGTGACCCTAATTAGGATCAAGTGGTTCAGGAAATGAATGAATGGACAATTACACACAGTTGTTAACAGAGCTGTAAGCTTAATGAAAAAAAAAAAGACTAAATAAAGAGTTTGTTGTTGTTTGTTTGCATTCTTTCTTGTGATTCGCATAGGACTCAAGAGGAACAGTAAGATTACAGGGAGCAGAGATAAGAAAGGTGGAGGATTTTAAGTACTTAGGCTCAACAATCCAGACCAATGGAGAGTGCGGAAAAGAGGTGAAGAAGCGCGTGCAGGCGGGTTGGAATGGTTGGAGAAAAGTGTCCGGTGTGATGTGTGATAGGACGGTATCGGCAAGAATGAAGGGAAAAGTCTACAAGACGGTGATGAGGCCAGCGATGTTGTATGGGTTAGAAACAGTGGCACTGGGGAAAAGACAGGAGTCAGAGTTGGAGGTAGCAGAGATGAAAATGTTGAGGTTCTCTTTGGGAGTAACGAGGATGGATAGGATCAGGACTGAGTACATCAGAGGGACAGCACATGTTAGATGTTTTGGAGACAAAGTCAGAGAGGCCAGATTGAGATGGTTTGGACATGTACAGAGGAGGGATAGTGAGTATATTGGTAATAGGATGCTGAGGCTGGAACTACCAGGCAGAAGGCCTAGAGGAAGACCAAAGAGACGATTCATGGATGTGGTGAAGGAGGACATGAAGGTCGTTGGTGTAAGAGAAGACGATGCAAAGGATAGGGTGATATGGAGGCAGATGATTCGCTGTGGCGACCCCTGAAGGGAAAAGCCGAAAGGAAAAGAAGAAGAAGAAGAAGAAGAAGTTGTTGTTTGTTTGCATGTTTATTGATGTCGTTGGCGTCCTTTCCTTTCCTCCCTTAAATAGGTTTTAGACATAAAAGATAACAATTTTTTTTTTTTAAGGTCAGACAGAGATTAATGACATAAATATAACAAATTTGTTCATGAATTTGTTGATGTAAAACAAACTAACAACAACCTTCACTCGCACTTTGGTGACATTTGAAAATATTATTTTTAAGTTCTTTTTTTTTTTGGGGGGGTTTCCTCCCAAGTTTACAGGAATCCCACACTACTTCACGCTTCAATTCATTCGGCTTCAGTGCATCACATTGTTTTTTTTGTTTTTTTTAAATATTCATCGAATTCAAAAATAAGGAAATTAAGGAAGAATAGGGGAAAACATTACGGAAAATGCTGCCAAAACAAAACAAAAAAAAAACAACCCAAAACCTTCCATGAAAACTACTTACATTTTTGTGAGGTGCACATCTGAGTGCGTGCACACGCCTGTATGTGTGTGTATTTATATTTTATTTAAATCTTATGCATCATTTTTGAATGTTTAATTGTTATTATAAGCATTGAATATGTAGTTATTGATATTATATAAACATATACAGGTATGTATACAGCAGTCCGGGGGGGGGGGGGGGGGGTGAGATACTACTTCGCGGAATTCGGTGGTCGCGGGGGGGATCTCGGTCCCAATTAACTGCGGAAAGTGAGGGATCCCTGTAGTTATAGCCATTATATATGTATATTTTATACAGTTATATTCCCACCTATCAAATATACTAACCCTATTATACCACCAATCAGAGAAGGCTAAGACAAGCACATACTTCCTCCAGGCATTTTTCACCTGCTTTATCTTTATGTTCCATAGTGGTGTACCATACTTTAACAGAAAGTGTGAAGCGGCCCATGCATGAGCACCCAGGATTGACTTGTGTTCTCTTTGAATGATGGGAGAATGAGTAGAAGAGCTCAGCCAATCAGCTCTCATGGGCTCTCAACCAAGGAGAGCTGAGTGCATTCACCCAGGCACGAACTCGTGAACTCTTGGGTGATAGTGACACACCTTGCGAATGTGTCACTCTGGAAAATTTGGCGTATAAAATGTCTCGTTTAAACTTTGAACCTCTTTAAAAAAAAAAAAAAAAAAAAAAAGCCGTCTGGGTTTTGTATACTAGTATTAGAAAACACTAGGCTGAGTTTAAGCTTCGAAGCAAAAGTTGATTATGGCATCAGTCAAGGTGACAGCGTAAAGTTTGAACAAGGCTCATTGTTCCGTTTAACATGGAGGCGCTGAAGCCCTGCTTTACCCACCTGGTTACTACATGGCTGTAATGTAGCTGAGATCATTTGACCTCCCTCAGTGTAAGTGATTACAATTTCACCCTCTGATGAAATGTAACTGGATGCGTAATTTCTCATTATGTCCACTAAATTAGCGAACCATTGAGGATCGTAAGGATTGTAAATTGTATTAATACTGAAAGATAAATGTGTAAAGAAAAAAGATTAGATAGTGAATTCTGTGCTTTAGAGATTATTGGTTCCGTGGCTTGACCAGATATTCCTCTCCTCATGAGTCTTTAGTCTCTTTACAAGTCTTGCCTGTAGTGGTAAGTTTTTACCGACGGATAGTGTTTGAACTCTTCTGTCTTCCTCTGTGCAGAGTATCGGGAAGGGTTCCCTGTGGTGCATAGACCCGGAATACAGACACAATCTCATCCAGGCGCTGAAGAAGACGCCTTATCATCCCTACTCCCAAGTGTTCACCACACCTCCCACCTCTCCTCAGGCATATCAAAGGTAAGCAAGTGCCTTGCCAGAGATATCGATCCTCACATCCCTCCCTCCCTCTCTCTCTCTCTCTCTCTCTCTCTCTCTCTCTCTGCCTCTGCATCTCTCTCGCTCTCTCTGATATTCTCTCAGGTGTGCTAACAGGTTCCGTTAATGCCGGCATGTGCAGGCATAGAAAGGCCGAGTGGATCTCATAGAGACGAGCCCAGTGCCGGCTTTCTGACTCGCTTGATTTCATTTCGATCGAACGAAAGCATCTTAGCTACTCAAGCGTGTGAGACGGAATAATAGCTGCTTTACTGTAAATCCTACAGCATTTAGATTTCTGTCCGGGTCAATTGTTTGTTGAAGTAGCACAAGTGTTGTTTTTTTAAAACACAATTTTTGTAAACACAGTATACCTGTAAACAAGAAAACAGTGTGAGAACAGCAGCGCACTGGAACATCACAAACACAAAATGAAATGAAGGATCAGTTTACAACGTCGAACTCATATTTATATAGTACAACATCAAACTCATATTATTTATATATATATATATATATATATTTATATAGATATATATATATATATATATATATACACTAGTCCTTCTCAAAAAATTAGCATATTGTGATAAAGTTCATTATTTTCTGTAATGTACCTATAAAAATTAAACTTTCATATATTTTAGATTCATTGCACAACAAGTGAAATATTTCAGGTCTTTTATTGTTTTAATACTGATGATTTTGGCATACAGCTCATGAAAACCCCAAATTCCTATCTCAAAAAATTAGCATATTTCATCCGACCAATAAAAAAAAAGTGTTTTAATACAAAAAAAATTCAACCTTCAAATAATTATGTTCAGTTATGCACTCAGTACTTGATCGGGAATCCTTTTGCAGAAATGACTGCTTCAGTGTGGTGTGGCATGGAGGCAATCGGCCTGTGGCACTGCTGAGGTGTTACAGAGGCCCAGGATGCTTCGATAGCGGCCTTAAGCTCATCCACAGTGTTGGGTCTGGTGTCTCTCAACTTTCTCTTCACAATATCCCACAGATTCTCTATGGGCTTCAGGTCAGGAGAGTTGGCAGGCCAATTGAGCACAGTAATACCATGGTCAGTAAACCATTTAGCAGTGGTTTTGGCACTGTGAGCAGGTGCCAGGTCGTGCTGAAAAATGAAATCTTCATCTCCATAAAGCTTTTCAGCAGATGGAAGCATGAAGTGCTCCAAAATCTCCTGATAGCGAGCTGCATTGACCCTGCCCTTGATCAAACACAGTGGGCCAACACCAGCAGCTGACATGTCACCCCAGACCATCACTGACTGTGGGTACTTGACACTGGACTTCAGGCATTTTGGCGTTTCCTTCTCCCCAGTCTTCCTCCAGACTCTGGCACCTTGATTTCCGAATGACATGCAAAATTTGCTTTCAGCCAAAAAAAAGTACTTTGGACCACTGAGCAACAGTCCAGTGCTGCTTCTCTGTAGCCCAGGTCAGGCGCTTCTGCCGCTGTTTCTGGTTCAAAAGTGGCTTGACCTGGGGAATGCGGCACCTGTAGCCCAGTCGACTGCTTCCACAGATCCACCAAGGTCTGGAATCGGCCCTTCTCCACAATCTTCCTCAGGGTCCGGTCACCTCTTCTGGTTGTGCAGCGTTTTCTGCCACACTTTTTCCTTCCCACAGACGTCCCACTGAGGTGCCTTGATACAGCACTCTGGGAACAGCCTATTCACTCAGAGATTTCTTTCTGTATCTTACCCTCTTGCTTGAGGGTGTCAATGGTGGCCTTCTGGACAGCAGTCAAGTTGGCAGTCTTACCCATGATTGCGGTTTTGAGTAATGAACCAGGCTGGGAGTTTTTAAAAGCCTCAGGAATCTTTTGCAGGTGTTTAGAGTTAATTGGTTGATTCAGATGATTAGGTTAATAGCTCGTTTAGACTACCTTTTCATGATATGCTAATTTTTTGAGATAGGAATTTTGGGTTTTCATGAGCTGTATGCCAAAATCATCAGTATTAAAACAATAAACAATCTGAAATATTTCAGTTGGGGTGCAATGAATCTAAAATATATGAAAGTTTAATTTTTATCAGTACATTACAGAAAATAATGAACTTTATCACAATATGCTAATTTTTTTAGAAGGACTAGTATATATATATAGTATGTCTAATAGGCAGGTCAAAGAAACACTGCTTCTGGGAGTTTTAGTTACAGGCATATAAATTCTTTTGATCATGTGACCTGCTAATTTTCAATCACAACATGTACAACACCCCATATACCAAGGACTTATGATAAAAGACTGCGTGTGTGTGCGCATGTGTGCGCGCGTGTGTGCGTGTGTGTGTGCGTGTGTGTGTGCGTGTGTGTGTGTGTGTGTTTGTTAAAACAAGGTCTGTATGAAGTGTATGGGTTTTTTTTTTTTTTTGCTCTGATGAGCTTGTGTACATTGTGATGACATGGCCATGTATAATTTATACAGTGATGATATCCCCTGTTTAATACGACCAGAATTGCTACAGATGTTCTCCAGAAAGATTACTCACCCAGATACATATTCAGAAATCTTATTCTGCTGTAGGGAGGGAATTTAATATTTTATTTTAGTTGTTTTTGTCATATAGACCACCAGATATGACTTGATGCTTATCTATTATTGCTTTGGTACCAGTACTGGTGTTGTCTTGATACTGGCCCTGATCTAGTATTCGATGCTAACTTGATACTGATCTGATGCTGACTTATTACTGTCTTAATTCTGATCCAGTTCTGACTTGGTACTGAAGTAATACTGACCTAACAACAATCGGATACTGATCCAGTACTGATCTGATATTTAACTGATCCTGACCCAATTCTGATTTGATATTGATCCCATGCTAACCTGGTACTTGAAGAATAATGATTTGATACTGACCTGCTACTGTCCTGATACCGATCCAGTACTTACCTTGCACTGATCTCATACCAATCTGTTACCTAACTAATAGTGATCTGATACTGACCTGATACTGATTGAGTATGGACATAATACTGATCTGATACTATTTTGACACTTATCCAGTACTTGCCTTATACTGATCCCATACTGACCTTATACTTCACTAATAGCAATCTGATAAAGACCTGATACTGATCTGGCACTGACCTGATACTGTCTCCATGCTGCATTAGTTCTTATAATATCCAGCAAATATATACACCAATCACTCATAAAAATATGTGCATAAGGTGATATCTCCTAAACCATAGCATGTCCAGTACCGAGCCTTGAGGAATGTCTAAATAAAAGCATGTGTGAAATGAACAGGATGGAGAAATTGAGGTTTTGTGTGCTTGGGTGTTCACCTCAGCTGCTTTTGCACTGCTCCACTGTTTCAATATTCAGCACGATAAAAAAAAGCTACACTTGCTGCACAGTACTGCGTCTTTAACACCCAGCCACCACTACCCCACCACGATATGACAAAATCCTACCGAATGAGGTCAGCTACTAAAAAAATCACTACCTAGGCACACTTGTGCAGGTTTTATATGGTACGCTGCTTAATTTTGCAGCACAGAACGCTGTGTCATAAGATTTATTTTTTACGTCAGGTAAGTTCCTGGAGATAGCACCATGCTGACATGACCTCTGAGTCTTATCTCATAAATGTTCATTATAGATTTCCCTGATAATCAGTTCAGGAGATGGAGGCACGTGTGTTCACCCCACTAAGCAGTCGTTCATGCACGGGTAAAAAAAAGTAGCTCCATATATATTTAGACTTTTATATGAAATAAGAGCACACTGTAACCAGCTGTGTTGAGCTCCTTCATGTTCCAGAAGTTTGAATTGCACTTCTTTTTGTCATTAGATCTGTTTGTCTAGCATGATCATTTGTGTGTGCGTGTGTGTGTGTGCGTGTGTGTGTGCGTGTGTGTGTGCATGTGTGTGTGCATGTGTGTGTGCATGTGTGTGTGCATTTGTGTGTGTGTGTGTGTGTGTGTGTGTGTGTGTGTGTGTGTGTGTGCGCGTGCGTGCATGTGCACGCACACCTATGCCTGTGCGAGGAGGACACACGGGGTCTCGGCTTCCTCTCCTACTCTCAGGCCAGATGGCAGATCGGCATGTAGCAGAGTGTAATAAAGTGTTTATCTGGCCACTGCGGCTCACAGGAAGCAGAATGGGGCTTTTTATAGCATTCCACGCAAATCAGCTGAGTCACACATGCTCACTCTTTACTCTTTTTCATCAGTTTTAAACTGACCTTGAGTGGCTGTCCTTTGTCACAGATTCTGTTCATAATTTTTATGGACAAAATTTTTAAGCGCAGCCATGGCATTGAGGGGTTCTGGTTTGGTGGCCATCGGATCTCGGTTTCTGCTTTTTGCGGATGATGTTGTCCTTTAGGCATCATCAATCCGAGACCTCCAGCTCTCGTTGGCGCTATTCACAGCTGAGTGCGAAACATCCGGGATGAGATTCTGCACATCCAAGTCCGAGGCCATAGTTCTCAGCCGGAAAAAGGGTGGCATGCTCCCTCCGGGTCTGGAATGAGGTCCTTCCCTAAGTGGAGGAGTTCAGGTATCTCAGGGTCTTGATATTGACAGACAGATCACTGCAGCCTCTGCTCTAAAGCGGAGCTTGTACTGGTCCATGGTGAAGAGGAATCTGAGCCACAAAGCAAAGCACTCAATTTACCACTCTCCCTTAGAGATAGGGTGAGAAGCTCAACCATCTGGAGGAAGCTTGGAGTAGAACCACTACTCCTCCCTGTTGAGAAGAGTCAGTTGAGGTGGCTCGGGCATGTGGTTAGAATGTCTCCCGAACGTCTCTCGGGTGTGGTGTTTTGGACATGTCCAACTGAAAAAAGATCCTCGGGTCGACCTAGAACTCGCTGGAGAGGGTATGACTTTCAGTTGGGAATGCCTTCGTGTTCCCCCGGAAGAGTTGGAGGAAGTGGCTGGGGAGGAGGGGGACAGCTGGACCACCATTCCTTATGCTGCTGCCCTCCACGACTCGACCCTGGATTAAGCGGAGGAACAGGATGATGATTTTTAGATGATGATGATGATGACTGTTATTATTATTATTATTATTATTATTATTATTATTATTATTGTTGTTGTTCTTATCATTCATTCTGAACCGCTTAATCCTGATTAGGGTTGCAGGGAGGCTGGTGTCCATGGCAGAGTACATCCTGGACAGCTAGTCCATCGCAGGGCAAAAACATGCTGATGGCTATGCAGCTACTCTTGACAAAAGCCTCTCACCATGGACAGGGAGCGACATGGCCGGCCTTGAATAACCCAGTTAGCTGCACTGAGGAAACAGCAGGGCTTGATCCCCCACACCCCACCTCCACCTTGGGATCGATCATCCAGCCCCTGTTGTTGTTATTATTATTATTATTATTATTATTATTATTATTATTATTAATTTACTAACAGTATTCTGACACTTACTGATACACTGATCCTATTTTCTTTAGGATGAAACAGCAATGTTAGAATATCAGCTGTTATTTATCTGGTGCAGACCCGATACTTATTTGATACTAATTGCGTACTGGCGTGATTTTTGTACTGTATCTGATACTGATCCAGTGCTCACTCGGTACTGACCTAATACTGGTCTCCTACGAAGCTGATACTGATCTGATGGTGTCTCAATACAGAACTAATATCGTATTTTCTGTACTATAAGTCACACTTTTTTTTCATACTTTGGCTGAAGGTGCGACTTGTACTCCAGAGCGACATATATGTTTGTTATAATAATAGCAAACATAATTTCATGTTTGTTATTTTTACACTCACAACCACAAGAGGGCACTCTAGGCTTTGGTACCAGTACCTACTCATCCCCCACTAAAGAAATGCCCCCAAAAAGATAATCCTATTCTTCAGATTACAAGCTGCACGTAGTGTAATATGCAGCAGAAAATGGTGATTGAGCAACAGAAAGAAAGTTTGGAGTGAACGAGAAACTTGTGAGGGACTGGAGAAAAGTGGAGATTACTATTAATGCAATGAAGAAAACAAAAAAGGCTAATTGCGGGCTAAAAGCTGGATGGACACAGCTAGAGGAACAAGCTCGCACATGGGTGCGTGAGCAACGTGATGCAGGGAGAGGCTTGTCAACAGTGCAATTGCATCTCCATGTCCAGGTAGTGAAATTATTGCATATAATTCTGTTCTTCATAATAATAAACATAATTCACATGTTTATTTTTACAATCACAACCGGAAGAAGGCAACAAGAGGGCAGAAAAGCGGAGATTATTATTACTGCAATGAAGAAAACAAAAAAAAAAGCTAATCGCAGGCTAAAAGCTAGATGGTCACAACTAGAGGAACGAGTTTGCACATGGGTGCTTGAGCAACGTGCCTCAGGGAGAGGCTTGTCAACAGTGCAGTTGTCTCCACGGCCAGGTAGTTGTCAAGGAGATGAATATAAATGACCTTGCATGAAGACTTTCTTGGTGTTACTGCTTTATGCAACACAACCGCCTCTCTATCGGAGCAAGAACCACAACGTCACAAAAACTGCCAGTAGATTTCCAAGCCAAGGTAAACAGTTTCTGTGAGTTTGCGACTTATAGTCCAGTGTGACTTATATGTATTTTTTTTTCTTCTTTATTATGCTTTTTTTTGCCAATGCGAATTGGACACCGGAGCGATGTATAGTCCGGAAAAAACGGTAATAACCTGGAACTGAACTAATTCTGAACTGGTACTGAACAGCGGCTCAGCTGTTTTTGTCCTGATGTTCATCTGAAAACGAGATGGTATTAGTTTGGGATATTGCCAGTAGTGTCATGATACTGATCTGGTAGCAATGTAATTCTGATCTGGTACTGTCCTGATACTGATGCAATACTGGCCTAATATTTATCCGATAGTCTCCTGATAATGATCCAGTACTGACCTGATATTAATCTGGTCTTCACATTGCATTTGTCAACTATATACACCTATCAGAAATATAAATATATCTACGTAAGGCAATAGCTGATCATGTGACACAGATTGATCTGATACTGATCCTGTACTGAGCCAATACTCATCCAGTGCTGACTCAATGGGCTTTTGATACTGATCTGGTACTAACCTGATACAGCTCTGATACTGGTATGGCACAGGAAAAAATGCAGCGGTCATGATACTGGGTTTTTACAGTCACGTTTATTGTTGTAAGTGAGCTATATATTTGTAATATATTTTTAATGAGATAAAAGGCTTAATGGGTTTGTAAGCCATTTGCAGAATGTAAGAAGGTGTTGTGTTGTTTCGGATAAATAACCAGTGTGAGGATGGGTGATAAAGTGGAGTAACTACTGTTGTTTATTATTATGTAAGGAATGACACATCATACATTTTTTTATCTATTTATAGTTACATTTATTTCTTTGATTTTCAGGGGGGATTGAAGACACATTTGATGATTTTGTTCTGTCTTCTTCAATTTTAGATTTTAATTCCTGCTCTTATAACAGTCATGCTTTGACCGTGTCTGGAGAACATCGCAGAGGGTTATGGGTGAGGAAATGGGAGAGTTAATGCAATTAGGAAAGCCGGCTGTTTCATATCTGTGCTTGGATTTGGCAAGCCAGTGGGTACTGAGAGAGAGAGACAGAGAGGGGGGGGTCAGAGAGAGAGAGCGAGAGAGAGAGAGAGAGAGAGAGCGAGAGAGAGATTAAATGGGAACGTGTAAGACGGGCCTAGGCAGATCCACATTCCTTGACACGCAAAAGAAGGAGAGAGCAGGTGAAACAGCTGGCCCTCTAACTCCCGCCGCACTTGTTTGCCCTTGCATGGTTATAAGCGTGATGGTCACCACGGCAACAGGCACGCCTCCATGGTAACACATCATGGCAGAGACAGGTGCAGTTGCATCACGAGGCTATTTGTTGCCTGGCAAAAGGACAGGCCATTAGCGCGGGAGAGAAATACGCCATCGCCCTGGCAACACGCGACTCTCCATGGCAACGGCGCACGGCTTCCAGCCTATTTTAGGGAGGCTTTTTTTTTTTTTCTGTACCTGCCTTTGTCCATCTTCACGAAGATGCACAGACGCGTGAATTATCCGAGATGACAACTGGAGGTCCAGTAGCTGTAGGAGATTCCTTTTAAATGGAAGTAGGTGGATTGAAAAAAAAAAACAGAAGGGGCGGGTGGAAGGGAGAAGAAAAGAACAGAACTTTCACATAACTGTCCTCTCTGTCCTCTGGCAAGAATCCCCCCCAAAAAAATACCTCAAAGAAATAAACATGGTAAACCGTGTGTGTGTGTGTGTTGAGTTTTCACAGTCAAAACTGTGCCTCTTTTTTTCTCCAGTAAAGGAGATCCTTTACTCCCATTTCCAAGCTTTTCTCTTCACATCTCCCTCTGTTCTTCTCTTCTCCTCTTTTCTACTCATTTTCCATTCTTCCATCCTCCTGTCCCCTGTCTTTGCCAGTCTTTTTCTTCTTTCTTCTTCATTTTTCCTTTCTATTCTCTCCTCACATTTTCCTTCACTTTTTCATTCCCTTCCCATAGTCCTCATTTTCCTGGTCAAGGACACAGCTCCTACCTCAGCGCTCTGGCATCTGCAGACTGATCGCTCAACCCCGATCACATTTCACGCTGCTCTAAATGCTGAAAAGAACAGTTCTCTCTTCTTTTTTTTTTTTTTGTATTTAGTTTCATAGCTGTGGAATCAATCGGGATTTCTGTGTTTAGCATCGACAGAATGAAAGTGTGGATCAGTTGTTTCCTTTGATAAACCCATTGCCAGTATGCGATATTATTTCTTCTGTGGGGCATATTAGCAAGCGAGGAGAAGTGTAACGGCTCTTTTGTGGGTGCTGGTGAGCACTGAATGTGAGCGAGCAGAAGCGTGTCTCTGTAGATTTATTGTTCTTTGGGGCTATTTTGTTCTTTTGGAAGTTTGTCAACAACCAGCACATGGAAAATCCTCCCAGCTGCTTTCACCATGCTGATTCCTCCCCGACACGCAAAGCTGCTTACTTTTAGGTGTTTCTTAAACTTCTAGAGAGGTTTCTTGTTTGTTTTTGTTTTTTTCTTAAGTCAAAAATGTCATGTCTTGCTCTGGTTGCACAGTTTTCGCAGCACATTAGCTCTTGCTTCAGCTCCGCATAAAGGGAGCGATGCAGTGGCACTTTAGTCTGTTCTGATGTCTAGTCAGTTCAAACAGATCTGTTTCCAGAGTTTTCAGTGCTACAGCACCACTAACGCCAGCATGTATAGCATTTCATTCTATCCAAGCCAAGTGTCAATAGCAACGTATACAATAACCACATTGCATTCTGGAATACGAGTCTGGTAATTGCTCCTTACATGATGTTGAGTATTGATGGAGAATTGTGGCAGAATCACTAAATTATTTAAAAATAAACAAGTTTCATATGCTTTTCTAAATGAGGTCCAGCATCCATCATTTCATTAAGGATTTTCTCACCCGAGCTTTCTCACCCACAGCCACGTGGCGGTCGAGATTAAAGGCGAGCCCTGAACGTGCCGCTTTTGTGAGTTTTTGAGTTTGGTCATTTCCTCCTGCAAGATTCTGGTCTGAAATTCCTTCCGCTAATTGTGTACCATGTCCACAGTGCCTCTGGCTTCCAGAATCGCTCCACTGTGAGTGGAAGAGCGAACTACTCCAGCTCAGGACAAAAGTGAGAAGAAGTGAAAAGGTGCGGAAGATAAAGAGTGTCTGGAGTAGTATTAATTAGGCTGAAGATTAGTTAAAGAGGATTGTGATTGTAGGCAGAGAGAGAGAGAGAGAGAGAGAGAGAGAGAGATATGGGATTTTGTGTAAGATTATGAACTAAGAGCTTATTGTTTGAAAACAAATTCCTCAGTCCTTCTCAAGTAAAGTAGACTCCTTCAGAGCCGTTTGCATGAACAGACTGGATGCACAGAGCAGCGAGAGTTAAATATAGTCAGGGCGTCGACCCAGAACAGGGCTTGACTCCTGCCAGTGGCACATGTGGTTCAGATGAAAAATCAGAAACCCAGTGCAGAAGAATGCAAGCTAGAGTCTTATGTCCGTAATGTTTTTTAAACAGTGGTCCCTGCATCTCCTCTCATATGGGTGTGGCTCTCACTTTCTGTCTCACTATTCTTTCGGCCATATCGTGGGGACCTGGAGTGGAATTGGATGCCACAGGATGACTAGAGACCGTGTTCTGATTGCGTCTCGATTCTCAAGAACAATAGCTCTGTTATTTCCAAGAGCCCAGATGCAGATTTCATTACTGGCCGTTTCATTGTTCTCTCCTCCAAATGTGTAAAGATTTTACTGTCGGGGTGGGGGGGTGGGGGGTGGGGGTGGAATCAAGCACCAAATAATTCCAGAGCCTTTTCACTTTTATGATGTTCCTTGCATGGCGAGACTACAAGAGCAATAAAAGACTGTTTAATTTCTTTTTTTTTTTTTTTGTCCTTGCAGCTGATTAAAAAAAAAAAGACATGGCGGGTCGTATATCATGAGGCATGTGGTGTCCATGGCAACACATACCGTAGATGTAACCTGATACGAAGCATATGTGGAGCTCTTGGTACAAACAGTGCTTGGAACTTTGAGCTGAGTGTGTGTATGTTGGGGGGGTTGAGGAGGGGGATTGTATCTGTGTCCAGGAGAGGGCATGAGTTTTTGAAATGTGAAAATAAAATCTAATAATTATCTAATAATAATAATAACAATAGTAAAACATTAATGATGCTAGGACAGGAACCAAAGCGTTGCTGAACGTTAAAATTGGAGATGGTTTAGTTGCCAGGCAACCGGTATGCTAATGAAGTTGTTTGACTTAAGCCAAAATCCGTTTTAATCACTCTCAGTGCATGTGTGTGTGTGTGTGTGTGTGTGTGTGTGTGTATGTGTGTGTGTGTGTGTGTGAAGGGGGGGGGGTAAAAAAATCAGAACTTGACATTCTGATGAACTGTAATTAAAGTATCCATAAAGAAGCAGAGAGAAAGCCATCATTACCCCTCAGTAAATTATTAGGAAGCGTTGGGTCAGATCCAAGGTGAGTGAAACGAGTGAGAGAAAGACAGCATCACGTTAAAGGGCCGATTTAGATTCTGAGCCAGGAAGTGAAAGCAGACTGACACAAGGCATTTAAATGCACCGTGTAGACAAACACACTCAAAGCCAAGCTGCTCGTCTTGCTCTGTTTGCTTTAATTCTCAATTAACTAATATACTCTAAGAAGATTAAGAAGGAGAACAGAGCAGAGCTGATGCCGAGAGGAGTGTTATCTGCTCCGACTGCTTCAGCTGAGAATGAGATATCAAGAGAGAGAGAGAGAGAGACGGAGACTTATCTCAGAAGCATAAGTCACTGAAAATTATATCATTTTCGACCTCTGTCCATTCTAGATAGCACCATAGCATACTAAATAAATTGTGATTTGTACGCTTTTGTTTACTGGTAATTTGATGTAATTTGTTGAATGTTTGAATTGATCATGTTGACTTTGACTTTCCAGAAATGTTTTTCCTAGTCCTAGTTCACAAATTCCAAGTTAAGGGTTTTAGTGGACTACGTCTCACTAAAATAATCACTGACTATGGCTTCCTATGAACAATCGACTTTGTTTTGTTCGTTCGATCATCCCCAAGTTGATGCTCATTGGCTGTATCGCTGAGCTGCATGATGATCATCAAGCATGCTGAAACCCATCTCTGCATAAGTAAAAACTGCGTTTTTGTTTTGGAAACACCTTAATTTGGTTTGTTGTTGTATTTCTATGGAGTTAAAGTTTCAATGAGTATAAAATCCCAAATTTGCAAAGCATGGTTTACTTTCAGTGATAGGATGTAATTAACTCTAAATCAGTATTCTGAACTAACCCCTTACTATACAGCACTGTTAGCGCAGAGGCTCCAGAGCGCACCTGATATGTCTGTCATGGGTAAAATATTAATTCATTTATTTTCTAAGCCACTTAATCCTAATTAGGGTCGCAGGGAGACTGATGAGCATCTCAAGCGATTCTAGGTAAGGGCGGGGTACACCCTGGACATCTCACCAAATGACTGTAGGGCCAATACATATACAACCATTCAGAGTCACATCTGTGAGCGATTTGGAACAACAAATTAGCTTAATATGCAGGTTTTTGAACAGTGGGAAGAAACCAGCCAGAGTACCTGGAGGAACCCATGAAAACATGGGGGGAAAACATGCAAACTCCATACAGAAATACATCAAGCCTGGGAACTGAACCAGGATTTTTTTTTTCTGTGAGGCGAAAATGCTAAGAACTGCACTAATCCCCGCCCCCCGGTTAAAATATGTAACTATTAAAATGATATAATTGATAAGTCCAACAAGCTCAGCGTCCTGTTGTCATGTAGAGTCTGTTGAGGGGGGAAAACAAGTAAACAAAAAAAAATATTAATAACAAAACTGAAATCTGCAAAAAATAGAGGTTCACCCCTCAGACTCATGCAGAGCAAACACTAAAATTGGAATCTTGGAGCCCTGGTCCAGATGTGCAAGCAAGGGACAGTCATGCCAATCATCAAGAACACTAAATTAAAAAAATAGAAAAAGAAAAGACAGGAAGGCATGATGGTAAATAGACACTGAGTTATGGATCATACTGGGTCAAGTCATTCATCATTCATGTTCAGTTTAATCTCGGGTCGGGTCACGGGGGCAGCAGTGAGGTACAGATATCTGTACCCCGGAAGAGCTGAAGGAAGTGGCTGGGAAAGGGACATCTGGACCTCACTGCTTATGCTGCTCCAGTGTGTTCTGGGTCAACCCCAGGTTCTCTTGCTGGTTGGACATGCCCAAAACACCACACCAGTGAGGCATTTGGCAGGCATTCTAACCACTTCAAGTGGCTTCTCTCAATGTGGAGCAGCAGTGGTTCTACTCCGAGCTTCTCCCACATGGATGAGCTTCTTGCTTTATCTCTAAGGGAGAACCCCGCCATCCAGCGAAGGAAGCTCATTTTAGCTGCTTGGATCTGTGATCTCATTCTTTGGATCACTACCCAAAACTCGTAACCAGAGGTTAGGATTGGAACGTAGATTGACTGATAAATTGAGAGCTTTGCTTTGCAGCTCAGTTTACTCTTCACTATGATGGACCAGTACAAGCTCGGCTTTACAGCAGAGGCTGCTGCAATCTGCCTGTCAATCTTCCACTCCTCCTTCCCTCACTCGTGAACAAGATCTTGAGATACTTGAACTCCTCCACTTGAGGCAGGACCTCATTCCAGACCCGGAGGATGCATTCTCATCCAGGCCGCTTTTCACTCGGCTGCGAAACTCTCCAATGAGTTCTGGAGGTCCCAGATGAATGAGGCCAAAAGTGCAACATAATCTGCAAAAAGCAGAGATGAGATCCTACGGCCACCAAACCTGAACCCTCATTGCTGCAGCTGCAACTAGAAATTCTGTCTATAAAAATTGTGAACAGAATCAGTGATGACAGCTTGGCAGACTCCAACCCTCACCGGAAACGAATTTGATGGGTTGCTCCCAGTGCGGCCCAAGCTCTGACTCCGGTGATAGAGAGACCGAATGGCCTATAGCAACGGATCCAGTACACTGAGCACACCCCACAAGATAGCAGTAGGGACACAGTCGAGAGCCTTTTCTACATCCACAAAACACATCTGGACAGATTAGGCAAACTCCCAAGAACCGTCCAGGATCCTGTAGAGTATATAGAGCTGGTTGAGAGTGCTGCTGGCTGGATGAAGCCCACATTGTTCCTCCTGAATCCGATGTTCAATCATCGGTCCGATCCTCCTCTCCAGTTTTCGTGCATAGACTTTCCCAGGTATGCTGAGAACTGTGATTCCATGATAATTGAAACACACCCTACCCATCCTCCTTTTGAAAAGGGGGACTGCCACGCTGGTTTGCCAATCCAGAGGTACGGCTCACGATGACCGCGCGATGTTGCAGAGACATGCCAACCAAGATAATCCTACAACATCCACAGCCCCGAGATAGTGGTTGTAGCTCTGCCAGAGGTGGGAGTTAAAGGCCCCTCTGACAGGAAACCTCAGTACCTGACCTCTATAGCTCTTCCCACATGTGGTGGGTCCATAGGAGGGTGGACCCATGTCTTCTTTTCAGGATGGGCCGGCTGGGCGCTATAGGCAGAAGCCTAACCACAATGTGCTCACCTTCCCCACACCTGGCTCCGGGGGGGGGGGGTTGGGCAGTGACCCATGATCAGGCAAGGCAAACCTTGTCCTTTTGTTTTTATCCTTCTAGAGGCCTTAGCCTGGACCTTCACCTACGGTCTGTTTGCCTTGGGAGACCCTACTAGGGGCATAATGACCCCGACAACATAGCTCCTAGGAACATTAGGACAGAAAAATATCTTAACTACGATAAGGTGGCGATTCAATGAGGGGGTCAAGTCAAGTGCCACTGTAAAAGATGTTCAGAATTGCGAACCAGAAAAATAAATTAACCAATGAGGAAAGAAGACAGAACAGGAAGTGAAGAGCTTTGTGCCATAACCTGCTAAGGTCGTATCTCTTTTTTTTTACACTAGAGGTCTCTTACCATATGCTGAAAGTCACTCCAAAGTGGACAATTGTGGCTTCTTTGCAACGCTCTGTCTGTCTTCCTTTCGGCTTTTTCCCTTTTACTCGGGAGTCGCCAGAGCGAATCATCTGATTCGCACGTTTGATTTGGCAGAGGTTTTTACGTCGGATACCCTTCCTGTCATAACCCTTTTTAGCAAGGGACAGAAACACGCTGACGACTTTGCAGCTACTCTTTACGAAAGTCAGCAATGGTTCTTTTACATGCCTCTCACCATAGACAGTGAGAGACATGGCCCGCCTTTGATAACCCAGTTAGCTGCACTGGGGGGGGGCAGTGACAACCTTGTGGAGAGTGGGACTCAAACCCCCAACCTTTGGATCAGCGATCCAGCGCCCTATACCACTAGACCACCACTGCCCCTATGTGGCTTCTTTGCAACTAAAATCCCAAATCATGTGATAGATATGACAAAATTGCAAATTTGTGACTGAGCCTTTTATTTTGTGAGACACATCATTTTATTTGCTAAATGAGTGAGAGCTGGGCAGTGGTGACCTGGTGGTAAGGTGGTGCTGGATCACTGATCCCAAGGTTGGGAGTTCAAGCTCCACTCTCAACCCAACCGGTTGTCACTGTCCCCCAAGTGCACTTAACTGGGTTAGGCCATGTCTCTCACTGTTTTTGGTGAGCGTCATGTAAAAGAACCATTGGTGATTTTCGTCAACAATAGGCTGCATACCCAGGTTGTACTCAACCCTCACCCAGAGTCGGCTGAGATGGCTGCCAGTCTCCTTGCGACCCTAATTAGAATTAAGCGGTTCAGAAAATTAATGAATGAATGAGTGAGAGCTCAGCCAATTAGCTCTCATGGACTACCGGGCATGGATGGCTGAGGCATCTCCCTGAATTTGAACTTGCAATCTCTGAGTTGATAGTGATACACCTTTTCGATGTGTCACTCATGACCCATTAATAGATTCTTTAACTAACAAGACAGCTAATACAAATAAAAGTGGAAACGAGGCTGTGAAAAGCAAACCCATACTTAGACACCTATTAGTACAGACATCTATCAGGAGCTCTGCTTTAAATTTTTTATATTGTCATAAGACTCACCTCACTTCCTCTAGCTCTTCTGGGGAGACACAGAGGACTTCCCAGACCAGCCGAGAGACGGCCCCTGCAGTGTTTTTCTGGGGTCTCTTTCCGGTTGGAAATGCCCTAAACGCCATACCAGGATGGCGTTTGGAAGGCATTCTAATCAGATGCCAGAGTGACAACTGGATCTCACTGCTTAAGCTGCTGCCCTGCGACCTGTACCCGGATCAAGTTGATAAAGATAATGAAGATAAAGACTCGTCTCACAAGTTTCAAGCTCCGTGGTCATGAGGACGCTTCTGTATGGAGTCTGCATGTTCTCCTCATTTTTTCACGGTTTCCTCCCACAGTCCAAAGACATGCACATTAGGTGAACGACCTGCTCTGAACTGGTAAATGGGACCTGGTAATTGGAGCCTGTGCTCTGTGAGGAAGCTGTGCCATTACCTGTGGTAAAGTAACAACAAACTATATTGTTGTTCCTGGATGTTTTCGTATCATTTTATTATCTCTGAATAATTTTTCTGAAGTTAATTTAGGCTGGAGCACTTAACTGAACGTTGCTGATATTGTAAATTCCACTTGTGTGAGTTTTTTTCCGCTTTGATGTTCCCTTTTTTTTTCTTACTACATATGTTCAGGCAACATGTCATCCCTCCATGTTCCTCTAACTGGCTTGAGCTCATTTCTCCAGGACTCCTATAGATTAAAGCAGACCTATACTGGAGCGGTTCTGTTGGCAGATCAGTTTAATTCCACACTGTATTAGATAGCAGTGATGTTTTCTGGAAACAGTGACGGTGTTCGCCATTAATAGTGACGAGCTGTATTAAACTACCAAATTATTAAAATGGTTGAAAATTTCACAGCGGCTCTCAACACTGCATCTCGCTGCCCAGCAGCTTCGGAACTTCCGTGTTCCGTGTTTTGATTTTTTTTGTAAATTTTCTGAACTGCGTTTTAATACAAACTCATAAAAACCTATTCACCTCTTTTTCATATGTTGCACACTACAGCTTTTCTACACTGCTGTATTTTTCTGGCAGATTAGCGCAGTTCAAAACCGCACTGAATCATGGTCAAACCCCCTCAACCCCAAGTGAGGCCTGCTTAAAAAACAGACCCAATGAATTTGGTAAATCTTGCTGTTAGATTGTAACAACTTACATAAATCATTATTATTATTATTATTATTATTATTAATTTGTTTATTTTTTTTTATTTGTTTCTCTTTCTGTCCATCTGTCTATCTATATTGATATTGCTGATCTATTTCATTTTGTTATCTTTCTATCTTACTCACTCTCTCTCTCTCTCTCTCTCTCACACACACACACACACACACACACACACACACACACACACACACACACACACACACTATCTATCTGAGTAGAATGTTTTCCCTTTCACACACTGCACGTACGCACTCACTCATTCTCTATCTAACTAGTATCTTTCTCTCTCACGTTATGCCTGAACACACTTCCCCTCTCTCAGTCTTTCTATCACTCCATCTCTGAATTTAAATTTTCAATGCAAATCCAATTTGTCTGTAAATCCTGCAATAAACCAATGTTGATTGCATGATTAATTTATACCATACAATAATTTATAATTGTGGGTTTCTTCGATGGCATAAAAAGCCAAAATTATTTGTACAAAGCTTACACCAATATATTACGAATAAATAAAGTTAACTGATAAATTATTTGCATTACTGATATAAAATGAGGTATTCAACTATAGAAAACCGAAATAAAATATAAAGTATATAAAAATAATATAACAAGACTCGATAAGAACAAGTATGGGTAATATATAAAATAAAAATTTGGTAACAACTAGTTATACAAATGTAGAATAATAAATGTAATAAATACAATAAAATAAATAAATAAATTTCTTTCTTTCTTCCTTTCAGCTTTTTCCCTTTCTCGGGAGTCGCCACAGCGAATCATCTGATTCGCACATTTGATTTGGCATAGGTTTTTACGTCGGATGCCCTTCCTGTCACAAACCTTTAGCAAGGGACAGAAACACGCTGACGGCTTTGCAGCTACTCTTTACCAAAGTCAGCAATGGTTCTTTTACATGAACCTCTCACCATAGACAGTGAGAGACATGGCCTGCCTTTGATAACCCAGTAAGAGGGGTGCACTGGGGGGACAGTGACAACCTTGTGGGGACTCGAACTCCCAACCTTGGGATCAGCGATCCTGCGCCCTATCCACTAGGCCACCACTGCCCGCAAAATAAATAAATAAATTAATTAATTTATTTATTAATTAATAAGAATACACTGGATAAATGTCATGGAAATCAAGGATAGCCCATAATGTTTGGTAAAATTTATTTCTAATGGGTTTCTTACAATGTATTCATTCTCATTTCATTTCTTCGGTTGCTTTGTTCGGTATTAGTGTCTCCGGTAGGCTGGAGCCCAACCCAACTGCTCCAGGGTGAAGGAACAGTACATCCTGAATAGCTCGCCAGACCATTACAGGGCTGTTACAAAATATTTAAAGCACAATATGAACTATGTGTGAAATATTCATAAGGCTTTTAAATGGCTTGAGTGAATTTTTGTTTCCCACATTAATATTGCTGTTTTTTTTTTTTTTTTTTGTAACTGAATAATGGAGATAATCAACACAACAAATCCAGTACACTCCATGGTGTTTTTTAAATTAAAAAAAAAAAAATTCTTTATACCTCCCTCCCTCTCTTCCTGACGGGTGTACAATTTTTTGCTTTGCTTTGAATCTTCTCCAAAGTGTCACCGTTTCATGCGATTTTATTTTGTGGGTCAGAGAAATCAGAGCAAGCTGAAGGAAATGACCTGACACTAATGGCTTCCTGTTTCACATGGTGTTTCGCAAGTGTTTTTTTTTTTCTTTACTTCTTCACTTTCTTTCCTTCCTTCCTTTCTAGAACTTTCACACATTAGTGTTGCCGTTTGCCATATGGGATTTCTGTAAATGCTTGCCGTTGAATCTTGTCATCAAGTTGCACAAAAATAATTCATTCATACATTCATTTTCAAAGCATTTAATCCTAATTGGGGTTACACCGAAGCTGGCACCCATCTCAGTCGACTCCGAGTAAGGGCAGAGTACACCCTGGACAGCTCGTCAGGCTATCACAGGGCAGAAATATGCTGACGACAATCCAATGGCCTACTTTTTACGAATGACACCAATGGTTATTTTACAGGCCTGCCACCACAGACAGTGGGATACATGACTGACCTTTGATGACCTTGTTAGCTGCACTGGGGGGCACAGCAGCGACCACTCAGCGATAGTGCGGCTTCAAACCTTGACCTTCGGATCATTAGTTCAGCCCCCCTACGACCGGGCCATCACAAAAAATAATATTTATATTAAAGTTTCACATGTAAACACGCTGGAGGGGATTGTTTCCATAGCGATGATCATGCCTATCATTTTGTGAGGCTCAGCACTCAAGAAGGAGAAGAACTTTGTACTCGATTTTGGGATGTGTCTATGGGGATTTCTTTCAGTCAAGTAATCAGACCACTTTTGCGTGCACTGGAGATGAATCCTAATCACTGAGACAGCTCGAAATCTTTTCCTGACTGCAAAAAGAAGGAGCCTTCACAAAGACATTGATCCTGTTGACCTCGTTTCTGTCTGAGGAAAAAAAAATCAATGTCTTTATCGGTCAGTTTCTCATCGACTAACTTCAAACTAAAAACCCAAATGAATGTCACAATCCACACCGGGAACTCTCACTGCCTTCCTCCTTTCACTCAGCAGTTTTTGGCTGCAGGGCAGAGAGTGAGTGGATGGGGGTGGAGTCTGTCGTTCTGGACGTGGATGTAGTTTTTGTACAGCGGCGTGACCAAACCAGAGCGAGTATGATTCAGTGTGGAGAGCGTCCCGCTGTGCAGCAGCTTTATACACTCCTGACGCCCAACACATCGCAGCCCTGTCATTTCAGCCAGTAAAAGCAATGATTACCGCTGATAAGGGTCTATTTGCAAAATATAATATAATAGCTAGGTTGTGCTGTAATGATGTCTAAACACTGCGGATCGTTTTCTGGGGTGAAGTGTGGCTTTATTAATGATGTGTTACTAAAGCCGAGACATGTACATCACACACACACACACACACACACACACACACACACACACACACACCAACTTTGTCATTCTTATCTCTTCTGTTTTTTTCTCTTCAGCCTGTCCAGTCCTCCAATTTGGCCAGGGAACCACTTCTACCGAAAAAATAAAGGAGTCCTCCTACCAGGTACCAAATGTGTACTCTCTCTCTCTCTCTCTCTCTCTCTCTCTCTCTCTCTCTCTCTCTCTCTCTCTCTCTCTCTCTCTCTCTCCACCTCTCAATCACTTAATCTTTCTCCACCTTGCTTTTCTGTCTTTTTTTTCTCTCTCTTACTCTATCTCTCTCTCTCTCTCTCTCTCTCTCTCTCTCTATCTCTCTGTGTTAGTGTGTTTGTCTCGCATTTTCATTTCTTTCTTTTATCTGTAAACACATAATCTCTTTTCATTTGCATGCTCTTTAGACAAGGCTTTCCTGGAACAAAAGTCTTGTACATATGCGTGCGCGCGCACACACACACACACACACACACACACACACACACACACACACACACACACATATACATACAGAGACACACACACACACACACACACACACACACACACACACACACACAAACAAATATGAGAGAAGGAATTAGCACAGTGTGTGTATTTCATGTTTGTTTTGGTTTTAAGAGAAGCTCCTCCGGATCGGAATCAATTTTCCCGCCTGCTATTCCCGTGTCATTCTGGGGATTCTCAGAGTCGTCTACCCTCTGTCGCCACAATCCAGCTGAATTTCTCCTCTATGTTCATTCGAAGGGGGTTATGGGTAAATCATCACTGTGCTGTTGTCATTTAGACATGAGTGGTAGAGTTGTAGAAAGCTGAGTGTTCTGATTTGAAAGGAAGCAAAGCTGACGTGTGAGTTTGTTGATGACGCTCACACACTTCTCATGAGTTATATCTCTTCTGGGTCGGGTTTGATCCGGGATGGCAATGTGTTCATAGCTGGGATGTTGTTACACCACTGTTGCTCTTCATCTAAATTTTTTTCATAGATACTAACCACAAAAATACATCATAATGCCTTTGTGGAGTATATTTTATTAGTTATTTATTTTGCTTATTTTCTTCCCTATTTCATTAAGATGATGCATTATTAATGACTAATCTGAAGAAATACTCTGATTCACTACTACTTCTCGACCACAAGCATTTATTTTTAATGTATGACAGTATAGGAAGCATTCCTTTTAAAATATGCTGCCACCACCATGTTTTATGGTGCCTACAAACAGTCCTTTTTAACTTTTTAAACTTCCTACCAAAACAAACAAATATCAAAGTGCAAGTGGTGACCCTTAGAGATATTTACTCACTCACTCGTGCTGAACCGCTTAATGCTATTAGGGCTGCAAGGAGACTGAAGCCTATCTCAACTAACACTGGGTGAAGGTGGGGTACACACTTAAAAGTTTGCCAGACCATAACAGGGCAACACACACTCATTCATACTCACATCAACACCTACAGGCAATTTGGAATAGTCAGTCAGCCTAATGTGCACGTCTTTGAACTGTAGAAGGAAGCCAAAGTCTTCTTTTCCTTTCGGCTTTTCCCTTTTTCAGGGGTCGCCACAGCAAATCAATCATCTGATTCGCGTGTTTGATTTCACATAGGTTTTTACATCAGATGCCCTTCCTGACACAACCCTTTATCAAGGGGCAGAAACACGCTGACGGCTATACAACCTCCTCTTGACGAAAATCAGCAATGGTTCTTTTACATCAACCTCTCACCATAGACAGTGAGAGACATGGCTGGCCTTTGATAACCCAGTTTGATGCACTGGGGGGACAGTGACAAACCTTGTGGAGAATTGGACTCAAACCCCTAACCCTAGGATCAGCGATCCAGCGCCCTTTACCACCAGGCCACCACTGCCACAGAAGCAAGGAAACCCACACAAGCAGAGGGAGAAAATATAAACTCGACACAGAATCAGCTGAGCTCAGGTTTCAAACCCAACCTCATATGAGCAGTGACATCAGTTTTTATTTATTCTGTGTTTCTGATAAAGTAATTAATTGAATCCAGAAAGCTATGCTAGTTCGCTAACTAATATTAGCTCTGGCTAAAACCGTTTTAAGAGCTTGTTTAAGGTCATTTTTACTAAAAAAAAAAAAAAAAAAAAAGGTGTGAAAGCAGCTGATGTTTTTGGGTCCCTATGTCTCATCTCGGAACCTGTTTCATTCCCCACGCGGCACTTTTTTGCTCCTTGTCTGAGATTTAATTAACCTGTTGGCATTTAGCGGTGACTAACAGATAATAGAACTGCAAACAGAGTCATGAACATCAACAGAAGACCTGGTATCTAGGCTCGTGTACTAAAATTACAGACTTATTTATGTTTGAAAATTCTCCCCTATCCTAGTACGTACAGTATTTGATTTTCATTTATATGAAATCATGCCAGTCAGCTAACAAGTCAGATTTAAAGATAGAAAAACAGAAAAGTTGGTACATCGCCGTCTGTCTTACACATTCACAGTAATTCACTGTTCATGACACACTTGTGGGAACTGCTGCACCTTGAGAGAGTTGCAGAGCGGCGCCCGTGCAGGCGGTGGCTTGCTCGCTGTAATTGGCAGTTAGCAGAGTGTTTTGTAAACTCCTTTGTGGCTGTGATATTATACGGAGCATGGGGAGGCGGCGAAGGCCCAGGATGCACCTGTGACGGCTGCCACGTGCGTAGGAGGGCCATCTGCTGGGTGCCAGCACTTAACTTACATACGCTAACAAACCTCTGTATACTAAGCTCAAAGAGCCAAACGGCCTTTGCTTTTATCTCCGTCGACCATAAAACATCCCTTGTCCGTTTATTACCTCTGCTTTAATGAGGCAGCGATGCTAGGCTCATGTAATTAGCGTTGCTGCCGTTGAAGTGTCTCTTCAAGTAATTCAGCAACACTGTCTTGGTTTATTTTCCGTTTGTTTTCTCTTTTTTTGTGATGTCTTCTTTAATATTTGCTAAACGATTCTTCTTAATTCTTTCCTCTAGACAAAATATAATACACTCGGCCCCTACCTCCGAAATTAATCCGTTCCAGAGCCTTTTTCGTAACACGGGGATTTCATCAGTAGGGGTCACATTTTACATGTTAAACGCCTAATTCGTTCCAAGTCTCCAGTCTTTGGACTGGAGAAACCCCATAACCCCTTTAAAAATGATAAAAGTACACCAATTTTGTATGAAATATGTGTTAAAAGTAAAAGAAAATTCTTCATTAAACCATTTAAACATTTTATCAACATATTAAACCATTTTATTAACATATTTATTAATTAAACCATTATTAAACATTTTTATTAACACACACACACTCTCTCTCTCTCTCTCTCTCTCTCTCTCTCTCCCCCTTGCGCGCGCGCGAGTGCTGTGGGTCATGCTCACAACACGTGGAATTCAAAGCGCATTCCCTGCTTGACAGAGAGGTCCAAACCCAACTTAAACTTGATTCCTTGAGGGATCAAAATTCAGATGAGCTCAAATGCGCCCACATTTATTAAACATTTACTGAATTAAACAACTTTAAAAACTAAACTACAAACTAAAGAGTTAAGCTTCCTTCTGTATCTATCCGGGAGGCCAGTGGGGCTGGATGTTGAGAGACAGCCAATGAGAGGGCAACTCGCGCAATGTGTGAAATTTTGATTTGCGCGTTTGAATTTTGAATTTCTTTTCGTAAGAGGGGGTTGTTTTCGTATCCCGGGGACGCTAACTTAGGAAAATTATCTTCGTAAACCAGGGATTTTGTACCCAGGGGTCTTCGTAAGTAGGGGCCAACTGTATATTGCACGATGGGATGTCACATGATCTTTTCAGGCTTACGAAATCTTGCTCTAAATGTTATTACATAAAGGAAGAAATCCCTGCATAAGTAAATCACTTGGGCACTGGTGGTTCAGTGGTTTATGCTCTGGGTTTACTAATCAGAAGGTTGGCTCTTCAAGCTCTTGTACCATCAACTTACCATTGTTGGGTCCTTGAGAAAGTCCGTCATTCTGGATAAGGCTGTCTGCCTTATGCTTTAAATATAAACCCGAGTTGCGAGTTTCCATTCAAAGTGCTGATACTGGAGACTCCTTTCTTCAATGTTTATCTGTTTATAGAAAACTTTTTTGTTTGTATTTTTGTACAAAACCACACTTTATTGTATTTTTTCTGTACATGGATAAGTTAAACTCTTAGAGCACCAGCAAGGTGACCTGGTCACTTAGTGGAATAGTTATGATATACACATCATTTAGCCTCAGTATAATCCTGTGTACATTCTGAGTGCTGAGACGCTCCAAAGTTTTGTTTTGGAAAACACAGTAAGTGAGAAGCAGTAGGTTTGTGAGAGTGGCGCTGAAGAAATATCGGGGCCTTACCCCAAAAACCCTCTGAGAGAGTGATGGATAAATGAGTGGTTTATTATTTATTCAGCACTGTTTTATTTTCTCCCTCTATCCTTCATACTCTCTCTCTCTCTCTCTCTCTCTCTCTCTCTCTCTCTCTCTCTCTCTCTCTCTCTCCACCCCTTTCTTGGTTTTTCCCCAATCTCCCTTCTCTTTCACCCATCTCTCCCTCTTCCTTCCCCTTCTCTTGCTCCCTCTCTCTCTCTCTCTCTCTCTCTCTCTCTCTCTCTCTCTCTCTCTTCCTTCCCCTTCTCTTGCTCTCTCTCTCTCTCCCTCTCTCTCTCTCTCTCTCTCTCTCTCTCTCTCCCTCTCCACCCCATCTCCC